>OY720423.1:50202638-51402638 GCA_963082815.1 Melanotus villosus
GAAGAAGAAGAAGAAGAAGAAGAAGAAGAAGAAGAAGAAGAAGAAGAAGAAGAAGAAGAAGAAGAAGAAGAAGAAGAAGAAGAAGAAGAAGAAGAAGAAGAAGAAGAAGAAGAAGAAGAAGAAGAAGAAGAAGAAGAAGAAGAAGAAGAAGAAGAAGAAGAAGAAGAAGAAGAAGAAGAAGAAGAAGAAGAAGAAGAAGAAGAAGAAGAAGAAGAAGAAGAAGAAGAAGAAGAAGAAGAAGAAGAAGAAGAAGAAGAAGAAGAAGAAGAAGAAGAAGAAGAAGAAGAAGAAGAAGAAGAAGAAGAAGAAGAAGAAGAAGAAGAAGAAGAAGAAGAAGAAGAAGAAGAAGAAGAAGAAGAAGAAGAAGAAGAAGAAGAAGAAGAAGAAGAAGAAGAAGAAGAAGAAGAAGAAGAAGAAGAAGAAGAAGAAGAAGAAGAAGAAGAAGTGAAGAAGAAGAAGAAGAAGAAGAAGAAGAAGAAGAAGAAGAAGAAGAAGAAGAAGAAGAAGAAGAAGAAGAAGAAGAAGAAGAAGAAGAAGAAGAAGAAGAAGAAGAAGAAGAAGAAGAAGAAGAAAAAGCGTATTTTGATAACTAAGTTGCCATACTCAGCGTTAAGCCTTCTTAACAATATTGATTGAGATCAGTCTTTGAAGATACTCTCTTCATCAAAAATTACACAAGTTAAGTTGGTTGGCACGGAACTCCTGAAGATGTGATTTTCATCAAATCGCTAGACATGTCTTCGAAGCACATTTATATCTCTTTCTTCTTACATATTATTCACAGCTTTGCTGATCACCATAGCAGTCATGGCGTTGAAGTTTTTATAATTTCTTTTTGTTTATTTAACTGCATATTTAGAAATTTACAATCTACTAAGTAGAACAATCAGTAATAAGTAAATTGGCGGATATGAGTAGACTTGATAAAAGAAATCACCCATCGGTGATACTCCTAGTAATAGTAAGGAGCGCTTAGCCCTCGTTGTATGACTGGTTAAAATTCACTGCCCACTTCTGTTTCAATTTTCTCGCAACATTTGGTGCATTTACTAGTTGGCTAACCAGATTTTTTGTAATATCCTTGAAGTTTCTCGTGATATCTTGTTGCTATTCTGCGTATTTTTTCTGTGATGTATGGAACAACCAAATCATTGTGAATAGTTTGGTTGCTTACATACTACGGCGCATCTAGAATCATTCGCAAGGTCTTTGATTGAAAACCCTGCAAATTTGGGTGTTGCATGGTTTAGAGCATTCTCACAGCTATACGCCATACGTCCAAATCGGTTTTAAAACAGTTTTATACAGGTTGTATGGAAAATTGCTCATAATATGTATATCACGTGATTCTACGTCAAAATCCAAGTAAAAAACTCCAGTACCAATTTGCTGTTAACTCTTTAGTTTTGGAGTTATTAGCAGTCTTAAGTCGTATTCTGGTTTGATTGTCGTGGCATATTTTTATGAAATAATGATTTTTAGCTGTAGTTTAATCAATAAAAGAAATAAAATCTGTAATTGTACTTAACGTACCCTTCGTTTAATTAGAATTTCCATCAGAAGTTTGAAATTTTTGAAGTGCTTGTGCTTTTCATAAATGTTGCAACGATGTACTACATATCACGTGCAAAAGTAATGACACGCCTAAGCATTAAGCAGGCAGCATACTATGCGCTGCTTTGGTGCCAAGATTTTTAAAGCCACTAACCATAAGATAAGACCTTGTAGGTAGGATTAACAAGTTAGAATAAGAAAGTTACTAATCGACTGCTGCAAGGCTGTTTAAATACACAATAACAAATCTTAGGCGTGCCATTACTTTTGTACGTGATAGTACAATGCAATTATATTAAATCAAGCGGGTTGCTATTGGTGATTTCGCAGGTGACGTAGTAACTATGACTGACCACACCGTGTTGCTAAGTTTACAAGACTTTAATTAACAATTTTTCAAAAACTTCACGTTTTGGCCTAAAATAGTTATACAATTTTTTGGCCAGTTTTTAAAGCAGAATCGCGTGGTGGAATATTATGCGTCATTTAGGATACATTATTACATATTAAAATTTTATTTTCTGTGGAGAGTTTGAATCTACGCCAAATTATCCAGGACATTTGTTTTAGTTTTAGGTTTAGCTGAACCTTTTTCCCTTTAATATATGATTTCCAAGTTATTTTTTGGTCTAAGTGTAGTTCCAAATATTTTGTTTCAGGTTTGGTTGGTATAGATAAACTGTTTATTGATACTTGTGGACCTGAATACTAGGTACGTGTTGTTGTCAATGTGACTGACTTGGGTCGATTTTTTATCGTTTACCCTTATCCTCCATTTAGTTAACCATTTTGCTCAAATGAAGCTGTAGATTATGTGAGCTATTAGTGGGCCGTTATTTATTGAAAGCAAAGATGTGTCATCAGCAAACATGGAGGTTGTTGTACTTCCAGTTTTAGGAATATCGACAGTAAACAACAGATAGAGAAAAGGGCCCAGTACAGTTCCCTGCGGCGCTGCTGATTTTATTTCGTGGTATGCAGATATTGCATTGTTGAATTTGGTTTGAAAGGATCTGTCAGATAGATATGATTTCAAAAGAAGATAGTATAAACTTGGCAGGTTTAGTTTTATTTTATATAAAAGGCTGATGTGCTAGACCTTATCGAAAGCTTTGGCTACGTCCAAGAAAACTCCAACACACATTTTTCGATCTTGAAGACTTGTAGCTATCGTAATTACTATCCTATGGGCTTGTTGCATCGTGAGATGGCCTTCCTGGAAACTAAACTGGTGGTCTGGCTTTTTATAATTAATGGTAAAATGTGACTTATGTGATATTATTTGATACTCCACAGAAATGCCCGCATTGTCAGATTACTACAATTATTATTATTATTATTCGTTACGGACAGATGGTCTCTCTGGGAAGCCCTCCTCCCCGATTCCGCCTGGCATTCCAAACCCTGGTGATGTACGAGCACGGATTACACCACCTCGTGCGCCCTCACGATGCGGAGGGAGCCAAGAAGAACTGCTTTCTGTATTCTGCAAGTCAGGGAGGCCGAAACTGACCTGCATTCCGGGATGATCTCAAGTTCTCGGGCGAAGCTTGCCTTTATCTCGCCTAAGACCCCAATAAGCAAAACGACCAACTTAACTCGATGTCCTGGATACAATTTTCCAAGCTCGGACAGCAGATCTCTATATTTCTCCCTCTTCTCGATCTCCTTAGATGTAATGTTAGGTTCTGCTGGACAAGAAATTTCGATGACATACAAACATTTGACATCTAAGTCCAGCAGAACTATATCCGGCTTGGTTGCTTGGAGCTGTCACGTGGTGGGAAACCAATAATTCCAGTACATTCGACATCTGGTATTTTCCACCACGGACTCGATCTCAACGGGGACATACGGTACTACAGGCGCATTGTCAATACCGTAAGAGTGCCTTAGATGATAATAGAGCACTCTCAGAGCTACATTGTGTCTTGTGATGTATAACGACACAGGACACAGCGTATGAGGGGCATGTTGACAATATATTATGCATAAGTGTCTCTGGATGGGCCTTACACGCTCTACAGGCAGTAGGAAGATGTTCCTGAAAGACAATATTACGATACACCAACCTGTTAAGCACACCATCCTGGCATGCCAGTACAAACCCCTCAGTCTCGGACTTCAGACTGGCCGAATTGAAGAAAGCGAAGGTAAGTTCTCGAGAAAGACCTTCTCGCTCAACATGATAAAAGAACTGGAAGTGCATCACCTTTCCCATATGTTCTCTCATCAGACGATCGTATTCTGCTTTCTTCGTTCTTGAGCTGACGGTTGTCACATGTTCCTCAAGATTAGGAGCACCGTGGGCTATATGCCGATCTGCTGAGAGCTCTTGTAGTCGGAGCTTTTCTGCAAGCCCTGCGGGATGCTTGAAAAGGAAAGGTCCCGTTCCCCACTTGCTCATGCGACCTGGCAAACAACATGAACGGACCATTACCCCTCAACATACGGTGACATGTATCTAGGACGACACGATCGTGACAACACTCCAGGCTTAAAAAACCCCTACCTCCAAGATAGGACTTCGTATGCAAACTACGCTTGATGTTCATGATCTTTCTGTTTTCTCGGCCGAGCGTTTGTAACTCTACGACGTTGCACTTCATAACGCCGAAAGAGTACAGAAGAATCGGGACAGCAAGCATATTCGTCGCGGCGACCTTATTCTTACCCAACAGTTGCGAATGCCAAATCTGTCGAAGGCGCGATTTATATTTGCTGCCCTTATTATTATTAATATTATTATTAGCAGCAGTCTGGGTAGCTCAGTCAGGTAAGTGCCTGCTAGCTAACCGGCTGACACAGGTTCGACTCCAGTGGTGGTCATAGTATTATGGAACCGATTTGGGTCGAATTCGTTAGTTAAGGTTTAGGTGTATGAATGTATTGTGGATGAAAGCTGGTTGTAGCGTGATATAAGTCCAAAAATGAAACCATCACTTCCACTGCACACCAGCAAGTGTGAATGAGCCTCGACACTGCGTTGCGGTAGAAGAGGAAATGGATAAAAAAAATATGATTAGCCTGTACATTCCTATATAGGGACAAAGGCCTCCCCATTTCAATTGTTCTTTGCAGTTTTCATCTTCTCACAATTATAACCTTAAATTATACCTGTGTGGGCATTTGAACTGAAAAATTTTTCTATTAAACACGTGGTAAAACTTGGTGCTTTTTATCTTTTTATCACTAAGCGTGAAGATTGTTCATTCAGGCGCAGCCTTGATACATAACAACATAACAGCTACTTCATTATTAACAACTGACTAGCTCTTTTAAAGTTTTTCTAAATTAATTTATATAACTGAAAACAAAATTGTAATGAATTAGAAGCGAGCTTTCGAGGGAGGAAAAAAACATGATTTATGCTTTAGTAAATGTGAAAGACTGCAAAAAAATTATATACGAGATTGTACTACTCTATAATTAAGAAATTATCAGTTTATACTAAAAAACCATTTATGTGTATAAAAGAAAAACTGTCCATTAATAAGTTGGTTGTGTGCAATTAATGTAGTAATGGGTGCGTTAATATTTGCATGTGATGTGTTTACTTAAAAACAAATTAAATATACAATATTAATACAGAAGTGCATAAAAAAGATTTCTTTTACCCACATATAATTAAATAAACAAATCAATAACGAAGTAAAGTACTTATTTATTCACTTTTACTAACGTGAAATTGATTGCAATGGAATAATTTAAAAGCAATGATGAATTAGAGCATATCTCTTTAAAAGATATAAATACCTTTTCCAATGTCACGTTTCTACTTCATTTATAGACAAGTACCACTCTTCTTTTTACCACTAACAGTGGTAGCTACAACGCCGACTGCTCCGGAGGTGTCTCAAAATATGCTACTCACTCAAAAGATTAATCTACGTTCATTACACCTAGCTATGTTCCGTCAAATTGTATTTGCGTGGTTATTTAGTGTTATTTTTATTGAATTAGTGTTTTGCACACCTGATGTTCATCGAATTGTTCTGAAAACTCCTAGGCGAACCAGAGATCGTGATCACTATAAAGTAAGTAATTTAAGATTTTAGTGTTTTTTAAATACGATAATTAAAAACAAGTTAAACTTAAATTGACACAAGGTATTTCACGTTTACAAAGTTTGGAATTAATTCCATAAAATCGTAATATTGGTTCTCGGTAAAAGCACTCGAATTTTATTTTCAAAAACACATATTCTTTTGGAACTTACATAATAATAGTTTTGAGAAAATCATCACATAACTATTATTATTTTATAGCAAAATTTAGTGAGTATTTAAGGGTTAAAGGTTTTTAAATCCCTTGGAAACCTGAGAAGCAAACAACATCTTGTCATATGTGTTATCAATGGTTTATTTTACTTTTGTTGAATGTAATGTTTTTATTTTTTTCAACTAAGAACATTTTAAGCATTTAGCTTAATATTGTTGCTAAAAATTTTAATTTTGATTTGATTTGTCATAATTTTGTTTTGATTCAAATATCTTAAGGTTCCTAACGTTTTCTTCTCGAAACACAGTTCTTTAAAATCAGTATAATAAAATGCACAGAAAAATTATTAAATAAATGATGATGGTGTCAGCACTCCAAAAACAAATGCTTTAGAAACAAGTCAATTATGTATAAGAAAATGTTTTTTCAAATCAAAATTTACCTGTTCGAGAATTCAAGATTTTATCGAATTTATTCAAAATTTTATTATAAAATATACTTTAATGTATAAATAAACAAAGAAATGGTTGAGTTTTTTTATATAAGTATAAATAAAAGTCGGAGAAATGGTTGGCTTCAAATGTAATCAAATAATTTTTATTTCAAAATAAAAATGCAGAAAGTTTTGGATGTTCATGTAGAGTAAAGTTATTGCTTCGAAAGCTCATTTATTTTTGCTGAAAATATTATATTAAAAACACATATTACTTATGTTATTGCAAATCAAGAATTGAGTAGGCATATATTTTTTTAATATAAACAAACATTATATTTATAAAAGAGTTAATTTCTATTTTAAGTGTTCATATCTTCTTTATTAAAAAAGCAAATACTTTTGACTAATTAAAAATATCAAATTAGAAAATCGAAATCTAGAGTTCAGACAGTTTCCAATAGTTTTATACTGTGCAATTGGAATATTTAAAGCTACAGAAGAAAAATAATTTTTCAGTGTCTAACTGTTTGGAGTGGAAAACTCAGTTGGGTATTTATTGTAGTATAAATACAAGCTGGGAAAAATTAGGGATCAAAGCTTGCCTGCTAAAATAGATATACATAGGTAGGTACATAGATTTGAAGCTGGTGTAATGCGACATTCTTGGGCACATTTCAAAGTCAAATTGATTTTTTTAAATAGTAATTTGAGGCATATTAGTATACATCACCATATCACCAACGAGATTATTTTTTTTCTCGTTCTAACCAATAAAGCATGGTATAAATAATATTTCAGTTAATTGACAGTATGTAGGCTATGAAATGAACAAAAACTCCTCAGTAAATGTTTCGCAGTAGTTGTCACTTGTCAAACTTGCATCTTGGCACACTTGTCGGAGACGTTTTAGCAAGACAGTTTTGATTCCTTACTGTTCTCTAAAAGTGTTCTTAAACGAAGTATGAATCTTGCAAAATTACTAAATTTAAACATGAAATCGGTACTAAGAGTAAATTATAATAAATAAAGTATTGGATGTTTCTTTTTCCTGAAAATTATTTAATTCATTATGTTATGTGTTTGATAAAACTCGTTTAAAATGCAGTTAACAATTCCCTTTATATTGTGTTAACCTTTTAACTGATTGATTTATGTATACCTTACCCGTTAATTTCTGTAGTTAATTGTATGTAAAACGAAAACATAGCATTTAATTTATTGACACATATTGATTTATGGTGTATCTAACGACACGACACGTAAAGGTCGCTATTGCTTTTGTTACAATTCCTAGGACCTTTATAAATAAATATATTTCTGTTGTTGCTGTATTTGTTGAAAAGGAGTTAACATAATACACTTTGTGATCATTTTCAAGATTTAATTGCTTAGGAAGTATCAGCCACCAGGTTTTTTCGTTGGTACTGAGGTTCTCGTTAAGTAACATAGAAATTAAAGAAATTGTTATGTTATTTATAAGCACATCAGCTTAAATACATAACTGAATAACTGAGACAGATCAGCTGGTGCATGTTATAATCTAGAATTTTTATTTCAGTAATAAAAAATCTTTATTATTCTCGGTTTTTGTGTTAATGTGTTCATTCACCGTGTTTAGCAGTTACATCTATAAAATTTGTTCCAAGTCTGGAATCTTATGTAACTACATAAATTAGTATTTTTTATTAGAAGCAATTTTTAACATGCTTAGTGAATGTACATAAACGTAAATGATAATTTCTTATTTTAAGCAGGAACAATTTTTACGGTTCCGTACGTTTTAACATGTTAGACAGGTTTAGTATTCGTTAGATTTTCGAATATTATTAAAAATATAACGTTGTTACAACACGGTGTGAGATAACTCTTTACACTTCGTAATTTTTCTACTTTGTGGGTTTTGAAATGTTAGATTAATAAGAGCGTTTGAGAGAAATATAAAAATTAATTATTTTGATGGGTTTTTAAGTAGGATACAAATCTGAGTGCATTCCTTTCTATGAATAAAACTTGCATTCGTTATTTATCATTTGCAGAAGTTAATTAATTTTATTTTATTTACGTAATGTGACTAAATTTTGTATATTAAAAAAATAAAATACTACAAAGTAGGACTTTTTAGGGCAAGGAAACTTTTCTTGCACAGAATCAGTTTTGATAATATTTTTTTAGGTAGTACCTAGTCATTATATTTTTTATTACTAAATAAAGTGATGAATTTAAAAATTTTGCAGATTATTTGTTAACTTACTCCCTACCAAGGGCGGTTTTAGAACATATTTTATTGATATATATGAGGACACGATTAACGCCATTAACGGGCATATTCATTGGGCCCATATTTTACCCCCTCAGGCGTGTATTCTCGATGGATTCTGGGGGGGGGGGTAATTACCCCCATTACCCCCCTATCAAATCGCCCTTTCTCCCTACACCGACTGCATTTAAGCATTTAAGGAGCGTTCTTAAATAAAATAAAACAGATCGGAACCTTCTTTATAAATAAAAATGATTGTTTTACATTTTACTTAACTGGCTAGAGCATGGGCATTATATTTTGTAATTTCATAAATTGGGCGTTTAAAGTCCCAGTTAATATAATTTGGTGTACTTATATGACATAATGTTTTTCATAGACAATACAAAATACATAAAAAACATACTAACATAGATAAGGAAACTTAAAGACATGAAACTATTGAACTATCGAGCAGGTGGTTATTATTATTACCGCTGCATCAAAGACATCCCTTCAAACTTGTTCTGATCTTTTACTGATGCATTATACAGGGTGAGTCATAATGGGCGGAACAAATTTTGCCAGTATGTAGGAGAGACTTTTCTAAGTAAAAAAGTTCTATGTCCTAATCCGCACAGTTGAGGAACTACAAGAAGTCAAAGTTTTTCTTTTTAAAATTAAATTCAAAGGTAATAAATATCAAGTAGTTTGCGGTCGTTCATTGTTTTGCTAAGATTTTTACCTCTAACAATGTTCAAGTTGCTAGAGTGTACGATTTCCTTAGTCGTAGAGCTCGTGCTTGTATTAAAGCTCAAGGAGCACTGTTTGAACAGTTTTTGTAATACTGTGATTTAACTAAATATTTTTTGTACAGTTTATCCAATGTTTTAACAGTTTTCACAGTTGCCGTTATTATTAAATATTAGTGTTTATTACAAAACTTTGACTTCTTGTAGCTTCACAAGTATGTAGTTTAGGTTTAGGACAAAGGTTTATAGAAACTTTTTTACTTAAAAACGTCTCTCCTACATACTGGTAAAATTTGTTCCGCCCATTATGACTCACCCTGTATTTTGGATATGAGTTTTACATTACTTTGTTCGGAACGCTCCATCTGTCAAATGTTACCTTACATGAGATCTTATGAGGCATCTGTAGCTACTTTCACGGTTAGACATTCTAGATCTGAATGTAGATTAATAAATAATACTCTAACAACTTTGCAAAATTGCTTTAGTTAAGATCAACATTTCTAAAACGTTGCAGTGGCATAACTTTTAAAATACCACATTAAAAATGTTAAGTTTTACACACAGTGTGTTCCGCAGTTTCCAAAAGAGTCATTATTTTCTAAAATTCAATTCTTGATCGTCAAAAATTTTCCATTTATAATAAAACGATATAAAAACAGAATGTACCTTCTTGCAGTGGCGGATTTACCCATAGGCGCAAGAGGCGCGCGCCTGGTGCACCACTTCGGAGGGGGCACCAAATAAGGCGCCAAAATAAATATGAAAAATATAATATATATTTTCGTAAAATGTTGATGACTATTGTTGTTGCTGTTGAAATATAATTCATATATCTGCATTGCATTAGTGCAATGTTGTTACATTTACATTTACATAGATATCTTACTTACATAGTACACTAGATGGTCAGCACGAGCTGATGCAGTTCTTACACTCAAAATTGGTTTTAATAATATCAAAAAAGCTTTAACTGAAATTAAAAATTTAGATACTACAAAAAATATTGCTAAACGTGAAGCAGAGGGATTGGAATAAATTATTGACTGCAACGCATTAATGCAACCAGTAAAAGTTTGCATGATCAAAAATGCAATGTTTTAAAAGGTGAAGCCTTGTTATCGTCACTTACTACATTCATCCAAGAAACAAGAAATCATTTTGATTTAATTGAACAAGAAGCGGAGTTTTTAATACAAAATAAAATTTATGCTGATAAAAACAGTCGAACAAAAAAACGAAAGAATTTTTTTGTACAACTGTCAAAAAACGCAACATTTATGCATTACTATCGATACGCGAAGTTTGTCTTTTTTGCACCGTGAAAAAAAATTTTTTTTTTACTGTGAAAAAAGGTATCCATAGCAACGTTGCGTTTACCGTGAAAAATAAAATTTAGTTCTTTTCAATTGAAAAACTTGCCGGGACTGGATGAAGTTTCCAAGCTAATAAAAAAGTTTGCAGATTACTTAGATTTAATAAAAATGAAATAAACCAAAATATAAACTTCTCGCTATACTATTTGCTTCCATAAATAATTACTGAAAAAGCCTTACTAAATAATAACAAGAAATTGCCATGTCTATTTTTTTGATTTGTTGGGGACATTCAGTGGCGGACTGGCAAATTTAAGCGACCCAGGAAATTTGGTAGTGACCGGCCTCCTTTCACTATTATTAGGGTGGCCCATAAAAAAATGTAATTTTATTGTGGAAAACTTTATTTAATAATAAAACAACAAACATCAACTCTTATTCACTAAATTATAGACCATTATGAAGCAATGTCTTTGGCCATCTTTCTGCAAGTAACTCAATGATGCGACGATACCATGCTGGATCTTTCGAGGTAAAGAATTCTCGACATACAGTTTCAACTCTTGTGAAATTTCTTCCATGCAGGAAGTGTGCCATCGATCGGAATAAGTGGTAATCTGAAGGTGCAAGGTCTGGACTATAAGCTGGATGAGGTAGAAGCTCTATATCCAACTCCCTAATTTTCTACCGAGTTTCAATAGCATTATGGGGTCTGGTGTTAATCTTGCTGTAGAATTGTGCGCCCTTTATTTACCAATCCAGGGTAACGCCGACGTACAGCCATGGCTAGCTGAATTAAATAAAATATAGTGCACCTCAAATGGCGCCATCATCCTTTCTAAATTGCGACTTGGCTAAATGAAGTGGGTAGGCCTTAATATGTAATATTTAATTTAGCTGGCCTTGGTAGAGCATCATTCATCCTATCCAACTGCTGACTATAAAGGTTGGCGTCAAAGGTTCTTCTATCAGGAACCAACTCAAAGTGAATAACGCCTTGAAAATTCTACCATACACTTATAATATAGGCTCGGGCACACAGAACGCGATCTGTCGCGGCGGGCAACGACCGCGCGATCGTCGCGGCGGTCGGCGATATGGCAACGCCACATAGGGCGCGATATTTTTGTGAGCGATCCAGTGTCGTGGTTGCTTTCTAGCCAGCGGGTTTGCTAAATTTCTTAAATTGTTTTTGCAGTTTTTGTTCAGGAATGAGTAGTTCAGACGAGGAGCAACTCCTTATTCAATTAGCACTATAAAGTAAAAAAAAGACGATGTTATTTACATGAAATCAGCACAAAAAGAGAAAAATTTGGAGAGTACCACCGCCTCTGTACCTATTGAACTACAAACTGCAATCTCATTCCACACTTCTGATATCTTTACTACATTTCTGTACAGTACGTGGGAAGTGTCGTACAAATACACGTATTTCCTCACTTTTTCAATAAGCAGCTCGGTTTCTGCCCCCATTACGCCTACTGATCGCAGTGATCGCGCGATAATTTTGTAATTTTGTACAACCGTATCGCCTGTCGCCGCGATCAAGACTGGCCCGCCGCGACAGATCGCTCTATGTGTGACAGGGATGATGCAATCTTGTGTAATACAACTAGATCGCCCGCCCGCGGCGGGCAGGGATCGCTGCCCGCCGCGACAGATCGCGTTCTGTGTGCCCGAGCCTATTTTTTAACGTGATCTTTTTCTGAAACCTGTCTCGTTTTGGGACAGGCAACGTAGGTTGTACGATGGTAATCCATTGATTCTCTTTGTTAGGATTATTAAAATATATCCATTTCTCATCGCAAGTAACGATCCATTTAAAAAATAACGTTTGTCCTAAGGATTTGAAAGCAGCCGATTGCAGACCTCAATTCGTCTTTCTGTCATTGCTGGTGCCAATTCATGTGAATCTTCTCTGCAGCGTATATTGGCCTTTCCAATTTGATGTAAATGACGCCGTATGGTTTCTTTGAAATAAGCAGTTGTGCTGACAACTTACGAGTACTTGTAGATGGACTAAGTTCAACAGCGCCTCGCAGTTCGTTGTTACTCAACAAATTAAGCCGACCAGAACCTTGTTTTCCCCTGAGACGTGTATCTCGTTCATAAATTTTTTTGAATCAACGTTGTGCCAAGCAAATGTTCATTACTCCCTTTCCTTCCACTTCACATATTTTCTTAACTGCGGCGGTTGCAGAAACGTTTTGTTTCCAATAATGACGCGAAATTATCCAAATTTTGTATTTTTCATCTGCCATTATGATGTTTCTTGTAGCTTTGAAACAAAAGAATAACAAAAGTAAATCGGGCAGAGATATTCGCTTGACTAGTTTCTAATGGTGTATAACAATAGCACATTTAATGTTTTTCAAACGCGAGTAAAAGAGCTCTATAAAAAACGACATTTTTGTGGGCCACCCTAATAATTATAGGCTGTCAAAATATGACTAACAAACTGTGGAACAGAGTACAGCGCGCTGGGTCTACTTCGTAATACTACGTCAACGACTAAACCTTACAAAGAAAACTAATAAATAAATGCACGACGCACCTTCAATGTAGCAATTGTATTAATGTAGATACCAAACAAATAATATCAGGGGCATCGGCATGAAACACAATAAAGAGATAATAATTAGGGAAACAATAATAAATAAATACGGCGAACAGGTCTTTGAAATCGCCGGGTGCGGGTAAGTAAACGATTTACGTGCAGTCAAACACCATAGGAACAATTTCTGATAATATTGACCGGCCTCAGTAGCTCAGTACTACCGGCCCACCGGGAAAGTTCCCGGACTCCCGGCGGCCCAGTCCGCCCCTGGGGACATTTAATATAATCATTTCGTGTTAGATGTGTTATTGTAGAATTGAAGATAGTGCGTGAAACTGATTATTTTTAATCAACACAACTCAGTTCGTTGGTATTAACATAAATGCGGTTCTTTTTATTTGACAGCTTATTCAACAATCGGCATACCTCAACGTAGTGTAAGGTATCGGCACTTACACTCTACGAGGAAGTATGACCGGCAAAATGGAGGGTTAAGGTCTCGCAAACAAATCAAAGAATTAACAAAACCACCAAATAACCTAATAACAAAAAAATAATAATTTAACTTTAAACCTACAACTATAAGGACATATACTTACTTCCACCGGCGCTCCATCCCCCTATGGGATTTGACCTTTTCGATCACCTCTTTCCATTTACTTGTATCATTGATTAATGTTTTCCAATTAGCTACACTTATCTTCTTAATATCTCTAAGGACCTCGTCTAGCCACTTGCTTGAGGGTCTGCTCACTCTCCTAGTTTCCGTTGGTTTCCAGAATGTGAGAATTTTAGGTGCTTTATCCTGTTCCATCCTGCAGATGTGCCCAAACCAACTGATTCTTCTTGATTTTATAAAATTTGTTATCTTCTCGTTGTTTATTAATTCTTCTAGTTCGAAATTCATTCTGGGCCTCCACTTTCCGTCCTCATCTCGAATTGGACCAAACAGTGCCGTAGCTAGGGTCATTGGCGCCCAGGGCAAGCTTTCGATATTGCTCTCTTAAAAATTCTCTACTGAATATATTCAAATAAAACAATAAAAATCATTACATATACCATTTATCATGAATTAGGTTATTTTATAAACTATGTAAGCCCCTAAGCAAAATCTTTAGGAAGAATAAAAAAATATATATTTCGACTCTAACAAGTACAAAAAAAATTAATAAATTAATTAATATAATTACAATAAACAAAAAAAATAATTGCAACATTAATTTTCTAGGTTTTTCACTAGCCATTTTAATCAATATTAATTTTCTCAGCGATGTCGTATTCTATAGTTAATATCGTTTGATTAGTTAGACGCTCCTGGACAGTTTGTGAGCGCAAATAATTCTTTACTAATTAATTTGCTAAATGATCGTTCACAACTTGCGAAAGTAATGGGCAACGTCAGCGCCAAACGGAGAGATATTCCTAAATTTGGATAACTCGACGCCAACCCGTATTCTTCATAACAGTTGAGAAGGGTTAAGAAATCTGCACTTTTTAAATAAATAAAAGGAGAAATTTTAGGGGATTCCCCGCTGTGGCGCCACCGGCGCGCCGGTTGGCAACAGCGCCCAATATTCTTTATACCAAGGCCACCTAAATTAAATATTACATATTAGGACCAGACCTGCCCACTTAATTTAGCCAAGACGCAATTAGAAACAACGGTGGCGCCATTTGCGGTGAACTATACATTTTTACGGGAGAAATGTATAGTTCACCTCAAATGACGCCACCGTTGTTTCTGAATTGCGTCTTGGCTAAATAAAGTGAGCAGGCCTTAATATGTAATATTTAAGTTAGCTGGCCTTGATTTAAACATTCAGCGCCCTCTCGCTGCACGCGGCAAATATAAACTAACGCTTTTAATTATTTAAAATTATTTATTCAATACTAATAACTGCTTCGCTGATTGTGCCCTCCAAGGATTGCGCCCCTGGCGCGTGCCCCTGTTGTCAGGCCCAGTGGCGGCTAGTGCAGGGCGCTGCAGTGCTGCAGAGCTCCCAAAAAATAAATAATTACCAAAAAGCAAATAATAAATACTTAGCATTCGCGATTTTGTAAAGCCGGCATTAAGCCGGCTGAAGCGAAGTGAGAACCATGCAAGTAAAGTCGACCAGTGGAACAACTTACCGACTCACGCTATCGTCGCGTTATTATTTATCTGGGCCACACGATCGTGCTCTACGAGCTCTTTCGAACACCCGCGCGGCACTCCGCTTCCCCGTGTCCGTCTAAAGCCGCCTAAAACAAAGCCGTGAATCAAGTAGAGATTTCGCTGCATTTAGTTCAGCGCGGAAGTGGAAGTGGAATTATTACGCGAGTTCAACTTAAAAACAATAATAATATAGTGCGTGCGTGCGATTCTGTTTTTGTGCATTGCTGACAATTATTAACTGTATACGATGGAAGTGGTCTTTAATTTAATTAATGTGAAGAGATTTTTTAAATATTTATACGAAGAAAAGATTGAATTAAAAGGAAAAGGTAGACCATTACCAGATGTTATTATTGAAAAATCTGGTGTAAGTAGAGGGAAAAGTTACACACGTAAATTCAATAGAGACATTTATTTAAAAAATGAATGGATTTGTGGATGTAACAAAAAAAATGCTTTATACTGTTTTCCCTGCTTACTTTTTTGTGGCGAAATAGACAATTTTAATGACAAAGTGATTACAAAATTTGCGAACAGAAAATAACGTAGGATAGACTTAATTTATAAAAAATAGGTAAGTTTTTTTTTGCAAAAATTGCAGAACACCTTAAAATTTTTACCAGGAGCCGCCACTGGCCAGGTCCTAGCTACGGCGCTGGGACCAAAGATCCTTCTTAGCACTTTACGTTCAAATGCTTGCACTTTATTTGAGTTACTGTCATTTAGGGTCCATGTTTCGCACCCGTAAGCTACGACCGGTCTTATTATGCTACGGTATATTGTTAATTTATCGGGTGGCCGAGAGCACATCCTCTTGTTTTACTCCATTGCCGACTTCTAAGCTGGGGGTTTCCTCTGTTTGTATCATTACTTTAGCCTCGGTTCCTATTAGCGTCATTTCTATCAGGCGGATGAGTTTTTGTGGTATCCCTGAGAGTAGGAAATCATTTTTTAGTGCTTCCCGGGATAACCTGTCGAACGCTTGTTTGAGGTCAATGAATATGATGTATACTGGTATATTATCCTATTTGCACTTTTCTAATGTTTGTCGCATAATAGGAATGTTATCAGTTTTCCCTTTGTGTGGTCTAAAGCCACACTGTTGTTCGCTTAGGATTGCTTCTGAATATTGGGGCTAGTTTACTGTTAATTAAGCTTGAAAGTGTTTTATATCTTGTATTTAGTAGCGTGATGCCGCGATAATTATTGTAGACTGTTTTGTCATCTTTTTTGGGTATGGGGTGGATTATCCCCATTTTCCAGTCATCAGGCATTTCCTCGTCTTCCCAGACCTTCAGTATTAAATTATGTATTCTATTCCACAGGGTCGCTCCTGCATTCTTTATCAGTTCTGCTGTTATGGAATCGCCTCCTGGCGCTTTGGCATTTTCATATTTTTTATAATCTTCATCATTTCCGTAAAAATAGGTGGTTCCATTTCTATTTCTGCCGTTTGCAATTCAACTTTCCCTACTTTTTCACTATTTTGAGGTGCGGCTAGTTCTAAAGTGTTCTTGCCACCTGTCTAATATTTTGTTTATCTCAGTCATATTTTCTCCCTGTTTGTTTTTACATATGTTAACTCTGGGTCTGAATTCGCCTGTTAGTTCTTTTGCTATTTTGAAAAATTTTCTGCTATTTTTATAGTTTCCTGCTACATTGAGTTTTTCAATTTTCATTTTGAGAGCTTGTTTTTTTTTACTTCTACATAGTTTCGCAGTTTCCTTTCTTTTTAGTTCAGAGGCTATCTTAGATTCTTCTGTCGGGTTGTTTAAATATTTTATTCGTAGGGTGTTCTTTTCTTGTACCTTTTTTTGGCATTCCTCATCGAACCATTTCCCTTGCCATTTTTACTTGGTGGAAGAATTGATATTATATTGTTCCAATCCATTGCTACATTATTTGTTAACTTTTTCCTTCTAAGTTGGTGCTCTATTCTGCTCTGGAATTCTTCCACTGTTGCCTGGGTTTGAAGTTTTTGGGTATTCAATTTTTTCCTTTGCCTCCCTTTAATTTTATTTACCGTTGAGATCCGTTGACGTAGTGTACCCATTACCAACAGGTGATCTGAATCGCAGTTAGCTTCACGATAGCTTCTGACATCTTGCAGATTGGAAGACCATCGCTTTGACACTATCACGTGGTCTATTTGATTCATTTCCTGTGTCCCTGGTATCATCTAGGTGCCTTTGTGTATTTTTTTATGCTGAAAGAAAGTACTGCTTATTCTCATGGTAAGTTCATCTGCTAGTTGGCATAGCTTTTTACCATTTTCGCTGGTTTCTTTATGTAATGCGAAATTTCCAGCCACGGTTTTATAAGCGGGTTCCTCCCCGATTTTGGCGTTAAAATCCCCCAACAATACTAGCATATCATGCTTCGAGGGTTTTTCACATATATATATCCGTCAGGTCATTATAAAATTTCTCTATTTCTTACTCGTTCGCATTTTCGGTTGGGGCATATGCCCATGCGAATGTCATATTACAGAATTTTCCTCTTACCCGTAGTTATAATAATAATAATAATAATAATGTCATTTATTGGGCAAAAATGTTGAAACATATATAAATGGAAACATAACAAATAAGTTTTATATTTACCCAACAGGGCGAAGTTCAGATTGATATGATGAAAATACATCATACCACCTGCTCTACCACTTAACCCAGTAGACAATTCCTCCTTTTATTATTTATAAAGAAGCCTGTGCCGTATTCTGCTTGTTTGTCAAGTTTACCACTGAATAAGAAGGCGAAGTTCTTTTTCCTTATCTCGCCTTGGTCTTTCCAACGAACTTCTTGTACTGCTAGAATATCTATATTATAATTTGCTTGTTCTCGGGCAATTTCGTTCATTTTTCCCGGTTGTAACATGGTTCGTACGTTCCATGTTCCGATGTTTATTTCTGGTGACCTATCCTTCGTAAGATAGAGTTTTTTTACGGTGGTAGTTCGCCACAGTTCCATCTAACCCACTCATTGTGGGGTTTGTTTTCACTAGGGTTTGCTTTAACTGTGGGGTGTCCGGGGTGTTTGCCTGCGTTGTCATCAAAAGTTTGTCCGGCTTATTATGTATTTGCTATGCTCCTTCATGATGCTCAGCTTCACTGCTATCCTGAGCTTTATCTGGCTTGTGTGGTCTATTTTTTATTAAGGTTTTGCTTTTTTTTTGTTTTGTGGTTTTACTTGTTTGTCTGGTGTGCCTGGTGAACTATTACCTTCTTCTCTTCCCCTCCTTCTTTTTATTTCTTCCATGTGACCTTGTAGTTCTTCTTCGACGACTTTTTTTACCCTCAACTATTATTATATTCTGTTTTAATATTGCATGTTTACCACGTAAAGACAGATATTGACCTCCTAATTTTAATTTCTTGAGTTGCCCAGTTGTTTCGTACGCTATGCGTACGGGGTGATATGGTAAGCACCGCGCTTTCGACAATCGCTTATCTCCCTTACTCCCTACTACACTGTGTTTGGGTTCCCAATTATTTTTAATGACTGGGTAAATCACCCCCCTGAGAATCCACTCCGGCGATCAACGTACTGTAGGTACTGGGATTTTTATTATTTTTAAACAGCTCCGATGAATATTTTACGTAAGCTTTTTGTAGGCAGTACTTCGCTAATAATTTCGCCTAGTATTTGACTTACTTAGTTAATACTATGACTTTTCTACATGAAACAGAGAAAAAGGTTCTCTGATGATGTATGATATACTCAAAAATTGCATACATAGTCGTTGAGCTCATATATTAACTTAGAGGTAGTGTTTAGGCGTGTTTATTTCTTCTTGGTTTATAATAGTTCTCAAGTTTTTTGCACTGCATAATTCCAGTTCTAGTATAGTGCGTGAGTGCCTAATGGGAAATGGGAAAGTATTCCCATTTAACTTTCGCCCAGCCCCGCTTTTTGTTTACAATTCCCATTTTTCAAATCCGCTTAGATTATGTTTCTGTACTCATTCTGAGAGATGTCCAAATCATCTAAGTCCATTAGTGCCTATTGACGGATTTTACTTCATCTTTTTCTTATGTTGTCATTTTTAATTTCTACTTAATACCTATGTTTCCGAAATATACAAGGTTATAATAAAGTAAGGGATATATTTCAACTTATTATTGTATATTTTTAATAAATTAAGCTAATAACAAAAACTAAAAGAAATTTAATTACTTACATAATGGGATTTCTTATGTCCAACACTGGTTACCGCAAATGTTCGATATGACCTACTTTTTGTTATTGAAAAATCACCAACCGTTCCTCCAAATTGTACACAGCATTGTTCAACATTTCTGGTTGAATTGCACCAATTTGCTCCCTAATACTGTCTTTCAATTCTTCCAGCGTTGTTGGTCGTGTTCTAAACACTAAATTTTTTAAATAACCCCACAGCCAGGAATCCACTGGGTCAAGAACAGGCCATCATGGGGACCAATTCCAGTTATACGCACCTCCTCACCTGGTCTTACTCCTAAAATGGCACCAATTTGTTTTGAAATGTTATTGCTAATTCTTATGTATTAACAGAACGTCTTCCGGGTTGGAACCGTGCCATTGTTGAGACGGAAGAACTAAATGGGCGAGTTCTTCCATCTCAACAATGACACGGTTCCAACCCGAAAGACGTTCTGTTAATACCGACACTGACCGTGGAAGTCTTCGAATTCATTAATTTTTATGTACCTAATTTATAGTATAATTATACACGAATTTTATTGCTTGTATCACGTTTTAATTAACGTTTATCTTTCCAAGTATTTTTAATATGGTATCTCGTGGTATACTTTGAAGGCAAAAGAAATACAGATATATTTTTTGAGAACAGTCCAGAGTATTGCACCAGTGGTAGGTATCTTGTTGTCCTAAAACTAGACTATTTTTCTTCTAATATGTTATCCAAGTATTTTTTCAGTTTCACTTCTTAAAATTTTATCATAAATTTTTGAAGATCAACAAAGATTTGTCCTTAAATTTTCTCAACTTCTTGAATTTCAGTTTTTATGCGGTGGCACTATAATTGGCATGGTTCTATCTTGAGATGTGATTCTTGTTTCCCATGGTTTATTTCTTATGTTCAATAACAACTTGGTTCCGGAGCTTCCCATACATTTCTGTTGTCATACCTTGCAGCTTTTCCTAGTTTCATCGTTTTTATGGTATTTCTTAATTTTATTTTCATAATAGCTCCGCTAGCGTCTGTGCTTTCTTTATATCAGATTCTTGTTCTTCATTTGTTTGAGCAATGTCCACCTCTATGTTTAAAAGTTCTTGAAAATATTCTCTCCACCTATTATTATAATCTTCTTCTTTAGTAAATATCACATTCTTCTTCTCGTTCTTCTCCTTTTATTTTAGGAACTATGCGTTTTTCTTCAAATGTTCTTTCGTTATGGATTATCGGTGGATGAGCTGTCAGTTCATCTGTTCATAGGTCTACCGAGTCCTCTTCTCTCTTGTGAAATCGAGTCTCTAGCTATTTTTATCATCCTATTTGATCTGGCTCTTGTGATATGGCTGTTTTATTCTGTTTTTCGCCTTCTTACAAATTTAACTGTATGCACCTCGCATTCATCCCTTATGACTTGTTTTCTTATTTTGTATATTTCAACTTTCTTTTGGAGGTATGTATCTTTCTCTGAGAAATTCGGAGATTCTTGCTTCTTTGTGCGTTTGTTGTTGCACTTCGTTTAGGGTATTACTGTTGCTTGATACTTCAACGCCCAGATAGTTAAAGCTCATGACTTAGTCTGCGAGTATTAATTTGCCATTCACCTGTAGCTTACACGTCTAAGGTGACCTTCATTTCATTATCATCATTGCCCATTTCTATCTGTATTACTGACATCTTGGGATTAAGTTGGCCGTTCAAGTTCGTAAAATAGGCAGTCCAGTGGGTGGAGTTTATTTTATTCACTTTAATAGTATCTGCGATTTCTTATTTCCTGTTCCGCAACATCTTCCCCACCTTCTTCTGCGCACCATACATATCGTTGTCCATGTCTTTGGCAAAGGTTTTTCAGTAGGTTCCTTTTATTCACTTACATAATAATGTCTGTATTAGTTTCGTTTCTTATATGGGTGTAGGTTAGCCAGTCTTCCGAGTTTTTTGTGTTTTTGTATTTTTGGAAGGCTTTTTTTATTATATGTATCTGTAACTTCCGTTTTGTACCATGGTGTATTATAGCTGCGAGACTTGTTTAGTGAGGTTTTACTTTTTCTTAACGTTTCTTCTGTAGATTTCATTAGGTTGGTTTTTAGTTTATTCCAGGCTGTTTCTACGTTATCATCGTCTTGAATTGGTTGCTGTTTGATCATGGCTTTTAAGCGGTTTCTGTACAGGTTCTTTGTTGCTTTATTATAGAAGCACCCTGTATTTGTCATGGGATTGGTATTCTCTTGTTTGTTATATTCTAGCCTCATTTTTCCTAGAAGAAGTTTGTGATCTATGCCTACGTGCGTCGAGTTAAGCGTTCTTACATCTAGGATCACACTCGGAGTGAAATTTCGATTTGCTACTAAGTAATCGATCACCGATTATTGCCCCATTGCACTCTTGAAAGAATACTTATCTAAAGAACAAAAAAGGTGTTATTAATCCTTAGGTTGTTTTGATTACAACGGTTTATGAAATCGTTTGCTCACATCTGTTATAATATCGTTGCCTATTCGGGCATTCAAGTCGCCTATGATTGCAACATAATATTCATTTGTGGGCAAGTTTAAAATAACATTTTGTAAGTCTTAGTAGAAGTGCCGTCTTAAATTTAGTTCCTTTGGTTTCGTGATATCTGGCGCGTGGACGCTTTTACCATACCATCTATGTTCATTTGTACCCTTAAACATCCTTCATTGAGATAATCAATGTCGTCAATGTAGTTCTGAAATTTTTTGTGTGTCAGTATTCCTACTCCTGCCTTTGCTTTTTCATTTCTAGCTTTGCCACTGTATATGAGAAAGTAGTTGTTTATTAGTTGTGTTCATTTGTCTTTTTGTTTAGTTTCCGAGATGCTACATATATCTAATCTTTTTCGGTAGTACATGATCTTTCATATTCCAAAATTTAATGTTCCATGCATCGATTTGTAGGAATCGTTCTTTCGTTAATTGTCTATCCTGGCCCAGAAGCTTTGTGTATTACTGTGATATATTAAAATTTATTTGTTGATATTAACACATGGTTTTTGTCTTTTATTTAAAAATATTTTTTGTTCTTGAAATCTATGTAAACATATCACAATACGCCAAGCAATGTTTCAAATCTGTATATCTGACAGTTTCAGCAGAAAAGGTTTCACTGAACTTTTTCCACCCTGCATGTGGTGAAGTAACTAAATATAACAGTCATGCAAAGATTTATTTGTTTCTTTCAGCTGGAAAAAATAAAAATAGTCTCCTTTATTATGTCCTTCAAATTAGATACTCATTTACCTTCTCCATAAGATATTACTATGTCTAGTGTAAAACGTACAGATACGTTACTTCGCGTAGGTTAATCTTTTAATTATCTATCTATGATAATTGTAGTAATATTATGTTTACTGAATTTATTTGTCGATATTCAATATGCGGAATGGAATTTAACTGTCATATTTGCTTCGAAAATATGTTTTGTTATTGTGAGTTATATCAGTATGTTCTGACATTTCCAATAACTAATACTACGACAAATCGTTGAAAATAAATTCTTAGCTAATTAATCAACAATGTTAGTGCATATTTTATGCAAGTTGAAACTTTAATCGTGGCTTGCTAGAATAAGGTGTGAAACTATATATCTTTATATGTAATTATGGATATTGCTCTAAATTAATAGTTTGATTATTTATACTACGTTAAAAAGAAATTCTTTTAATTTCAGATATTTTTATTTCGTTTAAATTGTTGACCGAAGTACAGATGTTTTTAGTTTTGGGTACCAAGTTAGAAAGATAACTTCAATTCAGAGAAATGTTTAAACAAAAACTTTGAATAGAACAGAACTGGTAAATTTAGATAGAAATAGTTAACACAGAACTTAGCAATAAAGCGAAATCAAATAGCCCAAAACTATTAGTATGAATTACAGAAAAAGAAACGAAAACATTTGGGTCCTCGTTAAAACCTCAAAGTCTAACCAAATTTTTTTATATATCCTTTGTATCTAATTAAAAAATGTCAATTGAGAAAGTATGTCTGTAAATATAAATATGTAGTTTAATTGGTTATTTATGCTTTCGAAAATCTTAATAAATGTTGTAGTTTATTTTAACTGATGTTACAGTAGCAAGGTACTCGTATAAACAAATATAGACTTTTAGTTTAAGTAATTTAGGTTGTCATTAAAATTAATCAAGTATAACGATTACCATTTGTTAATATATTTTCAATATTAAAATATCCTTATATGAAACAAGACCATAAAAAGTTTGTGTAAATTTATAACACTTAAACAATGAACAATGTTTTATCGGAGAAATGGCTTAGTATAATATTATGACTTGATTAATTTGACCTAAGTCAAATTTTCTATTTTTGGTCAATTATTTTTAAAAGTGCTTTTGTTCATATTCTATTATACGTTAATTAAGTTGAACTCTATAGATACGATTTCCACATAAATTTCAGTGTTAAAATTAAAAGATTTTTGTAATACTTTCACAATGCAATATGCTGTGAATTTTTTTTTTTATGTAATATATGAAAATCATTTGCATTGTTGTGGTGACAATCAAGGTTTTTACCATTATAACTACCCATTCTGTTTGCTAATGAATAAATTCATTAGCGATAAATATTAAATTATAATATTACATTCTTTACGATTAACACATACACTCCCACAGTCACAGTTTTATTAAAATTCCCATTAAACAGAATGAATGGCGTTAGTCGGTGAACAGTTAATATACTGATTTCTTTTTTTATGTATTTTTTTTTCGATAATATTTGCTTTTCTCATTATTGTTATATCCGAATAACGATTGAAGTTTTCTAATGTCTATACTTAAAATATGAATGTATTTAATTAAGCTGCATTTGAAAGTCTTGAGAATGGCGTTTGATATCAATATTACATAACAGTGAATATTTGATCCTACTTTCTATTTATTGGATTCACTTGAGGAGTGTAAACCAGAAATTAAATGCAGCCGATATGTAACGATATACCTATTAGCTTTGCAGTAATAAATCGTTATGATGATGGTGCGGCAATTGCTACCATATTTATGCATTTTATTCAGATATGCAAGCACAAAACTAAGGTTTTTGCAAATTTAAGAGAAATGCCTTCGCGTTGAACAATTTCTAAGTTAAAGCTTAGTTCAATAAATATTTACATATTAGCTGACAATAAAGCGAAAGGTACTTTCCCGCACTCATTTGATAATCAAATGATTACAGATTTGGTAAATTTTAATTGATAGCAGTGATGAAACGTTGGTTATTGGAATTTTTATGCAATTTTTAAGAAGATAGGCTAAGAGATGGCCATTAAGTTGAGTAATATTAACTGTACGTCTTTTTTTTTGTTACGTTGTAATAGTCAGGTGGTATTACTATTATTGTTTCTAAAGCGATTTGTTATTAATAAATAAGATATTTAAGTAGGTAAGAATTCGTTTTAAACTTCTAGAATTTCAGTTTCATAAGAATAGAGAAATTACAGTTTTATGTTAAAATATATCGATTCTTTTAATAAAAGTTTACGTAACACCTTTGTTTTTTGCTTTTTTGTACAGTTCTTTGTTCACTATGCTGTTAGATGAAATGAACCTAAAAAAATCCGCAACAAATAAATATTCTCTTGTAGTTGGTACAATTTGATATAAAAAACAAGGTTAATTTTAAAATTTACTTCCTGGTGCATATAAGCTAAAACCATGATTGCCATGAAGCACATTAAAAGTTGCCACGAAAAACTTACGGGCAGAATTTGAAGATTTTTACGGTTTTATTGTCTTGCGCTTCACATTGTTTTTTAAACTTGAATATTAGCGGCGATAGTGAGTACTCACGACAATATCTTTTGTGAATAAACTTCAAATCGGAAATGCGAAATAACGACGTTAAAACAAAAAAGTGATAAATGAAATTATGTTAAAGAAGACTGTTGTATGGGACCAAACCACATGCATTTTTAATGTCAATTATTAGATTCCATTCTTAAAATAACATTTTTCAGGGTCTTCTTTTGATGCCTTCGGTGGCTTTATTTTCGTTGTCTGACCCGAGGCTTAATAGTATATTATGCAATGGGCATTTAATGATAGCTATTAAGACGCGAGTATGAGAATTAAGACACGAGCCGCAGGCGAGTGTCTTAATGAATACGAGTGTCTTAATAGCCATTAAATGCGAGTTGCATACACTATTTTTTCTACGGCCAGTTATAATAATGAAAAAATAGGCACCTTCTGAAAAGCTGCTACCTAACCTTATTTTTGACAACAAATTACTTTGCTGCTATTGGTTATCTCAATTAAGAAACATCAACAACTCGCGTAACTATGGTTACCAAATAAAATACTTTGCTGTTATTGATTATAAACTTGTATCTTAATGAAAAATCTGTATCTTAATGAATCTCATTAAAGTACAGGTAGTAAATGTTTAATAAATCAATTAAGGTATCGGAGTAGAAAAACAAAAATTGCTTCCCTTGTTACCCCTAAATAAATATTTATTCCTCGATTTGTGACTTGTTCTGTACACAAACAATTAAAAAAACATGTGTAAAACAATAAATAGTTATAGAGCAGTTAGAAAAGATAGATTGCATTATTTTTAACTTTAATTTTTCAGAGTGATAATATTCTTGTGTTAACGATAACGAGAAAGAAATCGGGAAAGTTCCTCTGGAAAATATTAGTAGTTACAGGATTACGACAAGTCTAAAATAAAAATAAAAAAGATTAGCCATGAACATTTTTAAATTTAATCTGATTTTTCCTTGTCAGATATTGAATTTATGATAAAACACCTTGTTAGTTCGGCGAGGAAGGCGATTCCAACTTTACATTATAAACTTTTTTTTATTTTCAAATGAAGTCGGGAACCTCTTGTGCAAGTTTGTCACTGAATAAGCGAAGCTACCGCAATTTTTTGAAAACTAAACGTATGGTTCGATTTTATTTTACATTTTCATAAATCTGAGCCCGAATCCGAATTATGTAAATTCCAGTAGTATATTTAAAATATGCAGTGTGTCTCTGGATGAAATACCTTACTCTTGTCAACCTTTTAATTTTTCTTCATCTCTAATTAGGTCATGTGCTATGCCAATAAGTCAATCATTTTTAGCTCTTTCAACGTGTCGATCCATTCCTTTTTTCTGTGTTTCGTAAATTTCACAATATCAGCTATGTTGCATTGTTGTCTTATATCTTCATTGCGCATATGATCTAATCTTGTTTGTTGTTCAGTTGCTCAGAAGTTTGTGTGCTTGTTTCGGCTCGGTATGTCGTTAAGGGTCTTATTATCGCTTTATACAATTTTACGTTGCTTTCTATTGACATATGTTTGTTCCTCCATGTGACATCTTGTGGACAGCCGGATATTCTTAAACCCTGCATGGCATGTTGTTTCACCTCTTGTTTTACATTTCGATCACTTGTAATTAGAACTCCCAGATATTTAAAAGACATGACTTGTTCGATCGTATTCCTTTCTAATTTTAGATTGCATCTTATAGGTTCCTTTGATATTGTCATAAGTTTAGTTTTATCTGTTGAGAGTATTTATGATGTTGTAGAATGTAGGTTTTGGTCACGGTAACAAACTAATGAATCATGTGCGTGGGTCGTTTGGAAAATAATGTAAACGACGCAGAGGTGGCAGCACCGTGATCAAAAAATGCACAGTCGATAAGTTTGATTCTTCAAACGATCCCTTGCCGAGTTTCAGTTCAGTGCATTGTGAGGTTATTGTTTGGTCATGAGAAGTAGACGACCGTGTAAGCATTTTCAAAAATGATGAGAAAGAACATGCGTGTCGTGGCAAAATTTTATTTTTTGAATGGCAAAACGGCGACCTAATAAAAAGTAAGCTAGAAGCTAGATCGTGTCCTTAGCGAGTTTTTCCCTTCCTTTAAGACCGTACATTTGTGGGTTGATGACTTTAAACGTAGCCGAAAGAGTACCGAAGATGAACCGCGCAGCGGACGCCCAAGTAATGTGACAACTTCGGATATAGTGACTAATATCTACAAAATAGCTTTGAGTGGCCGAAGTTTGAAGATCAGGGACTTAGCAGATATGGTAGGGTTCTCAACCGAACGATTTCATAATATTTTACATAAACAAGCAAAAGATTTGTGCGCGATGGGTGCCGTTCGCTGACCAAAAGCGTGTTCGAATGGACATTTCGTTTGTGTACTTGGAGCGTTTCAAGCGTAACCGCAATAACTTTTTGCGTCGGTTTGTGACGTGTGTCCACCACTACAATCGGAGTCGAAAGAACAATAGAAACCATGGACAGACAAGGGGGAACCTGTTCTAAAGAGGGCGAAAACTATAGCGTCTGCCGGCAAAGTTCATGCCATTGATTGTTGGGATTCGCAGGGTGTGATTTTTATCCTTTGAAAAAGGAAGGACAATCAATTTGAGTGAAGAAATCAAGACCGCACCTTGCCAAAACCAAATTCCCTTTCATCAGGACAATGCACTGGTTTACACGTCAACGGTTTCCATGGCTAAAATCTATGAACTTAGGTTTGAATAGTTGAATCATCCGTCGTTATCACAGATTTAGCCCCGCCTGACTTCCATTTGTCCACGAACCTCAAAGGACGGCTCGAATGACAACGATTTTCCGTCAATAATGAAGTTGTTCATGCTGTGAACGGCTATTTTGCAGACCAGGAAAAATCATTTTATAAAAACGGTGCAATGGCTTTGGAACATCGTTGGACGAAATGTATCGAGCTCGATGGAGATTGCGTTGAAAAATAAATATAAGTTGGTCAAATTTATGCGCCTTTCATTTCCATTTACATTACTTTTCAAACGACCCACGTATTGCAGATTATCTTCTGTATCTGCAATTAACATCGCGTCGTCGTCATATCACACAATGTTTATGTTTTGTTGCCTAGTTCGTAGCCCGGTAGTGGCTTGATTTTTGTATTAGTTTATCCATAATTACGTTAAATAACACAGAGCTCAGTGAGTCGTCTTGTCTAATTCCTAAGGGGGTTTCTATATCTTCGATTAGCTCGTCTTCCGCTTTTATTTTTGTTTTCGTGTTTCTGATTAGATTTTATTAATAATAGATTTTGATGGTACCAGTGGCGGCTCGTGGGTCAAATAATAGGTGAAGTGCTATTGTGGTCAGGGGCGTCGTTAGCCCTTTTTGCCCCCCCCCCCCCAATTGACGTTTGCGCCACCCCAATTGTAATGCAAGAATAAATACCTAATAATATAAGGTATAATACATTAAAAAGTTTTTAGACTTTTTGGAATTTTTACTTTTTCTTTCAAGTCTTGTAACAGTAAAGGGGAACGCAGTATATATATTTTTCTATCCTCGACGGAATGATTGTAGAGCTGGTAAAACGTTTTTCCGACAAAAACATGGAGATTTTTAAATCAGATTTCAGTCATTCTTAAATGTTTATAATATAAAGCAGCAAGACTTATAGTCTGAATTCCTTGTTTGTCAAAATTATATTCAAAAATTGACGCCTAAACCAAGTGATATATCCTCACTATTTTCACATTTAGATGAAACAATGTTTCCTAATCTAACGAATACAGAAAATTGCATTATCAATTCCTGTAGTTGTGAAAGATCTTTTAGTGTACTAAGATGACTAAAAACGTATATTAGAGCAACAACGGGCCAGGATAGGTTATCAAATTTAGGTATAATTAATATTAATTTTCAGTTAGATGAAATTTCTGCGGAAACAATTAAATATCGTTTTGCGCAAATTGGTAATAGACGAAATGAACTTTTACTACCAAAAAATTTAAATTAATAAAGTGAGTTCGAAAAATTTCGTTATCAAAAGGGCGATATTAGATCTTATTTTACTATTACTACTTTTTTGAGCCCACTTTATTATAAATGAATATTGTATCATTCTGAAAAATATAAATCTTATTGAATGAATAAGTAGGTACGATTAATTTCTTTTTCTTCTGCTATTTTTTAATTTAACAAACTAATTATTAGTTTATATAGTTATAAATAGATAGTGTAGTAGATTAGTAGATTATTATTATCTCAGGAACAGTAGAAACAGTAATAATTTTTAATAAACATAAGTTAGTCTAGTTTTTCGTAATATACCTATGTTTTAGTATAAATATTTGTGCAATAAAATTTGATATTATTTTTCTGTACGTCTCTTTTATCTATCAAATTTCATTAAAAAATACTTTTTATTTGGACTTACCTAATTTTTTTACACCAAGTCAATCCTTCTGTCTTTTAGGGTAGCAAATTTGTTGGTAATATCTTCGTAAAATGGTTGGTTTTTAATTAACCCTAGTAAGAGTTCTTTTTGAATTGAAATATTCGCCAAAGACGAGAGTCTATCGTGAGATATTGTATTCCTTAGGTATATAATTTCTATAGGACTTCTTGATAAAAATGCTGCTAAAAGTTCCACTACCCTTTAAGTCCTTTTTTACAAAAATTGTTAAAGCCTTTGTTTCATGTTTAAAAACACACACTTATTGCAAAACAAACACATAAACAACCAACAGTACAAACACCAAAACAAGACATGAGTTTCAATTATTTGAAATCAGTGATAACCGACTATTCGATAATTAGGAACTTCAGATATTTAATAAAATCACAGATATTTTAATACGTTCTTTGTACGACACATATGCTTCAAGACTATATCTGGCATTTAACTGACTAAATAATACTAATAAATAAAAATAAGTAGGTTAGCGTCTCTCTCTTTATTGCCCAGACGTGACGTTTATATAAACAAGTAAACGAAAAGGTGCACGTATCGATTCATAATGAATTTATAAAATAAACCAACATCGATTACGTAAGATTGCTGCGCGATATACCAAACATACAACCATACAGTATCCACAGCGACAGGCGACTGATGAAAAGATCTCTTCACTTGTTGAAAACCTACGTACCGCTTCATGCGAGTGACGTCAGTGTTGCCATAGCAACCCAGTGAATAGTACAGAGTTCCAAGCATATTTACGTTTAGCTCTGCAATTTGATACTGTGCTGCGAAATACATACCTATATCTATAAGAAATGTTTTGCGTATTGAACGGGGATAAAATTCATTTATAATTTAAACTATTTAGGAATTTAGATAAATGGTAAGAATAATCATTTTTATATACAAAAAAAAACTAATTCGAGTGAAATATTAGGTGAAGAGGCACTTCACCTACTTCACCTGGCGAGCCGCCACTGGATGGTACCTGTTTGTCTTTACGTATTTTTAATACATCTTGTAGTTGTATCCGATCGAAAGCTTTCGTAAGATCAACAAAACACATGCGAGGCGGTTTGCTAAATTTGACTGCTTTTTCAATTACTGTTGTTGATATGTTTTTACGAAAACCTTGCTGCTCCTCACTGATTTATATAAAGGGTAAATGATCTTGTTAACAGTTTTTGGGTGGAGTTCAATAATGTGATAACCTTTATAATTTTCTGGATTTTCTTATTGCCTTTTTTGATAAAGGAACATAATAAGTGGTTGATATTGTTCCTTGAGTCAATATAATTTGATAGAGTAAGTTTTGATATTGAGTCACTCCTCCATATGTCCATAATTCTCATAATTTCATCATATTCGAGCGCTTTTCTATTTTTTAAACTGGATATTGCCATTTGTAGATCTTCTTGTGTTAATGCCGCTATATTTTGTTCATCTTATGTTATGTCTACTCCTATTTGAGTCATTTTTTTTGGTATAAGCATTGGAATATTCTTTCCATTGACATTTTAGAATTTTATTTGTTTTTGTCATATCACTGATTTCACATTTTCTGTTTCTGAGTTTCTGTGAGCCATACATATCCCGTTCTATACTTTTAGTAAAAGTAGTAATTTTATTCTCTTTATTTTCTAAATTTCTTGCTTGTATACAGGGTGTCTGCTAACATGTGTCTCAAAATTTGGAGTCTGGTTCTACCCTTCAAAACATGTAAGAAACACTTAATAAACTATGTCCGCAAACCAACGCCGCCCGAGATGTAGCACTTTTTTTTAAAGATAAGTTCAGTTATTACAATTCACTTAAAACTAGTATGTGCCCTCTCTCCTGATGCCAACCCTTTGGATTTATTTTTATGGGGATATCTAAAACAATTGGTTTATGCCTCTCCTGTAAATAATGTTCAAGAATTGCGAGAAATAGTTCAAAATGCTTGCCAAACATTACGAAACAATGCAGGTATCTTTGACCCATAGGCGCCGACTACGTGGTGGCTCGAAGGCTGCAGCCCTCATTAAAATAATTTAATGAGGGCTGCGCCCTCATTAAAATAGTTAATATATTTTACGTAATAAAAAATTAAATTTCCAAATTGAGCATCTATAAGTACGACCGCTATCGGTCCTTGCATTAAAACACAAAACATCATCATGCACGTTGAGATATTCGGGTAAAATCGTGTGTCAGTGCCAACACTCAGCTCGGCCCTCGGCCGCCCCCACTAGAGCCGGGCAATCCGATTCCACCTCTAGCCCCCACTACGGCCGGACAACACCGAGGCGCGAGAGCATCGACAGAATTTACTGCAGTCTGCAGTTTAGCACCATTTAATATTTTTACTGTTTTGTGCTTTTACCTAGGTGTTTTGTGAAGTTATTGATAAGTTAGATAGGAACAACAGGTAGAATAATATTTTATTTCATTGTAAGTATATTCTACTATTTTTTGATAAAACTATTTAATATAGGTATATTTTTACTAGATACTCTTTCAAAATGGACAAATTTATTATAAGAATTCCGAAAGAACCAAACCAAACCCAAGTATTAGTAAACCCAATGTCAATGGCTTCTACAAGTAGTACAAGTCGCGAAAACTTAATAACTGTGCCATCGCCAGAGACAGCTGATGCAGATTCGGTCGATTCGGAGTTAGATGCCCCAACACCCAGACCCAGTGAATGCAATAGTAGTAAAAACAAATTATCGCAACAACAGCAACGGCGTTTTCAAAACACGTGGTTGGAAAAGTTTCAGTGGCTGGAATACGATAAGACCGTTCAAAAGGCTTTCTGTTCTTTATGCAAACGAGCGAATTCCTTAAAAATAAAATTACCGGAAACTAAATTTCGGGATCAGCTATCCCATAAAGCTTTTATAACAGATGGTTATAACCAGTGGAAAAATGCAATCAGTAGATTTCAAATACACGAAAAATCTGATTTACACAGAAAATCATTTGCGGCCGTAACAGCAACTGAAAAGGGAATTAATGTTATGGAACATATTTCCAAAAGTAAATTAAAAGAAATGGAAAATTCCCGATTATGTTTGAAAAACATTATAACCACCATTCTTTATCTCGCTACACAGGGACTAGCCATTCGTGGTCATACTGATGAATATTCTAACTTTTTGGAATTGTTAAAACTACGGGCGGAAGACGTTTCCGAACTTAAAATCTGGTTAGGACGCAATAAATATAAATGGATTTCCCACGATATTTTGAATGAAATACTATCAATTATGTCCCTTGAAGTACAAAAAATAATATTGAAAGATATAAAATCCTCTAAATTTTATGCTATTATGGCCGACGAAACGTCTGATTTGTCTGCACATGAACAGATGTCTATATGTTTTCGTGTTGTAAATGAAAGATTAGAAACACAAGAACTGTTCTTTGGTTTCTACGAAACTCCATTCACTAATTCAGACACTTTATTTAAAATAATAAGTGATGTCTTAGTAAGAAGTGATTTGAATATAAATCAATGCAGAGGCCAGTGTTATGATGGGGCTGCGAATGTAAGTGGTGCTATTACAGGTTTGCAAACACGAGTCAAAGAAAAGGAACCACGTGCGTTGTATGTACATTGTTTGGCGCATTCGCTTAATTTAGTATGCCAAGATGCAATGAGAGCAAACGAAAAAGTACGTGATTATTTAAATTTAATGCGAGAATCGATAACATTTATAAGGCAATCGCCAAAAAGGCTAGAAATATTTAAAACATTGCAACATGATATTTCTGGTAATAAGAACGCAAATTTAAGACCATTTTGCCCAACACGGTGGTGCTTAAGGGTAAGTTCTTTAAAATCTATCCGACAAAATTATGAAGAAATTATTGCATTTTTTAAAGAAATTCATAATTCAGACAAAAGTGACAGTGGTTCAACTGCACACGGTTTTCTCAAAAAATTCGAACAGTTCGAAAGTTATCTTTTTACACATATGACCATTCGCGTTTTTGAAAGAATTGAATTGCTTAATGCAGAACTGCAAGCAAGAAGTTTAAATTATGTAGAATCCAAAATCAAAATAGATGCTGTTACAAAAACTATAAAGGTATTAAGGGATGAAGATATTTTTAAAAAGTTGTGGGATGATTGTTACTCCAGAATTGAAAAGCTCGGTTTAAAAGGACCTATTGCGCCCAGGCCAAAGAAAGTTCCTCGCCGTCTTGATGAAGGGGGCCAGTCGTCAAGTTTTACGCCTGAGGGTTATTATCGGAAAATATATTTTGAAATTATTGATAATGTTTTGAATTCAATTAGACTGCGATTTGACAATGATACTTGGACTCATTTGCAGAATATGGAAAAATTTGCAATATCTAACATTTCAGCAAATGAAGTAGAGAAATTTTATAAGGCCGATTTTAACATTGAACGGTTAAGTTTGCATAGAGACATGTTTCTAGATTTAATTACTACAGACAATATCAATGTTAAATCTCTTAGTGATGTAATAGCAATACTGAAGAAAAAGACTGAACTGTATTTACTTTTACCCGAATATTTAGAGTTCATTAAATCTTTGATGACCATACCTGTATCCACATGTACAGCGGAAAGATCCTTTTCTGCATTGCGCAGACTAAAGACCTATCTGCGAAGTAGTATGACGCAAGTACGTTTAAATAACATAGCTGTGTTGAATATTCACAAAATCATTGCTAAAGAATTAGACATAGAGTCAATTACAAATATCTTCATTGAAAGAAGTGCTGCTCGAAGAAATGTGTTTTCTTCTAAATAAGAGCTTATTAATTTAGTTTTTATTTTATATTATAATTTATAACTAGGTATTTCTAGTTTTCTGTGTTCATGTAAGAATATATTTTCTGTGTAGTACCAGAGTATTTTGATTTTCTATGTTGTATTGTTATTGTAGTATAATAGAAGTTTAATAAATTCTTTTGAAATAGGTATATATATAATATTAAATAATATATAATTCAGATTTCACTGTAAACTGGTGAGCCCTCATTAAAATTTTGAAAAGTCGGCGCCTATGCTTTGACCACAGTCTAGTAATATAACTAGACTGTGCTTTGACAATCAATGATGCGTCGTGCTAATGCTTGCATAGCAGCCAATGGAGAACACTTCGAACATCTTTTGTAAAGTGACTTATTATTTAATATTAAAAACAGCCTATTTTATTTAGCTCACATAAATTGTACTTAATTACACTATTTATTTTCTTTAAGTAAAAGTGCTACATCTAGGGCGGCGTTGGTTTCCGGACATAGTTTATTAAGCGTTTCTTACTTGTTTTGGAGGGTAGAACCAGACTCCAAATTTTGAGACACATGTTAGCAGACACCCTGTATATTGTTATGTACGGAATGCTTTTGTTGTTTAAAATAAAATTTGAAATGTTAAAATAATATTATGATATTTTTAATTAGTGCTTTATATGAAAACTCTTTGTCATAGGGTCGTTACTGAGGTTCCTACAGGGCCGCCTTAACAAATTTCAGCGCCCTGGGCTAAAAAAAAAATTGGCGCCTTTATCATATTGGATTCAACAATAATTAAATAATACGTACAATAATGAACGCCCCGGTACTGAGTACAGCAGGAGCTTTATTCTTGAAATCATTCGCTTATTTCATACATTTTTAATGATTTTCATAGATATTTCTAAAATTTTTGTAATAGTTCAACGAAGTTTCAAATTAAATAAAAATCAAACTCAGTCCTTCAGCGCCCTTGGATCATTGGCGCCCCTGGGCTATAGCCCATTTAACCCAATGGATAAGGAGGGCTTAGGTTCCTATAATGCAATTAAACTCAATTTAATTGATAAATGTGGATTTATTATAAATAAATACTTTCGATCTACCCTACTTAAAATTAACACAGTTTTTATTAATACTTATTTTTTATGGTTCTCAATTCTTACAATTTAATCTCCACCAATTTCCCATCGATTTACCATTAACAAATTCAAATTCAAAATGTTCCAATTCCTAAATATTCTTGCATCCAAATTTATGTGATACACCAAATACCCAATTTGGGTGTCATATTTGATAGTAATTTATCCTTCGGAAATCATGTTGATAAAATTACTCAGGTGTCTTTTATGAAGCTGAAAATGCTTTATAGATTTAAACATATGCTTAATGAAGATACTAAGTTAAAATTGGTTCAAAGTTTAATCTACCCAAATATAGACTATTGTTGTTGTGTATATTACAATTTCCTTGCACAGTATAATAAAAACAAACTTCAACGAATTCAGAATGCTAGTATGAGGTTTATATACAGAATACCATTCAGAGAACATGTAACACCATATATAAGAAGAGCGAGTGAATTAAACATCTCTAACAGAGTTAATTACTTGTACTGTATTTTTCTTAAAAAGCTTATTACTAATAAATGTCCTGAGTATTTAAGTAATCTGTTACTCAAAAGAGCAGACATTCATAGTGTAAATGTTCGTAATGCTAATAATTATTGTATTCCTAAACACAATACTACTAAATACCAAGGTTGTTTTGCTCACATGGCACCAAGTCTGTTGAATTCGACTTCAGATTACCTAAACAACTCACTAACGTCGTTTAAGGAGATAATTAAAAAGTTATTATTAAATAAAGAATAGGTCATGACTATAATATGTATAATAATAAAGTAGTATTTAAGTTAGTAATATTTATTGTAAGCATAAGTTATTTAGTTTTATTTCTGTATTTAGTCTGAAGTAATCGTGTAAAAACTACACATTATTATTAGAATCGATTATTCTTTATGTATGTATTTAGTCTTAAGTAATAGTCTAAAAACTACACAATATTATTAGAATCGATTATTATTTATGGAGGAGTGGAAGAACGGCTTATGCCGAACTCCTACCTTTTGTATATGTAAGTTTTTTTTTTTTTTTCATTGCTTTTCATATACAATAAAGTGTTATTATTATTATTATTATTATTATTATTTAATTTTATAGAATCCTATCTTCTATTTTGTTCCATTTCAAATGAAAAATGTATTCTCTCATTGCAAAATAAAATTATTTTGTAATATTTTATTTTACAAAATTCGAAGAATTTTCTCTTCTTTCACTTTTTGTTTGCATTTTAGATAATTACTGATTTCAATTAATATGAACAATCAGATTTACACGTATTTATTCGATCTGGAAGATTGAATACTTCCACCTTGTGAAAATGATCTTTCACCAGTTATTTATTATTTTTGAATTGTTTTTGTTGTCTCTGTTTTCTCCAAATTCTCACCCAATTAAATTATTGTTTCATATTCCTAACACCCTTATTTATAACCCCTTTATCTAGTACTCTAGCTAATATTTTTTTTTAAAATTAAAAATAATATTTACAAATTTTTTATATCATAAATTAACATTCTAATCTAGCTACCTTATTTATTTTATATTACACATTTCTTCAAATAACTAAATCCACATTATTAAATAAATTACATTTTATCTCAGTAACAAGAAACTTACAAATACTAATTAATAATCATTTTTCAAATCCAATAATAATGATTTTATAGCCCACTTAACAACATGTCAATATACCGAGAATTTACTATAAGACGCAATATTAAAACTGGGAGTTGCTAGACAACGATTTTCTACAATAATGTAGTAATATTGTTGTGTATATGTAGTCATAGAAACTATAACTCTCATATTGCGCGTAATGATAAATTCCCGGTATGTATTTCTCTGTCCTTTGATCTTCCAGATATTTTGTATTTCATGTATGCTTTTTCTTCTTTTCTGCTATTTCTTTAACTTCTTTCCTGAGCCATACTTTATTATTTCTTAATGCGGCCGTACTCACTTTTTCCACTTCCCCAAGAATGTTGTTTTTTAACGTCTGTCATGCTTCGTCCACATTGGTGTTAGTGATATTCTTATTTTTTGTGTTAAGCGATTGCTGTATAAATTTTGTACCGTTTCGTTTTCCATTGATTCCATATTTAGTTTTTCTATTTTCGCTGGTTTCATTTTGTGCATGTGGTACTGCATTCTTATTCTACACAATAGTAGATCACGATCGCTTCCAATATTGGTAGAATTTAAGATTCGAACATTGAATATTTCACTTGGTTTAAATTGTCTATTAATTATGGCATAGTCAATTACTGACTGTTGTACTCTGGTATTACTCCAAGTCTCTGAGACTATTCTGGCCATAGAAGTCCACTAACAAGCAAGTATTCATTATCGTTTTCCGCATTTTCATTGAAACGCTGCTTAATTCCTGGAATAGGGTCGTTCCCCAATCTTGCATTCGGATCACTCATGATTAAAATATTGCGATGGTTCAGCGTTATTTTATCCAGCTTTGTAGATCTTGATAAAATTGCCTTCTTCCTTCTCCTGCCTTGTTAATATCTGGGGCATATGCATATACACCCAGAATGTGGAAATGTTTATCAATTATTTTCAGAATGTTTTCATTCATTTAGTCAATGTCGTCGATGTTATGCTGAAAACGTTTATGTAGGAGCATACCTATGCTAGCGGTTGCTCTTTATTTTTTACTTCTTCCCCTATACACTAGAATGTAGTCTGTAATCATCTTTGTTCCCTTTCTTTCTTTCTTAGCTTCAGAAATTCTGCATATGTCAATAGTTTTTAGCATAATTTCTGTAATTATTACTTGATCTCGTTGGTTCCAGGTTGTGATCTTCCACGTTCCTAACCTAAGTATCTTTTTCTTCTTATGTTGTTTATCTCGTAACGTCGTAACCTATTTCCTGGCCGGTCGTCATGTGTTTAGTCTGTCCATTTTCTTTTCCGATGCTTGCTTTATTACAAACCATGGTTTATTTATTATGTTGTTAATCCTGTGACGAAAATATCGAAATCGTTATTCGTTAATCATTGCCTGTTTGTGTGCGTGGGTCTATTAGCGGTGACTCGTTTTACAGTAGGTAGGCGCTCCTAATTTGCTTCATCAACCTTCCTCCTTTATCTGGGCTTGAGACCATCCACGAGTTATTCAATCCACTCATTAGATGCCGCAGGTGCAGTTCTTTTAATTTTTGAATTTTCAAAAGAAGATATACTGTTTTAAAAGTTTTGCTTATCCTGAAATTTCATAAATGAAGATACATTATGGTTTCCATAAGTTATACCTGATTTTAAAGTTTTTCGAAACATTATGTATACAACATAGCCTCCTAGATCTCCTGATTTCAACGTACTAGATTTTTTCCTGTGGCTGTGCTTTGAAGACGACAGAGGGCAATTTGAGTATGCAGGACAATTGTAATAACGCCGCCTTGTTTCTTGTAACAGTAAAACAGTTACTAACTATCTAAAATAAAATCTTCAAGACAAGCCTTTTTCGGACCATGTTAAGATTGCTTTTGCTCCTGAATTTTGTTACTCTTATTTTTTAATAGTCTGCACAATTAACTTATAAGGTTAAACTCTATTGCAATTAAAATATAGATGTGTTTTCCATAAGTAATCATTTTAGTTTTGTTACAATTTTTTTAAAAAGTTTTTTTTTATACTATTTTCTCTGTTGCGGCTTCCATTTACATTATTTATTTTAATAAAAATACTTGACAATTTCGAGTTGGGGAAATATGGTTAAATAGTTAGGTTGGCAATAGTGATTTTTGCTTGACAGTTGACACAAGTTTGACATTTCACGTTTTTGTTGTCTAGCAACTGACTGGTTGCCTAACAACTGAATGGTTGCCTAGGTATTTTGTGTATTATTTGATACCGTATCACCAATTTCCGAAAACAAAATATCACCAAAAATCGTTTAATAATGAAACTCATTAAAGCATCAAAATGCGTGCTAAAATAATGTCATTCTAATGCCGAAACAGAGAAAAGAGCATGTAAAATAATTCGTTTCACTGATTTTGAAGGAAACAAGTAGTTTTCTTTCTTTTGCAGAAAAGTAGTTTAATAATAAAGTTTGCCTTTGCCTAAATCCGTAACAACATGTATCACAGATGTTAAATAACGTCAATTTTAAATATGTCAATATTAGTACTTAGTTATCTGACTTTACACGAAAATTACAAAAAATCGCATATGTAACAGGTACGAGATGGGTGTTTTTATTTTACTCATTGTAATTGTTCAACTCGACATACCTTGTTGGACTACTTTTACCGCTCGTGAAGAAAACTCATATTTTGCAACTAGTTGCACAAATACTATTTCGTTGCAGCAAATAAAAAAAGAGTATCAAATTTAGATTAATCTAATCTGTGTCCCAAATGCCTTGAAATCTTGGAATCCATGCCGTTATTTATCACTAAAAAGTGTTGCTAAACCGAAATACATTTGAGTAAGTTTTCGAATCAAGGCGATATTAATAGAAACAAGCGTCTCAAAAACGTTAAAAACTTTGTATGAGTTAAAAAAAAACATTAATTTTAATATTCCTATGTATTTGTGAACGGATTAAAAGAATGTTGCTTGGAAATTGTCACACGTGACAGGTTTAACAAGAAAGTGGTGAATATTTATTGCCTGTGTGAAATTTTATTGGGAAAAGCTGTTTGTAATGGAAATGTTTATATATACCGTTTATTTTATTATAAAACATGTAAAACATACATATTGTCATTATCATATTAATAAAATTACATCAGCATATTAAATCGTGGATTTCAAAAACAGAAATTAAATCGATACATAAGTTACAACTGTTATAATTAATTTACTAAATTTGCAAAAAGCTAACCATCAAACAATGTTCTAATTGATTATAAAACTCGTTTATAGTGTTGGTTATTTCTCTTGAAGACTGCATTAAAGATGTCACTTTGATTATAAGCAAAAGAGATATTTTTAAATAAATTTTATTAGGACTTAAGTTAATGTTTGACATCTAATGTTATATGTTATATGTTACATTACCTAATCAGTAATCACATAAACGTAACGCTCTGTGTTTTACAATACAATAAACTTACGGTGGTTTGTGCAATGCTGAATCACCCTGAAAAGCACAAAAAGCATCAAAGAACCAAATACGTATTTTGGTAACTAGGTTATCATCCTCAATCAGAGACGTTGTTCACCGTTCTATTGTCTCAGACTTAGACTCTGATTTATATTGCAGTTTATTTTATAGGCAAAAGATTTTGAAATCAATATTTGTCATGATAGTTTATTCTATTTTTTTATAGATTATTTTTTTAAACACTTTTTGGACATTCGTTTTAAATTAAAGTGACTTAATTTATAAGAAGAAAGCTTTGTTGCGATTGGAATTAAGATGTGTTTAATTATCAATAATAGCCGTCTATGATTCCAGATTTTGAGACTTTCGGATAATAAAATATAATTTTTGGTATTCATTGCAATATTTTTATAAAAAAAATGAAACTGTATAGTGTTTATGAAATTAAGGTGTTTCAAGGTGGAACATTTTCTAAGGGATTACGGACTATTTTATTAATCATTACACCTACGCAAAGGAGTCTTGGGTTAAAATTTTGTCAGAAATTTAATGAAGCGAAAATTAAAATCATCTTTTGTTTTCCAGCACACACGAAAATTGAATTTTTCCAAAATCCTTTCTAGAGCTATAGCTCGTGGTTTGTAGAGCTAGAGCTGTTTGTTATTTGATCCACTTTTTGGTTTAACCGTTTAGTTTTCTTGTAGTCTTCTATTTATGTTTTCGTCGTACCTCTTTTGTTATTATATTCTGCTAATTTCTCATCTATTTGTTTTTATACCTTAAGTGTTAGTGCTTTCTTTTGTTTTGCATTCTTTATTGTTCCAAGTTTTTTTTCTATGGTTGATCTTTTTTGTTCCTGTTATTAACTGTTTTTTTTATAGTTTTTCGAGTCTTTCTCAGTTTTTAGTTGGTTTCTCTTCCAGTGCAGTTTATTGTATCTGATATTCATTCCCGATTTTTTCTCTATAATGTGATACTATTTTCTTATTAGTAAATTTCCCCAAATCTCATTTTATATCTATTTTGTATCTCCAGGAACAATAATAGTAATAATACCTGATCGTTACAACAGAACAAAAGAGACATACAGTCAGATTACTCAACTTAATGGCTCTCTTCACCTATCTTCTTAGAAATTGCATAAGAATTCCTATAACTAACGTTTCATCACGGATATCAATTAAATGTTACTAAATCTGCGACCATTTGATTATCAATGGATGCAAAAAAACTTTCACTTTATTTTCAGCTAACATGTGAACATCTTATTGAAATAGGCGTTTAATTTAAAAATGATTCAACTAGAAGCCACTTCTCTTAAATTTTCAAAAACACTCGTATATCTAAAATATAAAAAGAAAAGCATATTTCCCTCCATAATCCTAACAATTTATAATTGCAATTGCTCTGTTGGAGCACATTCATTGATGAATATTAAGTTAGTGAATTTTTCGAACATTTGAAAGAGGCACAATTTTTTCTCTTTTTATCTTCTTACTTTTGTGATATTTTCCTTGTACTCAAATTCTTAGATATCTGTTCGCCCTTATTTTTCTTCCCATTTTTCGTTGGGTTAGCAAAGTTCAAGTCTTTGATTTCTGTTGTCATTTTTGCTGGTGTTAGATGTGTGCTTCGATGGAATGATTTAAGTGTTTTTGATTCTGAGTGGCTTCTGGTGTTTTAAATCCCACTAAAAGGCTTTATTTTGTTTTTAAATATCCTCTTACACTTTTTGGTTTGGGAATCTTTTACTTAGTGTTCTTCTTCTTCTTCCATCCTTTACTTCTTTCTCTAGCTTTTCTTCTATTTAGATTCTAATTCTTTAATAGAGATTTTTCTATATTACCTATCAACCTGTTAAAGTTCAGAAATCCTCTGGGTTCTTTGACCTATTCTAATTACGCGCGAAAAATTTCCCAATGATATTTTCACTATTTATTTATAAAACACAGCAATTACGAAAATTGTATAAGGAAATTAAAATATTTACTCATAAACCAGGAGTTACAGCTAAAGAGTGTAGATACGAAGATGCAAAAGTCACAGTAACAAATACTAAATAGATCGATAAATAGAATTTTTTAGCGAACTTCTGAATAGAAAAAATCTGGATAATTATGAAAAGAGAGAAAAAATAACAAAACTGAAATAATGAAACCAACGAAGAAAGTAGTATTAAATATGTATGATGAAAGCTCTAAAAGCAGGAAAAACATAATTTACAAAATTTTATTTCGTTTACTATACTAAAGGCTACAAGAATATGGCGAAGAAATATTAGGGAACTTAAAACTTCTCGGATAAAAAATATTGAAGAACGATGGAAATAAGGAATTGGCCAGAAAATATAAAACATAGCGATAAATGGAGAAAAACCGTCAACGATGCAAGCACCCACAACCAATTCTAAGAAGGGAATAGAATTAGTAATGAAAGTGAAATTAATACAACAAAACTGAAACAAGAGAATAGACTGATCATCTATAGATTATATAGCCTAATTAGGATAAGACTATCAATGGTTGAATGGTGAACATCCACCCATACTGATGAACTGGAATAGGTCACTTGTTTCAAAAATAAGGACCGGTAAATAGTGCCTTTACTTGAGCCAGCAATTTCATTACCTTCAAATCCTTAATGCACCGGTACTTATATTAAAATTAATGTGTTGTTTGCCGCCAGTTGCTGAAGGGTCTTGTCACGTGCTCATTCTGCGCTACGACATTTAAATAGCGATGTCAAAATCGGTGGCATGCGGCTAGACTAGCAGTGAAAAGAAGTGGTCCGAAACACTTAAAAACCCTTCAAGAGGGATGATCGTAAACGGTAGAAAGGGCGCCACTTTGATATTTTAGTCACCCTAAGGTCTAAAAGAAGGAAACCCACCACAGAAGGTTCTCATAGGGCTCGGACAAGGGGGGTTGTAGCTGCATCCTGCTGCAAGACGTGACTTACCTTGCTTAACTGAAATAATTTACTTTACAGAAATTCTTAAGACTTGTAAGCAGGCTAACGCTTTACAAATTGACGACTAGATATTTAATGAATCAAAAGACAAGAAAATGAATACATAGAAGTTACACACAAAGAGGGACGACAATTAATATGTTACGTTAAAACAAATAATAAAAGCTACATTTACTTTGGGGGAGGATAGAATTGAGGGTACTACATTTACGTCAGGTATTGCAAAACATTCACAAACTTAGCTCCTCAATTCCAAACAAAATATAGGATCAACAAATCTTAAATTAACAATTCAACAAGCACCGTAAAATTTTACACGCATGCAACATAACACAAAATAATATCTTAACTTGGCTTAACACTTGAACTACATTTTGAACACAAAAGTCTTTACTCAAACACAAAACCAATGAAAAAACTAGCCGACTGATTTGCCAGCGGCCCTCAACCTTTACAATATGAATATTAAAGCCGGCAAAAGGCGATTCACAAAGCCTTCTCATAATACCGCCGGCCAAACAGATAGACCAGCATTCGACTACTTCAAGAACAGGTTGCAAACTGAACACAAAGATACAAACAAGAGGCGGTACTGATTAAACTCTAAACACAAACTGAACAACATTGAAAAGCCCTGCCAGCAAGAGGCAAACATAGGGGGATTAAAACTAGTGTTGAAACATAAACGACAAAAGTAGGTGCAGCGAAAAGGAAGTAGTTTACCTGGCGAGATGTTCGTACTTGTTCGGCGCAGGGATGGACGTTAAATGGTGGCGAACGGCAAAGAAGGAGTTGGTGTCCTTTTCCCGGAAGGCGGGTGCAAGACAAACGAAGAAGATTCCTTAGGCTATGGGTTTTCCTAATCCAATATACTTAATTCGTATGAGGACGATACTTCCACTAACTTTCACACAAAACTATGCTTCTCCGAGATTATATGGCACTCCCTCTGATTATCCGGATTTATACCGTAATATAGTTTAAAGAAACTAACGAGGGACGAGAGGCCTCCTCGGTGGGGTAAATACTCAAACGGGAAACAATGAACTTGCACACCCGTCTTAAACCGAAGAAGCCAAAGACGTCCGATATGGTTGAAGAGTTGTCACGTACTAGCTAAGGGGGATACAATATTCGAACGACTTGAGGCATGTCACCTGACATAGCCCCGCGTGGAGGAGGATTCCTCGAACTGTATCAGGAGAAGCTGTATCAAATGAAACAATATGACATCATGTGTCGACGAAATACACGTGAATGCGGTCACCTTGGGATCGTTAACAAACGAAACTTTTACAACGACGAAACATACTGAAATGACTTTAAAGATTTCGTAGAGCTGCCATAAAAATGCGTTGACTTCGCTTAACCTTCCGTGCCCTCCAAACTAAAATGAAATTAAACTGTAGCAAAAATAACATAATTGATACGGGGTTAAAATTAAGAAGGACAGGGCCGTACTAAAGAATCTTACCAAAAATGCAATATAACGTAAACTTCCCACAATAACACGGAATTGAAAAACCACGTGACGGTCTTTTTAAAATCCCAGGCAATTTTTGACTCAAGAATACAAGATTTAATGTGGAAAATAATTGGGGTGCTTCCTAAGGATTTCGATGTCCTACGTTTAGGCCCCAATGTGCATATACCAACCCCTTTGTTCGTTTTGAAGCTATCGGTGTACCACACACTTGCTCCAAGATTGAACTTTAATCCCTCTAATTTTATTTCTTTGCGGATTTTAATATCCACTTGATAAGAGTCGTCAAAATCGTATTTGATTGGCATTATATCTGAAGGTTCCTGGTTTAAAAGGTTTTGTCTGCTGCAGCCGGAGTGCACTCATCTCTTTTCCTAACACACAAGTGGAAGGTGGGAGGTCTAGCAGTATTATTTTGAGATTGTAGTCATATTTATTTTTTAAAGTAGAAAAAGTTATTAAGTCGCAATTGCTCGAATATTAATTTATACAATCTATTTGTTTTACAAGAATTTCTATGGATATCGTTATTAGCAATAGTATTATAAACGAAGTAAAAATATTTGTGCAGTTGCTGCTCCTTTTTTTGTTTGGTGAAAACATATAATAGTAATTAGGTAATTAAAACTATATGTGATCAATAACTAATAAAGTATGTTCATTAAAAAAAAACTCTAGAGTGCTTTGAAAATTTGTTTTAAGTATGTTTTAGGCTGTATGTTACATATGAAAATCATTTCCAGGGATTGCTGCGAGTTTTTTTTTATTTTTTTATGAACATACGTTATTATAAGTTAGTATGAAAGATGTGACGGAAACACAAATTTAAAAAGATCCGATATCGTATTACGTATTTGCTTGGAAGCAGTTCTAGCAAAATTTTTATGAGCAATTAACCAAATAAAGAAATACAAAGTTGCCATAGTACTGAACAAATCAAATCTCTCTTGTACCTTTGATTTTAAATCAAAAATATTGATATTGAAATAAAACTGCCACAAAATATTTAGCACAAATTTTTATTTTTTTTACACATTTTAAACAGTTGTAGATACATTTTGTATTTACACTTCAGGCAAAGGTAATCAGTACTTGTGTGATTATACGACTCGGCCTACGAATTCATCGTGCAATTTTCACACTGTTATAAACAGTGCCTTTACCCTGTCAGCAGTTATCGTTAATTGTTTAACAAGACACAAAAGGCAGTAAATCTGAATTTTTTCGATTGTTTCTAATTAACATTAATTTGACAATTATTTTTAATAGCTTTTATGCCATTATTGTCATTTAGTAATTTATTAAATATTATGCGATTGCTGCGAGTAAACAAATTTAATTTAATACTGTAGTCATTAAAAGTACTTTTACTGCCAAGCCAGTAAAAGTGAAACTTTTGTGCTCGTCAACTGTTAGTATAATGTCAATTGATAAAAAAATAACTATTATATACTTCTAAATATTTAACCGTTTCCCTTTCATTTGGCAACCATTTGCTCTTACCGCTCGACGTAAGTTGGCGGCAAAAATATATACAGAATGTTCACGACGTAAAAAGTGTTTAAAAAACGGAAATAAGAACCTATTTGTGATGAGAAAGCACTTAGTGTATTTCCGATGAAACTCGAAGTTATATCATCTTACTTAAACCTTATATTTATAGCTTCCTGGTATTGCATTAGTCTCCAAACGATATCAATTTCACAATTTTTAAAATTTAATGAAATATTTGCTAAATGTAGATAAGCGGAATTAACCAATATAACACAGTTCAATGTTAAGTTTTACTTTTTAATTTTCACCGAGACCTTGACTTCCTGTACCGGAAATATTACGATTTATTTTATAATTTTTTCCGCAATTATAGCGTTAAATTTATTTGGCACATTAATAAACAAATTATGAAAACAAGGTGTAACTCAATATGTTTGACTTATTAGTAAGTATTTATGCACGAAACTCTTTTAGTTCCGCACAAATATTTAGGTATTTTTTTGAAAGTTTTGAAGCGGAACAATTTTAATTTTTAATGAGACATTTCCTACGGCTGATTTTGCGCTAATGGGCTAATGTGGTCGATGTTTATTTTTACTTAATAATAATAGATTTCTCAGTAATTAAATGGTGACTTAAAGTAATTAATATCTCACATTATATTGCTTTAACAGAAAAATTCAAATTTTGGTTTTAATGCGTATAAATTGAAATTAGAAGCTGAAGGACCTACAAGTAGTAGTAGTTAGTTCCGGCTCTAACAATTATGTAACCAACCACTGAAGTTGGTGGTATGTCCTACTGACACATGTTTTTGGTTTCTACAAAATGGAGTAGTTTCTACCCATTTTGGCATAGAACTCCGGCAGTTTCTTCGTGATATTTTAAAATTTCTTTACAATTTAGATGATTTAAAGATGCAAAATCGTAAAGAAACAGAAAATATCAAAGAAATGGTGTGTATTAAAAAGAATAGAATTAGCGACGGTGATCACGTGAAAAATAAATTCGATTAAAGCAAATTTTTACGTCCAGAAAATTGGCCTTTTTCAGAGTACGTATTTCAAAAAAAGTATATACGAGGGTAGCGTGATAAATTTCCGCAAACTAATATAACATTTCATTATTGCTTTTCAAAATATGACCCTTAAACTTAATACATTTACGCATTCGATAAAACCAATTTTCAAAACATAAATTCCACTCTGCTCGAGTCACTTGAGAAACCAGATGTTGAAGCTTTCCACGGCATATTCGGGAGTTGCAAATCGCACACCACCCTTTTTATCCTTTAGTTGAGGAAATGAAAAGTAATCGGAGGGTGCCAGGTCCGGACTGTATGGCAGATGATTTAGCAGTTTTAGCCTGGAAGCCTCTAAAAATTCTTTTGTTTGATGTGCGGTATGACTGAAGCATTGTCGCGGTGCAGAACGATCTTACTTCTTGGACGCCGTAAACGAGCTTTTTGACTACGTTCTGGCAGACATACTGTTGTATACCTTTCTGCTGTAACCCTACGTTTATTTTCAAGTACGACAGTTGTGATAGGTCCTGATTTTGAGAAGAAGCAAGCTATCATTTTCTTACCAACACTTTAACTGAATCAGGATCTGCTGGAAAAACCCATTGTGCAGATTGCCGCTTTGATTCAGATGCAAATGCGTATATCCAGCTTTCGTCTCCAGTTATGATGCTGTAAACTGCTTTAGAGTTACCATCATCATATTTCTTACGAGCTTTCTTACACCGTTCCACACGCTGTTGTTTTTGCGCTTTCCACCGACAACAGACTTTCCTTACACTCAAATCATTATGTAAAATCTTGTTTACTGCAGACATGCCAATGCCCAAGGTGCTCATAATAATTCTATACGTTACTCGATTGTTCTCTTGAATCATTCTTCTCACGGCGTCTATGTTTGTTTCGGTAACTGCTGAAATTGGCCTTCATTCGCAAAAATCGTCGCTGAGTGAAACCCATTCAAATTTAAATTCGTTATACCATCTATAAACAGTCTTTGCAGCACGAAGTCGTGCAACGCTTTCTTTCGGAGATAGAGAACTTTTAAAATCATAGTAAATCATGGCTCTAAAGTTTTCTCTCGTTAAATTCATGTTTACTGCACAACATTTACTTTAAAATTAGCTTGTAAAATAACTGTTGCAATTATCAAAACTAAATTTGAACTGTGAAACTACAAAACAATGGCACCCGTGATTTCCTTGGTGCACTTGATCTATTAGTCTGCTGAAATTATGTGTGCTACACTCGTACACGTATAACAAATTTATGAATTTGGCGTAGAATTTCATCAACACTATGAGTTTGATGTCTAATGCAACTTTTTTTTAAATTAAAAAGCAATGTGGAGAGAGTGGCAAAGCTCATTTGAACAAAAGCTAAATTTCGAAAATTTCATATTAGAGGATTAAAATATAAAAACAAAAATAGAATTTGTTGCATTTAATGAAAAGTAAACGAGAATAATACAAGTACTATGCTATTTAACGCTTTAGTAAACAACAAATAATATTTAACATGCATTTTAGTTAGCAGGATTTCCTGAAAAATTCATCGATAATACCGACTTAATGTAGCAGTAAATACGTTAAATATCTGCGTTTCTGTTGTACTACTTTTAAATAATTCATTCTAAAATTACGTAATGTTTGTTTTGATTTTTAATTACTTATTTAACGGTTATAGCATTTAAATTTTTATTCATAATTAAAACACTTTTACAAAAATTGTAAAAGATAAAATAGAATAAAAATGTTAATTGGGAGGATATAGCGTGATCTGTGTGAAATTCTGTTTAGATTAATGATTTAAACTCGTTATATTGTATTTCATAAAACAGTTAAGTAAACGGCTATTTAATATTTCACTCGTTAGATTTTTAAGTAAATTGGATACTTAGCTGTAATTATTTTAATTGTACTATTAGCACACAATATGAAATTGTCTTAGATCTTTATATTACTTTCAAAATTGCACTAGTCGATAAGAATTGGGTTAATTGAGAATAAAAACTTATTTCATATTTACATGTAGTTGCTTCTTTAAATTCGTTTTAATTAACGCGTGTAGACTTTTAGTCTTTTGTGCAAGTGCTATAATTAGGTGATTTATTTGATTTTACTTATAACTTTCTAATCTTACGAAGTAAATGGTGTATTTAACTTAATTAATAGTAATTTCTACTTATACCTAACTCACATTTATATAAATCGTATGTGTAAATCTATTTTAATCTGGTATATCACACCTCTATTTTTTAAAGTAAGATTGTCAATTCGATTTTTTTTAACGTAATGCCGAAATTTTGAATATTAATGCAGTGTTAACAAAAAACTATTAGTCACTATCACAAAATCAAGATATTGTTAGAAGCGAAAACGAAAAAATTAAATCTTAAGAATATGTACAAATTTTAAATTGATAAATTAATAAAGTTTGCTACATTTTATGATGTACTAACACTTCTTACATACGCAGTGTTCATAAAGTTTAGAATAAGTTCGATAAACTTGTATTGCTTATTTCTGGAAAAACTCCACGAACTGCTAAATTTTTCGTTCAAAGAACACATATCTTCTATACTTTACTTAAGTTTAGGGCACTTCATCCTAGAATAATGACGTCATCAATATTTATTTTTTTTTGTTTCGCTCAATGTATAACAGGTTTGAATTCTCTTTAAATGATCTGAAATGTTTTATAGTGTACATGGACTTTGATGTTAATTTCAACTGGTAAGAGCATCCTTTCTTTTTTTAATACAGCAGAAAATTTTATAATACTGCGGTATTAAATTTTATGTTTGCTACAGTGAAGATCTCTATCAAGGGTGAAAATTTCATATTTAGCAAAAGAAAAAGTGTTATAACAGTACATTATTAAATAAACTTCATATTTTGCTTGTTAATTCATAAAAGCAAATTGCATTTTAAATAAGGTGAGCTTCTGTAAGTCAGGTAGATTTCTACACCACAAAACTGACTCAAATTTGCCTCTCTTTGGAACATTTATCCAAAATTTATTGAATTGTGCTATCTAAACTGAAATGAAGCTTAGAAAATAATGACAAATAATAAATTATTTATGGGTTTTACTAACGTTTTAGCAGCCTGCAGCCACAATGACTTAGTTGATAGCATGGGTGCCTAATAAACGAAAGTTTTCTAATTCTGGGCCGTAAATAATTAGTTTGTAATGTATGCAGAAAATATTATTTTCAAAATTTGCCTTGGTTGACAAGTTGAGTTACCGCTACCCTTCTGCCTCTTGCTAAAAGAGTTTCGCCTCTGGCGTGGTTGACACGTTGAGTTACCGTGCTCCCTTTCCTCCTGAAGAAGCTCCTTATAAAAGTGGGCGAAACGTTGAGTCTTTTGTCTCAAAATGACACGGTCCCAATCCGGAAGACGTTTTGTTAAGGGTATACTTGTTCCAATAAACATGATATTTTTAATTAAGTATTACAATGATTTTTTAATAATAGAAAATTTAAATTTGTTAATAATTAGTTGCGGGCTCTTCCGCCTCCTTTACTATTGAGATCATTTTAGTCTTGTTTCACTTTAGGAGTCGGTGGTTGATCATCACATGTAATTCAAGACAGGGTCCCTTACTGGGTATTATCATCCGGGTCGGTTGAACCTAGGTTTTCTACGAGGTTGTTACTTCCCCCCTTCCTCATTTCACAACCTGGTTTGGGATTAACTATGGTGGAGTTGGTTATTTACTAATTCTTACACACATTTCCTCTTCTGTTCCCGTAATAGATTTATGCCCCAGTTTCTCTATTCTTTGTATTTATTATTTGTTTTTAATATTCCGTTTTGTATCATATCCAATCGGCACCTTCTCCTTTTATTTAAATCTTTCGTGTATTCATCATGATACCATGATTTATTTTTTATTTTTGCACTTTGGTATAATATTTTATTTCATTGTGGATTAATTTCCATATTTCAGCGACTTAAGTTATTCCTGATACGTGATTTAGCGTATAATTATTTATAAATTATTATTTTTTTCTTCACTCTGAAATCTCACTGGATTTTTGATTTTTGGCAATTCTCCTCTTTTGTTTTTCAGAATCGGTATTATTTAAAGAAATTCGTTCTTCTTTCTTGGACTTATACGTAAGATGGAGGAAGTCCATGAAAGAATAATGAATAACATTCACCCATCTAAAAAGACTACAGACTACAGAGAATATTATTTCATGGAATTGTATTTCTTCAGCAAGATTATTAGCATTTACATCAGAACCCCCGCAGCTTCTAATATTTTTATATTTTTTTCTTCCTTTTATTCCGTGAAGTAAATTATTCTTAGTTTGTGTTTGATCGAAGTTAATTGTGATGTTCACTGAACTATTTTTCATTTTAGTATGTCTACTGTGATGATGCCGATTTAGATCATATTAAAGTTGCAATGAAATTATGATTATTACAAGTTATTAATAGATTGTTTAATTTTATGGAATCGTAGTAAAACAGAATGACTATGAAGGACCTAGTAAACTAAGGATATAGTTGTAGAAGAACTGATTATATTGATTTTAGATTCAGTATGATGTGGATAACTAATAAATCCCAAATATCTTAAAAACCTATATAAAAGACACGAAAAATGCAAATGTGTTTTATGAAAATTCCGTTAGTTAATAAATGATATTTATTTTATTTTCTTATTATTTCAGAGTCATTCATCAGATCACCGAAATCCTCGCAAACCAGTAGTTCATGATGCTCACGAAGGTATTATACAAAATACTTTCCTTTTCTAACCAGCGTTCAAACGAAAAAGCATTTGCAGTAGGCGTTGGTTTGTAATGGCATAACTCCTTTAAGCTCCAGTTGAAATATGTTTAGCCAATAATTTAAATATAAAAGTAAATAAAAGTAAAGTGTTGTGATATTACAAGTCAGAGCCTACTGCAAATGAGTTGTTAGTGAACATTCTCTATAAATAAATATTTCAGATGACTGGTTACCTGTGACAACTCGAAGACCTCATCAGCAGTTCAACAGTTACCGTTTGCACCAAGAAAACGAAAATAAACGTGGAAAACCACGAAATCGAACAACGTCAAAACCTATAAATATTGCAAATGCTGTAGAGTTCACAACAGCTTATCCAGAAAAATTACCCATACCAATAATCGAAAGCATTTATAACAATTATCAAATTGCCAACAATTCCCTAGATTTACAACCCCCTAATGAAGTCGCACGCTTTCAAAAGTTTAACGTTAAAGGAAAAGTCAGGCAACATAGGGAAAAGGAAACAACCACGTCTAAAATTCAGTCTAACGGCTACGAAGTATACGAAGAAATTATCGGAGACCTTCTTCCACCACCACCACCACCTCGTTTAAATATAAATGTGCTTCCAAGTGTAAATTCACTTCCTCTAGTTAGCACCAGCATTGCTCCTATTACTACCGTTACCACAAAAGAAGAAGAAAACCACATTAAACAGAACGTAACTAACCCTCCGGTACAGAAAAACAAACCGTATGGAAGACGAACGAAAGCACGAAGAACCAGGGGCAATGCTAAATTTGACGAAGTTCATGCAGGTCCATAAAATAAGTACAAGATGTAAATTATTATTAAATTTCTTAGGTAATTAGTTCGTTACTAAATATTTGTTTTTATAGAAATTGAACACATTTGCCAGTATACACTATAAAGAAAAAGCAATTTAGGAATAAACGGATAAATAATTTATTATACCAGGTAGGCGTGTTTTGAAGGTCGCGTTTAAAATGTTATAGGTAGATAGGTACTGTAATTTGCATTCCAAACAAATATTTTTATTTAATCTGAGAGTTGAAGAAAAAATTAGTTGCAAGGGTGATTTTAATCCTTAATTAATGATATCTATTCAAGCATTTGCTTTGAAGTTTTTTTATTAACTCCAAGAATATTTACAATCTATCTAACAACATATTGACAATCAGTAAACTTTATGAAAATTTAATTAATAAAGTAATAATAACATAAGAGTTATTATTCATATAAATTAACTTGTACGGTGACACCCAGTGGCATAACCTAATGTATCAACATGTGTTTGCGATGGAATGGGCTAAGATTGAATCTAATCGAATCTATCTGGTAGGTCAATTGGTTTGAACCTCTTGAGCCTTCGAGTTTCTTCCTAATCATCTAGGAGGTCTGCTAGAATATTTGGGTGATTTTCCAGCCTATCTCGATATTTGATACTGAGTTTATTAATTTCCTCCGTTATGGTAGATATGCGTAGGTCTCCATGAATAATTTAATTCGGTACATACCATGGTCAATTAACAATGGCACATAGAACCTTTGATTGAAATTGTTGGATAATCGTTGAGTTTTACTTGGTGAGCCCCACAATTGCACTCCATGTGACCAGACCGGGTTTCAGTATTGCTTTATACAGTAGGCCCTTACTCTCCGTTGATAACTGAGAGCGGTGATCGATAAGCCAGTACATTTTCCTAAATTTAGTGACTAACTGTTTCCTTTTGGTCCAAATATGTTTCCTCCACGTGAGGTAACGATCAAGGTGTACCCCCAAATACGTAACATCTTCTGCTTGCGACATTTGTTGGCGGTTTAAGAAGACCGAAGGACATGATTTATTGCGTAGGATGAAGGTCACGTGGGTTTATTTCGTCTCATTCGTTCGGATACGCCATTTTTTGAGTCAACTTTGGATTTTATTTAGATGGTTTCGGAGATATCGCGATGCTACTTCCGGATTGTAGTGAGCTGTATCATTGGCTGTTTCTGTTAGGTTTGTAGTTGGGAGATTTACCATGTATAGTAAATACAGCGTTGGGCCCAGCACACTTCCCTGGGGAACCGCAAAATTAATGGGTACGAGTGGCGTGTATTCGTCTTTATATTTGACAAGAAAGTGTCTATTTGTCATACATTAATGCAGGATGCTGTAGAAGGGATGGGGTAGATTAGATTTTATTTTGAATAGAAAACCCTTTTGCCAAACTTTGTCAAATGTTTGAGAGATGTTTAAAAAAGCTGCGGAGCAGTATCTTTTGGTTTCTTGGTCACCTTGGATTTTGTTAACTATTCTATGTATCTGTTCTATTGTAGCGTGTTGATGGCAAAATTCAAATGACAGGTTTGAGTCTATTTAGGAAAATTTTCTCAAATAATTTGGATATTGTGGAAAGATGACCAATAGAGCAATAGGAAAGTTACCTCCTTTGGAGGTTTGCCGTGTTTTTGTATAGGGATGATTTGTGCGACTTTCCAGTGGCCGGGAAAGAATCCAGTTTTTAATATGGCGTTAAATATATACGTGCTTAGTTTGATATATTTATCTGATAGTTGTTGCAGAATATCCCCCGTTATTAAATCATAACCTGGTGTTTTTTGCAGTTTAACTCGGTAATAGTTTGCCCTACTTCTTTTAGTTTAAACTTCTTGATTGGTAAGTCCATCTGAAATAGTGTTGCTAAATATTCATGGATATATTGTTCTTCTTCCTGTGGAATATTTGAAGTATATGGAGTAAAAACTTCCGTTAAGTGGTTGGCAAATGCATAGGCCTTTGTGCGAATTTAATACTGAATTGATTTTACATTTGATTTTTTATACAGGACGGAAAAAGTTTGGAATAAAAGCCTGCCAAAACAGTTAGAAATATAGATTTGAAACTATTCATGGTGTAATACCATGAGATCGAAAAAAAGATGATTCTGAGTAGGCCTTGACTAGTACAACACGATTGGTTACACTGGTTCTAGAATGCCTATGAATTATAATGTGACAGTGACATTTCAAATGTAAGTCAGTTTTGCAATCTTGTTTCCAGAATTATTTAAGTTTATCGTTGTAATACTAGTGAAGGACCACATTTTGAACACCTACTCTAACATGTATTGATCTTAGTTTTCAGTTTGTTCTCTAAATAAATACTGTTTTGTGTTTTAATTTATTTGACATTTATTAACCTCTAACTTACTGCCACATTTTTAAATCAGTATTGCCAATCGTGTTGTACTAGTCAAGGCCTGCTCAGAATCATCTTTTTTTCGATCTCATGGTATAACGCTTCTGCCTGTTATCAAAGAAAAAAATATTCTTTACTGCATAGTTTTTTGTATCAACGCCATTTTGATCTATTTTTAAATCTAATTATATTATATTATACATCATCCGATAGCTTTTTTCTCTATTTAATGAATGTAACATTATGAAAAAAATATTTTGGTTAGTTGACGGTAGACAATTACGTTTGATGTAAGTCCACTTTAAACCTAGAAACCTTTGGAAAAACAAAGTTAACAAATGAACAAAAATCATCGGTAACAGTTTTGTAGTTGCTGAAGAAGTGTCAACTTGCACAATACTGTAAACAGTTTCATCATGGCACACTTGACGAGGGAGAATTTTTGAAACAATAATTTTCAAGAACTATAAATTTCTCCTTTTTGGATTTCTCGATGAGGCAAAGGTGATTTATTTCGGGCTTAAATTAGCTTTCTTTGTGTTGACCTACGACCAAACTGATAATTTACGACAAGTAAGTTTTGAATCGGTTAGTTTTGCGCAACTTGGATTTATGATTTTGACAAGTTGGTTGTCATAGGTTTATTAACTTGAATTATTACGGTATCAGCAGAATGGGTTAGATTAGATAAGATCAGATTACTTTATTTTTAGAACACTATCTGAAACCGGCAAAATAATGAAGTTTGTAACATTCCAAATTTATATAACAAATTTTTGTTAGGTTACAGTAAGATATAAGGAAAATATATGTCACTATTAACTCATCAACTGAAGTTCTGATTTGTAGTAAAGTCTGCCAACAGCGAGTGTGTCTGTAATTACAAAATTTTTGTTAATTAACAACTGAAGCTATCTAGTTGTATAATAGACGCCGCAAGTTAGGTTGTGATTTACTTTGTACGCTTATTTTATAATACAAAATATTTTTAATTAATTAAACGGATAACTTCGGATTTTTGGGCTCATCTGAAACGTTTCTGAAAAGCATTTAATTACCTACATGATTATTTTCCAAAAACGTTTTCTAATAGGAAAGTTAAATGTACTGATGAAAGATCAAAAGAGTACCCATAAAAATAATTTTTGTTCATTATTTTCTCTTAAAATGCAATTGTAAAGCATCATTAAAACACGCTTTACTTGATCTACGATTAAGTAGATAAATAAACTTATTTAAACTGTATTATACAATTAAAGTTAAAATATCTCGCATTTATATATTTTTTTATGTTACTTATATTTTTAAAGTAAATAAAACATTTTTAAAGGTAACTAATTGTTTGTTATAAGACCTGTAATCGTTATAACAAAGCATATTACAACGAGTCTGAGTTTGCAAGAAGAGGCAGGGATGTAGTATCGAGGTGTATATTGAATTTTTCTATCGACCTCACTAGATCTAAACTCCCAATGTAAACATCAGCTCTAGCTTGAAAGGCACAATGCACAATCTGACAGATGAAAATGAAGTAAATAACTAATTACGGCATCGTAGTTTTGCTCGTTTATTTGTTATTTACCATCCGTGCAGTGCACGCAGATATACGAGGGTCATTCAAATACAAACCGGACTTTTGTTCTTTGGGTTAGGGAGAGCGGCGAGAGGGCTGCGGCCGTAGTGGTAATTATGTGGGGATGTGTGGAGGGGAGCCATCCACCGAACCCCCCGCAATGACCGTTCCTTGTTCCTTCGCTAGTAGCGCTATGGCTGAGCAGGTGGTTCCGTTGTCCGTTGCGCAACGGATCAGCATCCAATTTTTAACCAATGAAGGGGTCAAATCGATCAAAATTTCGCCCAGACTTCGTGCGCAGTTTGGCGATGCCTCGTTGCCACGAATCCAAGTGTTTGACTGCCACAAGAAATTTCGCGGCAGTAATGTACTGGAAAATGAAATCCACGAATGTCGCCCACTGACGAGCTTCACTGACGGTAACATTCGGGCTGTCTGTCATTCGTGATCTTGTGGAAGATGACCGACTCGAAATCGCATCACAAATTGTGGAAGCGCCCCTACAATGCTTTCGAAACACCTGGGATTTAGTAAAGTGACGGTGAAGTGTGTTCCACGTCTCTCCACTGACGAACAGAGAAATGAATTCGAAGAATTTCACGGCCAGTGTCACTATTAACAAAATGTTTTCCAGATTGGAACCGTGCCATTGCTGAGACAGAAGAACTCAACGTGTCGCCCACTTCTTTAAGGGGCTTCTTGAGGAGGAAAAGGGAGCACTAAAAGAGCATGGTAACTCAATGTGTCAACCACGCCAGAGGCGAAACTCTTTTAGCAAGAGGCAGAAGGGTAACGGTAACTCAACTTGTCAACCAAGCCAGAGGCGAAACCTTTCTGAAGAGTAACAGAAAAGGCAACGACTTTATACCGGCTGTAACCGGCCAGGCGTATCGGATTGTGACGACGATTGGTCAGGTGTGGAGGGAGCGGGACCAGTAATGATAGCGGACTTCTATATATCGGATAGATGATAACCAGTGTCACGATTCAAGTTATTGGGGGTCTTGATGATTTCAATGGCCTCACGGATTTTCCTGTTGAAGAAATAAGGGGCACTGGCAATGATCGAAGATTTTTCAAACAATATTTTATGGTTAGCGTCGTGATGATGTTCAGCAATAGCTGAATGTGAGAGAAGACCTTTAAGCAACGTTTGTGTTCACAGATACGTGTGTGCACTGAGCGACCAGTTTCTCCAATGTACACTAAACCACAAGAACCCGGGATGCTATAAATGCCTCTTGATGACAAGGGTTGAGGCTTATCTTTTCCTGAAGGAAGTATCTGTGACACTTTTGAAGGGGGTTTGAAGATGGTTTTGATGTTATGTTTTTTGAGAATCCTACCTGTGCGATCAGTAAATTGGCGACTGTAGGGTAAGAAAGCGGTAGCCTAGGGTGAGGATTTTTAGGGTTTGCGGGGTGTAATTGTTTTTGAATGACTTTTCTAACATCGCTTTTGTTATACCCATTCTTGACGAGATTTTCTTGGATATGGGCTAACTCGACATGGAGACTGTCGGGCTGGGACACTGTGATAGCACGACGAACGAGGGAATTGATTACGGAGAGCTTTTGTGCCGGATGATGATGTGAGTTGGCGTGAAGATACATATCCGTGTGTGTGGGTTTGCGATAAACAGAGTGTGCAAGATGACCACTCGGTTTACGGGTAACCAGGACGTCGAGAAAAGGGAGAGAACCATTCGATTATATTTCCATTGCGAACTTGATATCAGAGTGCTGACTATTAAGATGTTCTAGGAAGGAAGCAAGATTATGTCTTCCATGGGGCCAGATAATAAAAGTGCCATTTACATAACGGAACCAGACCTTGGGTTTTAAGTCAAAGGATTCCAGGGCTATTGTTTCAAAAGATTCCATAAAGATGTTTGCAACCACCGGAGAAAGGGGAGAACCCATAGCAGCGCCTGTTACTTGCTTATAGAATCGGTTATTAAACAGAAAATATGTGGAGGAAAGGCACTTTTCAACGAGAATGGCCAAACTTGCAGGTTTGCCGTCCTGAACTAGTAACTGTTCCATGATAGCTACTGAGTCAGGAATTGGACTTTAGTGAAGAGAGACGTAACGTCAAAACTGACAAGCAGGTCATTAGGGTCCACGCTAAGGTTGTCGATGAGGTTTTCAAAATGGAAGAAATTTAAAATAAGTGAAGAAGATTTCCCTGTATATGCCTTAAGAATGTCAGTGAGATATTTGGCCAGGTTGTACGTGGGGTAATTTATGGTATTAACAATGGGACGAAAAGGGACCTGCTATTTGTGAATTTTAGGAAGACCATACAACCTTGGTGGTTTGAATTCACTCACGAGAGAGTTGAATATCCCGAGGGAAGTCAGATGATTTGATGAGTGCGGCAACTTCACGTTCGATTTTGTAAGTGGGGTCACGAGAAATGGGGATGTATGCATTGTCCTGAAGAAGATCATCTAGTTTTGCCACATATTGAATTATATCTAAGACGACTGTGGCATTACCCTTGTCTGCGGGTAATATTGCAATGTTAAACATAGCTAGAAATCTGTAGCATGCCAGTATAACGGAACATAGCCGGCCTATGGGAATTCGTCCACGTCAGTGCTCCATCCGACCTAGCTTAGCCCAAAGCCTAGATAGAACAGAGAGACCACTGTATTAACGTTTCCGCCCATTCGGAGTTTAAGGAAATAAGGATTCCTTATATTTTAAAAGCTCTAGTTTGGGTATATTTTGAAACGTACCGATTTGATTAACAACATTTTGAATTGCTGTTAATACTGATCTTATCGGTAGAAATTACAAAAGTAAAGTTGTCTAAAGCAGGTTTTGCCTCGCATTGATTTATTAGACCAAATTTGTATTTCGTGTTGTATTGTTCATTCTAAAACTGACTAAATATTACAAAAAAGTACAAAATAATTGTAATTTAAGAATATTTGTAATTGTGTACAACAATAATATCTTATACTGCTAAATTATATAATTTTGTTTTAAAAATACATTCCGTATATTTATTTTATAGTTCATTTTAAAAATATCAGTGAAGCATTTGAAAACGTTGTCGTATAAATATTATGAACACTTAGTGTGAACTAATAATTAATTTTAAGATGCTGATCAACGGTATAGTGTAGTGTTTCTCGGAGGTGGTCCACTACTATGAGGAGATCTGAAACTGCGCCGATTTAATTGAGCTAAACGTTCATTCGTGCTTTGTATTGGAGGTAGCCTGGGTAATCCAGTGAAGGTACCGAAACTAGCTGAATCAAACGAGTTGCTTCTGTTTAATGTGCGTCTAGTCGATGTTCCATGCTGCGCATTTCTGTTACAAACAAAAAACTATTAATAAACTGTTAATAAAATAAATACAAGTGAGGGAGGTCGTAGAAGTACAGACCCAAAATTCAACTTGAAGTTATTATTCACAATCGGTTTGAACGGAAAGGAATCTATCCATTCACAATGAAACTTAAAAAACAATTTGAAATTTATCTGGACTAAAGGGATTAAATGAAAACGGTTTGCAAATTAAATTTGCCATTGTCATCGCAAATTTGATATTGTCACAGAGCAGATATTAATATCGGCCCTGTGATATTGTGAAGATTAGTTGTTAGACGGTATTGAAAGAAGTCTCTTATTTGATTATAAAAAGGCTCGAGGATACTTTCGTCCTCGAATTTATAGAGTATTTTTGTGATTTTAATATACAGGTATAACCTAGTTTTCCGAAGGCTGGCCAGGCTAACTTCTTCTATTTACTTCCGTTTTTTGGTTTTCTTTTTCTATTTTTACGATACGATATTCCGATTTTTATTTCTTTGTCTTCAATTCGTATATTTTCCTGTGTTACAATTTTTCTGCTTGCGAGTTAAATTGTATCGTTTTTCTTATCAAATGTCATTGTTGTTTAAGTGTTAAGAATTTATTTTGTGCCTGTTTAACTTTATTTTTTCTATCTTTCAATTTTTCTTTTTGTGTTATATGAATTCCACGTCCTTATTGCATTTTCACATAGTTGTGAATGAATTACTTTTTACGCACAGTGTATATTTCGTGTTTGGAATCTCATGAGTTGAAGATTATAATTAAATGCGAATTTTCGTATATTTTATGCAACTCTAATTGCAACTGAATTCGCGCAGGCGCTATGTATATTTTTCTGTCTAGGTGTAGTACATGAATTTTATACGAGCTCTCTTTGCTGTTGACTTTCGAATGGAATTTATTGTTTAATACAGCGGTCCGATGTTTGGATATGTTTTTCCGGCTGATTATTTAAATTCTTTGTAATTTCGCACATTTCGTAATTCATGTGGTAAGTTTTAATCTTCCATTTTATTTTCAAATATTTATTTAATTGAATCTTATAGCGGCTTTACGAGGGTTTAATTTATTATCCGCTTCCCTGTTTGGAAGTATTTGGTTCCTTAATGGTTGTTGGTTTGGAGTGCATATTTCAATTTGTGTTTGAATGGGATGTCCGAAGCACGAGGAGGAGTCCATTTTGGATTTGTACAACTTTAATCCGTCCATTTTAATTTCAAAACCTGCCCTCTAGAATGTTGATTTGGGGAGATAAGTGCTTATAATTAATTCAATTATTATTATTTTTGTTACCTTTGACCACTTCGTTTTTGTATAAACTTTTAGTATGGTTAAATTTTTGCCATATGTTATTTTCTGATTTTATAAGTAAATTTCATATTTAAATTTGTAGTAAATTGTTCATTCATGGGTTAGGCCTGTGGTTTACTTATAAATTCATTTAAAAATTTGGCTTTAGCTTATCTATTCCTAACTTATGACTGAATCAATTTAACTTTTGTTAACGTAGGATTTTTTATTGTTATTCGATTTGAATATTTCCTATATATTTTTTTATTGATTTAATTATGTGTTATATTCATATTTGAACAGGCTCCGCAATGAATGAGTTTAGTTGGGTCTATGACCACTAATTTCATTCCTAAAGAGATGAACGTTTATGCTATTAGGGTGAATTTGTATTTCAGGTAATTTCTTGCGTTCCCTAATTTAGTAAGCCTTCATCAAGTGAAATTTTGAATTTTCTTATTGGAATTTATTAAGTCTTCAGCTTTACTTTATTGTATGTATATTTCAATTTTTGTGTATGTTGAAATCTTATTAAGTCTATAATTAGATCTAATCAATAATTTAATTCTTTATTGTGTAATTATTTTTGAACTCTGGCCTTCGCGCCGTAAATTGAGTCCCGAAAAATAAAGTGTACTAATTATTTATGGCTTTTATTATCTTTTTGATAAGTTTATGGTTACATCTGTAATCAAAAGCTGGTATTCATTTGCGGCCCAATTTTCTTGGATACTCGTTAAGTTGTTCAATCATGATATCACGATTCTTAATTTATTTATGTCTTTAGCTATCAATACCATATCGCAAGTTCGTTAAATAATTCCCCTCTGTATTAATTCCTTTGTCTGATCCATCAAATTTTCTTAAAAACACTTTTATACAGTATAAATAGCTTAGGGGATAATGTATTCCCTTGCCGTACCCCTCTCCTTAACTTGCTTATACTTTTTAGTGTTATTCTTCTGTAAATCAGTGACTCTAAATTCTTAACACGAATTTGTTCTTCTGTAACTACGAGAACTCACATAACAGAAACTTTTCTTTTTATTTCTTTAAATTTTTTGTTTTCTGTTCCTTCAAACTTTTAGTTATAGTCTGGAGAATTTATATAGACAAAAATTGAAATATTCGCGTTAAACAGTTCTTGCTGACATTAAATTTTTTGTGTAACATGTGTTTAACACAGAAGCTTGTTTGTATTTGATAGTTTTAAAGTTTGCCGATCTGTAAGCATTATAACGATTACGTGATATATTTAGGGATTTATCCATCTCTTAATACAATTTATTTATTTTACGTAAAAAGTGTACATCCCTTATTCATTTCGATTTGATGAGATGTATACGAAATTACTTAACTTATTTAGTTATATTCTAAGAATTTTAGGCTTTTAATAAAATCTATCATTTTCCTAGGAGTCATTTTTCCTATCTCATTTGATCCGCATCAAGGAATTTAAGCCTGCTGGGAGTTATTGCATTACATTCCCAATTTTTTGCTTGCAGATCAACATACAATGTGATTTTTTAAAAACTCAATTGCAGGAGGCCGTATTCTGACTTAATACAGACAGTTCTAAGGTTATTAAGACAGAATACGGCCTGCTGCAATTGAGTTTTTAAAAATCACATTGTAGTTTGCATGTTTTGTCGTCAATCTTTTTTTGAGTTGGTATCTAAGTGAAAATTGTTCCTGTTAAGAGACCTGCTAATAGTGTGAGAAGTTTTACAACATTTTTTGACTAATATTTATGAATCTTTTAACTTGATTTTATCCTGGAGAATTATTTCTCTTTGGTTGGTTTTCCATAACCGTACCTCTTCCATTATGTGGCTTTGGTAATTCCACAAAACGGTTTTGTGTCGGTGAATTCTGTCCCTTCTTTTGTTACGGATTAGACATTTTCAGCTTGAAAGATGGTTGGGGTATTATCCAAGGATTTGAAATTCTATGCCTGGGTTTCATAATATCTAGACCTAGCTCTTCTTGGAGCTATTGGTGAATCATAAACTAGCTCCTTATTTAATTTACTATATTTATTAACTGCTTTATGCGCAATTGTTAACGACCATTTGAAATGAGCAGTTGAAGTTACATTTTTTGGGCATTATACTCGTACCCCATGGTTTGATGGACTCTAAGTGGATTATGTTTATAATCATTAGATGACTAACCAGGTCTTTGGGCTTAAATATGCTTAACTGTGCTTCCTTTTTTACATACAAGTGCTCCCGCCATCTCTAAACAAGCAAGTCTTTGAACTATTGTTAGCTGGTTTTGTGTTAAACACATAAAGAAGAAAGATGAAGCAAGTTTAAAATACAATAAGTTGTTTATTTTTATGCTATAATAATTATTTTCATAATTTATTATTTCATAAAGAAGCTTGTATTATTTCGAAATTTAAGTGTCTCGTTTTTTTCTTTCTTTTAATCGGCAGAATAATACATGTGAACGTTAATTGAAACTAAATCTATACATACTGGCCCGTATTCTGATCTCATATTTAAATTTAACGTCATGTTTAATTACCATGGCAACATCGTGTATCTCTCTTATACACATATAAAATGATATAAAGCTATATCGTTTTATGTTTACGCTAAACACGACTTTAGTTAGAGACAACTTTAAACATAAGATCAGCATACGGCCCATTATTCTTAAGGTGTATTGCAAGAATATTTGTAGTTATTTCTGTTAATAGCTAAGCAAGTAGGTTTTAAAATATTTTATATTACGATCAATCAAACATGTTTTCTTGTGTATAGTATTCCTAATACCTAATTAAAAACGTTTGTGTTTTTAAAAGGGAAAAACAACAACTGTATCTTCTTATAGTCCAGTCAACGAACGCTCAATAGGGGGGTGTAGAATGCATGGAGGGTGTCACAATTTTTGACTTCAGGGATTTGTTTGGAGTCGTTAGGAGGTAAACATACTAAAAGTCCCCGGACTTAGGAGGTGAGCGGGGTGCAGGGGGGGACCGAGAAGATCCCTTTTTTAGGTTTTTTGCTTATATCTTGAATAAGGTGCGTCTTAGCGAAAAAGTTATTATATACAAAATCGAAGGTGTCAAAATTTCCCACATTTTTGGTTGGTAAAGTTTTTTTATATCTTCAACCGTTTATGCGATATCCGCTATCAAAAATCGCTAATTTTCGAAAAAAAAATATGAAAAGTATATACCATTTTGAAGGAAATTTAATCCTGTACAACTTCTTTTGTGGGAATTTTTCTGTAAACCGAAGAGATGAGGTGCTAGAGAGAAAAGTTTAACAAAAAACGGGAGGCAAAATATTTTATTGCGAATATTAACGATTTTTGATAGCGGATTTCTCATAAACGGTTGTAGATACAAAAAAACTTAAAAAAGCAAAACTGTAGGAAATTTTATCAGCTTTGATTTTGTATATAATGACTTTTTTGCTAAGATGCACCATCTTCTAGATATAAGCAAAAAAACAAAAAAAGAGACCTTCTCAGTCCCCCCCTGCACCCCGCTCACCACCTATGTCCGGGGACTTTTAGTATGTTTACCTCCTAACGACTCCAAACAAAGCCCTGAAGTCAAAAATTGTGACACCCTCCATGCATTCTACAATCCCTTTATTGACTGGACTATTACGTTGTATTAAAAGATAAGATACGATTATATGTTTATTTTATTGAACTATTTCTTATGTGTCAAGATTAGACATTGCTGTAATATTTTATCATACGAGGGGTCGTTTTTATATTCCCGGAATAAGTACTTTGTAATTAGGTTGGAATTTTTCTATTTCACTTTTTAAAATCATCTATGCCTTGAAACAACATATGACAATTTATAAAACAATGGTATCTTCTAGTTTTTGAAGACGTGTCAACCTAAGAGGTCAAAATGAATAAAGTTGAGTATCGCTCGGTTATAAAATTCTTCACCAAACAGGGAAAAAGTCCTCAAATAATAGTTGAAGAAATGAGAGCCATGTATGGTGACCTGTGTCCTTCCAAATCAACCATTTATGGATGGTCCAAATTGTTTAGATGTGGTTTCAGCCCTCCTAAAAAGTTTAAGGTCGCTGCATCAGCAGGAAAAATAATAGCCACCATTTTTTGGGATTGTGAGGGCATATTATTAATAGATTACTTAAAAAAGGGCCAAACAATAAATGGGAAATACTATTCGGGCTTATTACAACGCTTAAGGGATTCAATTAAACAAAACAGATGGGGAAAGCTAAGCAAGGGGATACTGCTGTTGCACGACAATGCGACTGTTCATAAGGCAAAAACAGTCAAGGCTGCTATGGACAGTTGCGGCTTTGAAGAACTGGACCATCCGCCCTATAGGCCCGATTTGGCTCCCTCGGACTACTTTCTATTCCCAAATTTGAAAAGACATCCGAGCAAGAGAAAATTTGTTCATGATAATGAACTCATAGCAGCAGTTGAGAGCCATTTTAAGACGAAAACAAAAGAATATTTTTATCACGGTTTGCAGTTGTTATTGAAACGTTCTAATACCTACATTGTTAAGGGAGGGGGTTATATTGAAAAATAATTTTTTCTTAGTTCTGTAGTTGTTTATTTTGTTTTCTATTCCGGGAATATAAAAACTACCCCTCGTATATCAGTTTGTCTATGTTTATTGCGGTCACTTATTTGTGAAAACTGCCCTATCAGTATGTTTTTACACACTTCAGAAAACTCTCAAATTGTCAAAAACAAATGATAAGGTTAAAATATCCGTGTACTGTAACACACTTTCCAAATTTCATAATATATTCCTTTCCATTTCCTTTTTCTAAGAGAATTATAGTCCAAACGAACGTGAAGAGGAGTATACCTTTTCAATTGGTATTGATATTTGATATTATTACTAGTTTTGTGGATTTAGTGTAAATCCAGCAGTCGTCACAGTTTTAACGTGTATTTTAAATACTTTATTTCACATGGTCACTGAAAGACCTGAATAGTTACTAGCGCGAAAATAAATAGTATGTTTTATCTAAATATCAGCAATAAAATAACAAATAATAGACAGAAAGCTTACCGCACTGCTTCGAACTCGTCCACTGTATTGGAGTCTAAGTAATCCTCGGTCATCTAAAATAAGCAATTGTTTGAAAATATTTTCTGATATATTTAAAATTAAGTATTCGTACTTTTTTGGGAAGATTTTTGAAGAAGATTATAAGGATTACATTAAATGTAACATTAACTATCCACAGCACAAAACCTCGAGCGGCTAAACTCATCATTACACCGCAAGCTAAAATGTCGAAAGCTGCATAAAAAGGTACTGCTTTCTGAAAAGGTGATCATCATTATTTATAAAAGACATTGAAGATATTGCATACATATTTACCTTATTTATAGCTGTTACTAGGGTATCATAATCGCTTGCTAATAAACTTGTTAGCAAAATATCAGTGATACAAATTATTGTAGTCCATATTACCCATCCCAAACAAGCTTTTCTTAATAAGTCATGCTTTCTTCTAATTATTACTGAAAATGGTTAGTAATTTTGTTTATACGTATATAAACTAGATAAGATATTTAAAGCAATTAAAATTAAGAATTCGTATTCATTGGATTGGCTCGTCTTAGCTCGGCTCACGCCATCTTGGCTAAGTTCGGCTCGGCTCAGCTTGGAGAAAATGTAAAATATGATCGGTTCGGTTTGGAAAAATGTCAAATATTTTCGACTCGGCTGGGTTACCGAGCTTTGAGCCTTTAGTGAATTTCGAGCTTTTTTACTCAGCTTCCAGTTTTTACCGAACTTCGAGACTTCAACGACTTCGAGACTTTACCGAGTTTCGAATATACAAGCAATTTGAAAAACCTTGATTTATTTTCCTACCTAGATTTACAATTTGCATATATTCTCATTATTTTCCGTGGCGAGGCAGGCCTGTCATTTTTAAAGTTGGAGCAAAATAGCGGCAAAAGGTTACTTAAAGTCTTAATAAACAAATGCTTGTTTGATCAATTATTATGTATATGAAGTATTTTATGCGGCATATGCCTGTCGCACTTGGTAATTACATGGTTTTATTTTGCCAACCTGTGAACATGGTAGATGACCAGCCTGCCTTACCAGAACAGCTAAAGTTGTAAATTTAGGTAGGGATATGAGTCCGTGTTTGCATCTCTAATGGGGGCTCTAAATAATAATTGTTAAACCTAGTAGTATAAGTATGGATTCAGTTTAAGATACCTTCTTTATGCTAGCTGTGTAGTTGCACACATCATAAATAGAACAGATATATCTGAAGGAAGTTGTGAAAATAAGCAAAAAGGAAAAAGAATCCGATTCATCCTACAGAAGGATAAAAACATTTATTTGAATGTACGAAAATTACTGGAGACTGGGAACTATTTGGTAAGTTAACCTCTATACTACCCAGAATATTATCTTTTTAACTTATTGCAGAAGCAAAAGGAAATCTATCGTTTTGTTTGGTTTAAAAAACTGTCCAAGAGCAATAAAAAAAAGTATGTTATTTTCATAAAATATTGCAGTTGATAACTTACCAAAAAGTAAGAACGATGAAAACCCAGTCCATAATACCGACGTGAACATGTAAATAAATGCCCATATGTAAAACTCTTGCGGTCTTATAATTAAATTTACGCCGTAACGCTCTCCAAGGGAAACATCACCTAAAACATATTGTTTTGTTTCTTATAGTTTCTAAAATTTTATTAGTAAATTGTTCAAAATTAAATCGTATTTAAATGAACTATAAATTCTTCTAAAGTTGCAGAAATATCAACTTTTATTTGTTCATATGTTTAAAAGATTATTGAAATTTAACAAATTGCAGCTTGCTACGATTACATTTTGTGGTTTTCGGTACTCGGAAATATATGTATACATATGCGTTCTTGAATTCGAAGACTTCCGTGGTCAATGGCAGTGTTAAATCAACGTTGTCCAGGTTGGCACCGCGTCATTGTTGAGAGAGAAGAACTCAACGTTTTACCCGTCCAAAGACGCACTAAAAGAGCACCGTAGGTTTCAACGTGTTAACCATGCCAGAGGCGAAACTTTTTTAACAAAAATAAAGTCATCCGAAAACAATTACACCCTTCACACTCTGGAAGTTCTCAGAACACCTGTACACTAGGGTGGCCCTTAATTATGGTTGAAACAAATTTTGACCGGGTCACCCCCCAAATCGATTCTAAAAAAATAAAACATAATTTTAAGATTTACCAGACCTCCAAATTCCAACGTTAAGGGGTGCCCCAAGGAGCCTGCATTTTCCCATTTAAATAGCATAGGCTTTCAGCACACTTCTGGTTTTTATTTTTTTACAAAAGTATGTGTGTCTGAAAAAATCCGGGGAGTGCTCCGATTCATTGCTCACTGATGCCCCTTTCATGGAAAAAATATGGGAGCCAAGTGTCATATCTTAAGCAAATAAATTGGGGGTGAAGAAAGTGGTAATTTTAAAATATTGTCGTTTTTCTCGGTTGTAACGAGTTGTTAAGATATGACACATGGCTCCCATGATTTTTTCCGTGAAAGGGGCATCAGTAAGCAATGAATCGCAGCACTCTCCGGATTTTTTCAGACACACATACTTTTGTAAAAAAATAAAAACCAGAAGTGTGCTGAAAGCCTATGCTATTTAAATGGGAAAATGCAGGCTCCTTGGGGCACCCCTTAACGTTGGAATTTGGAGGTCTGGTAAATCTTAAAATTACTTTTCATTTTTTTAGAATCGATTTGGGGGGTGACCCGGTCAAAATTTGTTTCAACCATAATTAAGGGCCACCCTACTGTACACCCCAGGTTACTGATCGCATAGGTAGATAGATAATATTGAAACCATCGTCAAACTTCCTCCAAAGGTGTTACATATACTCCTTTCAGTAAAAAATAAGCCACAACCCCCGTCATCAAGAGACGTCTACAGCATTTCTTGTTCTTGAATCGACACGCTGGTTATCATCTGTGGGACACGTGCAAGTTTGTCATCGTTAATGGCTCTGCTCCCTCTACTCACGACCAATCGTGATCTTCGTCTGATACGCTTTACCGGTTACAACTGCTAAAATGTCGTTGCTTTCTTCTGTTTTCTTTTTCGCCCTTGGCTTGATTGACAAGTTAAGTTACCGTGCCCTTCTTCCTTTTACCACAGAGCAGATATTAATATCTGCTCTGTGCTTTTACTAAAAGAGTTTTGTCTCTGGGGTGGTGGATACGTTGAGTTACCTCTTTCCTTCTGATGAAGCCCTTTACGAAAGCGGGCGCAACGTTGAGTTCTCCTTTCTCAGCAATGACACGGTTACAACCCGGAAGACGTTCTTTTAACTTATACCCATTTCTTTACACGATTGAAAATAATTATTATATTTTACGTATTAGACTAAACAACTGTGTGTTTATGAGTTCCCTCTCATTACTGCAAATTCTCTCTTGGAGTTAACGCTAGTTTCGTAAAGCAAAGATGTGGACTTTAAAATTGCTTGAATATCATTTGTAGAGCAGAAATATAGAATAATGAGAAAGATGTGGACCGACAGGACGGAATATACAGGAAAAATGTGTTTTTTTTTTGGACCACAAAGAATTTTAAAAACACTTTCAGTTTGGCCGGAAACGACGTTAACTTTCAATAGTTGAGCCTGTTTTCGTTTACACCCTGTATCCAAAATGGTATAAAAATTAATATAGAAAGCATAACAAATCAATGCACAAAATAAGATTCTTGCTAAAATAGACTAAAGCAATAGCTGGGCAATATTCAGCAGAGAAGTAGAATGGAAACATATGGAAGATATTTAAAGCAAACATCATCTAGGCACTAAAAGAGTTTTTAGGGATAAGAAAGATTAACAAAAGCAAAAAATACGAGAACATTCCAGTTTGGTAAAGGGGTTAAGTTTAATCGTAAAAGAGAAAAGGTCTAAATAAATCGTCTAAATAGTATGTCACTTATCAAATATTACAACAAACCGAGCTAACTAGGAAACAAGGAAGATTAAATACAGTTAAATGGGAAAATTTGCAAAAGACAATCGTCATCATTATCGAGCCTATATCGTGCGCTGCTGGGCAGAAGCTTCCCTCTTTTTCATTTAGTTTCAATTCTGAACTATTTGAATTCCGTTACTTTTTTCCCTTTTTCCCGATAACAGGAGGTTTGGTCATGTTTTTGCCGTGGTCTTTACAGTAGGCATCTTGTCGGCATCTTCACCCCAATATTGTTTTCATCTATCTGTTGTCCTGCATCCTCGCTGCATGGTCTGCCCAGTTTAATTTCAGCTGCGGTATCTTCTCCACTGGTGTCCGGTCAATACCACTCCGCAATTACCACGCCGGTCAATACCACGCCGGTCAATTCCACTCCAACAAAAATCACTCCAAACAATAACCACTCCGAACAAAAACCACGCCAGCAAATACCACTCCGTAAAATATCACTCCTGTAAATTACCACTCGGGGTAAAAACCACGCCAACAAATATTACGCCGTTATATTCGACATATAAAAGTTATATTTCAAGACGTGATCTCAGATTACATTAAATTCAGGTAAAATTTCAAGAAAAACATTACTTTTCTAGCCATTAAAGTGATAACTCCTGATAGCAAAATAATAATTTATTGATAATGAATAATATGGCACGTGTTGATATAAAAATTTAACATTCTCCTTCAAACTTAAATAATTTATAAGAAATATTGCACTATTTTAATTAATCAAGAAGCTTATGAACTACTATCTTCAAATGGATAATAATGTATCTAATTTCTTGCATATGTTACGGCTAAATCGATAAATTGGTTATTATGCATAATAACCAAATTTATCAAATTAGCCATAACATATAAATCATTATTTTTAATTTTTCTTTATTTTGGTAGTACCATTGTATCTTTCTTATTACGTCTTAAAATACTATTTACATACATGGAATTATACAGGCGTGATATTTGTTGGACTGGTTTTTACCCCGAGTGGTAATTTACAGGAGTGATATTTTACGGAGTGGTATTTGCTGGCGTGGTTTTTGTTCGGAGTGGTTATTGTTTGGAGTGATTTTTGTAGGAGTGGAATTGACCGGCGTGGTATTGACCGGCGTGGTAATTGCGGAGTGGTATTGACCTAGACCCTTCTCCACTGTATCAGTTACTCTTGTTCTATTTTCTATTAATAGTAGTGGGAATTGTGGCTGTGAGTGTGATATCTAATGTGGCCCTTTCCACGACGCCTTGTGTTACCTTTACTTTGTTTGTTGATCTTCTAGTTGGTAAGTGTTCTTTTCCTTTCACTGGGATTAAATGATTGAGTGTAACATCCTTCACATTCATCAAATAATAAGCAAACTACAGCCCAGAGGGCAAAACTTATTGAACAACCCTCGTAGTATTCTAAATCTTTTTGATCGTATTTTGAATTTTTGTTAACTTACATGGTGCTTGCTGTTTTTTATTTTTACTGTTTCTTATTCATTTAATTAGATACATATTTTAATTAGATAAAATGTCACGTAACGTTAATGCTTAATCCTGTATTGTATTAAACCCTGTAGTTAAAATACATTGTTTATTTAAATATTGTATTACCTCGAATGTAAGTAGGTATGTCTCCAGGCAAAACAGCCAATGTTTGATAGATAAGATTTCTCAATCGTTAAAAGTGTTATTAGGGTCCTTGGAAAGATAATCCTACTAAAAACTTTTTAGTAAAATTGTTGAAAGACTAAATTTATAAAAATTAACAGAAGATTAACAAGCAGAAAAATTGCATCTAAAATGAACCGAAATATGAAAAAAACTCTGAAATGAATGTTGATGTGCTTTACAGAGAGTTAATTTTTTGAAAATTATTAATTTCGGAAAGGAATGTGTAAAATATCCGTTTTAATTTTGTAAGAGAAATTATCCACCAAACATTTGTCTCTATTTGTGAAATTTGATATTTACCATTTACATAACCATTGACTATTGTTAAACTTAACCCTTGACCATAGGTTAACCCAGGAAGTTTAGGTGTCCATGCATCGAAGTGTATTAGTATTGTTAAAAAAGTTAGAATTATCCATACCGATCCTTGTATCTGAAATGAAAAACAAAATTTAATTATTATGTAATTTAAAACTTGTTGAAAACATACTGCATATTTGGCAATGTAGTATTTGTTGCAACTCTTTCATAGGATATTTATTTTTAATTTATAAATGTGTAAAAAAAGTGAAAATAAAGCTTAATCCTCTGATACGCTATTTTTTACCCTTTTAAAATATTACATACATATTTGTACAGGGTCCGGCAAGGAGGTATGGTGTTTTTGAAAAGACTACCACACACTTATTTTTGAACGAATTTCAAAATTTGTTTTTTTCATACATTACTGGTACATTGCCATTTGAGAATACATAACGAAACATAAGAAAAAATAATCAGCTGCGAAAAAACACATCAGTTAGGTGGCGTCCATTTTTGTTGAGGCATTCTTGTAGATGGGTGGCGGAATTACCCATACTCCTTTGAAGCATAACACGCGGAATTATTCGAATTTCTCGCGTTTTTGTTTCGGTAAGGGCTTCAAGAGTACGTGGTTTGACAATGTAAACTTGAGATTTTAGATAGCCCCATAAAAAGTAGTCACAAGGTGACAGGTCTGGTGACCGAGGAGGCCACTCTACATCCCCAAGCAATGAAATCAGGCGTCCAGGGAAATGTTCTCTTTAAAAAGTCATTGTTGCTCTTGATGTATGGCAACTCGACCCATCTTGCTGAAACCAAACTGTGTTGAGAAATTCGAAGGATTCCCGGTGCCATGCTTCAAAGGACTATGGACAATTTCGCCGACAGTCTACAAGAATGCTTCAACAAAAATGGACGCCACCTAACTGATGCGATTTTTCGCAACTGATTATTTTTTTCTTATGTTTCGTTATGTATTCTCAAATGGTAATGTACCAGTAATGTATGAAAAAAAATAAATTTTGAAATTCGTTCAAAAATAAGTGTGCGACAGTCTTTTCAAAAACACCATACCTCCTTGCCGGACCCTGTATATCTTGCTTTTGAGTAAATCAAAGGTGATTGATTTTTGTACATTGTGACAACCTGAATGTGAATTGAAATTATATGCCCATGTTAATGGATATGTATTTAGTTTGGATTTCGTTTTAGTTTTTTGCGAATATCTAGCAAGCCTAAACTATATTCGGAAAACAAAAGCCGACTGAATTATATTCCTCACGAGGAAATTGTTTTACCATTTAATTCCAGTGCTGAGACTCCCCCATTATATACCCTGTATATTTTACACTCTGCAAGTGCCCAAGTGTTACTGCGAGATATACAGGCCGAAGTTAAAACATTAAGTAATGAGAATATGCCTTTATACGAGGCATATCCACAAATTAAGTTCCGATCGGTGATAAAAATTACAAGATCTTTTTTCTTTCATTATTTTTAATTGGTATTTGCTTAAATGTATATTAAACTACTTCTCTACATAATCACCGTTTAAATTAAAAAAAATATTATAGCGTGGCACAAGCTTTTGTATGCCAGTGTCTGTGAAATTTGCGTCCAATTGCGACAATTGCGTCCAACAATAAATGCAGATGCTTACTGTACTACTTTACAAAGATTACGAAAGGCCATTAAGAACAAAAGGGTCTTGTCAGTTCTGTCCGAACTCACTCAGACGCTTCGACACGAGAACTGTTGACAAAATTTAATTGGGAAATTTTTGATCATCCACCCTATAGCCCCGATGTTGTACCAAGTGATTTTCATCTCTTTCTTCACCTTAAGAAATTTTTAGCAGAGCAGCGATGCAATACTGATGAAGTGATGAAGAAGTAAAAACTCTGGTTCAGGATTGGGTGAAAAGGTTGGACGCAAATTTCACAGATACTGGCATACAAAAGCTTGTGCTACGCTATGATAAATATTTAAATTTAAACCGTAATTATGTAGAGAAGTAGTTTATTATACATTTAAGCAAATACTAATAAAAAAATGAAAGAAAAAAGATCTTGTAATTTTTATCACCGATCGGAACTTAATTTGTGGATATGCCTCGTATGTTAGACATAAGTGTCAGGTGCCACTGATCACCCCCTTGATTACCATTTTATTGAATTTGTGTGTTACTTTAGAGGTATATTTCAAGTGCCACTAATTTTCGCATTTAGCAGTTTTCTTTTTGTATATTGGTCGAATAATATTTTTAATTCATTCTTCTGAGATTTTTTCTTGTTTTCGTAAATGATGTAATTTGATTTTTTGTTATTAATTTATTATTAGTCAATCTTTTCTAATAAGTTCTGAAGCTAATATTATCTTAAATTTTCCATTTCTTGTTTTCTTTGTCGATTCGTTTATTGCTTTATCTGTTATATTTTTTATTATAATGGGCTTTGTCGTCTGCTTACATGGCACGTCCTGGGTTACTTTATGTTCTCTAAGTAGAATGTATTTATTCCTTTGAATTTTTTTAATTGGTAGTGTTTCTTCCATATTTTAAAAAGTTTCCTTCTTTAGCTTCTGGTACTTCTTACACAGATGTCAGCTTTTTTCAGCTTGTTTACTAGATTCAACTTTATTTTGTTTTTTTTTCTTACTTATCCGATCGTCTTTTACCTTTCAATGTAGAAGATTTGGAGTTGAGTCCACTATTTCTTTTCGCTAAAACCTTACATCTAATCATCCCATGTTTTTCTCGGTCGCCCTCTTCCCCTTTTCTTTACTTTATTTCGTACTGTCTGGTAAATTCAGTTTCCCGGCGCCATTTTGAGTCCGGTAAGTGAGCTATTACGGTATCAGAGCCGGTAAGTGCAACCAAGCAACACTTACTGGACTGTTATTTTATGCACCCAATCAGAGCCCGTAAAAGTGTAACTAAGCAACACTTCCCGGCTCTGATACCGTAATGTCACATGCATGTCTTGTTGGCACTGCTTATTCTACTATTTATTTCTATATCCAATTTCCCTCTTTTTCTACCATCGAGCCTAAGTACTTTATGTTCCTTACTTGCTGTATATACTCATTTCCTATAGTCAGCTTTATTTTCTGCTCCTCCCTACCAATTACCATAATTTCAGTTTTCTTTGTGTTAATCTTCATATCATATTTTTCCAATTCATTTTTCAATACCCTTGGATTTTCCTCAATACTTTTCGCAGTAGGCGCACATAAAATAAGTTCGTCAGCGTACATAAGTATCCTACCACCACTTCCTTTGTTCTTGTCTTTATGGTTTTCGCTACTATCCGTAACTATTATAAACAGAAGTGGACTTTTTTGTTACAAATTCACCTGTGTTAGGGTATTGTATTCTTACCACATAATTTGTTCGTCTCTAAATACTATACACTGCTTCAATCATATCTAGTGGTAGTTCTCTCTTCTTTAAAATTTCCCATATGTCGTTGCTGTTTACCGAGTTAAAGGTTTTCTGTATATTTTTGGTGCATGTATTCTCTTCCTTTTAATTATTTTTTCGGTAATTTGCTGAACTGCAAATATCCATTCCTGCGCGTTTCTTTCTTTTCGAAAACCAACTTGTGTGACATCTATCGTTGGTTCTATTAATTTCCCAAGCCCCCTTTCCAAAATCCTTTTGTAAACGCTAAGTTACGCTTAATACTGAAATACCCCTATAACTTTCGTAAGCCATTTTATTTCCACGTTTATGTAAGGGGATTATAATCCCTCTTTCCCATCTATGCGGTATTGTACCTTATTTGGAATTTTTCTTAGTACAGTTTCCCCATCTTTTTTAACATTTCCGGTTTTACTCCATCTGCTCCAGCCGCCTTTCCGTTTTTTAATATATTCAATGCTTTTTCAACTCCTTTTTTGTGATTTCTTCTTTACAATTTCCGATGCTCTTGTCCAATAGGCCTTCATATTCGATTTATACTTTTCTTGCCACACATTACACACACACTCTAGCACAGGGGTTCCCAAAGTTTTGCCTAGGTGGGCCAAATTGTAAATTCCAGAATATTTGGCGGGCCAAAAAAAAAGTGTTATGGAAAAATACGTTTAAATCGATAAAAAGTTAGACACAAAGGAAAGATTTATGCTAATTTTATAACATAATCAGTCTTTACTTACGACAATAATTACTTTTTATTGCAAACTGTTTATTAACACATTTCAAAAATAATTAAACAAAAATAACTAAATAATATCAAATATAAAAAGAAAAAAATAATAAATTCATCAATCTGAAGTGTGTGACTTGTGCAGTTTTTGATTTCTTTTAATAATAGGGCGGCCGTTAAGACAATAAAATATATTCAATCTATAATTATAATAACAAGATACAATGTGATTTTTTAAAAACTCAATTGCAGCAGGCCGAATTCTGTCTTAATAACCTTAGAACTGTCTGTATTAAGTCAGAATACGGCCTGTTGCAATTGAGTTTTTAAAAAATCACATTGTATATTTATTACATATAAAATTTAGTATTTTTTTAACTGAACAGTTTTTAATTATAATATAACATTTATTTATTTTTTTGTAAAAATGTAAATTGCATATTATCTCTATGAATTCAAGATCGCGGATGATATGACATCGCGGGCCGCATTTCTAGGGTTTGCGGGCCGCATTTGGCCCCCGGGCCGCACTTTGGGAACCCCTGCTCTAGCACTTCATAAAATGCTCTTTCAATCTTTCTTTTATCACCTCCATGCTCTTTAGCAATTTACCATTATTGTCGTTAATCAACGTATATCTGACCCTTCCCCACCCCCCTAAGACCTTTTAGCATTGTAAATAGCTTCTTTTAATTTTCGTCGCCTTCTTTTTCTAGATCTTCTCCAAATTTTTCCCAAGATTCCTTTTCTAATATTTTAATCGCTTCTTTCACCTTTTTTCTTTGTTTCTGGTAATCATTATAATCCTTATTTGTTCTTCTGGACAGATGTTTCCGCCATATCCACTTCGTTACGTTTGTGTTATTTTGTTAGAACTTTTTGTCCTTCCACAAATTTTGCTTGCTGCCTCAATTGTTTCCCCGAAACTGTCCCTTTGATTTTCGATACAATTTTCTTCTATTTTCTTTCTGCAGTATTTCTCTTAGCTGCTTCTATTCCTGCCTTTAGTTTTGTTATCTAGTCTGTTCTGTTTTGTTCCGTTCTGTATATTATGTGACCTCACTAATACCGAAAAGAATTAAATTAAACACAGAAAAAATAGCAAGCGATTACTAGTTGGGATTTAGAAATAAAAGGTCGACCACAGACCACATATTGACAATAAGAACCAATCTATAAAAATGCTGCATATAATATTGACGTCCACCTATTGTATACCACATAAATTACAAAACGACAAAATTACAAACTAGGAATAGAGTGAGAAAATAAGGAGATCTATACAACTAGTTTGAAATTAAAAGGACGTTCAAGTAAGGCGATCCTTTGCCTTCAACGCTGTTTAACTTAGTGTTAGAGAGACACATAAAAAGTTAGATACAAATCTAGGAGGAACTATACAGAGTGTCCCCAAAATAAATGCCCCAAAATGGACTGACTGTGGCAGCATCCAAAAAGAGGTAAAAGTTTTAGATTAACATGGGTAGCCAATCCTCTAAATATAGAGTGTTAACGAGGATAGCAATCGGTTTTGTATTGCTAGGGACGCTTTTACAACGAATCATTAATTTTCTGTTACATTCCAGAAAATAAAAAGTACTCTTTGATCTTCCTCGTAAATCGTATTGTTTTAATAAAAAAAACTAAAAATCTAGTTCTCCGCAATTTGCCACTTATTGTATTTATCCTATATTATAGGTGTAAAATTTGGTTTCCTATTTACAGTTGGTAGCGAATTTATTGTGCTTTCTTCTATAGTATGGGTTCGTAGATGGGAGTAGCCTTGTAACGTTGGACCGAAACCCAGATAAACAACACCAGGCTTATTTTTACGTACTTACTCTTCTTCAGTTGGGCGAAAAGCCTTTTTCAAATTTTTTTTTCTGTGTGCGAAGATTTGTTTTATTATTTTTCCATTAATCGACGGTAACTGCACTAAGACCTAATTCTTACGCCATGTATTTTTAGCGAAACTCCTTTATCTATACACGATAACGTATCTACGAGTAATCTCTTTTGGTGGCAACGAAATGTGTTTCTGTTTACTCACTATGACTTTTTCTTTTAATTCGAAAAGAAAGAAACAAGAATACGAGCTCAGCTCAGATTTTTAGAAACTCGGATTACCGAGACTCTACGATGGGACGGGGAAACAGGGTGGGCCAAAAAAGAAAAGATTGAGTGAAGCTGAGTGAAAACGATATAAGAAAGTCAAAAGTAGAATATGGAGAAGGAAAACTCTAACAGAGAAGGCGCGCAAAAATCGCTGAGCACGCCCGCTTCCTACATGTACTCCGGAACCAAATGGGAAAAGAAATATAAAAGAAAATAAACACTTTATGATATATAAACTTATAAGATTACTAGTAGTAGAAAAGAAGGAACTATCAACGAAAAAAATAAAGAAATTATGAATCTAAATCAAACGACATTTGAAGAAGAAAAGATATTTAAACATAGTGAATGAAAGATGTTTACAGGACGAAAACGTCAAAGATAACATATTTCTTAATAAACAATTAGTAGTAATCTGATATATTGTTCCTTTTAGTAATGTTAGTATACTAAAAGTTATCGTAGTGGGCGTAGAAACACAGAGCAAAATGAAATACAAATGGAGTCTAAGATATTCACATGGTGTATTATAGTTTGGGAAGTATGTGCATTAACTTACAATATAAAGTAAATAAATTAAGTACTTACTATTCCAAGTAAAGCAGCAGTAATTCCCAAGGGTTTCACAAGTGGACTTACAGCCATTTCTAACCTCTGCAATTTTACATTATAAAGTAATATGAAAAAGTATTATTGTTGCATCTAATCTAAACTATTTTCGATAAAATGTCTGAATTTACGAATGTGATAGGACAATGCTTTTTTAAATTACGTACAATCGATAATGGGCTTATCAGCTAAAGTGAGGGGAGTAAATACTTTCACAGAATAGATATCTGATAATTATTTTTGTTAAATTAGCTCTATGCGTCAACAAGTATCAATTCAATCTAATAATTTCTGAGAGCACTTAAAAAAAAGATAATATAAGAGGGGTGGTGGACGACGCGATAACAGGAACTTCTTATCTTTTGTTTTAGATTTAAATGCAAATTTATTTACACTTTTTTTATATACCTAGTTGAATAAAATATCACCTTGGATATGTAATAAAATTCTACTGCGCGAATCTTTTAATTACAACTATTTTGAGGATTCAAAAATAGGCAGCAGACTATATAGGCCAGCCAGGTGATCTTCGTAGATAAAAGAAAAGTTTATTTATGAATTTTCAGGCGTTGCCAATCTTCCCTCCATATGTTTGTGGTGTGAGTGTCAGGTAGCCTACAGACATAGGAAACCGCAAGCTTAACGTGAGCTCCGAATCACGGAAGTGTTTGCAGTTTGCACTTATATTTCAGAGCGGACTTACTAGGCAAAAATACGTCGGTGGTTTGCCATTGCCTTCCGAGGGAAGCGGTCGGATGTTTTCGATGTATGTGTGGCCCTGGGAATCAAAAATCCGGTCCATCTCAGTGGTCAGCCGCACGCTGAATCAACTGAGCCATGACCGCGTACTTAAAGCAATAGAATACAGAAGAAGCTTATTCGCCCAGTGGTGAGAATAAGGCAGCTTTCTCAATACTGCAACTGGTTCCATGAATCAAGAGAAAACTTTTAACCTGCGATTGTATAAGGCTGCCCAAGAACTATAAGATCCAGTAAAATTTTAAACGATGTACAGAACGAGCTCTGAAAGCTTTTTGGAATTAGTTCGAATAGTGGGTCCGCACTGGTAGGCATTTTAAAAACTGAATATGCAAACAATTTAATAAACTAATTCCCTGCGTAGAAACTGAGCAACTGGGAAGGCCAGTTGCATACGATTTGAGTTTCATGTTATGACGGGACTGATGTTGCACTGATATGAAGAGATGTTAGTAAAGTAATGAATCAGTTTCATGAAACCAGTTTATGTATTATAGGAGTTATTCGCTCGTGTGCCACAGCAGCAATGGAGATGTTGCTAGATCTCCTACCCTTGCACTTGTGTGTCAGGAAAGAGGCTAGAGCGAGTGCTCTCCGTCTAGAACGGTCAAAATATTTTAAACTAGGAGATTTGGTTGGATACTTAAGGATTGTTAATATGATTTACCTAGAGTTCATGGCCAAACTTTCAGACATAATGCCCGTCGAATACGATTTTGACTGCTCTTATCAAGTGAATAATAAAAGCCGCGAAGAAATAAAATCAGAAGGGTTAAAGTTAGATCCTGGAGCAAGTGTGTGATACACCAACCGCACCAAAATGAACGAAGGGGTTGGTATATGCATATCAGGGTCTAAACATAGGATATCGAATTCTTTAGGAAGCACTCCAACTATTTTCCAAGCGTAAATCCACACAGTAGACTTATGTGTTCAAAAGTGTATTAAAAAAGTCTGCGAGTAACTAAGATTTATATTCTTTCGGATAGTCAGGCTGCTTTAAAACTATGTACTCTTACGTTATTGAGTTAATTTTAATGTGGCTGCCGGGGCGTGAAGAATTTGAAGGGAGTGAAATTGCTGACGTCATTGCAAAGCAAGGGACAGAGGCACCATTTTACCCTTGGTTCCGGAGACACTGCAGCCTACAAGGCTTATTGTGTTCACCCTGGTGATTACTCACACCTAGTCCGTGATCTTGGTTCCACGTAGCATAGCGCACAGGACATTCACGGCGTGTGTACCTATTGAAATCTTTCGGTTCCGTATGTGGATGCCCGAATATGCGTTGTCTTTTGTCAGCCAGCTCATCACAGTTCCTCACTGCAGAGTCTACATGTGGGGTCGCCATCAAAATTTTTGATCCTCTTCAGGTGGTCCTTGATAGTCGCGTGTCCTGTTAAGAGGCCCGTGAGGATTCTAAACTGTGTCCTGCTTAGCATAAGCAGTTCAGTAGTTCTTGTTCTGCAAGGTCCTTTAATAAATTAACTCTGGTATATTAGCCCAGTATGTTTTGTATTGACTGCAGATCCATTCATCGATACTGCGTCGTACTGTATTTGTTGAAACTCCCAGTGCAGGTTCAGGACCGTAATAGGGCCCTGCTGATCCCCGCCTTGCGAGTTCATCAGCTTTTTCGTTGGCTTCAATCCCACAATGACCAGGAACCCAGTGCAGTTTCACAGCGTTCTGCACCGCCAGGTCATTGAGTTCTTCGTAGCATTCCCCAACCAGTCTGGATGTGGACTTAGAGCTTCAAAGTGGTTTTAAGGCAGCCTGACTGTCAGATAGAATATAGATACGCCTGCCTGCGTACGCCCTTCTATTATTTTATTTCATACTGTCTGGTAAATTCAGTTTCCAGTATACCTCTCTGAAAACAGTTGCTTTCCTGACGGTTTATGGGTAGCGAAAGGGTATCTTTCCCTGCACGGGAAAAAATTTTCCCGGTCTATTCCACCTCCATCTGTCAAATAAACACTCGATAAACAATTCCAAACAAGCGTTGCTATGGAAATCTCAAATTACCGGACTGTTATTTTATGCACCCAATCAGAGCCCGTAAAAGTGTAACCAAGCCACACCTACCGGCTTTGACACAGTAATGTCACATGTTGACGTTTTGAAAAAGTGTCACATGTAAAAATTATGAGTTCCCGGACTTGTGACGTTAATTACTATTCCCGTGCACATTGAAGTATCGCGTATATTTCCGTTTGAAAAACGGAGGCGTACCTGCCAAGTGGAAAGCTGAGATTTTGCCTTGGCTTTACACCATATATACATGCTCCAGCACCTGTCTCGGTTTTTGAGCCGTCTGTGTACCAGATTAAACTTCCAGTAGGGAAGTCCTGTTCGTGTGCTCCCCACTCTGTTCGATCCAACAACGTAAACATTAATAAACAAGAACACAGTAACTAACAACGAGACCAACACTAAAAACTGTACCTACTAATTACATATATTTACGCTAAAATGTTTATGTTAACCACAGACGTGAAGCTTTATCCTTATTCTTAACATTCAAGTACGAGCATAACTTTTAAGAAAGATATTATTTCATCCGGGAACGCACTGTATACACAGTTTAATTCCGCTTTCTATGAATTTTGGAAGGTTTTAAAGCTTTTTCTAAACAATATATCCCGTGTTTAAATATTTACAACTGATTTAAGAATTTCCTATCTTAAGTTTTTCTTACGTTATTAAAGCTTATATTTATTAACTATAACGAGTATTTCCCCTAATTATGAATTTTCCAAATCGAACAATTTTGTTCAAATATGAGTTACGCCACCTATCTTATCTCTCAAGTTAAAATAAAACTAGACAAAATTTTAAGTTTTGCTAGAATTACGAGATATTTGTTGAAAAATATTAGATAAAATTTTATCGCAATTGAAAGCAAATTAGTGAACTGCGCCTGTTTGTGCCTATGTGGAGTCATGAGTAGCATTCCAACTGCGTCTATGTAAGCTCTTCTAGGATTAATCCTTCTGGATATTTACTTGAAAGGGGAAGCCTGGATCGGAGCACATGGCCTTCTGAGGATGACTTTATTTTGGATGTTGATATTATGCGAAACAATTTTCAGAAAAAAAGTGTTACGGTGAAAGATTATACAAGAAATTTATATGTAGAGTGAAATAAAAGATATGTCCATTTGTCCATACATTTAGCCATAGTTACTGGGAACAAAATTAAGTCTATTTAAGGTAACCTACCTGATACAAAAAAGCAGTTCAAAAAAATTATTACGTTATTTTGTTTTCGAAAAATTAAACGGTTTAATTGTTTTATGAAAAGTTGATCGACATTTTGAAGGGTAACATTAAAAAATATGAAGTAAAAAACATGTCCCATTAAGAGTTTTGGAGGATATGATCCCTTTCACCACGTCATCTTCTTTTACATTAAATTTTTTTAGCGGACCACCTCTGGATTTATGCGTCTATTTTGATATATTTTTTTGTCACGTTGTTTGTTTAGAAGAAATGGATGCTTTTTGGATAAGATATGTGTCGTATGATGGTTTGGAAAATTATTAATGAACCACAATTTCACCCCTCTCACTTGACACCTGTTTAGGAAATACTTCCTAATACTATCTTAGAAGAATGTTTTGCGATTTAAAAACAGGTGAGAGAGATTTTATTTACAGTTGCAGCTGATTTTTTCCAGAAATGGTAATATAAGTTATCATAATGTTTGGCTAAGGAAAATCTGAAAGCCAAAAAGACGTCTTATCATCAAGTATCATTTGGTAGGGTCAGTTTTTCTAGCGAACAATTTAAATGATAAAAATTAAATAGTTAATAGTTCTGCAATAGTTATTTGTACAACTAGTAATGAAAGCAATACTTTTTTTCACGAGTTTGAAGTTTGATCAAATGAGTGAAAAAAAGATGCTTTCATACGAGGTGTATACAATATTTTTTTGCATTTTGACATCTTAAATCCCTCAAAATAGGATAAAAAAGATTTGAGAATTTACAATTGTCAAACTGACGATTTACAATATTTTATTTAAAGCATACTTACTTAATGCAAAATTTAAAATTAAATAGTTAAAAAAAGTGTTGCTTTCTTTGTGATTTTTTAATAAAAAAAGTCCACTTTTTTGTCAAAATGCAAAAATAGTCATTTGTAATACAAGTTTGAAAGCTTGCGTACACGAATGTGAAGTTTGCAGCACGAACGATAGTGAGTGCTGCAGTCACATGAGAGTGGCAAATACAAGCTTTCAACACATGTATTACACGTTATTTTTTCTACAACCACATTTCCATAAAAAAATTTCTGCAAAATCAAATCTGACATTCATCAAATGTCATTATGACATTTTGATTTGCGTGCGGAATAGTTATTTTCGTATCAAGTGTCGAAAGTAGCAAATATCAAGCGAGTGTTTATAAATAGATATACGAGTGCGGAGCGAAGCGGAGCACGAGTAGAAATATTTATAAACACGAGCGGAGATATTTGCCTTTCGAACGAGTTACGAACACTATTTTTCCCACGACCAAAAATGTACATGTCAAAAAGTAACACTGACAGTTCAGGTAAAACGACCGTCATTTTTTGTTTTGAAGCGGCCGCAGCTTCCTATTATTGCGCAAACTGTGCGATATATCCCTATACGTGTTCATATCGCACGGGTTGTTCATTTGTTTTGCGAAAGTCAATCGCACGGGTGATATTGTCAACTTTCGCGCCTAGTTTGTTGTGCGTTAGGAGCGACTTTCTTATATGGTCGTGGGAAAAGTAAATTTTCCGCACGCAAATTAGCGTATGGAAAGTTTACTTTCCGCACGCAAATCAAAATTTGAGTGTGGAAAGTTTACTTTCCGCACGCAAATTTCACTTGTTCGGCAAACACTTATTTTCAATACTCGTATCTATGGAGACGAAGTCTGAAAAGCACACTTTCCATGGTGGGAGTAGAAAAATGCTTTTGACGTTAGGCAACTTAGATTGCAGAAATTGGGAAAGTAAAAATCGGAACATTATGTTTAACTGGTTGCCTAAATACAATTTTATTTTTTAGATATAAATGTTCAATAAACATCGACGAAAAAAATCTATTAGAAGACTTCAGCAGACCGTGCTAATCATTGTCAGTTTGTTCAAACTTTTTTTGGTTTCGATCTCAAATAAACGGAAGAAACTGCAGAAATTATAGGACGTTTTCGATTAATTACAGCAAATTAATTGACCTTTTGTATCAACATATCAACACATCACTACCTTGCCTTCTACAGAACCTTTATAAGTGTGGACCAGCTTTTCAAATTTAATAATAAAGCCACAAAAGTGATATAAAATAATGCGATTTTTGTCAATATTTCCGTTAAGGAAAGTAGAGCAGCAATCTACAGCTTTAATGCAATCTACAGCTTTGTGATTGGGAACAGTTTGTAAGTTATAAATCATAATTTAACGGTGTCAATAATGTTAGATTTTGTATTCTGCGCTTCCTTTGCCGGATGTAGATGGCGTAGAAGTAGTAATGGCGCTGACAGTAAGAACGTAGGTGTGCTTGAAGCAGTAGTTCAGTGAACGTTAAGTTTTTCTTGTAACGCAATAACTATGTGCCGTATTCTCACCTCATGTTTAAAGTTGTCTCTAACTAAAGTCATGTTTAGCGTAAACATAAAACGATATAGCTTTATATAATTTTATATGTGTATAACAGAGATACTCGATGTTGCCATGGTAGTTAAACATGACGTTAAATTTAAATATGAGATCAGAATACGGGCCATTATCATTAAACATACTTAGTCAAACAACGACCTTTTTATTTAAAACCATTAACAAATAATGCAAGCTATTATTTATCAGGAAATGCATGTATAATCGATGTACTATTTACGAGGGATGTTCAACTCATATCGGGAATTTTTAGTTTTCATAAATTCTAATTGCTACAAAGCCATCGAACTTTTTTCTTATTAGAATTGTATCCTTTTTTGACATATTGTTAAAATCAGATCACCAGTGATTCATTTGTTTAATAAAATTGTTGAATGTTGAACATGGACGTTTCAAGTTCTGTTGCACAAAGAATACTCATAACGTTTTTAGTTAGAGAAGGGGCAAAACTCTCGGAAATTTTGATGAGACTTTCTACACAGTTCGAGGAACATCAATGCCCAAGTTTATGACTTGTGCAAAATTTTCAAAAACCACGAAAGAGAAGGTATAACTAACGCGCCACGGACCCCGCGTACATTCGCCACTGTGAATTAGTGATGGGTCGCTCATGAGGGAGTCGTTCAAATTGAACGACTCACCGTAGTGTGCGGTGCGGATACGACTCTTTTCTACTGAGCGATTCGTTCATTGTTCATTTCAGCTCACCACAGAGAATGACCGAATTGTTCTCGTACGTGTTGCGTGCATAATTTGATCTTTATTAGTTCGAGGTACTAAGAAAAGTAAACATTAGCGTTTATTGTTAGTGCAAAAAAATCTTTACGTAACTGAGTTACGTAATAGCTATTTATGCAACGAGTTGCAAAATAATGGACTTTTTATCACCAGGCGTGAAATTGTTCTTGGAGGCGAAGCCGAGATGAACAACACGCCATGTGATAAAAAGACATGTTTTGCAACGTGTTTCATACAAGATTTTATCCAATTCAGATAACAAAATGTAAATGCCACATCTTCTTAAAAAAGGAGTTGGGTCATCGTGATAAAATGGGAGTGATAAAATGGGAGCATATTTTGTAACTAGTTACAAAATGAACCACTTTTCACAACTAAAATCAATGTCGAAATGTTGACATTTCGTAACTGAATTGGATAAAGAATATTACACAACCCAATTTTAAACCAAATGCCGCGCAGATGCCTACTATAATAATAAATAAAATAATTTATTGCTTGTCAGATATTGACAATGAATTATTATTTAGAACGTGGAAGAACGAAATTACGAAATTAGATAAAATTTTGTACGTAATACGTTATGAAAAGCGATATTGTTTGACTCACGTAATTTGCAAAACTCGCTAACGCTTATTTTGGCAAACTTACGACTCGTCAAACAATATCGCTCTTTTCATAACTGATTACGTAAATAACTATTTCCGCACGCTAATTTCACTTGTTCGGCAAACACTAATTTTCAATACTCGTATCTATGGAGACGAAGTCTGAAAATCCCACTTTCCATGGTGGTTGTAGAAAATAGTATATTGTGTTATTAGGAGTAAAAGTGTCATTTTGTGTGCCGAGCATGACGTTTGAACGACGAGCGCTAGCGCAGTCACTTAGATTTTAAATTTTTGTGATTAAACCGTAACAGATACCGCAAAGTAGAAAGAGACAAAAAAGTTTACTATTGAATGCTTCTTCCTGAAAAAAATATTATTTTAATTATCGGTCTTGCCATTAAAGAGTTACTGCCTGATATGTGCTGTGACACACATGTTTCATACACTAGTGGTACATTGATAATAACCATTATCATCTCAAAAGATGTCTTATGTCCATATGAAGTGGCATGCCAAATATTATCCAAATAGATCCAAGCGTCTTGTTGTTATAAGAAAAATTAATTTTTTTTCAAGGAACTTTGAAGCAGAATACTGGCTTAACGAAACGAATTTGGATATAGGTAAGTTGGGTTAAATCATCTTATTTTGCGCCCAGGAATCTGTGGTTAAGCCATGTCCACGCATTTTAGAGACACCCTGAATAACAGATTAAAGGATATTCACATTAATTGTGGACATGGATCTAGAGATAAGATGATCAACATCATTCAGCAAAGTTGTTTTATTCCAAGACCATGCATTGAATTGTTTTTGAAATCATGTAAGACCTGTCATACGAATTTTCAGTTATAAAATAATAGTATATTAAAATACAAGTTGCAGAAGGCATCTATTCAAGTACGAATTTGAAATTCCGAAACGAGCCGCATAGCGGCGAATTGAGGAACAAATGAGTGCTTGAAGGACCTTCCATTCTCACTTCATGAACCGTTAACATATAAATCGCGACACATCGTGTACAGCTAATCGAAAGACGATGCGCCGAGGCGAAACCGGCGCTTCACGAAGAGCCTAGGCAGAATGTGTAATAACAAGAATTTTCATGATACGCCGGCAGTTCATGTAATGCCTAGGCGTTTCACGAAATGACGTATTTCACCATGAGACTACGACAGGTATATGAATTTTGAAACTGTGTTTTGTGAAGTGATTAATTATAAAATATGAACATGGACAATTTTAGATAAATAAAGTAAAACGTGCAACGAACTTTACAGAAGACAAAGCAGCATTATTACTAAATTTAGTGAGACAATATAAACATATTATTGAATGCAAGAAATCTAATATATACATTATTATGGAAGAAGAAAAATGCTATTTGGAATACTGTGCAAAGTGAATTTAACATTACGAGACAAACCCTTAGAACTATCTTGGATGCGACATCACTTATGAACATAAAAACGATTACAGGAATAAGATTAATAAATTTCAATTAATATGCGGAACAATAGCGAAAGCGTTTAAAAACAAAGCTCAGTTAGACACGCAAATACGCTTATGCAACATATTAGCAGTTCCGGTTGCATTATATGATAGTGAAGCCCGGGTTAAAACAAAAAAGAAAGATCAGGCATTACGAACAGCCGAAATGAAGTTTCTCAATAGAATATTAAAGGAATCACTAGAGAAGACAGAATTCGAAATGAAACAATACAAAACGAATTACAGGTAGAACCTCTAGAAGAAAAAGCAGAAAGATATAAACAAAAATGGATAGAACACCTAGATAGAATGGAGGAAACCAGGATACCAAGAGCCATAAGAGGGTACAATCCTAGAGGAAGGCGTAGTGTTGGCAGACCAAAAAAGCGTTGGGGAAACGGAACAGGTCAAGACCTAAACCGTCAACGGGTACGACCACGACGATTGAAATAATATAGAAGCAACAGAACAAAAAAACGCCAGGTGAAAATGGTATAACAGTCGAATTTGTTAAATATGGAGGAGAAAGAATACAGAAAATAATTGCTGATATTATCAGCAGAGTATGGGAAGTCAAGAGATTGCCTCAAGAAAGGAGAGATGCCGTGCTGATACCTATGTACAAGAAAGGGGACAAAGCAGAATGTTGCAACTATAGGGGAATCGTTCTGCTGGACATGGTTTATAAAATAATGGCCACGGCGCTAAAGAATTAACTGGATAAGAACGCTGGAAGTATTATAGAAGAGTACCAAAGCGGCTTCCAAAGGTCACAGGCCATATTTTTACTATTAAACAGATCATCGATAGTAGCTACGACCACAACTCAGCCATTCTCGTGCTGTTCGTCGATTTTAAGCAGACATACGATGCAATCACCCGATAAAAGTTATTCGAAGACTTCAAAAGTTTACAAATATCACCAAAGCTGCTATAACTAATAAAAATGACAGTAGAACACACCAACAGTAAAGTCAGGTGCCACGGAGAAGTGTCCAAGAGATTCGATGTAAGAAAAAGGGTTAGACAAGGTGATCCCATAGTCAACAGTCAATAGCGACAGCGGCATTATAACTAAGGGCACCTTATTCAATAAAAGTCAACAAACCCTTGCATATGCCGATAACCTAAAATTGATGGCGAGATCGGCATTACGACGAGGTCTTATAAAAATGTCAATATACAAGATTTCTTCATCTTCGTCATCATCAATTTCAATAAAATTTATAAGTTCCATATTAAGAAATGTAATGTAGCAATAAAAAAATATACAACTTTGGTTTAACCCTCCAGTAATCGGGTGACTAAAAATTACACGAACAGTCGGGTGGTGTCTAGCAGGCCCAATTTTTGAATTAAGAAATAAATGTAATATAATTATTTATTTTTTTTATTTATTAAACTTAAAGAGTTCTTGGTTACATAGTAAAGTATTAGACATTGCATTTTAAGCAATAGCTACAAAAAAAAGGATAATTCTAATAATTATAAAGAAAACTCGTATAAGACACAACGCTAAAAACTTTTTTGAAAAAATCTTAATCTTCAGTTCCTTTTTGGAGGCAGTCTTGACACATGGGTCTAGCATGCTCTAAGCAAAGCCATTTATGGCAGTTTGAGCAAAAATATCGTGTTTTACGGTTTCGGCAGTAGGCGCAACGACCCCTTGCGTTTTCGCTGCGCGCAGGTGAATTATCATCGCTGTTTTCACAGTGACCCATTTCTGAGCCAGAATCACCATCCTGATCTACATTTTCGGCTACTTCTACTTCATCATGGAGTTTCTGTAATCGTTCTTTCCAGTATGGATCCATTATTGGCTGAAAAAATTATCCTATTAATTTGGCAAAAATGAACAAAAAATTGTAATAACATCGGTTAAAATTGCAGCCGGATGTAATACTCTACTAAATTAAGAATAACTATATTTAATTGTGTTAATTGTTACTCATTCTACTTACTTTTCATACGATTATTCCTTAACACACTTCGTATTTTATAACACAAAAAAGTTACGAGAACTGTCGGGTGGTGTCTGAGAGACCACAATGGCGTGTAACGGTGTAACTACCGAAATTTTTGTCACTGAGGCACTATTACTCGGTCACGTATTCCTTGGATACTAACTGACAGGTACACGAATGCACAATGCGTTAGGCCTAAAATTGCAAATATACGCCCCCAAAACAGAACTCCATTGTCTCACAGACCCCACCCGACCACTGGAGGGTTAAACGGTACCACATGTATCGCTTAAGTATTTTAGTATTTAAGTGACAGTTTAAACTAAAAACAAATGCTGTGCAACAACTAAACCATAAACTAAAACTTAAGCTTAAAAAAAAACTTAAGTGATAACTGTGCAACTGGCCCTTACTATGTTTTCCTTACCCAGTATCTCATCAATTTCTTTGGTCCTGTTATTGCTCTTATGATTTTCCTTTCTAGTATTTTGAGTTTTTCTTCATCTTTTTCAGTCATTGTCTCTGCTGCATACATAATTACTGGTCTTATCATTGTCCTGTAAATTCTAATTCTGGTCTTTTTACTAAAGTTTTTACTTTTTAGCATTTGTTTGTTACAGTCAGTGTTGGGTAAGATCCGTTAATTACGGATCTAGATACAGATCCAGATACATTTAAAGATAGAATCTAGATCCAGATCACAGATCCAAACCTAAAAATGGATCTAGATCAAGATCCAAGATCATTAAAAAAGTGTCTAGATCCTTTATATATCCTTTCGCATTTTGTAATTTCTGATCAATTGGTTTGGAAAACGGTAGATCGTAAATATCGGTCTATTTTATTTATCCACGCTATGACTGTATAGAGAAATTCAACAACGTATCACCTTTTTATTTTATTTTAATTTTTATAGATCCCAAAGATATGTACACTGGACAGTAACATAAGAAAACAGAAAACAGCAATTCAAATAAATATACAGTTAAAGGGAACAAAACTTTATTGCAAACTTACAATACTTACAATAATAATACACTACATTAAAATTTACTTCATTAACTAATGTTACATAATTGTAATTATCGAATTTCATTTTATTCTCTTTTAAAATTTACAACGTTTAGAAAATTTCGTCATTTAATCTATTTCTACGAGGGGTTACAATTTGTCCACCCGTACTAAATACTCTTTCGACTGGGGCAGAAGAAGGCAGTATACAATTAAATTTAAGAAAAATTTCTTTTATTGTCGGATACTTATTTAAATGACTATAACTGTTATCGGGATCTTCAAAATAATTTGCACACTGCATAGCAGTTGACGTTTGTACCTGCGTATTATTTGTTTTTAAAAAATCAAAGAATTCCTCATGATAGGAATTTTCTTTTTCGGAATTTACATGACTTTCTGCTGTTTCATTATAATCTTCTTGAGATCCTTTTAACAATTTTAACTTTTCCAGTTCTTGTTTTAATGCAGTTTTGCAGAATTCAAAATCATCTTTAAACGGAGTAATTTCTAACCATCTTAATTTAAATTTTGGATTGGAAATTGTAGCCAACAAGTATGGTCGACTGCCAGAGCTTTTTATAGCCATTATATTAGCAAACCGTTTTTGAAAACCATTTAACGAACATCCTTTTAATTTTGAACAGAATTTTAATTCTATCATAGCTTCCAAAGATCTTTTAATTTTAAAAAGTGTTGGTAAAACAGCTCCTAAGTTGCAAGTTTTTTCATTTTGTAAAATGTCTACTGCAACTGCTATAGGTTTTGTAACAAAAATATGTTCTTTTAAAAAAAGAAAATCTGCTGGCTGAAACCCGTCTAATTTTAATACCTTACAAATTTCGTTTAATTTTGATTCAATGCTAATTAGCTTTATACATGCATCATGCATTGAATTCCAACGAGTTCGACAAGGAACTTTCAATTTAATACCGCATATATTTTCCAATTCGTCCGATGCTTTAGTGGACCTGCTTACTAAATTCTATAAAGAAAAAATTTTTTGAAAAACCGAATCGTGTATTTTTTTATATCTTGCGTTTTCTGTGGCTTGGACTGCATCTACAGTAATAATAAGGCTTAGGGTATGTGAACAACATTTGAAATGTTGAGGTAAAAGCACGTAGGTACTGTCATCGTCAAAATCTACTAAAGATTCTACATCTACATCATTTTGATTTTGCAGTTCTGTTAATTCGTTATCATTATATTTGTCTCTTGGCAGAGAAGATGCAAATATATTAAAAGCTTTACTGAAATTACTTGCGTTATCGGTTACAGTTCCTGAAATTTTATTTATCCCTAAATTATATTCAGTGTGAATTTGACTGTTCAATTCTGCAATTTTATCAAACGTGTGGGCAAATTTAAACCGCCTACAGCTTAATACAGAAGACTTACGTTCGAAACTACTGTTTCGATAAAGTGTGCTGTCATGCCCAGGTAACTTTTATTATTAGTACTCCAAACATCTGCAGTTGTACAAGCATAGGTACTTGGTTTTGTTTAGTTCTTCTATTACAGTACTAACCACCGCAGATTTTTTCTCCTCCAATTTATATTTCAGAGTTTTTCGGTCACAAGGTTTTTTTCCAGAGAGACATTTTACTAGGCGAACGAACGCTGGCTTTTCAACTGTGCATATAGGCCTCATTTCTTCCATTATGTAATCCAATACCAGTTTATCAATCTGTAAAAATCAAGTAATACAAGTAATACAATGATTTTATATCGAACTAACTTTTGCAGCAACAAAAAAAAACTAAAACTACAATATACTTATAGGGTTGGGCATAAGTATGGGACATTGGCTGTAATTTAGTAAATAACATTTTATTGAAAATTTTTGGTACCTAAATTAAACAAGGTTTAAATTAATTATTTGGTGTGCTAACGTGCAATATCTGATATGCAGGGTGACGTAGAAATCAGAGCTTTTTTGCTAAATAAGTTTGACTAAAATGTTAATAACATGGAAAATTAATGCATGCAAATGAGAATACGTTCATTTTGTTTCACTACCATGGCAATTGGCAACTAAAAATTCAGTCAAAATAATTCTAAGAAAATTATCTTTAAAGTTTTACCTAAAATTTAAAATGAGCTGCTTACCTAAATGAGGTATTAAAGTATTACAGCATTATTGTTAGAAAGAGACAGTAAGGCCAAAGGCCTTGAACAACTATAAGGTAAATGAAAAACCTGGAGAACCCAGTAACTTAAAATAGTTAAATCCTATACATCTTATATTCATGGAAATATTGCAAGAAAGTGTGTGGCTTTTGAAGATGCAATTATGCAAATATTTTTTACTTACCGAATTCTTTGTAGTAGTTTGGACTCGTTGGAAAATATTCGTCTTATTTATTGCATTGGTTGAAGTTGAAGCAGACTTTTCAGTTTCAGTTTTATTTGTTGTCCTCTCTGTTTCGAATTTAGTAAACAATGCAGGATGTTTTCTCTAAAGAAATCACAAAATAAATAAATATGTTATTTAAGCTACGGCAAATGCCCTAAAAATGCAATTGTTTAGAAATTATTTAGCCATTTACATTTATATATTTCAAGGGTAAATATTTAGTTGTGAATTGCTTAATTCATTAATATTAGTCAATATTTGCAAGAATGAAAAAACGAGTTTATAAGACACTGCTTTTTTATACAAGAAATCAAATTTCTGCCAATAGATTTTTCCCATATAAAAAAGAAGGTGATTTAATTGTATTTAAAATCCATACTTTTCATTTAAGGTTAAAAGAATTGACATTGAATAATACAGTTAATACGTACCTTTAGATGTCTAATGAAATTTCCAGTCGAAGTTACATTGCCTTGTATTTTGGAAGGGCAGTGTCGACTGTCGACGCTGGGTTACTACTTTATTGTCACACTTTGACACAATTTTATAAAATGTTCCATTTAAAATAAGTGGAATTTCCATTAAAGCACTTTCGTCGCTCATCGTCGTTCTATTCTAGCAGTCTAGCACTACCAAGTGGACCAAGTGGTTCTGTCACTGTGGTTCACCCCCAATGACGCGAATACCGAAAAATTTCTATTCTATAAGTAAATATTTTTTCCCTAATGAGTTCTAAGTATTTTAAAGAGAAACCAAGTTATTTTTTCTGCAGGTGCGGGTCGTAAATCGTAATCCTAATCCCTAAACTAAGTTGCCTATGACTATGAAGTATTAACGATAATGTCTACCTACTACCTGTTTTCTCTTTTCTGTTATTATATGCACCATTTTTTCTTATTTTCGAAGGCTTTACACATTCCCAACGTTGGGCAGTCGCTAAGTGAATCACCCTGTGTACTTTAAATAGAAATTATTAGTCAATGAATTTTTAAAATTTCAGAAAAAAAATCGTTAATTGAATAGCGGATCTTTTGATCTAAAGATGAAAGATCCATAAAAATATGATCTAGATACAGATACAAGATCCATCTAGTGGATCTAGATACTACCCAACACTGGTTACAGTATATAATACGATCAAATAAAACCAACTTTTATAACAAACAATTTGACATAATACTTAAATACACGTTAAACCAAATATTTACAATTTGAAAACTACTTTACATATAAATAGCATCAAAGTTTCCATCACAACATCAAAATTTAAATTACTTAACATTATTTAATTTATAATACAACGTCAGATCTGCAGATGATTTCCAAATGAAATACTTCACAGTTCTTAGGTCCATGGAAGGATCTAACACCTAGAATAACAATTTTATTAAAATGACACAATGTAGAATTGCGTAAACTTAATCACCTTATCGTTACACATAAGTTCAATTTGGTCTGCCGTCATGCCATTTGTAGGGGTATTATTATCAGCCGCATCACCACCTCCTCCAGGTGAACCTGCACTCCTCCTTTCCCCAAGTAACTTATCAAGAATATGCTCAGCAACTTTCCGACATTGTATAAAATCATTCGCTACCAATCTATCCGGCTAAAATAATCGTACACTCTTTTTAATAAAGCGGAACAATTAAATATCATTAAACAAAAACAGAATTCACACCTTTTTCAAACGATCTTGTTTAAGCAAATGTGATGGTACACTAGAATGTGGTTGTAAGTAAAACTGAATTTTTATCAACTTTCCAGTACAGTTCTCTATAACATTTGATGTAATGAAACTTGGTACGATCTCATTTAATAATGATGTTTCAGTATCGCCTCCAGCATCTCCCACTAACACCCTGTAGAGTGTTCGACCACCGACTTCGCTACAATAAATTTACTGTTAAGAAATATATGTCGCTAAAAGTGTATCGCAATTAAACTGAAATTCGCACAAGTTGCAGTTAATACTTAAGAAAATGCATATACCTGAAACTTATAGGTGTATGTGTCGGCACACTAAAATATAATTTATTTTTAGGAATTGTTGCAACACCTCGCCAATGTTCTAAAAGAGCTAGCAGTAATAATTTACCATAATTAACTTTTTGATCGGGCTCTGGTATGTCTTTTATGCCCGCATCTCTTGCTGAAACCCATGCTGAAAAGCAATCTACTTCTTCGTCTTGGCCTAAATGAATTGTGAGCATCTAAAACAAATATGTTTTTATTTTTAACGTTAAAGCGTTGATTGGGGGAATTGGGAAGATAGGCAAGCTTATGGAGCGAAGTGTGCTGAAAAAATGGGTCGGTTAGTAGAGGTCGCTCTTGTCGGTTTGGGTCGAGATTATCTAAGTTTTACACCAACCATCAAAACGTTGATTGAGGGGTCGAACGTTGTAGAACGAGGAGACACGCCAGTAGTGCGGGCAGTGCAAGCTTTGGCGTCGGCACTGGCTCACACTCAATGTGCAAAAATAAAGTTTACTTCACAAAAACTAAAGTGTATTTTTTATCCTTTTTGAACAAAAACTATATCGAATTGTTGAAATTTAGGAAAATATTTTTTATATGGTTATAGCAAGATGTTTCTCCTTCTACTTCTTATTACGATAAAAAAATCCATTAATTATTTGTAGTACTTGCCAGATAATTAAAAATTTTAAAAAATGATTCACTACATTCACATTTATGTAGGACCTATCTAACACTACTTCTTTTAGTTTTCTATCAATCAATTATTGAAGTTTCATCATTTATAAATTTTGAAAAATGACTAGGTTTTTCTTCTCAAATACAAATACCTGCTTTATAGTCCAGTCATTAGGTACTTTTTTGGTGCAAAAGTTTGAGGAGTTTTGAAATTTGGCAGAAGTGTAGACTTGGGGGCCCTAAGTATTGTAACCCCCCCTAAATGGGGTTTGTACTTGCTCCAGGTAGCTTCTTAGTCGGAGCCAAGCTTGATGGTTACTATAACTACAATAAAGTCCACACAGAGGTTTCGGTAAAACTGGTTTAATGGTTAAATAAATTATAATGTTACTCTGGTAAAACTGGTAAATAAACTACAGTAGTGACCGCCTATAATGAACCCGGTTATATTGAACTCTCGTATATTATGAACCTTTTCAAATGGCCGAATATATCGTTCATTAAGGTCAATGCAAATATTTTCGCTTATAATGAACTCGCGTATATTGAACTTTTGCATGTAATGAACTAAATTTTACTTCAAAACGGTAAAATGTGTCGCTTATAATGAACTTTCTTTCTCGGGAATGATAAAATGGGAATTTTCTACAAAGGCATGATGCGCCAAATAACATTTTGAACAGCCTGGCTAATGTAGAAATGTATTTAAATTACATTTACTTAACTTTGTCTTATAAACAGTCTAAAATAAGCAACTATTTTAAGCAGTCTGATAAATAATAATTTACCTACTTTCCCATTGAACGTATGTATATGTAAGAAAATTTATTATTCATTTTTAATACATAATAAATCTTTGGTTCGTATGCATTTTTTTAGAATTTAGTTTATTGCTTTGTTGGATGTAATGAATTTCGGCTATAATGAACCGTTTTTGGTGGCCAGTAGTGGTTCATTATGACCGGACACTACTGTATATACAATATAATACAGACAATTATTATTAACTCGGTACGAACACAATAAATATAACTTGAAATAATAAATGCTTTCTTCTAACGGAAATGAAATTGATTCTGGTACATCGCTGGCGGGCGTATCTCGCTTCACAGGTCTACTTGCGGGCGGCCTCGGTCGCTAGTATGATTAAAAGACGGTTGGTGAACTGCCGGTCGGATTTATTTCTCTAAACCTAAACTAATAAACAACAATGAATGTGCAATCTTACGTGCCGGTCTGCGGTGTGTGATCCTTGTGTTCTAGCTGTCACTCGGTAACCTGGTAATCGGCGGGGGTGAACAGGATTCACGGCCTCCATGCTATTGGTGAAGAATGTAAGTAAAACCTCTTTTTAATATCGGATTGTTACGGTGCTTCGTTACTGGTGCGGTGACGAATTCGATCCCTGGAATTAATCCTCGTTGTTGTTTGGGGGTTCAATTCGGGTTTTAGAATTAGGATTGGGTGTTGGGGAAATCAGCGAACTTACAGCCCTGCTGACAGGTGGGTGAGCACAACCAACTTCCAGCCCTGCTGTGCGAGGGGTTATAAGAACGAGCTTATAGCCCTGCTCTCAGGTGGGTTAGGAGAACGAACTTCTAGCCCTGCTCTCTGGGAAAGGTTACGGGGTAAATTGTTCGGAAGGAATTCGGTCGGTCGGTCTTCGGTGGACTCTGGGTTTGGGTTCCGGCGGAGGACCTACCTCACCGCGGTCCTGGTGGACTCTGTTTTTGGTCTTGAATTTTCGTCGTGGTTTTATACTAATTTGGGGCCTTCCTTCTCCATTCATCTTTGTGCGTTAAACAAGGCGGTTAGATCACATACGCACGCAAGGTGTCGGCTTATCTCCCGTGCGGCCTGATTATTTAGTCGTGACGTCGCTGAATGGAAAATTATGCCAAACTTTTAATAGCTTTATTAAAGGAGAAATTACTTTTACTATTTAATGCCGCGACTTGGTGGTACGCTCGCAGACAATGCTGCCTTGCAGCATCTCTTGTGGGTGGCAGGGACGCGAGATTAAATTTGTTCTTGGACACACACTTCACAAAATTTTTGTAGCGAAGGGAATCCAATGTGTTCTTTGCAGACAATCCGTTGTACAGTGCCAATAAGAACGCTTCACCAGCTGCAGTGAGAGCATCCGTATCTGCTTCCAGGTCCTGGAAGATTGCTATAGTGTTGCAATGCGTTAGTTTTTATTTATAAGATACTCAAGGGAGTAATGCCAGTTTATTTTGATAAATATGTCGTGTTTTGTAGAGAAGTGCATAACTATTATACAAGAAGTAGAAATAAGTTATATGTACATAATGTGGTTACTAGTGGGGGATATAATTCCTTATTTGTTAAGGGGATGGTGATGTATAATGAAGTGGATGATGGCATTAAGCAGTCAACTAATGTAAATATGTTTAAGGCTAAAGTAAGAGAATGGATTATTAGTAAGAGGGGTTAGGAAAGAAGGGGGTTTGAGCTGTTGTGATAGATGTTACCGATACATGTATGATGTTAGCTTAGCTAAATAAAGATATATTATATTATATTATAATGCGTCGTTTTTATCCAGGAGACTGAGGTACTTCAATTTTCCTTGGTTAAAGAGAGCAGAGGTGGTGTCACAACCACTGATTGCATGTAAGAACAAAATGTTTTTTGCAACAGTTTCCTTATATTTCAGGCCCCGCGTCGAATAAAGCGTTTCCGCAATTTGTCCCCTCGCCGGTTTCAGCAAAAAAATATTTGCATGATTTCTCGCCTTTGCAGTTAAAATAACCAACAAATTTATATTTTCTCCGACAACGAAAACACGTAAACGACGACGATATGTCGATGGCTGTCTGAGTGATAAGAACATCCGCATCTTCTACTGCCTGCTTGACTGTGTAATTTTGTTCTTCAAACTTCGTAATTAACATGGTAATGAAATTGCTTTTGTTGGTATCGCTCGCCAAGAATCGTTTTTGCGAAAAAGGTGGAATCATCGCTTCATCTAAAATTACATCAGTGGATACAACGACGCCACTGTTGATGGAGAGCAAATTGTCGACTTGCGGAAACGGATTATGTTACGATAGCTATTCTGCAATCTTTGTCGCATCATTCTGGTCTGGTCACGTTGTATACGCGTCGGCCGCATATCCACATGCTGCTCCGTTGTGCTCATTCGTATGGTGCTAACCTCTTCTATTCCCTCACAGATATTATGCAAATAGACCATTCCTAATGTCCACATGGTTAAGACACTATTTGTCATACCACCTCCGTGCGTCAGACCACTAATGCTCTTGATGGTGCGCATTAAAGTTTGTTCGATGGTCATATCCGACCAAATGCCGGACCAAAATTTGTCCGACCGTCTGATGGTGAAATGACCTCTCTTTGTAAAGAGCAATTTTAGAAGGAATTTCTAACGCGCAAGGGTAAGTATTATAACATGTAACAATATACAAGTGGTACAAGGTACAAGTGGTACAAGGTACAAGTGGTAGGTACCACCAAATACATATACGGACAGTGTGTATATACGATATATCTCTATATAAACAGTTAAATATTAGATAAGGCTACTTTAGGTATGCTAATTGGTAGATAATAATTGGTAAAAAAATTCGTCCTATTGTTCGGCCCTGTAACTCGGAAAGTATTAGTCTGAAGAAAAAATGTATAGAAGTAATTTTATAGCAAATTTTATCCTCTTCAACTTTCAATAAAAAACTTTTTCTCTAAAACCTACAGGAATGGAGTTATATGCTAAAAACTGCCTTTGGCCGCTATTTTTCAAAGATGACGGCGCGAGCGGCGGTCCCTCGAGGTCGCAAACTTAGCGTCATACTTAGGGCCCCCAAGTCTACACTCCTGCCAAGTTTCAAAACTCCTCAACCTTTTGCACCAAAACACCTTTTTTATGTCTCTAATGACTGGACTATTATGGCCGACGAAATATTCAGAAAGATTTTAAAAAGAGAATCTGTCTGTCGAGTAAAGAACCCTTAATAATTTAAAGCCGTTTTTGAAGATTACTGGACAAAAATTATTTTCGTTAAAGTAGGTACAACATCAGAATAAAAAGAAATGTAGCAATTTGCGTCAGCAATTAAAATCGTGATTTAAATCAAGCGATTTATTTAAAAAAATCATTGATTTAAATCACGGTTTTAGATTTCGACAAATTAACAAACAAAAACAAATTACACAAAAGTATTGATCTTCAGCGGTAAAAAGACAAAGACTTCCTAATTGAGCAAAAGCTTTATTTAAAGAGTTAACTGCTCTAAATGAAATTTATATTATTATAAAATGTTTTGACAATAAATGCCTCTCCTCACTAGAAGAATAAAATATTCAACATTATTATTCATATTAATTAGGTAGATACGTGAATAGATAACTGCAGACAATAACATTTATTTTGACATAAACAAAATTCAAATTTGTACCTATTCTGAAATATAATGTAACATATGAGTTTGATTTAAATCAAAAAAATCCGATTTAAATAAAAAAAAAAATCGATTTTTTTGATTTTTTTTCAATCGTGATTTTTATCAACCCTAAAATTTTAAAATAAAATAACATGTTGATTGAGGGGCGAGGTTAAAAATTTTGTTAATATAAAAGTTGCGGCGTTGGAAAACATTTTAACACCTAAATGTAAAAAACTAAAATCGAAATTAAATCTTCTTACTAAAAGAATAAAAGCAAAGACTGTTCAGAATAGCAGGCTAAAATTAAAGTATAGGAAATTTTCGACTAAAGATGTTGTCCAAAATTCGCTTTTAAATAGAAGTAAAGCAGTAAAAATCTTCACTAACACGCAAATATTTCATAGGAAAAACACTTCTTGGTCATACAACGAAAGACAATTAGCGCTATCCCTCTATTATAAATCACCAGGTTCTTATAAATATATGAGGAACAAGTTAAATTTTGTTTTACCATCCGTAAGAACAATACGGTCATGGCTACAAGTTTCAAATTTGGTAACAGGTGTCAAAACTAATTTGACAAACAAGTTATTGATTAAAGTTGGAACCATGAGTGATAGTGAAAAAAGATGTGTAGTGATGATTACTATTAATTTGTTAATTAAAATTAAAATATTTAGAAATCTTAAAAATGAATCTGAACATCTTGAATCTATTCGATTAAATACCAGCAAATTAAGGAAAGAACACCGTAAACTTAAAATACTGTCGTAAATTTACAATAAATTTATAACATGATAATTCTTCATTATTAAAGTTTATTGTTTGTTTGTATTTTTTATTGTTTTATTTGACCCACATAACCCATAGTAAAAATAGATATGAAATATTCAATTACATAACAAAATAGCAAGCTGTTTGGAAGATTTTTATTCGTCAATCAAAAATATGCCGTTTCGATAACGAGTTATGTTATCGAAACTTTGACATATTTTTAACTGATGAATAAAAATCTTCCAAACAGCTTGTTATTTTATCAACCAGTAATCTGAAGGAATTGGAAATTATATACAGTGTGAAAGAGAAAAAAGAGCCGAGTTTAGTTACGACAAAATTCAATATGGCGTCCATATGAAAATCAAAAGTAGTTGTTCACAGAATAGAAACAAAGCGTCATAAATATAAACAAATGGTACCACCCGATTCTCCGTAAAAAAGTGCCTTCACAAAGTACAAGTCTTGAAACTAATAACTTAATTCTTTCCGAGATATTTTGGAAAATAGAAAAATCCAAATTTCGGTTTTTCCAAGATATCTCGAAATCGGTCAAAGTTGGCTGTGATTTCTCAATGGATATGAAATGAGCACTAAAATTCCTAAAACTTTCCCTATTTAACCAACTTTGTAGCTTTTATAGTTTCCAAGATCCTAATGGTGGGGATTGAATTTGGGACACACTGTATATGTACATTATAAAGTATTCAAGTTTATTAAATATTTTAAAAAATTATAAATGCAAAACAAAATCTCGCTGAAATTAACTTTTCATTTTATTGTTAAATTTTATAAATTGTTATTTGCATTGTCGCTGCTAATAAAATTAGATGTTTGTGTATTTGTGTACTTAGTATTTTTTTACAACCGTATATTGCCTGCACAAATTGGCAAAGAAAAGTACATAGAAGACGTAGCCGGAAAACACCCCCTGCACAATATAACAAACAACAACGGAAATAAATTATGTCACGTAGCCATGGCCTTAAACCTAACTATCAGCAGCACCAAGTTTAAACAGAAGGAATGCCACAAAATGACGTGGACAGCGCCTGGCGAGACAAGCATAAGTCAAATCGACCACATACTTATTTCAAAACGAAGACAAAGAAACATACGAAATGTAAGAACGTACCGTGGGGCAAACTGTGAATCAGACCACAACTTAATAGTGGCAACAATGAGGGAAAAAATTTCAGAGAATTTTCGCGTAAAACACAGAATAAAACAGAAAACATACAAATTAACCGATGAAAAGTATGCAAAGAAATATAGAGAAGCAATACAAGAAAGCATAGAAAACACAACTTACACAACAGATATAGAGACTGAATGGGAAACATTAAAAAGAAACATTACACAGGCAGCGCAAAACACGATAACCGAAAAGACAAAAACAGAAAAAGGATGGTTTGACGACGACTGTAAGGAAGCTATAGAAAAAAGGAATACAGCAAGATTAATATATATACAAAAAGAAACACAGGAAAACAAGGAAAAACATAAGAGGCTAAAACAAATCGCAACAAACCTACTCAGAACAAAGAAAAGAAGATGGATGGACAAAAAAATAGAGGAAATGGAAACGCACAATAGGAGGAAGAATATGAAAAAATTTTACGAAGAACTGAGAATCGAAACGAAAGGAAGAAAAGCAAACACTCCAATTTGTAAAGATAGAAATGGAAAACTACTGTTGGAAAGAAAGGGGGTCGTGAATAAATGGAGAGAACACTTCGAAAATCTTTTAAACAGTGAGAAAGAAGAACTAATAGAATTACGAGAAAAAAATACAACAGAAGAAGTACAAGAACCGGGATGGGACGAAACAAGGAGTATAATTAACAATTTGAAAAACGGTAAAGCAGCCGGGCCGGATGAAGTGACAGGGGAAATGTTGAAATATGGTGGAGACCGGCTCAAACGACAAATACATCAGCTTATCGTAAAAATCTGGCATGATGAAACTATGCCCCAGGACTGGGGAAAAGGAATAATAATCCCCATCTTCAAAAAGGGAGACAAGGAAGACTGCAAGAATTACAGGGGCATAACCCTACTAAGTGTAATCTATAAAGTAATGAGCAGCATAATACACAACAGACTATCGAGGTACACAGAGAAAATACTAGGAGATCAGCAGAATGGATTCAGAAAAGATAGGTCCACGATAGACAGCATTCATACGATGAGACAAATTCTTGAAAAAGGTAAAGAATTCAATATCGCCATCTATATCTTGTTCATAGACTATAGCCAGGCATTTGACAAGATCAACAGAAACAAAATGCTGAGGGAAATTAGTAGCCTAGGAATTCCTCCAAAACTGACACGCCTTATCAAAATGACGATCACAGACACAACAGCAATAGTCAGAACAACAGAAGGAGACACAAACAGTTTTAACATCAGAGAAGGCGTCCGACAAGGAGATGTGCTTTCACCCGTATTATTCAACCTGGTAATAGAATCGATGATGCGGAAAATAAACATAAACGGAACCATCAGCACGAAAACCACCCAAATATGCGCATATGCAGATGATATAGTGATAGTAAGCAGAACAAAACAGGGACTAAAAGAGACATTTTATAAACTAGATGAAAAATCACGAATACTGGGACTAACAATCAACCAAAATAAAACAAAATATATGACAACAGAACTAAACAAAAGGAACTCAAACCAAACATTACATATAAACGAATACATATTTGAACAAGTAAACACATTCAGTTACCTAGGAGCACAATTGGACACAATCGACAGCATGAAGGAAGAACTAAGTGCAAGAATTAAGGCAGGATACAGATGTTACTACGCATGCAAACAACTACTCCAAAATAAGATACTAAGCAGAGCATCCAAGATGAGAATATATAGAAGTGTAATAAGACCAACCATCACATACGGGTGTGAAACCTGGGTCCTAACAGAATCGCAGGAGGAACAATTTAAGGTTTGCGAAAGAAGAATACTAAGAACAATACTAGGCCCAATACGAGAAACAGAAGAAACATAATGGAGACCCAGGATGAATCACGAGATCTACAGTCTAATGGATAATGAGAACATTATAAAATACACGAAAGCACAAAGAATGAGTTGGATGGGACATATTTACCGTATGGATAACACTAGAGGCACAAAAATAATAACTGAATGGAAACCTGGAACAACCAGGAAGAGAGGAAGACCATGCTTACGATGGAAAGAGGAGGTGGAAAAGGACATACAGAAAATGGGTATAACAGAATGGCGAAACAAAATTAAGAACAAGAAGATATGGAACATTATAGTGAAGAAAACAAGATCCCACCCACACCTCTAAACATAGAAATCCGAGACGCACAAGGACCAATCCACCCTGTGCGATGAAACGGAAAGGATTACGAAAGCTCCACGAGGAGCAGGCCATAATCCACTTGGGTTGTTGCGCCAATACATACATACATATTGCCTGCATCCTATATTATTAAAAATTGCAGCTATTTAGTATGTAATCCGATACAATTATAACGAGCGAGTGTCGACCGAGCATATATCACTTTATTTATTTGCAAGTCCACAGCCGATTTAGTAAGTTCGTAGTTCAAGTTCAGGTAAGTTTGAGTTTGACGCAGGTTTTAGCAACTTTCTACATGCAGTGGCAACACATTTTAGCTCGGTAGTTTATGGACAGGATGGTGAAGGGCATTCCAGTGGGTGGAAGGGGCTGCTGTACAGAATTTAGTACGAGCGGTGCCTATCTCCCCAATTCCCTCAATCAACGATTAAAGCTTGCTTCACATATACACGACATTTACAGGTCAGCAAGGGCACGTACGGGACCAACAAATTCACCAGTAGTTCACATCTAAACGACAAATACCGGCCGATTACAGAACAGCAAGCTGCCACAAGTAGTAAAATCTGCCATACAGTCACGTAAATACGTGACCGTCACCGGCAAAGCATTCTCTTAAAGAATGTCGGCTGGTGGTGGTCAGCACTGTGCGTTCCCTGTACGATGACGGACGGCCCAATATAATCTCATTGTTTAATATCCGTCGCTGTGTTGGTCTGTGGATGCCGGTTATATGTGAATCAAGCTTAATTGTTAATTGGACATATTAAATTAATACTTACGCCTGTCTTTAAATCAACATTAAACCAGTCAGGAACATATACCATTTTAAACCGATTTTTAATTTCTTGTTGGAAATCAACTTGTCCTAATTCTTCAACCTTTCGTGCCTGTATGTAAAACAAATATTATCAGTTATTTATTAATTATTACAAATCCCACCTTCAACACATTATAAATTGCAACATTATTATCCGTATCCTTGGTAATAATATGCCTTTTGTCGTTTAAAACTACAGCTTGTCTTATAGCAGCTCCTCCAGGAATTAAAGAGATCGGATTCGTAGGTAATTTTGCTTCTTCTTTGAAGTGCTTTTCGGTAGGTAATTTCCAACAACGAATATTTGAATCTGATGTTGACACCTAATTCAATAATGACAAATAGAATACATTACCCATAATGACAATTTTTATTTTATTTACCCAAACGGCTTGGTGATCTGTGGTAAAACACATTCGCAGAACTGGTGCATCTTCCACGCATACTACAAGACTATTTTGAGGATTTATCAGTTCAGTCATGATTACCTGTAATATCATATTTAATATAATAAAATTAGTAATATGAAGCGCTAAATTCCATTTAATTACTTTTTTATCTTGTCCGCCTGATATAATGTACTGGAAATTTTCCGTCGTTAATAATGCCCTCACAGAATCTGAATGTACTATAATCGTTTGTATACACCTGAAATATTTAAATGTAGCCCTTTATTAACAATAATTATTATAAATTATTTTACCGTTGGTCTCCCAAACTCCAGACTTTTATGGAGCCATCACTACTGCCAGAAATACAATGTGTACCGTCTCTGGACACAACTAACGCATACACATTATCTGTATGTCCTAAAGTAATTTTACAATTAGAAAAAAAAAAACCAGTTAAAATTGTCGTTTCTTTTGATCATTTAGGTTTCTTATTATTTACAACTTGCCTATGAAATGTTATTCCTATCTGCTTGGTTTACCTTTTAATTTAAATAATTTTTCACACGTCCTAGAGTCCCAAAATCGTAATGCTCTTTCTGTAGAACCGCTAACAAGAACACTTCCTGGAGGATTCATGGCCAAACTATATATGGATTCCTTATTTCCAATGAGACTGGAAGCTTTTAAAAATGAAAATTAATATTTAAATTCACAATATAAATGATAACTCACTTGTTACAGTATTATCACTAGCTGAAAGTGCTGTCAATGTATTAACATCCCATAAATATATCGATTTATCAAGTCCCGCAGACGCTACCAGTTCTCTATCTTTAGCATATGCTAAAGCTTTTACATAGTCTTTGTGTGTAGTGAGTGTTGAGATACAGAATCCTTTATGGGCATTCCATACCTTCACTGTTGTGTCGTAGCTTGCAGATATTACTAAAATGTAGAAGTTAGTATTTCATGGTTTTATTTTGCGAAGATCTTACAGTTCCTGCCACCGCAGCATAAAACAATGTCATTAACCCAATCAGAGTGATGTTCCATACTTTGTAAGTATCTTTCATGTTCGTACACTCTTACAATACTATCACGACCTGCTGAAAATAAACGATCGTAAGAAGGATCAAACTGTAACGCATTAACTCCAGATCGATGTTTTTTTTCTTCTGCTTGACAGATTACCATTGAAACCTATAAAAAGATATGTTAATAGTTATTAAAAACATTTTACGTAAGAAAACAGGATACATATTTCCAGAGAGAGATACTTACTTGAACCGTTTTGCGGTTAGTTTGACTCCCGGCTTTTAAATTAGCCATTTTATACTTCACAGTTCACAGTATAGAAAACAATCACTAAGGAGCTAAGGACAGCTGCTGTTGGCGCCTTTGAAGTTCATAGCGCAAGTTTTACAACCAATATGGCGGTCTTGGCGGGCCTTCACTGAATTGTGTATAGATGTCGCCAAACAAAAACGGCGCAAATTTGAAAATAGTATAAGATAAAAGTAAACAGTTTTTATATACAAATGATGTTGATTAGGTATTTATGTCTGGAAACAAATATTGAATAGGTACTGAATCATATTTTTAATTTAATAAATTATATAAATGTTTTAATAGATAAATTAACTAACTAAATTATGCTATTACAAACTATGTTACAGCTTCTTAATAATAGTAATAATTACAAAAATTAAAAGTAGTTACAGTTACATTTATGAAAATATGACAATTTATTTATATTTTACTTGTTATTTTTGTTATTTTTTTGTATATTATATGCCGGTGGTAAGCTAGAGCAAGGATCCCTTTTGTAGGTGGTCATCTGATTGTCATCGATTTCTGGCTTCAAATTACTGTTAGCATTTAGCTATTATTGTTGTTATTTTTATTATTATTTCTCTTTCTGCTCATCTTCTTGTGATGGTGAGAGTTTCTTTTCTAACGGGCTGGTACCAAGTTAGAAGAGAGGAGTACTATTGTGGAGGAATGATCGGACTATGTTGCATGTTTTCAGAAGAATTGATTTTTGTGCTTGTATTTGTATGAAAGGGTCTAGCTGAAGTTGTTTAAGGTGTTGTACGAACGTGTTTGGGGTGATTGCCGTTGCTGATATGATAAATGGGATTATATATACGTGTTCTTGTTTCCATATTCGCTCTATTTCAAGTGCTAGTGGTTTGTATTTTTCTATTTTTTCGTTGTACTTCGATGCGATGTTTGTATCTATTGGTACTGCTATATCTATGATGTATGTTGTGTTCTGTTTTTTATCTTGAAATGTAATGTCTGGTCTATTATGTGCTATAGTTTTATCTGTGTGTATTGTTATATCCCAGTATAGTTTATATTCATCGTTTTCTATTACATATGTTGTTTGGTGTATATTTGTAGTATGGTACCCTGTCGTTTTGTAATTTGTATTTATTTGCTATTGCTTGGTGGATGACCTTTGCAGCTGAGTTGTGCCGTTCTGTATATTCTGTCCCTGCCAGTAGTTTACAACCTCCAACTATATGTTCTATTGTTTCGTTTTGTAATTTACACTTTCTGCATATGTCGTCTTCTGCGCTCTGGTCTTTTATGATATATTTCCGGTAGTTACGGGTGGCTATTACATGGTCTTGGATCGCTAGTATAAAACCTTCCGTTTCCGGGTAAAGTTCTCCTCTTATCAACCATGCATACGAGTGTTCCTTATTAACATACTCACTGTTCATGATGTGGTAGTGTTTGCCATGTAATTTCTTTTTTGCCCATTCCTCTTTAGCTTGTTGTAGTGTATGTTCTTCGATATGAAAATTCTGTGCTGTTAGGTTAAGCGGCGTATAATTTTTATCTGCTTTTACTATTGCTTTATGTAGTTCGGTGTTTTTATTTCGGAAATATTGTCTAAGCGAAGTTAAATATTATTATTATTATTATTATTATTATTTTTATATCCATTAGGGACAGATGGTCTCTCTGGGAAGCCTGTAACGGTTCATTTTCCGTTATATTAGTTTGCTCCTTTCAATTGCTTATTTATTACGGTGAATGCATTTATTGAACCTCTATTTATTATATATTCACTGGTAAAAGATTACGTTGTTAGTGACTTTTTGGTTTTGAGTAGGTTTTCTGATTTGAGGAGAGAGTGTCATGCGCGTTTGATGATAGGCGTTGCGTTCTAAAAATCTTGGCTTTTTCCGTTGGGTCGTCTGCCGAAGCAGTTGAGTTTGAATTTATCCCGAAGTTACTCATTTAATTCTGATGGACTTTTCGTAATTATAACTTCCGAGATTTTCGGTTTTGTTTCACGTTGTGAACTTATTTTTTAGAAGCACCAAGATTCTGGTGGTAAGTGAAATTGCCTTATCTGAACGCACGTGTTAATGGCGACTTTGTTACAGCTTCTTTCTTTTCTTTTGGTTTTATTTTCCGTTGCTTTACCGTACTCCGGCTCTTTTGGTTATTGCCTTTTTGCGGCTGCATTATTTATGGAGTTGAAGGATGCGGTATTATTGAAAAATTATTTATGATTGCTGGTTATTCGCAACTCGATCGCTTGGAGGATTCAAGGTCGGTGTTTATTGAATTGTTAGTGTCGTCGAATTTACCTGGTTTTAGTCCATTTATTAAATTTCTTAATTTTTAACTTTGCTTTACTTAAATATTTGTACAATTGAATTTTAACGCCTTCGGCGAATTTAATTTGCATTAATATTAATTATTTCATATTAATCCTTTTTCGCCTCACGAAATAAATTTAATTTTTGGTTGTAATATACTGTAACGCTTTAGGTTGGTTTTTCCATTTTATTTTATTAGCATAACGAATTTGCGTGTTTTTTTCAAGGTAATAAGCTTGAGTTTAAACAAGGCTATTGCTATATATTTTTTGATCGTTCATTTTTTTATTAGACTTGTTTTCACTCAGGTAATAAAGGTAAGCGCTTATTTTTTATTTATCCACCTTGATCGTTTTTTTTCCATTCATGTATTATCCTTATTGAATTCAACTAACGTTGATATCTAGTTTTTGATTCAGTTTATTTGCTTTGAAATTTTTACTTTGAAATTAATCTAAGCGATTTGTTTTTGTACGTTTGGTTGCATATTTTTGCTCTTACTTTTTCTATTTAATTTGTCTATTGTTAAATACTTTGAATTTATTAAACTTACTTATCTGTATTTCTATATTTTTTTGAAAACTGAAAAGTTTTCTGGCGCCCAATTTTTTCCATTTTTTATTAGTATTCACTTTATGAGTTTTAACTTTGATAAGGCAATCCTCGGCGATCTACGGCCCTCGCAAACAACTAAGTTAGTCGGCGAATTCTTTTGAGTTTTTTTGTAAGTATACAGGTAGGTGATTATTTTTCTTTGTTTCGCTTTTACCTGTTATAAGCCCTCCTCCGTTCACCCCGGGGATAGGACAGAACCTAGCACCCAATCACTCACGTTGGAGGGTTCCCAGATCTCCTACAGGCTCTACCAACTTCAGGTCGGGTGACTCATCATACCTAGCATCACCTGTAGGGCCCTTCCACGTGCTCGCATCCCAAACCCTGGTGATGTGCGAGCACGGATTACACCACCTCGTGCGCCCTCGCGATGTGGAGGGAGCCAAGAAGTACTGATTTTTGTATTCTGCAGGTCAGGGAGGCCGAAACTGACCTGCATTCCGGGATGATCTCAAGCTCCCGGACGAAGCTTGCTTTTATCCCGCCTAGGACCCCAATAATCAAAACGGCCAACTTGACCCTATGTCCTGGATACAATTTTCCAAGTTCGGACAAGAGATCTCTATACTTCTCTCTCTTCTCGATCTCCTTGGATGTGATGTTAGGTTCTGCTGGACAAGAAAGTTCGATGACATACAAACATTTGACATCTAAGTCCAGCAGAACTATATCCGGCTTGGTTGCTTGGAGTTGTCTCGTGGTGGGAAACGAATAATTCCAGTATATACGACATCTGGTATTTTCCACCACGGACTCGATCTCAACGGGGACATACGGTATTACAGGTACATTGTCAATACCGTAAGAGTGCCTTAGATGATAATAGAGCACTCTCAGGGCTGCATTGTGTCTTCTGATGTATAACGACACAGCGTATGAGGGGCACGCTGACAATATATGCATAAGTGTCTCGGGATGGGCCTTACACGCTCTACAGGCAGTAGGAAGATGTTCCTGAAAGACGATACACCAGCGTGTTAAGCACACCATCCTGGCATGCCAGTACAAACCCCTCAGTCTCGGACTTCAGACCGGCCGACTTTAAGAAGGCGAAGGTAAGTTCTCGAGATAGACCCTCTCGCTCCACATGACGAAAGAACTGGGAGTGTATCGCCTTTCCCATATGTTCTCTCATCAGACGATCGTATTCTGCCTTCTTCGTTCTTGAGCTGACGGTTGTCACATGCTCCTCAAGATTAGGAGCACCGTCGGCTATATGCCGATCTGGTGAGAGCTCTTGTAGTCCGAGCTTTTCTGCAGCCCTGCGGGACGCTTGAAAAAGAAAGGCCCCGTTCCCCGCTTGCTCATGTGACCTAACAAACAACATGAGCGGATCATTACCCCTTAACACACGGTGACATGTATCCAGGACGACACGATCGTGCAGACACTCCAGGCTTAAAAGACCCCTACCTCCAAGATGACGTGGGAGGTAAATGCGCTGAACAGAGGACTTCGGATGCAAACTACGATTGATGTTCATGATCTTTCTGGTTTCTCGGTCGAGCGTTTGTAACTCTACGACGTTCCACTTTGTAACGCCGAAAGAGTACAGAAGAATCGGGACAGCAAGCATATTCGTCGCGGCGACCTTATTCTTACCCGACAGTTGCGATCGCCAAATCTGTCGGAGGCGCGATTTATACTTGCTGCGGAGAGCCTTTTTTACAGCGGACGCATCCTGCATGCCACTTTGCTGGATGCCCAAAAACTTGTATGTCTCTCCGACATCTAGATGTCTCACGATGTTCCCATCTACCAGATGAACATCTTCAACCTCATCCGGTGGTCGGCCTCTGTTCAGATGAAACACAGCGCATTTGTCCATCCCCAAACTCATGCCGATCGCAGTACTGTAAGTAGACACAGTATCAAGAGAGCTCTGAAGGTCTCCCCTGCTGCCAGCATAGATCTTTAAGTCATCCATATAAAACAAATGGGTGACTTTATGATGGCGTCTACTGCGCGGCCCAGCCATGTAACCTCTGCCTCTCCTGAGCTCGATCGATAGCGGCAATAGCGAAATGCAAAAGAGAAGCGGACTCAAGGAGTCCCCTTGGAAAACCCCGCGTTGGATTGTGATCCACTCTGTAGAGTGGATCACAATTATTATTATTATTATTATTATTATTATTATTATTATTATTATTATTATTATTTTCTTGTGTCTCGGTGTTTATCAGCCGGAAATTCTTATTGTGACGGATAATAATCAAGTCACAATATGTTTATTATAAGTTGAGGAATCTGCGTACTATTGAACAGGTGTTTAGGATGACTGATTTTTGTATGTTGGTATGTATGAAGGTTGGTATATGAATTTGCGTTAAATTTTCAATGAATGATTGTGGTTATTATTATTATTATTATTAGTTTTTTTTGTGTTTTTGCACGCTGTGCTGTTTATGTTTTGTAGGTAATGAAGCTGGAATAAACATTATTATTATTATTATTATTATATGCAGCGCAATATCTATCGGTGGTTCCAAATAATGTTTTTCCTAAAAATTCTTTCGCCACTTGGATTTGTGACTCTAAAGTTTGCATTTACAAATTTAAGCGAATAAAATCAGGTCATCCTCCCACTTTCCGCTTCTAAAAGTTTGACATTTACACACGTCACACGTGTTTAGCACACACAACTGTAGCACCACTAATGGATTATTCTGGAAGTTCCGCCAACAAAATGACATGCCCATACAAAACTGGTCACGTTAAAAGCACTAAGCTGTCCTTACTGATTGTTTTCTATACTGGTCATATAAGCTAACTCATTTAATTAATGATTATTACAACAATATTATTATTTCAACAAAAATTGATAATTAAACACATAAATAAAGAACATACCACAAACACCAAATACCCATTTAACGTATTTGCAAATACCTCACAAATATCAAAATCCGCCACTGACGTGCCACTGACCACCTTTGAGTAATATACCACAGCATAACGCTAAAAGAATCGCAAATATCTTGGAAACGGTTAACTTTAGAGACATTGAAATAGTACACCTTTTTTGTATGCAAAAGACGAGGCAATTGTTTTTTCTATTAGAACTGCCCTAATTTTAAGTACAAAAAGTTGAAGTATTTTCAAGGTAGGTATTAGTTGTAGCAAAAATAACGTTATTTTAAGAGCTGCATTAAAATTGAGAATGGATTATTATTTCCCGTCCCAAAAAAGGTAGTTTCACCAATTTTCATATGAATATTACGAAAACTTCTGAAATTACAGAAGAAAATTAAAATAAAAATTTCGGCTTTGACACCCTGTATCTCCCTAAATATTAACTTTTGGACTAAGGTAATTTTAGGTAAATCGTGATATTTTGGCCTCACGAATCTACTGTTGGTCGGGGAACCATTACTTATGGACCACCCTGTATATTTTTTTAAATCATTTTCCCAAATAGCCCCTTGGTTGAGGATATTTGGGATTACATTAAGAAACATGTTTAATTAATTGAATAAAACCCTATAAGGGGCTATTTGGTATAAAAAAAAGAATTTTTAAAAATATTTCTAACCTCTATTTTCGAACCATACCCAATGATAAAGAACCTGGAATAGTTATTTTTCTACTCCCACCATGGAAAGTGGGCTTTTCAGACTTCGTCTCCATAGATACGAGTATTGAAATAAGTGTTTTCCCACGACCATATAAGAAAGTCGCTCCTAACGCACAACAAACTAGGCGCGAAAGTTGACAATATCACCCGTGCGATTGACTTTCGCAAAACAAATGAACAACCCGTGCGATATGAACACGTATAGGGATATATCGCACAGTTTGCGCAATAATAGGAAGCTGCGGCCGCTTCAAAACAAAAAATGACGGTCGTTTTACCTGAACTGTCAGTGTTACTTTTTGACATGTACATTTTTGGTCGTGGGAAAAATAGTGTTCGTAACTCGTTCGAAAGGCAAATATCTCCGCCCGTGTTTATAAATATTTCTACTCGTGCTCCGCTACGCTCCGCACTCGTATATCTATTTATAAACACTCGCTTGATATTTGCTACTTTCGACACTTGATACGAAAATAACTATTTTCTACAACCACCATGGAAAGTGGGATTTTCAGACTTCGTCTCCATAGATACGAGTATTGAAAATGAGTGTTTGCCGAACAAGTGAAATTTATGTGCGGAAAATTTACTGCGTTGTGGAATAATCTAGTACATATTACTTTATAAACACCACGGGCTTTTCCTTCCTAAAATCTCCATATTACATACCAAATTACTATCGACAGCACATATTTTTTTATAACTTCGTCAAATATTTAAATGTTTCTTAAAAATTATTAAAATTGAACAAATTTCAAACTGATAGCTTCATGTTTAAGGACATCAATGTGAGCAGTGAGCCAGCATAGTCCATTTTAGAAAGGGATTTCACTTCTGAGAAGAAAATGCAACTTTGAATAGTAATGACGGGATTCCGGTGTTAAGTACAAACATTTTCTCGGAAGGCCGGATTGGATCGCATTCCTGGCTTACGCCATCTCGTCAGCCGGGCACAATACAGTCCAGCTGTCCAGCATTACTTTCGGAATGAAGTTTGGAAAGTTGTAGTCAAGGAGAATAAGTTTATTATCTTTGGTTGTAGTCTTGTAGTTGCATTTAGAGGATTACAACATCTGAAATTGCGGATCACGAATGTTGTGCAGTTGCGCGATCTTTTGAGTCTGTTGCTGACATTCGTCCCCACACAACAGCAGCTTGCCGCGTCACCTTCGAAATGTGCGTTTGTAACTACTTGCAGGGCACAACGCACAAATTACTCTTAACCTTCGGTTTCCTACGTGGGGTGTGCGCACACCCCAAGTTACTATTTTTCTTTACTATTTCTATATTTATTTTTCTTTGTTTAGGACGATTCCTAAACGTTTGTAGGAAAAACGTTCATAACACGTGCGGGAAGAGCGATTCCGAAACGTCTTGCATTCGTTTCGGAATCGCTAACTTCCCGCACTTGTTATGAAAATAACTATTAATATATGCTTTTGTCAGTTTGCCGATTTGTTTATACAGAGTGGTACAAAAGTATGGAACAAATTCAATATCTACTGAAATAATTGTTTTTTGGTAAAACGCTCGGACAGGTATAGCGATTTAAATTACGGTGCATATTTTAAGAGGAATCGAATTTTTTTTGCGTCATTTTTCTACGGTGACGTTATCGCCCTTTTTTTTAAATAGGAACTTGCATATTTGACAATTGCAGTAGATAGTCCTTTTTCTTCTCTTTCTAACCGTGCAAAAGTTTTATACCCTCACATAAGATTTTTTTTGAGAAAATTGCCAAAATAGTTTTACGTCCAGTAGGCCTGGTACAATGGTACATTTCTAAACAATAACTACAGTAAATGTTCGAACTGACGGCCATTAACCTCTTGGCAATACCCCAATCGAAAAATAAATTCTTGCAGTACACTACGAATTGTTTCTGGTGTGATTCTGCGTATTTCTTCTCGGATTCGCAGCTTCAGCTCTTCTAAATCCCGAGGTTTTCTTATGTACACTTTACTTTTTAGGTAACCCCATAAAAAGAAATCAAGCGGCGTTAGATCTGGAGATCTAGGAGGCCACTCTATAGCACCTCGTCTGCCAATCCATCTGTTTGGGAAGATTTGGTTCAGATACTGACGCACTGTAGCTGCATAATGCGGAGGAGCCCCATCTTGTTGATACCAAAGATGAACATTCGGAATTCATTCGGAAACAACACTGATAATGCAGGAACAAGTTCGTTTCGCAAAAATTCCAAATATCGTTCACCATTTAGTGTGTTTTCGAAAAAGAATGGTCCTAAGATTTGGTCTCCAGCAATTCCTGCCCATACATTAATCTTTCGGGGGTATTGAGAATGTGCCTCATGCATCCAATGGGGTTTTTCCGCAGCCCAGTAGCGACAGTTTTGCCTGTTCACAGTCCCGTTCAAACAAAAAGTAGCTTCGTCGGAAAAAACTACGTGTCTAACAAACATTGGATTAGCATTGCAGATCTCCATCATGTTTTCACAAAACTCTTGCCTGCGATCATAGTCATCATCAGACAGCTCTTGTACCAACTGTATTTTGTATGGGTGGAATTTTTGTTTTTAATATACGCAATGCTGTAACATGGCTCATGTCATGATCTCTTCCACACTGACGACTTGAGGTGTGAGGATTTTCTTGGATTTGTAATAAAACGTTAAGTTGTGCGTCTGCTGCCACTACAGGGCGCCCAGCTTTGGGTAAATCTCTAACATGACCCACTTCATGAAACTTTCTCTCAATTTTACTAACCGTTGATCTTGTAATGGGTGGACGGTGTGGGTGAATTTCATTGAATAATCGGCAGACTTCTTCTTGAGTTCTGCTCCTGTCGCCGCATCCAATCATAATTAATATCTCAATTCTCTCTGTTTCTGTAAGATGCATAATCTTGCTGCTTAATATCTACACTAAGTCGAACTAATTTGACACTTTGATTGAAAGTTAGCTCAAATAAAAAAAAAGTATCGAGTTCTAGATGCTTTTGCTGTTGTTGACAGGCCTACTGGACGTAAAAATATTTTGGCAATTTTCTTAAAAAAAAAATCTTATGTGAGGGTATAAAACTTTTGCACGGTTAGAAAGAGAAAAAAAAGGACTATCTACTGCAATTGTCAAATATGCAAGTTCCTATTTAAAAAAAAGGGCGATAACGTCACCGTAGAAAAATGACTGTCGCAAAAAAAATTCGATTCCTCTTAAAATATGCACCGTAATTTAAATCGCTATACCTGTCCGAGCGTTTTGCCAAAAAACAATTATTTCAGGAGATATTGAATTTGTTCCATACTTTTGTACCACACTGTATATAACTTAGACAAATTTTCAAAGTGTCTTCCTCTGCTGGAATACACGTGCCGTCGTATCATACCAGCTACAGGTCTGCGGATGTGTTCTTGAAACCACTGGTCCAATGGTGCTGTAAGGAGTTGAGGGTTGGTGCTGACCGTATGCGACTCCTCTAAGGTTTCCCCCAGCAAGTCTTCTTGGTAGGCGAAACTGAGCAAGACGAAGATTCTCAAACCCTGCTCCACCCAGTTCGTGGTGATTGCCTGGTACAGGAAGATTGGCGAGAAGTGGTCCAATGCGGCATCGCAGTCCACACCTCGGAGGGCAACGTCTATTGAAGACTTGTTGTGGTCAACAGAATATAGAACCGTGGTTTGTTCCGTAGTTAACCAACACAAACTGAACCAGTAGCGAGTAAGCGCAGATTATATTAGGTGTTCCCCACCACTTCCTTCAAGGTTGAGTATATTAGGTGTTCCCCACCACTTCCTTCAAGGTTGAGACCTTCAATTTTCAAGGTCAATATGAAACTAAACTACACGAGACAATGTACTGATGCACTGTCGACTTTTAGCAATCATAATCTGGGTTTGTTCCAGTTGGAGTTTGAGTTCGCCAATAAGTTTTGTAGCGTTATCCCGATCCGATACGCGGTTAGCAAATGCACACAGTCCGGACCATCGCAAATGTTCTTTGAGCGGATCATCAGAAGGTTCCCAGTGATGGATTTGAATTCCGCAATAAAAGCACTCAACTTCATCATCGCGTTGTAGGTAGTAGAAACCGGCACGTGCCATTGAAACAGGGTTTTGCACGCCGGGCCAGTTCTTGAAAGTTCGTAGACGAAACCTACCATCCAACAAGTGAGGAAACGACACGTCTTCTATGCACATTGTGACTGAAGTGTAGCTGTCTACCTTCAAGTCTAAATAACTGTATCACTTGACCTTGAGGCATGTGCTTGAGGCACGTGCTAGAGACATGTCCTTGAGGCATGCCCTTGAGATGTACCCCCAACCTATGACCTTGAGTTAAACCGCCGCCTGAAACAGGTGACCCTGAAAATGTATTGAAATGTCCTTGAGGCATGCCCTTGAAATGTACCCCAACCTATGACCTTGAGTTAAACCTCCACCTGAAACAGGTGACCCTGAAAATGTATTGAAATGACCTTGAGGCATGCCCTTGAGATGTACCACCATCTATGACCTTGAGTTAAACCCCCACCTCAAACAGGTGACCCTGAAAATGTATTGAAATAGGAACGTTGGGAAGTACGATCTTCAGTTGTGTATATAATGGATACTCTTAAGTAGTGTTGCCGTCGAGACGAGAGATTCTCGTCTCTCGTCTCGTCTCGCCCTCTCTCGACGAGACGAGAGAGATATTTTCTCTCGAATGAAAGCTCGAGACGAGACAAGAGAAAGGCCCTCTCTCGTCGAGAAATTGTCGTCTCTCTCGATCTCTCTCGAGCAAAAAATGTTGGTTTTATAATTTTTATGATTTATTGTGAGTGTTTGCATTGACATATTAAACCGTTATTCATGTTTTTTGTATTGTTTTTTTTTTTCAATTAAAAATATGCAAAAATTGTGATGTATTTTCTTTGAAAATAGGTATTTGCGGGAAGAGTAAAATTAGCATATACACCAGAAATTTATAAAATTGTAGTGTAATACGATACACCATTTTAAATTAATAGAGGTTATATAGGGTGGTTTTACATAGATGAAATATGTTTCTCTTATATTTTTCAGAAGCTTTTTAGATTTTCATTAATACCTGAACTATATCAAATGAAAAAAAACGATAAGACGGGTACATAAGTCTTTATGGCAATTTAAAGGAATTTTAAAAATATAAAAAGTCAATACATTAAAAAAAATGATATGAATGCGAAATCAGAGTATGGTGAAAAATGCAATCTTACCATTGTCTTTCTATAAAAAAAAAAAAAAAATAAAACGCCAATTTTAAACATTAATTTTTATTCTGAAGACAGAAAAAAAAATAGCAACATGTAACATAAAAATTTACGAATGAACTAAAAAATATAATATAGGTAGATAGGTAGATACAAAAAAGGGTTGATATCATGATGTATAAAAAGTAAGTTAAGTTGAAAAAAATCACATTTATTACCTACAATTAGTTAATACTTATACAGTGTTTCCCAAAAGTACCTAACGAATAAATTCTGTAAAATGGTTGAGAAACATTTTTCTGAAAAATTCAAGGACATGTAGATTTTTATTTTTAAATCGTCATTGAAAGATGTAATTCTCAACCCCCCACCCCTCAATTCCTAAGCGCTAGCAACCCCAACTTTAAAAATTCAAATAGCAACGTACTCCTTGTGATACCTCATTTAATAGAACTTTTTGTGCTAAATAGAATAAACAAAACTTTTTCAAAATCGGTTTATAAATAACTTAGATATTCAACAAAATGTATTTAAATAAAAGTGCCAATATTCGAGCAGGCGTTGATACGGCTCTAGCACTAAGGGGTAAAAACAATTGCAAATTGTTTGTAGTTAAATGTCAAATACAATTTATTGACATCATTAAAGTTTCGATTCTTTCGGCTTCAGTAAGTCTCATTTTTGCTATCTTATTTCTCAAATCGTTAAACAAGTAACACACACTGCACTACGTAATGTCAATAAATTATATTTGACATTTAACTACAAACAATTTGCAATTGTTTTTACCCCTTATTGCTAGAGCCGTATCAACGTCTGCTCGAATATTGGCACTTTTATTTAAATACATTTTGTTGAATATCTCAGTTATTTATCAACCGATTTTGAAAAAGTTTGATTTATTGTATTTAGTACAAAAAATGCTATTAAATGAGGTATCACAAGGAGGTCTTTGCTGTTTAAATTGTTAAAGTTGGGGTTGCTAGCTCTTAGGGATTGAGGGGTGGGGGGTTGAAAATTACATCTTTAAATGATGCTTTAAAAATAAAAATCGACGTGTCCGAGCATTCTTCTTAATCATTTTCTCAATCATTTTATAGAATTTATCCGTTACTTTCGGCAAACACTGTATATTAGGAACATTAGAAACTCAAAATAATCATTTATTAGCAAATATATTTTTATTAAGTCTACACGAATACCAAGAGTTTAAACATAACAATGTTCTCGCTGACTGCATCACGACGGTTCCTATGCTTTCTTATTTCGAGTCCTGCTTTTGAGAACAGTCTTTCAGCAGGAACTCTGGTGGCAGGTATGGCCAGTATATCACTAGCCATTCCAGCAAGATTTGGAAATATTTCCTCTTGGTAACCCCACCATTTTAAAATATTGGTATCTCGATTAGCTCTTTCTCCGTCTATATACCTTTGATATTCGGTTCTTGCTACCTCTATATTGTTGATGATCGTTTTTTTATATAAGCCAGCCATAAATTCATTACTACTTGTTGATGATGAATCTTTGGTTTAAATCACGAGAGAAGCGAGACGAGACGAGAGAAGGGTGCTCTCGGACGAGAGAAGCGTCCTCTCGTCGAGACGAGAGAGCCATTTTATCTCGTCTGACGAGACGAGACGAGAGAAGGCCTTCTCTCGTCTCGTCTCGTCTCGCGGCAACACTACTCTTAAGAAAGCTCTTCAGACAGTGAAGGGGCGAAGTGAGCAGTGCCGTATCTAGGCAATTTTGCGCCCTGGGCAAACTTGATTCCTTGCGCCCCCCGTCACCCCGGATTTTAATTATTTCTCATTCAAAAAATTTTTATTAATAAGGATTGTTGGATTATCTGAAAAAACATGTACCTACGAAAAAATATTTATTTCATAAAAACATTTCATAACAAAAAATATATTCTATAAAATAAATAATAAAAGGAACAAGGTGAACGAATAAACGCCAAGATGACCCGAGTAGTCCAAGCAACGGCTTCAATAATTTGCTTCACCGCATGCGAGTCCCAGGTACAGGTCTCCAAATATAAGTTTGCCGACACTCCGTAGATCTCTAAGAAAGTGGTGGGGACTCGTCATTTCAGACTTGACTCTCATGCAGCAAACTTAGCATTTTGTACACTCGACGTGGAACGTTTTGAATAAACTTTTGGGATTTATGTTTATAATATTTAATACGGTTCGCATTTATAAGAAAGTGAATTGTACTGAGCTAACTTAGTTAATTTGTAAATGTTTTAAAGCCCTGCATTAATTCGTTCTAAAGCATAAGAAGAGCCTCGCCATTCATTACTGCGGTTATGAAGTGTACTTGAAAACACGTTGTGCGCCTGAGAAGAATTGGGCATCATTTTCTAACATTTACCTGCCTTGTTTTCCCATCTGCGCATCCAGCGGCAAACTTATATTTGGAGACCTGTAGGTAGTATCAGTGGCGGCTCGTGGGTCAAAAAATAGGTGAAGTGCTATTGGGGTAAATACAAAAAAAACTTTTTATTTGGACTTACCTAATTTTTGTACACCAAGTCAATCCTTCTGCCTTTTAGGGTAGCAAATTTGTTGGCAATATCCCTGATCACATATATGTGATCAGGGGTAATATCTTCGTAAAATGGTTGGTTTTTAATTAACCCTAGCAAAAGTTCTTTTTGAATTGAAATATTCGCCAAAGAGGAGAGTCTATCGTGAGATATCGTATTCCTTGGGTATGTTTTTATCCATTTAAGGTGTTTGGTTGAACTTTAATGGACTGTATACTGCATACACAATTATTGACGGAGTATAAAGTAAAATCAATGATTTTTGGACGAGTTCATTATAAACACGTACAGCTCGGCTATTGAAAAAGGACTCTACTACGGAGGCGGCAACTGGCGGTACATCCTCTAAAAACTAACATACGCAATGGCGCGAACATTTAAAAAAGAATGTAAGTAGTTACAAAAGGTCTGAACATAAGGCAAGAAAAAGTTCTTTCAACTGATGCACTTGTCGATGAAATGGTTAGTATAAGGCAAAACAGCTTATAAGCTTCAGTAAAAATTTCTTTATTCTCATTGTGATTTTTGAGTAATTCTTGTAGTGGTATAGTTCTATAATTTTCATTGGCATACAGAAGATGTAATTTGTTGGTTAGACGCTGATTTCTAGGAAATAATTTTCCATGAAATTGTCTTAAACTTTCAAAAGCTTTAGAGGGAAAACATGAATGATTTTGTTCAAATTTTGTTGTATCAGTCAGAGACACAAATCTTTAAATTCATGTTTAAAAACACACACTTATTGCAAAACAAACAAACAACAAACACCAAAACAAGACAGCAGTTTCAATTATTTGAAATCAGTGATAACCGACACGCGACACGATGTGGATGTAGTGAAGTGGTTCGTCGATGCAAAACTAAATACTTCACTCTAGCGATTCAACATGTGTCAACGAACCGCTCGCAGGTGGTGATAACGTACGCGTTACCATGGCAACGAGCAGAGTTAAAGCCAGTCAATTCCAACTCTTCCCTTCATGCGCGTTCGCCGCGTTCGTTTCATTCGAATGCGGCGTAGACAGGGACAAAATAGGCTAGTGGCCAGTGGCGTATATTAATTATGGTAAATAATATGCATTTATAATAAAAAAATCCTCTCAATACGTAGTACTGAAGTGTCGATAAATAAAAAAATAATTTGAATATAAAATTATTTGGATGCACAAATTTTAGGTGAAGAGGCACTTCACCTACTACACCTGGCGAGCCGCCATTGGGTGGTATTCATTTCAGTGAGTGTCAGTGCTCAGTAGCGCCATTAATTCACTAAATGTCCAAGGGCGAAACTAGACCATTTCAGGGTGGGCGCGCGCCCCCTCTTCACCACTGATTGTAAAAAGGAAAACTAGTGCTGTTTGAAAATTTAATTTTATTTTAATATCTCTCTTCTAATTGTACTAAATTGAAACAATAAAAATTGAAATTAATGAGTAGAGGATATTACGAGTAGTAGGTAGTTATTATGAAATTTGAAACTTTGCAGACTTGGGTCATTTTAATGATTTATTTAGGGTTTCCGGTCTCGAGGTGGCTAATAGCTTTGATAACGCTTAGCCGACACATTTTTGGCAGACTTTCTAAGAATAATATATCATATAACTGCATAGGTACTGCTTGTGTATTTGTGTTGAGCCTTATAAGTTAATGTTCCCAAAAAAAAATTGCGCCCTACATTACAGTTCTGGTTTCGCCCCTGTAAATGTCCACCAAAGCGAACCGCAATGTCAGCAAACCACGCCGCGCCGGTAAACTCGAAACCTTTACTTTGTGCTCAGTTTGAGTATTTTTTGGTCTTTTAGTAGTAGAGGAAAGAGTCTGAATTTGCGCCCCCTGTGAGTTTGCGCCCTGGGCAGGTGCCCCTATGGCCCTGCCCTAGATACGGCACTGGAAGTGAGAAGTCGCGCAACATACCCTGTCCGGTGCAGTTGCTTAGCAGTACGTACCCGCTTAATAACTCCCTGTCAAAATACGTCTCCGTGGGACTCCAAACGCATTCGGGATTTTCACCAGTGATTAGTCTACGAGGCAACAAAAACGACTGGTCGAAATTCGATGAAAATGAATGAAAAACGTTTGTAGACAACCAAGGGGTAATATGTAATTATTTCTATTCGTATGGCCTTCAGTTTCCACCTGTAATAGTGGGTAGAAAAACGCTATACTTCCAAGAAGTGCAAAAAAAGAAGTTCATCCGAATATCTGACCCGGACGGCTCCGAAGTGTATCTGGGTGCGGAATCTGCGGAAGAATTGTGGCAATTGCTGCCGATTGTGGAATTTCGATTGGCCAAGTTGAAATCTTCCGATTTTGATAATTACTACAATACGACGATTAAAGGAGTTGTTGATCTTCCCGGCGATTCTCACAGCAACATCGTAGCCCTACTGCAGTCGCTATCGCAAGACACGCAATCGGACAATGTGGCAGCCCTTTTCGAATTGTTAAGGTATGCTAGTGAAGTGGTAAAGTGTGACATAGAAATAGAACGCTGTACGAAAAGTTTATCCGAATAAAATGTGGATGTGTTATGCTGAAGCGTCGCGCTCAAAGCCCAATGATGTACGTAGTGCCGTAGAGTATGTTCAATGCCAAATGCGAGACTTAGCTTTCGATGCATCGCACGAACAAGTGTATGGTCTAGGACGTTGGGGTACTGAAGAGGAATTGAACAAGGAAGAAAAGAAGTACGACAACGGCGTCGCTGTGTGTAATCTGTTTCTAAGGAATGCTATAAGTAGAGACTTATTGTTGGATTTATTGCGTGGTCTACGGTTGGAAGAATTTGCAGATAAAGTGAATCGGTTTATAGAGAAGGAAGAAGCAGAAGGAAAAGATGAAACAGATTAGATTTGATGAATCGAAAAACGAGATTTATGTTATGAGGGTATGGACATACGCATATCAACAAGCTCGAAAAGGATCGTGGGAGAGGGATGCGATTGATAGAATGCGGTTTCACCAACGAATCGAGAAGGCGCATGCTGCATTGCGGAGCATTTTAAATGTAGAACATAGGCAGGACATATATATTAAGCGCTTTAGTAACAATATGCTTTGTATTCAATAAATAAAAAATTAAAATAAAAACGTATATTACTTATTCCATTACATAGTGATTATATATGTGATAAACATTAGATAAGGCACAATAACACAAAGATTTTAAATGAGACATGCATGCTGGTTGGGTAGGTGTTAGCGCCGGATGCTCTTCAATTTCGATGATGGGCATTTTAGTATACCGTCTGAGAAACATAGCCTTTTCACGTCCTTTAACGTAAATAAATTCTGCGCCTCGAATTAGTCTGCGTAGAACTCTTGGAAATAGAAATACACCACGCCTGTTGTTGCAAATTCTTAGGAAGCGAGTCAATCGAAAAGGGAGCTTTAAATAAATAATGCGGTGTACTGGTACCATTATAAACAGCAAATTCTTTGGGAGTGAAGATTTTCTCGGATGTCATAAATCCCAGAACGTCCACTACCAGTTTCATCGTGTAAATTTGTTAGCAATGTTGCACCTTTCAAAGTCATGACACAACTGACCAGTCGAAGTGGACTTAAAGTTGTCGAACTGCTTTAGTGAGAGGACTGCAAGTGAAAGCTCGATCATGTAAAATCAGACAATATGCGGTTGTATTGGCAGGGACGTTGGTGTTAGTCTCGAATTCCACTCTCAGCACCACATACTTGGACTGCATCGCTTCTTTTTGATTAGAGCAGTCTATTACAATTACAGGTGCAGTATCCAAAAATTGCTTTGGTGATAGCAAAGGCTCGTTGGGTTTTTGGTAATAAGAAGACTGAAATTTTGCATACATTTCGTACAATATAGCAAACTGATTCTTTTCGATGTTTATGTTTAAATTATCGTATGGATAACGCTCTCTGTTGAGATACACTCTTACATTTTGAATATTACAGTGATCGAACTTGCTAGGGTTTTTCGAGAGTGCACCTTCACGATCGGTTTGAAAACCGAGTATTATATAACGAGGAGCTTCTAAGCTTGTGGCCGTTTTAATAGCCCACGTATACGTATGTTTATCAGTTTCCTGCATGGCTGGATAGATGTGTGTTTCCCAACTTCTAAAAGTCACTTGCGTATCCGCGTTTTTATCGATGTATTTGGTGAGAGCTAGTTCTTCACGAAGACCAGGCGTGACGTGAGGCACTTTCCAGTAAATTGTATCCAAATGAAATACCACGTCAGAATCAGAAGATACAAGGGCGTCTACGTCTGTATTGCTACGCAACAGAACCAGTTCCTGCCTAGCATTCAAAAAGATTTTCTTGTAGTCTTCAGCCATACCCAGGAGTAGTTTCAGAGGCACACAAGCGTTAAAATTTCCCTGCGCATCAGCTAGGGTGCTTGCATCACTTGGAAACCAACCGGCGTTCTGAAGTCGTACACTATCGTTAGCATTAAGTGACAGAAAACCTTTCATAGTAGACGTTATACCGACTCTTGTCACTGAATCAACAACAATACCATTCATTTCATAACGTATTGTAACGTTTTTACGACGTTTATTTAAAGTAAACTCGGTTCGTGGTGTAAATTAATTTATTAAACAAACTTAAAGTACGAAATAATTATAAAGAACGATTAAACACTAACGTAAAACTAAAACGGAACACTAATATTAAAACCGAACATTAAAGTAATTTATTTATAACAGTTTATTTATTTAACAATTTATTTCTACGTATTCACAAATACGCCGCGATTATTAGTTCAAGACTATTCACGGATATTTATATTAACTTCGCGACCGCGACTGTTGGCTGGATTAGACTGCCCTCTCCTAAGCGAATGCGCCTTAAATATAGGCAGACTTTCAGTCTCGTAAGTTCTACAGGCTTCCAGATCTCTCGCGGCAACGGTGGAAAATTCTAGCGGCGCATGACGCATTTGATCTCGCACCTGCTTTCCGCAGCTGCTGATGCGATTCATTACAGTATATCGCTAAACAAAAAGGCAACACCATTGTTAACAAATTTAGCATCCTTAACGGCTGTACCGTCCTTCTTCAGCAGCCTACCAATCACATAAATGTAGCTTTCGGAAGGCAAAGTCCAAGTATCTTCGGAAATGGTTATTCGTATTTCATCATTATTTCCATATCTGGTGGTGGTAGGTTGATGAGTGTGAAACTCAAAATTCGCTATGGAATTATCGACAAGTACTTTTTGAGAAACGTTTAAAATACTCATTGTAGCACAACAAAACCAAGCGACTGGAGAAATAACTTGTTTCGCTCTGTTAACGGTGCAACTGTCGATCGCTTACTGGCGCAGCTCCCCGTTAAGCGGGACCTTTTATCTTGCTTGCTTGGGGCGTTATAGCGGAAACCCATTGTTAACCTCTTTCAGATGAAGTGCTATCGTGATGGTTTCTTCTCTAAAATTGACAAGATTTTCGTCTTGATCTTGTATTTTAAGGGTTATTTCTGAAATCGTTGTTACGTTTATGGGTAGATAGAATACGTGACGGGGAGCTTCGATTATTTTATATCCCGGAGGTACGCTGGGAAAAAATTGATAAATAGTATGAGCTGACTTAAAAGAATGGGAATAGAAAAAATATCATTTATACCTTTAGTTAACGTCTGTAGCTCCAAATACAAATTTCGCGCAGTTCTTTTAGCAATACATTTATGTAATAGGTACTTCAAATTTGTTTTGTATCAAGTAAAACCAAGATATTATTGTTATTTCTAAAGCAATTTTATAAATGATACTTAGGAAGTGTATGCAGTTTAAAAAAATCAATTCTGAGAAAATATTTCCGTCAAGTATAGATTGTCCGTACGTTGAAAATAACGCTAAAAAATTTAAAACTATCAACAGAACAAAGTATATACCACGCAAACAATTGCTAGCAGTTGATATCTTCATAGTTTCTAATTTCTTATTATATGCTACGAACTTATTGAAGATCTGCAGCAACTTTTTTCCTTTGGCTTTGAAATATGCAGTCATTAAAAGTATTAAAACAGAATGAATATACAACTCGTACACTGACACAATTTTTCCAACTAAAGGTATCTTTATAGAAACAAAAACTTGCATTTGGAATACAAATGTAAACAACAAACTTAATACAGGGTGATTCAAATTCGACCCTCACCATGGGGATCTCCCTTATGAGCAGAGTTATAGGGAATGTTTAAATTCGGCAAAGTTGCTATTTTTTGTTCTCTTTAAAAATCCGCCGGCAAAATTGACTTGCGACAATTGACAATCGAAATATTTTGAAAAATCGAAAAAAGTGGGATTTAGTTTTTTGCTTGTGGCGCTCTTATTTGAATTTATAATTAAAAACTAATAACACATTTTCATAGCCATTTTTTCTCCTCTATCTGATGGTCTGGTTATAATTTTATTAGCACGTTTCGTCTCTTGCAGGCCATCATCAACTTTCTTATTTCTTATGGGGGCCATTTTGTTTTTTTACAAATTCAGATGCTCACTTTTTCTCTGATTACAACGATATATGATATGTACGGAAAATATTCTAAATTTAGTGCTTAATTCTCAAAAAAAGCGTATGTAACTTACAATCATGTCTGCCATGCATTGTTTAAAAACAATGGAGCATCTAGTTAGGTCGCTTTTGTTTACTTGTGTAATTGTTACTGTCAGTGATATCAAAATGCCGTACACTAATGAAGAAAAACGTGATATGTTACATGTTTATTATTCTTCTAATCAAAATTCGACATTAGCGAGTAACTCAAAATTCGAAATGTATCCAGAGAGGCAACAACCACATCGTACTATTTTCCTCCAACTTGATCGAAATTTAACAAAATATGGATCGTTTACTGCACCGCGTAATGCTGGTGCTAACAGAAATTTGAATAATAATGAATCTAACATTTTACAAATGGTAATACTAAGGCCCTATTTTTTTATAAATGTTTTCTCTAAGATATGTTCTTCTAGATAAACAACACTCCTTCGAGATCTACACGTGAAATAGCTCTAGAATTAAATTTACCGCAAACCCGTGTATGGCGAACGTTAAAACCTAATAATTATAAAGCATACAAGATTCATGTCAGTCATACTTTACAACCTGGAGATACGGACAGACGCTTACTTTTTTGTAATTGGTTATTACAATAATGTAATACTGATAACAGTTTTTTAGACAAAATTATTTGGTCAGACGAATCGTAATACCGAGCATTACTGGTCAGTCGAAAATCCAAGGCAGAATAGGGAAAGAAGACCACAACATCGTTTTGGAATTAATGTCTGGATGGGTATACTGCGTGACCGCTTAATTGGACCGTTTATGTACGAAGAATCTTTGAATGGGGAACGATATTTGAATCTTCTTCGTACCTAAGTATCTGATTATTTAAAAGATGTTCCATTAAATGAACCCCAAAGATTATGGTGGCAACAAGACGATGCACCGCCTCATAATGCGAGAAATGTACGAACTTATTTGCATCAGGAATTTCCCAATCATTGGATTGGAAATGGTGGGGTAGTGGAATGGCCGACGAGATCCCCTGATTTAAGCCCTCTCGATTATTTTCTTTGGGGAGCTGTAAAAAATCAAGTAAACAGAGATACACCTCACAACATTGCCGAACTAAGAGCTAGGATACAGAATGTTTTCAAGATGATCCCCAGAAGAAATAATCAGAGAGCTGTCCAAAATTTAAGAAAACGTGCACAATTATGCATTAATGAAAACGGCAGATTATTTGAATATTTATTGTAATAAATTGTTTTTATTTTTAATATGTATTAAATTTTCCAATTTTGTTCTCATTAATCCGGTATTTTCGTTAGATTAGGTTCATGACGAGCTTCATTATTATAATATTTTGATATCACTGGCAGTAACAATTACACAAGTAAACAAAAGCGACCTAACTAGATGCTCCATTGTTTTTAAACAATGCATCATTGCAGACATGATTTTAAGTTACATACGCTTTTTTTGAGAATTAAACACTAAATTTAGAATATTTTCCCTACATATCATATATCGTTGTAATCAGAGAAAAAGTGAGCATCTGAATTTGTAAAAAAACAAAATGGCCCCCATAAGAAATAAGAAAGTTGATGATGGCCTGCAAGAGACGAAACGTGCTAATAAAATTATAACCAGACCATCAGATAGAGGAGAAAAAATGGCCATGAAAATGTGTTTTTAGTTTTTAATTATAAATTCAAATAAGAGCGCCACAAGCAAAAAACTAAATCCCACTTTTTTCGATTTTTCAAAATATTTCGATTGTCAATTGTCGCAAGTTAATTTTGCCGGCGGATTCTTAAAGAGAACAAAAAATAGCAACTTTGCCGAATTTAAACATTCCCTCTAACTCTGCTCATAAGGGAGATCCCCATGGTGAGGGTCGAATTTGAATCACCCTGTATACATATAAACATAGAATATGGTTTGGAATGGACTTATCATATTAGATTGCTTAAATGTTCTTTTTCCTGGAGGCCCCGATATTTCAATTGGTGTCGCCCCAATGCATTTGAGTAAAACGTAAGAAGGAATTAAAACCGTACAAAAATCACTGTTGCCACTTTTATATCGTTTTTTAACTGCCATGTTTTTGTACTGTGCTTCTTACAGAATTGATAGGTAGGTACCAAATAAATAATAATGCCGTATGCTATACGTATCGTAAACGATGCCCTAATACAAATAGCAATATACATTAGCATAGTAGCTTTGCTTATGTAAACCGTATAATTATATTGCTATTGATTTAAGAGAAATAAAAAACCTTGATTGAAAACATTACAGCTAACAGGCGACAGTCCGCATGCGAACATTTATACGAAATTTCGTGTTTCACAATTTTTGCTTTTCATTGTAATTTATAAACATGTTAGAAAATTTCAAAACTTTTTTCAATAACTTTTACTTAAGGAATTTTTAAATTACTTTTAAATAACTGGTATTTTACTCTAGGTACTGTTTCACATTTCCTTAATTTTTAACTACCCTGTAAGTGCTGTCGACATTCTATGAGTTTTTATGCCTACTGTGTTAAAGATCATTCAAATAGCGAATCGAATGCCGCATTATTTGCTTCAATAGCAACTATCTTGGAAACGGTTAACTTTCACGACATTTAAACTGTATACCTTTTTTGCATGAAAATGATAAGGCAATTGCTTTTTTTTAGTTAAATCTGCCTTAACTTTAAGTATAAAGAAGTTTAACATTTTTTAAGATATTAGGTGTAGCAAAAGTAAGGCCCTTTTGAGAGCCACGTTAATATTAAGTACAGATTTACTGTTTACCATCCCAAAAAAATTAGTTTCACCAATATTCTTAAGAATATTTCGAAAACTTTTGAATCTACTGTTGGTCTGTGTCTCATTACTTATAGACCACCCTGAATAGTATTAGCATATGCTGCAATATACTTAGCTGATTAGCCTTATTCAACCTATTGCCGACTTCTCTTTTCATTGATTATTATCTTTGCTCATAAGTATTCGAAGTTTCGTATTTCTTCTAACGGCTGGTTATCTAGAATTATACTCCTCGTTCCTTATACGGTTAAGTCGGAAGTTGAATGCAAATTAATAATTTTAAATGGAACGATCTGTATATTTTTTAATACCTACTCGGACAAAGCATTTAATTACGTGTTCGAAAATATAAGGTTCCATCCATCCTAGATATCAGTCTTGCGACCGGTTTGCAATTTTATACTAGGGTAATGTATTCTTTGCAGTGGTTTCTCGTTATGTACAGAGTTTGTGACCTTGTATTAAGTGTATAGTGTATGTTTTTCGTCGACTACCCCGCAGATAGAATCGCTAATTGTAACCAAATTATTAAATGGCTTCCCGCTCACAGTGGGATGTTTTTTATCCTTGCCATTAGGTACGTGAGATTCAAACCCAAGACTCCTAGCTAGGAGCCCAACATCTACATCCACACATAAATATTATCCTGGAACTAATTACTTTCTGACGTGTTACTTCTGCTTCAATTTCAGGTGTTGCCAGTCGTGGTCCTTCAACAGTCATTTGTCCTGTCGGTACTCCGGAGTACCACTGTACGTAACCATCCTCTATTTGTTTAACTTCTTGACCTTAGCTGGGGGCTAGTATTCCTATTTGATACTGCTTCATCTCTACCACCATCTCTACTTCTTTTCTGGTAACCCTGGTAATATCTTAATATTACTAATTATTTTCTATTATTTCGTCGAGGTTGTCTACATTTAAACGGTCCATCTCGGGGTTAATTTTCATTTCTCTGAATCATATCTTCCTGTGGGTGATCGGCTTAACAAAGAGGACCCCGTTACTTCGGGACAACTGGCCGTGCCTGCTTATTGTGAATATTCGTAGCAATATGGTTTTCAGAATATCCTCTATCCCAGGGAACGCACTCTCTCTGAAATACGTCCTTTTTTAATTTTTTGTAGTCTTCAATGTTCTTCAGCGTTCTAAGCGTGTAAGGAAAAAAATTTCGAGCGTATTGCTTCATGTAAGATTTTATTACAATGAATTAAAATGAAATGGCATACAATTAAAATTTATCTTTATTATGTATCGTATTATGTAGAATTGGAATCGAAATAACTGATATTTTTATAACTCAAAGTATAATGTTATTGTTATTCATTAAAGAAAGGCCAGATCGAATTGAATAAGGATTATTAAATATGTAGCACCAGCTCCAACCATCTGTAAAATACAAAAAGAATATTTTATTTTTATATAATATTTTATAGTTCATCAAGGGAAGAGGTTTAACTTTATGGGGTATATACGAGGGTGTTTGAAAAGTTTTGCCTTCTTTGCGATATCTTTATTAGTAAATAAGATATACAAATATAAGCTATACAGTGCAAATTTTGTTACTACGAACATAGCAGACGATATGACCAATTTACAAATGCCGAAAATTTGGCGTTGACAGTTAACGAATTTTTGTCAACAGATATTATTAATTTACAAAATTTGCGCCGGCCTTAGCGTCTTTTTGGGTATACGTAAATTGGCCTATGTTCGCATTTCATAAATTTGCACTGTATACTTGTTTTCTATAAGCTTGGAATGTTCTCTATCAAGGGGCGTGATTACTTTTTTAGGAAATTGCCATCCTTGTTCACACACGCATGTAAGACTGAACAAGTTTCTTCATCCCGTTGGAGAAGAAATCAGGCATTTGGTGCCGGCACCAGTGACGCACAGCTGCTTGCACCTCCTCATTATTAGTGTAAAGCTGCCCCTTCAGGTTTACCTTCAGCTTTAGCAAAAGAAAAATCGCAAGGGGCAAGATCCGGCTATAGCAGAGAGGATGCGGTAAAACGTCGTAACATTTCAGGCTCTGTAATGCTTCTTGCGTTCTTCGACTTCTTCGATGTCAGCTTTAACTCGCTGCAATGGAGCTCGAAGTTTTTTCAAAGTGGACATATATTGGCTGGAGGTGATAGTGTCGCCTTGCTTCAAAAATTCAAAGTGGACTGTGCTGTTCCAGTCCCAAAAGACGGCTATAAGGTCTGTTCCCGCCGAAGTGAAAGCTTTGAATTTTAGAAAAGTCCCTAAGCCTGTACTCCATTGATTTCCGCTTGCTCTGCGGCTGTGATGATGTACCCAGGTCTTGTCACCAGTGTCAATCTGGCGGAGAAAGGTTTCCTATCATGCCAAAAGTTGCTGGTAAATCTTCTTTCGACTGTGTTTTCTTTCTGGAGTCAATAGGCGTGGCACCCATCTTGCGCACGCTTTCTTGTAGCCAAGCAAAGCATGAATGATGTGGAGGGCCCCTTCAAGAGAAATCTCAACAGTTCAGCGATATTCTTCTACTTTACTCGACGATTAGCACGAAACAGTAATAGTGCGTTGCGTCAACTTGCCATTTTGATCACTACAGTCTACAGTATGGCCATCTAATATTGCTGGAAAATGCTACTGGGTGTCTTGATAGATAGTGGGTTAGAGAATATTATGATACCTACCTACCTACCTATTTTATTTGCCTCGATGCAATATTACCAAACCTATGGGTAGGAGGTAAAAGTTTTCAAAACACCCTCGTGCAACAATTACACATAAATACATAGGCGTGGCACATTTTCACGATTTATATTCTTTAATCTGGTGAAAAAGTTTTTCATAAAAAACAATTTTTTGTGCAGCCGGCGCGAAGTAGTCATTTCGCGTACGCAATACAGGACGCGAGATCCGATTTCGCGGCCTGTATTGCGTTACCCTAGTAAACGGCCGCGAAACGCGTTTTATTTATGTTGTTTCCATAGAAACATTGTGACGTGAAAGCCGACTCTATTATTTACATTCATTTATGATAAAAATTTGTAATTATGTATTTTTTACAGCTGCACAAAAAATGCTGTGTATACTTCATCCGCGAAATTCTTTAGCGCCCTCGCGATTGTCCTGCCTCGGCCGCAAGCGGCCTCGGCGACAATTTTTCTCTCGGTACGCTAAAATGTAATTTCGCGGCCTTAGTATACAAATAACTATTAATTTACTATGTTGTAATTTTAAAATACTAGAAATAACTGAAAATGTTTACCGTGAAAATTAAAGGTGAATCAACAATAAAGAAACCCCCTGCCGTTATTTCTACTTTCTCATGCAATAGTTGTAAGGAAAATGAGTTAATCTAAAACGAAAATGTTTTAGACATTGTATATTTAAATTTAATACATTTCTTTAAAACTGTAACCTTTTGCTGCAGTTTAAAGTCCTTAGTCGCCAGCATAAGTTTCAACAATTCTTTATTCATTAAATTTGCCTGAAATAAAATGTTAATTATATTTTAAGGACACCAAAAACTCCTACAGTGGAGTGTAGGAGAAAATACTTAGAAAAAATATATATTGAAATATAACAAAAACTACTTACGTGCTTCTTAACCAAAGAACAGACCGTCACCATTGAGAAAAGATCAGCTGCGTGAAGAAGTATCCACATTGCTCTCAAAATATATAATGCAATGTAAATTGTCTCCTTTTTATAGAGTTGTGGAAAATAGAAGTAAAGTTCAGTAGTTAATACGTAAAAGTCTATACCTAATAATATCAACAAGGGAACCGAATAGATATCATTAAAAGCTGTCATTATCCTACATAATTCCAAATATATTCCGCTAATCTCATCCGTGAATCTGAAAGTTCTAGGATATTCGCATATTAATTTAAATCGAATCGCTAAAGAATAAATGAAAGATCTGATCAAATCACCGATTGTAGTTTTGTAAACAATACCGACAAATTTTATACATCTCATAAAATTTTCGGCTGTCCCTCTGCTTTCCAAATAACTGTCATATAGGTATACTACAAAGAACAATGCGGAATTCAAAATTATCCACAATACAACAAATCGCTTAATCAAATTATTATTCACTTTTAGGCCCAGCTTATTCACTTTTTCATTCACTTCTAGCGCATTTTTAAATGTGAGAAATAAAAACTTTTCGTTTAGTTTATGGAATAATACCATTATGAGTGCCGGGAATAACTGAATAAATATCCCCGGTATGATTATTATTTTAGAAACAATTGGTTCCTGCAATAGCAAATTAAACAGGTCTTTTGTTGCAAAGAGACAGAAAAATGCTAAAAACGTATATATGCAAAGTACAATGCTGTACCGACTTATCGAATTCATTTGTCCAAATACTCGATGTCCACACGGTCCGCTGTATGAAAATGAAATAACTCCTAACCATTTTAATAAAGCGCATGGCGGTTCTGAAGCTGTTAAAATATCGCTTCTTGTTGATTTTGAAGTAGCCTTAAATTTCTTCATTTATATTTGTACTGTAAATTTATATTTTTACTGCTCGTTCTTGTACGTGTACAGCTGAGCTATTCAATAGTTTGTCTGAATAATCAGCAAATAAATTAATGATGTGCGCTATTAAGCTAAAAGGCTCCATAAATTAATGCCTGCTATGTTGTTAATGTTGCGTATAAAATCAACATCAATTTATGTTACTGTCAATCAATTACCTATTTAAGTGTATTACATTGGATTAAGTAAGCACTAAGAGTTAGACGTTTTAACTGTGAAATTTGTTATATATCAATTGAAATATACAATGTGATGCACAACCTCGAGTTTGGATTAAAGAAGAAAAAGATATGTATAGTTACAGTTACATCTAAGTTAATTCTGTGCATTAGTACTCCAGTATGTAAGGCGTGTGGAGTTTAGCTTATTCTTCTTCTTTTTGCCTTGTAAAAACATACGGGGCGCAATTATTTGCAATCTGTCAATATGACATAATCTTTCATGCAATCGGCCCTGTTGTGTTTTGTGATTTGGATTTGATTTGTTTGGTTATCGTTAGTAAGTATAATATTTTACTATTTGAAAATGTGCTTGTGTAAATCGGTCTCTCTCGCAGCGCCACCTACTGCAATCTTAAACAAAATGGAGTATAGTACAGAATTTGGGTTAACACTTAATACCAGGAAACGAAATACATGATAATTAGATAATTACCAAGAAAAATAGTATCGGCGATCAGTTATACCGGGTGGTGCATTGTCTCGCGCACCATAGAGATTTCAATGGCAAATTTTTAATTTGTAAATATTTGCTTCCCCAATTATTTTAGACCAAAAGTGCACATATGTTTCTTGTAGAGAAAAAAATACCCAATCCAATGATGCTATTTTGCAGTTTTTCAATTTTTCCGTAACAGAAAAACTGTGGAAATTAATTCTTGCACTTTTATAAAATCACTGATGCCTTGGAATTAGTGAAACAGTCTGGCTTGTCAGTTAGTTACACTTGTTAAAATGATTGTCACATAATAGTATATTATATACCAAGGTAGAGAAGATATTTTTCTCAGCCGAGCAGTGTTATTTTCCGACATGCGAAGCATGGAGGGAAATAAGTTGCGAGGCTGAGAAAAGTCTTCTCTACCGTGGTTTATATACTATTTTTTTTCACTACTAGCACCTTTATTCCATCTTTACATCAATAAAAAATAAAATGACAGATGCATATATTTATTTCTAAATATCCACAAAAATCAAATAGCCTTGCTTGAAAATAAAGGGAGGAGTTAATTTCAATTGACGTTTATGTAAAATATATTTATAATAGGCACCTGAGTGCATATCAATTGTTTCCATTATTAACCAGTAGTCAATAATGAAAAATTATTGACCACTAGGAGAGAAATTCATCTTCTTGGCTTGAAAACAAGGTTAATAATGACATCTTCTAATGCTAGTAGTGAAAAATAGTTATTTATGTACCAAGTCAGTAAAGTGATTCTTTATCGAACGAGTCTGAGGTTATGAGCCGAGCGAGCTAGCGAGCGAGGCGAGTAACAGGCGAGTTCGATAAAGACACTTTACTGACGTGGTGCATACAAAACTTTATCGCCAACCGTAAAAATGTATAATTGATAAAAATAACTTCAATTATTTTCTATAAATAACTCGCGACAAAACTTTTACTGTTGGAGCTGTGACAGGAACAAACGATTTTTGTTCAATGTCATACAGTCATGGTTATGTTGATTAACATTAGCGGCAGGTAAAATGCTTGATTTGTACAGTAAGATAAAGTGTTTGTTTACTGCCGCAAATCGCTATGGTAATGCATGGCTTTACTGACGGTTGGCGATAAAATAATTTTATCCACGACTAGTCAATAATCTGTCAATTATTCATGTGTTTGGTCACTCATAATAATATCCATTATACACTGAAATCATTATGCACGGTGTCATGGTAACATCATTTCATTATGCACGGTGTCGTGGTAACATCATTGTCCATGGTGTATAACGAAGGAAATAGGTTATGTTGTCATTGAAATAGGTTATGTTGTCATTGAAATAGGTTATGTTGTTATTTAAACTTTAATTTAAATTTTAATTAAAAATTCTTAGTATTTTGTAGTCGAGGATAAAGTATAGTATACTACTCGCTATAATGGCTACTATTACCTCGGATAGTTGCAAAACTCGCTCGCACGCTCGCTCGTGTTACATACATTATCATCGGTAATAATAGCATACATTATAGCGTCGTGTATAATATAGTATTATTTTCCGTTAAGTTTGTTTTAAAAAGTAATTTCCCTTCCTGCTGAATTTGTTGAATAATTTTTATTTGTTTACCAAGGCCAAAAAGTTACATTTGTAGTATTGTCGTATTGAAAGATAATTTCAGAAAGGTAACGGTAACTCAACTTGTCAACCAAGCCAGAGGCGAAACCCTTCAGAAGTCTTCGAATTCATTATAAGACACAGTAGGATCGTACGCACTTCGGGAAAGAAATGACAGTGGAGACGAGTTCTTGAGTTCTGTCAAGAAAATGAATACACAGTCGTTAATACATGGTACCTATAAACTTCCACCAAGACGATTACATACCTGGAAATCACCCTAGCATGCAGCAAATAATATAGTACATAATCAGATTGGTTATATTTTGATAAATAGATGATTTAGAACTAGCGCTAAAAGTGCCAAAAATTTATCCAGATGCTGATATACCCACAAACCTCAAATTGTTATTAGTAGGTACATACAAGCAAATAGTACTTTTTAGAAGAAATAATTTATAAAGTTTTTATATTCACGTAGTTATATTCCCAATAGGGGTAGGAACAAAAGCCTGAAAAGTTCCCACCCAACGAGTGTCCGCAACATCCCCCTTTTTCGTGAAAACTCACCCCTAGCGTGTATAGGATACAGTTTTTTGAAAATTTTTTGTAACCCGTTGCTCCGATTAGTAAAATGTACAGGAAATGAAAAGTTTATTATTAAATTCTACACAAAAAAGGTTATATTGTCCTTTTGGCTAATCTCCATTCAACTCTGGCAAATTGCGTTTAAAGTTAAAGGGATAGTTATTTATAAAGTTGTTTTAAATGTCAAATACAAGCACTATATCTGTCTATTAACTGGATATTATTAACCACTGTATGTTATAATGTGTCGAATACGAAAATCGCTGCACTTAAAACCTCATTTTATTGATTTCTAACAGCGCCCTAATTAGTACCCTTAACTTTGAACGTTATTTTCGCGAATTGGGTGGGAATTAGACAAAACATCAATATAGCACTTTTTGTGTAAAATTTAATAAAGAACATTTTTGTTTCTATAAACATTTCCCGTTTAAACAACGGCTAAAGAGAAAAATGAGAAAAACTAGCACAATGTACGAGTTGGGGGGTGATTTTAGGTAAATAAGGGATGTTGCGGACACATATCAGTTGGGAACTTTTCGGGTTTTGGTTTCTACCCCTGCTGAGAATTTATCTACGTAATATGAAAACTTTATAAATGTTTTAATGTTTAATTTGCGTATACTATATGTATGCAACTGAGATTACGATTGAAAACTAGAAAAAGCAAAACAAAGAAGCTAGTTAATTAGAGGACGAACAGAAAACTCAGTTAGGAGAAGCGATTGGAGCAAGGGTGACAAACGACAAAGTCATTAGAAGATGTGGAAAAGATCGGGAATTGTTCTCAATAACCACAAGACGAAAAGCTGAATATTTCGGCCACATACTGAGGGGTAAGAAGTATAGGTTACTGACTACACTGCTCAAAGTCGTACAGGGATATTTTACATAATTAAAAGTATTAAGATTATTTTCTATTTTTAAATATATTTATTAGCCTAGTTAGATTATTTACAATATGATTTAACTAAAATGGTACAAAAATCAAAAAGAGAGACTTGAAAAATCAGTTAGACTTAAGTATTTAACTATAAATTATGTTAACAAAGAAACAGCCTAAAATCTAAGATGATTAAATGGAAAAGAAATCCGATAAACGGTAGCTAATAAATTTTCTAGTAACTAGTATGACCCCCACGATTATTTAACACCGCCCTAATACGGTTAGGCATGCTTAAAATCAAATGGCCAATGACTTCTTGTGGTATTGCTCTCCACTCTCTTTGAAGAACTGTGAAAAGGTCTCGGTGATTATTAATATGGTCATTTTCATTTGTTACCCTTCTCTGCAACATATCCCATGCATGTTCCAAGGGATTCATATCCGGAGACTGAGGAGCCCATGGTAACAATGAAATTTGCTGTTGATCTAACTCATTCATTACAATTAGGGCAGTATGTGGACGTGCATTATCCTGCATCAAAATAAAATATTTACTCGCCGCACCTGCATATGGCACTACGACAGGTAAAATGACCTGTTCGATGTAAATTTGACTTGTCATATTGCCTTGGATCAAAACGAGATCCGTTTTTCCTCCAATGCTTATGCCAGCCCACACCATGATTGTACCACCTCTAAAAGAATGGACTTCCTGGAATGTATTCAAGCGATTTAAGCAGCCTGGCTGCCTCCATACTCGGATTCTTCTTGAATCGCTGTAAATACCATATCTGGATTCATCGGTGAACATTACATATGACCATTGTTCATTTGTAAAATGTTGGTGTTCTTGTGCCCATAAATCTGCGATTCCTTACCGTTAGAGGTGGGACTGTAATGGGTCGCCTGGATCTTAACTGTACCTCGTGTAACCTATTGCGTACAGTTTGATCGCTAACCAGTACGCCATGTGTCCGATTCAACTGATTTTGAAGTTGGCGAGCAGTACAGGTTGGATTTCGTCGAGCACTAAGTTGGATGTAACGGTCTTGCACTGCGCTCGTAATCCGTGCGTTGCCATGATGTTGGTTACGTACTACATCACCAGTTTCCCTATAACGCCGCCATAACCGACTTACGACACTTTGTCCAACTTGTAACATACCAATGGCACGTAACATTAGTTCTCGTGATAAATGTCGCCTTTCCATTGGTAAGAAAACATAAATTTACACACAGAATTTAAATCTGTAAAACAATGATGCAAAAACTGACGTTTTTCTACAGTTAAATGAAAAACATAAGACGCGTTATTATAACAAATATTAAACAAATGAAGAAAACAAAAGAACATCGTGTCATTGATAAAAATATAATATGAGAATAGCTTATACAGTGTGGTACAAAAGTATGGAACAAATTCAATATCTACTGAAATAATTGTTTTTTGGAAAAACGCTCGGACAGGTAGAGCCATTTAAATTACGGTGCATATTTTAAGAGGAATCGAATTTTTTTTGCGACAGTCATTTTTCTACGGTGACGTTATCGCCCTTTCTTTTAAATAGGAACTTGCATATTTGACAATTGCAGTAGATAGTCCTTTTTTTCTCTTTCTAACCGTGCAAAAGTTTTAAACCATCTCATAAGATTTTTTTTGAGAAAATTGCCAAAATAGTTTTACGTCCAGTAGGCCTGGTACAATGGTACATTTCTAAACAATAACTACAGTAAATGTTCGAACTGACGGCCATTAACCTCTTGGCAATACCCCAATCGAAAAATAAATTCTTGCAGTACACTACGAATTGTTTCTGGTGTGATTCTGCGTATTTCTTCTCGGATTCGCAGCTTCAGCTCTTCTAAATCCCGAGGTTTTCTTATGTACACTTCACTTTTTAGGTAACCCCATAAAAAGAAATCAAGCGGCGTTAGATCTGGAGATCTAGGAGGCCACTCTATAGCACCTCGTCTGCCAATCCATCTGTTTGGGAAGATTTGGTTCAGATACTGACGCACTGTAGCTGCATAATGCGGAGGAGCCCCATCTTGTTGATACCAAAGATGAACATTCGGAATATCGGGGTCTTCTTCATTCGGAAACAACACTGATAATGCAGGAACAAGTTCGTTTCGCAAAAATTCCAAATATCGTTCACCATTTAGTGTGTTTTCGAAAAAGAATGGTCCTAAGATTTGGTCTCCAGCAATTCCTGCCCATACATTAATCTTTCGGGGGTATTGAGAATGTGCCTCATGCATCCAATGGGGGTTTTCCGCAGCCCAGTAGCGACAGTTTTGCCTGTTCACAGTCCCGTTCAAACAAAAAGTAGCTGCGTCGGAAAAAACTACGTGTCTAACAAACATTGGATTAGCATTGCAGATCCCCATCATGTTTTCACAAAACTCTTGCCTGCGATCATAGTCATCATCAGACAGCTCTTGTACCAACTGTATTTTGTATGGGTGGAATTTTTGTTTTTTAATATACGCAATGCTGTAACATGGCTCATGTCATGATCTCTTCCAAACTGACGACTTGAGTTGTGAGGATTTTCTTGGATTTGTAATAAAACGTTAAGTTGTGCGTCTGCTGCTACTACAGGGCGCCCAGCTTTGGGTAAATCTCTAACATGACCCACTTCATGAAGCTTTCTCTCAATTTTACTAACCGTTGATCTTGTAATGGGTGGACGGTGTGGGTGAATTTCATTGAATAATCGGCAGACTTCTTCTTGAGTTCTGCTCCTGTCGCCACATCCAATCATAATTAATATCTCAATTCTCTCTGTTTCTGTAAGATGCATAATCTTGCTGCTTAATATCTACACTAAGTCGAACTAATTTGACACTTTGATTGAAAGTTAGCTCAAATAAAAAAAAAGTATCGAGTTCTAGATGCTTTTGCTGTTGTTGACAGGCCTACTGGACGTAAAACTATTTTGCCAATTTTCTCAAAAAAAATCTTATGTGAGGGTATAAAACTTTTGCACGGTTAGAAAGAGAAAAAAAAGGACTATCTACTGCAATTGTCAAATATGCAAGTTCCTATTTAAAAAAAAGGGCGATAACGTCACCGTAGAAAAATGACTGTCGCAAAAAAAATTCGATTCCTCTTAAAATATGCACCGTAATTTAAATCGCTATACCTGTCCGAGCGTTTTACCAAAAAACAATTATTTCAGGAGATATTGAATTTGTTCCATACTTTTGTACCACGCTGTATATCAATTGAAATATACAATGTGATGCACAACCTCGAGTTTGGATTAAAGAAGAAAAAGATATGTATAGTTACAGTTACATCTAAGTTAATTCTGTACATTAGTACTCCAGTATGTAAGGCGTGTGGAGTTTAGCTTATTCTTCTTCTTTTTGCCCTGTAAAAACATACGGGGGCAATTATTTGCAATCTGTCAATATGACATAATCTTTCATGCAATCGGTCCTGTTGTGTTTTGTGATTTGGATTTGATTTGTTTGGTTATCGTTAGTAAGTATAATATTTTACTATTTGAAAATGTACTTGTGTAAATCGGTCTTTCTCGCAGCGCCACCTACTGCAATCTTAAACAAAATTGAGTATAGTACAGAATTTGGGTTAACACTTAATACCAGTAAACGAAATACATGATAATTAGATAATTACCAAGAAAAATAGTATCGGCGATCAGTTATACCGGGTGGTGCATTGTCTCGCGCACCATAGGGATTTCAATGGTAAATTTTTAATTTGTAAATATTTGCTTCCCCAATTATTTTAGACCAAAAGTGCACATATGTTTCTTGTAGAGAAAAAAATACCCAATCCAATGATGCTGTTTTGCAGTTTTTCAATTTTTCCGTAACAGAAAAACTGTGGAAATTAATTCTTGCACTTTTATAAAATCACTGATGCCTTGGAATTAGTGAAACAGTCTGGCTTGTCAGTTAGTTACACTTGTTAAAATTATTGTCACATAATAGTATATTATATACCAAGGTAGAGAAGATATTTTTCTCAGCCGAGCAGTATTAATAAGTTGCGAGGCTGAGAAAAGTCTTCTCTATCGTGGTTTATACAGGGTGACAGTGAAAAAACTACAATGCATAGTACCACGCGATAGAGGACCATAAAATAATAAAAAAAGTTCTTATACGCTAATAATTGGGTGGGAATTAGACAAAACATCAATATAACACTTTTTGTGTAAAATTTAATAAAGAATATTTTTTTTCTATAAACATTTCCCGTTTAAACAACGGCTAAAGAGAAAAATGAGAAAAACTAGCACAATGTACGAGCTGGGGGGTGATTTTAGGTAAATAAGGGATGTTGCGGACACATTATCAGTTGGGAACTTTTCGGGTTTTGGTTTCTACCGCTGCTGAGAATTTATAAATTATTTCTCCTATTCTATGTTTTAATGTTTAATTTGCGTGTACTATATGTATGCAACTGAGATTACGATTGAAAACTAGGAAAAGCAAAACAAAGAAGTTATACCTTTTCAACTTCAAGTTGAGACTAATCATCTTCAAATTGAGAATAAACACATTCAAATTGAGACAAAACAATCTGAAATCAATTAAACACATTCAAATTGATATTTAACATAATCAAATTGACAATAAACACTTTCAAATAGAAAATAAACACATTCAAATTGGGACTAAATAACTTCAAATTGGGAAATAACAACTGAAAATTAAAATTCATCAATATTATATCAAAAAATATATCGACAATAATTTTTATAAATGAAACTGTTGTACAGTTGCCGGAAATTACCCCAAACTGAGTTTCTCCTCGTCAGCTGTGTCTGTGTATGTATATAGAAAACATTATACATATAGGAAAACGTATGTACATATAACAAAACCATGAACTGGAGAGAAATTAATAATAGGTGATGAGACAAAATTGCCAATATTATTTAAAATAACTTAATATACATGTAGTCATCTTTGTTTCTACTAATTTTTGTATTTGATACAATAAAATGAATTGCTTCCCAATTTTAAATTGATTATTCCCAATTTGAAAATGTTTATTCTCAATTTGATTATGTTAATTCTCAATTTGAATGTGTTTAATTGCCTTCAGATTGTTTTGTCTCAATTTGAATGTGTTTATTCTCAATTTGAATATGTTTATTCTCAATTTGATTATGTTAATTCTAAATTTGAATGTGTTTAATTGATTTCAGATTGTTTTGTCTCAATTTGAATGTGTTTAATCTCAATTGTATATGGGCCCAACGAAGATGCGAGAGCACAAGAGAAAGACAAATTTTGGGAACAGTTAAGCTTAACGGTAGAGGCGGCAAGAGGGAGGATTTATGTAGTGGGAGACTTAAATGCTAGAGTAGGGAAACGAGATGACAAATACAAAGTTATTGGTAAATTTGGGGAAGAAGTACGGAACAACAACGGGAGAAGGCTGCTGGATTTTTGCATAGTGTATGACTTAATCATCGCAAACTCCTTCTACCAACACAAAGACATTCATAAATACACAAGAGCAGTGCCAAGTAGAGGAGAGTACTCTATTATAGATTATATAATTGTAGAGAGAAGTAGTAGAACAATAGTTAATGACGTAATGGTGAGAAGAGGATTTGAGATTGGCAGCGACCACTTCCTGGTAGTAGGCAAAATTAAATGTAAACATGGTAAGGAGAGCCTACAGAATGATAAGAAAGTACTCAAGGAAAGGAAAGAAACAATAAGAAACTATAAACTAAGGAATAAAGAAACAGCTAAAAAATATGAAGAAGCGGTAGAAAGAGAAATAAGGAAGAGTCAAAAAGAATTAGATAGTGCTCACATGGAAGAATTATGGGAAATTTTTAAAAATATAATTGTGACATCGGCCAAAAAGGTATGCGGGACGCACAAGGAGAATAGAAGCCAGAAGCAAACGGCGTGGTGGTCTGAAGAAATTAAACAACAAGTTAAAATCAAGAAAAGAAAGTGGAAAGAATACCTAAATAACAAAACAGACGGGAGGTACGACGAATACAAGAAACAAAGGGCTGAAGTTAAAAGGGTAATTAGAGAATCTAAACAAAAGTCATGGAAGGAGTTCGGAGACATACTTGAAAAGGACAGTAAAGGAAATCAAAAGTTATTCTTCAAAGTGTTAAAGAACCTCAGGAGAAATGAGAAAATAGATACCATAGGAATTAAAAACGAAAAAGGAGAGATACTAAGAAGCGAGAAAGAAATAATGAGTCGCTGGAAAGAGTACTTCCAAAAGCTGCTTATAACAGAAACAGAACACGAATTAGAAACTCCTCAGGAAGAAGATAGTGAAACCTTAAGTAGAGTTGTAGAAGAAGAAAAAGAAGGAAATGAGATCATGAGGGAGGAATTAGCAGCAGCGATAAAAGTGTTAAAGAATCGCAAGGCACCAAGCTGTGACAGAATTACGACAGAGATGATTAAAAGCATGGGGACAAGTGGACTGCAAATATTACTGAAGATATTTAATAGAGTCTGGAAGGAAGAGAAAATACCTAGAGACTGGGAATTAGGATTAATACTACCAATTTTTAAAAAAGGAGACGGGATGGACTGTAATAATTACAGAGGGATAACCCTACTGAGTACACCAATGAAGTTGTTTGAAAAAATCATCGAGAAAAGGCTAAGGAGGGAAGTAGAACCGACGTTATTGCAAGTACAAAGCGGGTTTAGAAAAGGAAAAAGCACGCAGGATCATGTATTCACAATTAAAGAAATTATTAACAGAGCGAGAGCAAGATCTAAAACAATCTACCTAGCGTTCATAGACATGGAGAAGGCCTTTGACCGAGTACCGAGGAAGAGAATATGGGAGTGCCTAAGTGAAAGGAATATAGACAAGAAATTAATCAGAGTGACCAAATGCCTCTACAGGGAAACAAGAAACAGGATAATCAGTAAGAATGCAGAGTCCGAGACATTCCATACGAAGATGGGTGTCAGACAAGGAGGCAGCCTCAGCCCGTTGCTATTCATCACTTTCATGGACAAAGTAATTAGAAGGGCAAAACAAAGAACAAAATCTTTGTGTATTGGATATAGAAATCTCGAAAAGGTCGACATCTCCGAATGTGCATTCGCGGATGACGTAGCACTAATAACGGGAAGTGAAAAGGATTTAAAAGACAATCTGAAGGTATGGAACGAAGTGTTGACAAATAATGGAATGAGGCTGAACAAGTCTAAAACGAAAATATTGGTAGTGGGTGAGGAAAGGAAGGAAATAGAAGTGACAATAGATGATAAACTAATAGAACAAGTGAGCAATTTCCAATACCTAGGAGTAAATATTGAAGAGACAGGCAATCAAGGTCTGGAGGTGAATAGGAGATTGGAAGCGACAAATAAAGTATATTATGCCCTGAGTAAAGCCTTCATAAACAAAAAAGAAATAACAAGGGAAACGAAAATGAAGGTATTTAAGGCAATATACAGGCCAATCCTTACATATGGAAGTGAATCATGGGTGCTGTCAGACCGAGAGAAAAGCAAGATTAGGGCAGCCGAAATGAAATACCTTAGAAGAGCGATGGGAGTAACCAAACGAGATAGACTTAGGAACGAGGCAATAAGACAAGAATTGAACATCGAGTCAATAGAGGAATTTATAGAGCGCAAACAGCTAGGATGGTGGGGCCACCTACAAAGGATGGAGGGAGGAGCCCAAACCAAGAAGATATGGGAGTCCAAAATGACAGGCAAAAGAAAAAGAGGAAGGCCAAAGAAAACGTGGGATGAAGTAATCGGGCAGATCCTAAAGAAGAAGGGGAAACCTTGGGCAGAAGCGAAAAGGCTTGCAGTAGATAGAGTGGAATGGAAAAAATTTATAACGGACTAAGTGATACAGAAGTGTGAAATGTAACATAATGTAAAGGTAGTGAATTGTGAACTGAAAATATTGTAGATTGTAAGGACATGTAATGCAATCCCTACACCCTAAGGGTAGAAAGGGAGTTGATTATGTATATATATATATATTGAGATGATACTTAATTGGATGTATATAATTAAGGTTAAGTTGTTTGTTTAATTTATAAAAGAAAAATGTTATTTGCCAAATATAAGTAATGCAGATTTTAAATTATTAAAAATTGTAATATAATTTTAAGATAGCTAGATTAGATTTAAGTTATGTAAAAATGTAAATAAGTTATTGTTATAATGTTTGTTAGTAATAATTAGCTAAATTGGTAGTTATAGAAATGTAAAATAAGTTACTATTAGAAACCTTGTAAATAGTTGTTATAGTGAAAAACAATTTAGATAAAAATATCTTGGATACGGAAAAAAACAATTTAATAAATAAGTGATATTTTTGCGTTAAAAGGGGCAACAACCAAATAGGTTTGCTCGTCCCAAAATACTAAATATCAACTGATTATTTAACTTTAAATTGAGTTAACGATCAAAAGAATCATTTAGTGAATCGAAAGTGAAATAAAAGCAGAACCAAGTGAAAACTGAATTTCAAGCAGAGCCAATTTAAGCAGAAGCAATTAAAAATTGAATTTCAAGCAGAGGTAATTGAAAATTGAAATTGAAGCAGAGGAAATTGAACATTAAATTTGAAACAGAGGCAAATTGGATTTTGGTGGTGAAATAGAAATTATTTTGGAAAAGAAGAGAATTTGAAACAAAACCCAGGAACCGGTGTAAATAGTGAGTGTAAATACCGCAATTATAAGATAGGTTTAAGGCAGGGTTGATAGGAAAAAACGATAATAAAAAAAAAATCTGCATTATAAGTATTTGAGTAATTTTTATTTTTATTTGGGTAAAAATATACTTAGAAAGATAACAAACAAGGAACCTAATTAACGACCTGAGATAAGAGCAATGCAAACAATTAAGTAAAATTAAAGAGCAAAGCAAGGGATAATTGTAAATATTGAATGTGGGCTTAATAATAAATAAATTTAAATTTTAAATAAAATCTTTTAAAAGAGCAAGACCATATCAATAATTTGTCGAACCCAACGTGGGGCGTAACAGTAGAGATACTTATTAATAATTTGGTGCAGCAACGTGAGACGAACAATAAATGTTGATAGCAAAGTGGGGTGATTTATAAGATTTATAAAGTAAAAGGGGCGAAGTATACAAAAATAATATTAAAAGGTTTGTGGGGCAAGGTAAAACGAGAAAATTAATTTATAATTGTCATTTGGAGAAAAGTCAAAACTAATGTCAATGTCATTTGTCAAATTTTTCGATTTTTTGATAATATTTATTTTCAATTAAATACGATTAAAAGGAAAAATACATTAATAAAAATTGAATATTGAATACCTGAAAAATCCAGAACTGAAAAATAATTATAATAATAAAAAATAACATTAATTTTTTTAAAAATTTTGTACTTAATTTGATAAAAATAAAAGATGGCAGATAGGAGGATGTTACGAAGTAGTTCAAGAAGGGATGAAGAACCTGAAGAGGAACAAGATGAATTAGGGGAGGAGCGAGATGTAATTGAACTGGAGATAGGTGATCATGGAACAGAAGTTCAAACACCTCAAATACATGTTCCAAGAAATGATAATACGAATGAAATGTTACAAATTATAATGCAGCAATTAAACAAACAAAATGAAGATTCAAAGAAACGAGAACTTGATGACAAAGAAGCTAAAGAGGAGGCAAAGAAACGGGATGATAGATTAAATAAACAATTTGACGAATTGAAAGAAGAAATTCAACAAAATAACAAACAATTTGAAGAACTGAAAGAAAATTCAAAGAAACAAGATGAGAAACTAGATAAACAATTTGAACAAAATAATAGACAATTTGAAGAACTGAAGGAAGAATTGAAGAAAAATAAACAAGAAATTAGGGAAGAAATCAGAAAAGAAGTGGTAGGAATTGAGAAGAAGATGACCGAAGAAATTACAGAAGAATGTGCAGAGGCACAGAAGGAAATTCAAGATCAGGAAGATGTTTATAATGTTAACAATCCTGATTATGAAGAATTAAATAATCGAACAGAAAAGGTAATCGACGAAACGACCGAATTGAATAAAACTATAAAACAGGTAAGAAATGAAGACACAGAGGGCGAAAGTATTAAATTGCAAAACGTGGAAAACGTGCAGGATCACAGAGAAGAACTGAAAGAGACGAATGCAGGGATCGAAAACGATTGGGGGTTGTCAAGGGGCGAAAAGGAAAAATTGAACAGCCAAAATAGGGAATTTGTAAGTGACAATGTGAAATTAGAAGAAGACGAAATGGCAACGAAAGAATACGACCAATTAAAACGAGCAAACGAAAATATGAATTCGAAACCGTTTAAAATGCCAAAATCAATACGCGATGATAATAAAATTGAGTTCAAATTAATAGGGATTATTTTAAAATTGAAACTGAATTTAGTACAAATTAAAAATTGTAATTATTGGATTTTGATAAATAAGAATTTTAAATACAGAAAGAAAATTAGTTTCTAAAAATGTTTATTAGTGTTAAATTTGTTAATTTGTTAAATGTGTTACATTGTTATTTGTTAAAAATTAATTACAAGCGTAAAAAGAAAAATTTTAATTGAAATCCATTTAAAATAAATAAAATAATTTTTGATATACAAGTGGAAGAGATTATTGTAGTCCCAATTATATCGAAATAAATTAAGATTTATTTCATTTGAATAAATTTTTTATTTATCAAACGTTTCGAACGTTAAAGTTCTTCGTCAGTGGGTTTAAAACAACAAGATATATCTAAAAATGAAAATACATAATTAAAATAATAAATAAGTGAAAGAAATTTAATTTAAAAAGTACTTACAAGTAATATAATATAATAATATATAATAAATAAATAATATCAAAATTTTATTTAAAGATAGTTTAAACTTTGTAAAGATAAGTGAGAGAATTAAATTTCTAAAAAAATGTAAAAGTAATAATATCATACCAAAATTTTTACAAAAAAACTTTAGTCACATCAAATTTCAAAATTACAAAAATTCAATACAATTTAAAAATACTTTCTCCATTTTCAATGATAAAGTTCTTACCTTATTAATTAATGACAATTATAACACCAAAAACTTAACAAAACAAAAAATCATACATACCCAAAAAAAAATAGATAAATTATTACTACCCCAAGATATATATCACATTTTAACAACTGTAACACAACACATCCAAAAAACCAAATTAACAATTACAACTAAATTAGAAAAAAAATTAAATTTATTGCTCCATATCCAATCAAATATTACAAATATCACTAATAAACAAGATAAGAATAATATTAATAAAAATGAATACTGTCAAAATTTAACTTCTACTTACATACCACTCCAAATACAAAAAATATTAGAACTAGGCCCAAATTTTAACACTTTCAACCCTCAAAAATCACCAATTGAACAAATCATTATTAATATTGAAAACATTTTTAATTCATTAGAAACAGACAAAATAAATAAAACTAGAGCTAATATATGTAATATTCTAACTAATTATAAAAAAATTCCTACAAATAAAAAAATACCAAAAGAATATTTACAAAATCACATACAACTTCAAAAACAAATCATAGAAACCAAAATTTTTTTAAAAAACAACCCAAACATATTAATTACAACAGCAGACAAATCACAAAAAACTTTACTAATTAATAAATCAGACTACAACATTAAAATGAATGACTTACTTTCAGATAAAAATACTTACACAATAATAGATAAAGACCCAACTACTAAAATACAAAATAAAATTAATAAACTTTGCAAACACTTACTTAATACCAATTACATTAATATTTCTGAACACAAACAAATCTCTTGCACAAATGGAACCATTGCAAAAATTTATGGCCTCCCTAAAATCCACAAAAAAAATATCCCACTAAGACCAATAGTAGCATCATACACAAGTCCTACTTACAATATATCTAAATTTTTATCAAAAATCCTCTCTAACATTACTAATAATAATAATTTTAATGCTAAAGATTCCTGGACACTAAAAAACATAATTGACAAAACAAAAATACCACCTAATCACAAAATGTTTTCTTTTGATGTCATTTCCCTTTACACAAATATTCCTTCTGATATTGCCATTAACACAATAGAAAAAAACTGGACAGATATTGAGAAACACACAAACATTCCATTACATAACTTTATTGAAATTACTAAATTCATTTTAGACAATACTTTTTTTAGTTATAATAATACTATCTATCACCAAAAATTCGGCGTCCCAATGGGATCCCCTATATCCAGCACTATTGCAGACTTAGTCCTTTTAAATCTTGAAACTCAAATAATTAAACAATTTAACCTAGACATATCCTTTTACAAACGATACGTAGATGATATATTAATTTTTGCAAATGAAAATAAAATAAATGAAATATTATCTGCTTTTAATAACTTTCACAATAGATTAAATTTCACCATAGAAAAAGAAACAAAATTTCAAACAATCAACTTTTTAGACCTCACTTTAAAACGTGAAAATAACAAAACAATTACAACTAATTGGTATAGAAAAGCAATTAAAACAAACAGATATTTAAATTTTAACTCATATACATCCATAAAATATAAAAAAAGTGTAATTATAGGACTAACAGATAGAGCAATTCTACTTTCAAATAATAAACACCACAAAAATAATATAAACATAATAAAAAATATACTACAAGAAAACAATTATAATCCACATTTTACAAATTCTATTATTAAAAAAAGATTAAAAACATTAAAATTTAGAAAAAAACAACACACAAACCCAAACAATTCATTTAATTTACAACCAAACCCATTTGATAATGAATTTAATAACTATCAAATAGTAAAACCAATCTACACAATCATTCCTTACATTCCAATACTATCAGAAAAAATAGAAAAAGAATTAAACAAAATTAATATTAAAACAGCTTTCAAAAATACTAATACTCTAAAAAATATCTTCTACCATAATTTAAAAGATAAAACTGAAATAACAAACCAAAGCAATTTAATTTACCAATTAAATTGTAATAATTGTAATGCTGTTTACATTGGACAAACTAAACAATACCTAAAAAACAGAATTAAACAACATCAACATTCAATCCAAACAAAAATAACAAACCCCAATAAACCTAATACTGCCTATGCTGATCATGCTTATCAATTTCTACACAGTTTTAATACAATAAATCCAAAAATTTTGAAATATGAATCCAATTTAAAAAAACGCATTCTTACAGAAAGCATAGAAATTAAAAAAAATAATAATGCAATTAATTACAAAACAGATATAGACAATTTAAACACAATATATTATAATCTATTAGAATAACCATACACTTACATTTTTATAAATTTCCAATCACTTTAAATCTTACATTTATATTTTTTCAAAATTTTAATATGATGTGCTTTTCCAATTATTATTTTTGACACAAAATAAAAATTTTTTAAAAGATGTCATAATTGTCATCTTCGTATATATTATTATATTATATTACTTGTAAGTACTTTTTAAATTAAATTTCTTTCACTTATTTATTATTTTAATTATGTATTTTCATTTTTAGATATATCTTGTTGTTTTAAACCCACTGACGAAGAACTTTAACGTTCGAAACGTTTGATAAATAAAAAATTTATTCAAATGAAATAAATCTTAATTTATTTCGATATAATTGGGACTACAATAATCTCTTCCACTTGTATATAACTTCGTTTTAGTCCATATTTTCAATTTTATATTCATAATTTTTGATAATTCCTACGAAGTAAAAGAAATAAATTCTGATAAAATCAGAGGGATTTTTCATGTATCAATGATATATCCGTATATTGAACAATAAAGTGAAAATGAATATTATTATAAAATAAAATGCAAATTAGTAAAAATTTTGAAATGAACAGGGTTGAAAATAAATATAATAAAAAAAATCGAGGGGCTTTTGAGATGATACTTAATTGGATGTATATAATTAAGGTTAAGTTGTTTGTTTAATTTATAAAAGAAAAATGTTATTTGCCAAATATAAGTAATGCAGATTTTAAATTATTAAAAATTGTAATATAATTTTAAGATAGCTAGATTAGATTTAAGTTATGTAAAAATGTAAATAAGTTATTGTTATAATGTTTGTTAGTAATAATTAGCTAAATTGGTAGTTATAGAAATGTAAAATAAGTTACTATTAGAAACCTTGTAAATTGTTGTTATAGTGAAAAACAATTTAGATAAAAATATCTTGGATACGGAAAAAAACAATTTAATAAATAAGTGATATTTTTGCGTTAAAAGGGGCAACAACCAAATAGGTTTGCTCGTCCCAAAATACTAAATATCAACTGATTATTTAACTTTAAATTGAGTTAACGATCAAAAGAATCATTTAGTGAATCGAAAGTGAAATAAAAGCAGAACCAAGTGAAAACTGAATTTCAAGCAGAGCCAATTTAAGCAGAAGCAATTAAAAATTGAATTTCAAGCAGAGGTAATTGAAAATTGAAATTGAAGCGGAGGAAATTGAACATTAAATTTGAAACAGAGGCAAATTGGATTTTGGTGGTGAAATAGAAATTATTTTGGAAAAGAAGAGAATTTCAAACAAAACCCAGGAACCGGTGTAAATAGTGAGTGTAAATACCGCAATTATAAGATAGGTTTAAGGCAGGGTTGATAGGAAAAAACGATAATAAAAAAAAAATCTGCATTATAAGTATTTGAGTAATTTTTATTTTTATTTGGGTAAAAATATACTTAGAAAGATAACAAACAAGGAACCTAATTAACGACCTGAGATAAGAGCAATGCAAACAATTAAGTAAAATTAAAGAGCAAAGCAAGGGATAATTGTAAATATTGAATGTGGGCTTAATAATAAATAAATTTAAATTTTAAATAAAATCTTTTAAAAAACCACGACCACATCAATATATTATATATATTCTCAATTTGAAAATGATTAGTCTCGACTTGAAGTTGAAAAGGTATAGTTAATTAGAGGACGAACAGAAAACTCAGTTAGGAGAAGCGATTGGATAGCAAGGGTGACAAACGACAAAGTCATTAGAAGTTGTGGAAAAGATCGGGAATTGTTCTCAATAACCACAAGACGAAAAGCTGAATATTTCGGCCACATACTGAAGGGTAAGATTGTAAGAAGTATAGGTTACTGACTATATGTACTCGTATACAGTGAGCACGTAAAGGTTGGAACAAATTCAATAATAGTATATTATAGACCAAGGTAGAGAAGACATTTTTCTCAGCCGAGCAGTATTATTTCCCGACATGCGAAGCATGGAGGGAAATAAGTTGTGAGGCTGAGAAAAGTCTTCTCTACCGTGGTTTATATACTATTTTTTTCACTACTAGCACCTTTATTCCTTTTAATTAATCATTTTTACATAAATAAAAAATAAAATGACAGATGCGTATATTTATTTCTAAAAATCAAATAGCCTTGCTCGAAAACAAGGGGAGAGGTTAATTTCAATTGACATTTGGGTAAAACATATTTAAAATAGGCACCTGAATGCATAGCAATTGTTTTTATTATTAACCAGTAGTCAATAATAAAAAATTATTGACCACTAGGAGAGAAATTCATCTTCTGGGCTCGAAAATAAGGTCAATAATGACATCTTCTAATACTAGTAGTGAAAAAAATCTTTATTGGGCAAGTAACAAAATAATGCTTGGACACTTCGATTTTGTTTTTTAGATGCGCATTTTTTGGTATACGTATATTTTTTATTAGGTCATCCCTGTTCGAGCTATGACGTCATTATCAGTTTTTTTAATGGCAACACCCACTTTTGATAATACCATTAAAAGAGCACATTTTTTGGGTATAGACGTCAAATTTAGTGATACGTTACATAACAATATTTTTGAAAAAAAAGTTTTAGAATGCATAATGAAAAATCACCAACCGCTCCTCCAAATTGTATACAGCATTATGCAACATTTCTGGTTGAATTGCACCAATTTTCTCCCTAATACTGTCTTTTAATTCTTCCAGCGTTGTTTAAATAACCCCACAGCCAGTAATCCCCAACCGGCCATGAATTTACAAAATGTCTGCTTATAACACGATCTTAAAAAACAGCAGTTAACAATTCTTTAACTGGTCCGTAAATATGCGGAGGTGCTCCATCCTGCATAAAAATCATGTTTTGCAACTGTGGCATTGCTTAATCCCTTAACGTGTGCAGGTATTGTTCACTAGTAACAGTTACAGATTCCATTCTGTATTTCATCGAAAAAGTATGGACCAATGATGAAATTAGTTGTGAAACCGCCCCAAACGGTGACTTTCTTCCTGAACGATTTCATGTGGATTTTCTGTTGACCATATTCGAGAGTTTTGAGTATTGACTCCACCATTAATAGAGAAATGGGCCTCATCTGCCCATAAAATACGGATATAACCATTCGGGTTCAATTTCCATCTGAGCCAATATTCGTAATGAAAAATAATACCTGATAGCAAAATCTGCCTCCTTTAATTCAAACAGCAGTTGCAGTTTAGGATTTTGCATAAAATTTTCCAAACCGTGGTGTATGGCATTTGCAATCGTTTTGATATCGCATTCACACTACTGATTGCTAGCGGATTAGTATTGGCTATGTTTTGATTTTCCCGAAGAACTTCTGCAACTTGGACATCACTAATCCTTGCTCTTCCTGATCTCGGAAGGTCAGTTACAGACCCTGTTCTTTCAAATTTGCTAAACAAATTACGGTACGCTTTCATTTGACAGGTCCCTGCTCTGAAACCCATTTTCGTACGAAATTTTCGTAATCCAGCAGTGTAATTTCTACCGCATTCATAATAACATTGTACTACACCAATTCTTGTTTGCAGATCCATGTTATTAAAGTTTAAATCGTTTGAATTTACGTTTACGTGAGTTTTCTTTTGAGACCGATTCTCTAAAAAACGGCCCACTAACGTACCAACTAGTTGTACAATTTTAGAAGTTGGTGCAATTATTGGTGCGTTAGTGCCACGATTGTGTTAGCAATTTCAAATTGGTACGAAAGTTGGCAGGTTGAAGTGCACTGCACATCAATTTGAGATTGGTGCCAATTAGTTGCTCCGTGTGTGTGCAGGTTGTCCAACTCACAGTACGATTTCATTGTAAAAGAATTGCTCTTCGTGAAAAGACTGTGTTCTGCTTTGTTATATGAGGTGCAACAAGCTTCAGTAACTTTTGAAATGTCTTTTCATCCATGCGCAAAAAGTTTTTAAAGTCATTAGGCTCATTGTTAGGGCTAGGCGATATTAAAAAAGTTATCGAAAATATCGATAAAACCGATATATCGATATATTGGTGGTAAGTATCGATATATCGATACTTATCGATATATTTCGAAGCATATCGATAGTTATCGATATTCGATATATCGGCTTTATCCATATTGTTTTGATATCGATATTTTCTATAACTTTTTTAATATCGCCCAGCCCTAGTAGCAGTAACAAAATACCTACTAATATTTTATTAATTTTGAATTATAATTTTTAAATTGTCTGGGGTTCTGGGGCAAGAAAAATCAGCAACGACAAAATAATACACTTTGATATTTAATAAAATGATCAGTACTTTTTGCCGAACCGACATTACAAATTTTTTCTTCTTTCATTAGGTAGGTTATAAACACTTTATTTCAACCATTTTGCGTTACATAATGAACTCCATTATTTCAATGTTTTCATTATAGTACGGTTGTCACAACAGAAAACTGATACCCCTATTGATATTTTTCAAAACAGAACCGTTGCTCTTTTGCTAAGAATAAAGGGGATTCCTCGATAGATAAGAAAATCCTGTGATTGCATTTTTTAAATCGCCTGTTATGAAGACTTGCGAGTCAAGGGACCCTCCAATATTATAAAATTCCATTTGTATTTGGTAGGTAAAATTTCTTTTTGAGATTTTGATTTAGAATAAAAAAAAAGTTATTGATATATCGATAATAGCACTCGCAACAGCTAATTGTCCTTGCCATGAATAAAGTAAAGTAAAATTAAGTACGTAAAAACATAATTTTGTATTTTGTACTTATTAAATATCAAAGGGTGTTAACTATTGTTTCGTCGTTGCTGGTTTTGCTTGCACAGCACCCCTGACGATTTAAAAATTCTAATTCAACATCAATCAAAAATTTAGTATGTAGGTATTTTGATACTGCTCTAGGGCTGGGCGATATTAAAAAAGTTATAGAAAATATCGATATCAAAAAGATATGGATAAAACCGATATATCTATAACTATCGATATATCGATATGTATCGATATATCGATAAGTATCGATATATCGATATTTTATCATTCCGATATCGTTAGTCGATATATCGATAAGTATCGATATATTGTTATGACACTCGACGTTGTATTTGAATTAAGAAGAATGCATACAATTTTTCTTTATATTTCCAGCTAGCTCAGTTTGTATTTACTCTATAATCAATTTTTAGAGATCTCCTAACTCAGGGTCATTTAAAAGGGATCGATTTATGAATTTTGATTTTTAGTTTTAAATTCAAAAAGTAAATTTTTAAAATAAACACCCCAAATTATCCAAAAACCTCAACAATCATCAATAACAATTCTTATTACTAAACAAACACCCTTCTTTAAAATTAATAATTTTAAAACTACCTTTTATTTGAACACGCACAAAACACCTTTAGCTTTAACTCCAAAATGTTCCAAATCCTGTCTTATTTCTTTATCCAATAACACATCCTGCTTTTACAGACAGATCAAATAACACATCTCCTATTTTGACTCCAAATTGCAGCAAGACCAAATTTATTGTTTCTTTCTTCCAAGCAAAATTTTATTTTATAAAATAAAATTTACATAATTCCAAATCATATTCCCATACCATAACACGAATCTTTATACAACTTGTAATCATGTAAATGATAACTTTATTTGCTTTCAAATTACAGTTTTAATAAAAATAAATTGAATTTTAGTTTGAATTTATCAAACTCAAATTTCCATTCAAACTTTTACATTCAACTATTTATTATTCTCTCTCATCACCTTGGTTTCTAAATTTTTAACATACTATACAAATTATTTTTTAAAAAATTACTTATCAAGTTAACTTATACTATTTATTTACAACACTATCTACACTGGCGAGCAAAAAAACCGGGCCACTTAAAAATTTCGGTATATTTTCAGATTCAAGATATTATATATGTTGAAAACTATATTAAACTACCAATAACTATCTGTCTGGTTTGTTAACAACTTAAATAGTGGGTTTTCAGTAGATGTATGTCTGAAGCTACTGTTTTTATTTAACGAAAGAAATGCTTAGAGAACTAACAAAAAATTAAAAGGGAAACATAAACGAAATAACGCAACTCAAAAGTGTCTTCTTGGAGTTTTAATAGGAAGTGTTCCTTCCTCTTGCTGTTATAACTGCTTGCATTCTTGTATTCACTCCTGTAATTATCTTCTGAATGGTTTCTTGCGGGATGTTGTTCCAATCTTCTACAAGTGCTGTTTTAGGCTCTTCCAAGTTACCAGATAAGGGTATTCGACTTCTAGCAAGTTTCCCAAGCTCATCCCAGACATACTCTATCAGATTCAAGTCCGGACTAAGAGGAAGGACAGTTAGCTCTGCTTCATGAAGATGGTCAGTTACAACTCCTGCTACATGTGACCGAGCGTTATCGTGCATTAGAATAAAAGCATCGCCTTAAATGGAGCGTACGAGACCACATGTTCTTAGAGGATATCTGTCGCATATCGAGCTGCTGTCAATGAACCTCCATCAACGAAGACTAACTCCGTGCGAGCTTCGTAAGAAATACCGGCCCAAACCACCAAAGATCCTTCCTGAAAACTGAAGCGATGAGAGAAATTGCACTGTGCGTAGCGTTCCCCTGGTCTTCGCCACACTCAATCTCGGCCATAAGCACCATATAAACAAAATCTTGACTCATCTGCAAAGAGTACAACACGCCATTGCTCCGCCGTCCAATTGTTGTGGATACGAGCAAAATTAAGCCTGCCTACACGATGAGTTTTGAGAAGCTTAGGCCCTGTGGCTGGCCTGTATGCCTTTAAATTAACTTCTCAAAGTCTCCTTCTTACTGTCCACTCGCTAATATTGGTACCACGTACTTCCAACAGACTACTTCTCACGCTGACTGCAGTAGTATGCCTGTTTCTTAATATGGAGGAAACAATAAAACGGCCATTCCGCTCTGAGGTAGCCCTTCTTCGTGCCGAACCTGGCCTTCTTCCAAGTAAACCCGTCTCCTGATGGCATTGCCACACTCTTTGAACACTAAATCGGCTGATTCCTAAAGCTGCTGCAACATAAGGCTGACTTCGTCCGTCTTCTATCAGAGCAATAATTTGAGCTGCATGTGTTGTCAATTTTACAGAAATTTATTAGTGATACTACTAAACGCCAAATTTAAATAATGATACAGTATCGCAATAATCAAAATTAACTCAAAGAACTGATAAAAAGAACAAATATTAATTCAAATTAACCACTCAAAATGAACATCTATGCACTTAAGTTTAAATTGTTTCACAAATGAGATAATTTTTTTATTGTTTCACATGTTACTAAGCCTACTACATAAATGCTGAATAGTTATAAACAGTTTCAAACACATTCAGTGCACTACGTTTGATAATATTCAAGTGGCCCGGTTTTTTTGCTCGCCAGTGTATAATTAACAATTATTAACATTTTATTAATACTAATTTAACATCATTTACATTATTTGTAAGTGTTCATTTTTTTTTTATATTATCCCAATTAAATGATAACTACCTGTATTAAGATATTCCCCAAATATAACATATCAATATATATCGATATTTTTTCCCGGCACTACTCATTGTTTCGTAAATGGCTTAATAAATTCATATGCGTATATTGTTTTCGTTTTTTAAGCCAACTTTTTATCCGACTTCTTCTTTTTTGCGTCTCTCTGTAAAGCTTAGCACTGCACTGACCAATATTACAGACAGTTTTGTTCTTTTTGAAATTTGCGACATCTTTACTTCTAGCAACATAGAAGTACTGAACGAAAAATAAATTGCATACAAAATTGGGATGTTAGTGGATCAGTTGGTCAGTTGTCTAGAAAATTGTACCACCTTCAAGTTGTACAATTAGTTGGTACGTTAGTGGGCCGTTTTAAATTGCGATGATTTCGTTTGGAACTTGTATCAATAGTTGTCATGACAACTCTCTTGTTTTCCACAGATACAGTAGAATCCAATTATTGAAGCAACTGATTCCATTTACTTTTTGCTACTAGCTTAATTTCTTAAAACTATATAAGAATTTAAAGTATACGCCTTACTTTATGGTAACCCCATATTATAACTCTGGAATATTTTGAGTTAAATGTAGTCATGTGGCTCTCGGGAAAATGGTGAAAGTGTTTTCCATTGTCTTCCTTCATGCCGAAACAACAAGTTTTAAGGCGCTGGTCACTCGCTTTTCGCACTCTACCGTTAGCTGCGGAACGGCCTCCCGCAGGTCGTCTCGCATTTTCCAAGGGTTACGAAGTTTTAAGCCTTCTTGGACCCCGAATAGGATTTACTGATGGAACTGTTGGGTAATCGATTTAGCTTGACGGTGGGCACTATTCTGATTTTCTAGTCCCAAATAAATATCATCATCAGCCTTATCCCCTCTCATTGCGTTTCATCCGAATTTAGTTCCTTTATTCATGTTCATGTTAATATTAGTATTACGTTACTTTTCTTTCAATACGCGATTATGTTGTAGAACATTAAAAAAAGTTTTTGATTGTGCTGATACACATTTCTTGCAGTACACTATGCCCTTCATTTGCTATTATATGAACATCGGATTTTTTATAATTTAATACATATTAAAGTACTAACAAGGAAATAGTAGAAATACAATATATTAGGAAAACTATTTACACATTACACAATAATAACAAGTGTTCAATAGTTCTTTAGTAAATAGTTCACATAAATCGCATATTAAATAAAACTAAATTTAATGCCTTAAAAGAATTATAAAGATTTCCAAATTAACGGTGAGATTTAAAAGTATATTACATACCGGGGTGGAAAGTAGTTCATTACTGTCGAGAGATAATTATAGTTAACCGAGACGCGAAGCGTCGAGGTTTATTATATCTCGAGACAGTAATGAAACTTTTCACCACGATTTGTATACTATTTTATTTTCAACCATACATATAAATTAATATGAATAATTTATAATAATAATTAATATTTTGAACAAACAAGCTGTCATTTAATGACGGTGGGCGTGGCCGGGTGGAAAGTAATCAGCTGATCACTTTCCACCTCGGTGGAAAGTAACAACTTTCCATCCGGGTAGAAAGTAATAGTCAGTAAAGGCCAATTTTCCAACTTACAAAATAGTTAGTAATAACGTCATTATACAATAACAGTGACCGGCAAAAAGTTCGAAACATATGGGAAATTTTTTTATTATTATTTAGGCCCATATGCAAAATTTCAAGTAATTTATTTAAAAACCTTGAAAATCGTAAAGTTTTGTTAAAATTTTTTTTTATTAATTTACAAATCCCCAATTTTGTCCTTTTAAATAGCTTGATTCAAGTTGAACCTATGTATATGGATACCAATGCAAGAATTTTCTCGTTTTTTCCACAATTGATAGACCTAAATCTAAAAAACAGGTTTTCGCTACGACCCTCGCTGTTGCAATGGTTTGTATCTAACAGCTATAGAAAATTTTGATGAATATTTTTATGGCAGAGCACTTAGAAAAGCTAAATTTTCTTGGTTGTGGTCAAAGTTCATCAATTTATAAAATAAAGAAAAACAAAATAGCCAATAAACTAAAAACCACCTTCTTTATGTAATTTTCTTATTCCTTTTCTTTCTATGATATTTCAGGGAGATGTATTCACGGTTAGCGATAAAACTTAATTATTAGCGAGAAAATTGATCTTTTCTAAGTGCTCTAGCATAAAAATATTTCTAAAATTTTTATACAGCTGTTAGATACAAACCATTGCAACAGTGAGCGTTCTAGCGGAAACCTGTTTTTTAGATTTATTCCTGTCAATTATGGAAAAAACGAGAAAGTTCTTCCACTGTTATCCAAGTACATAGGTTTCACTTTAAACAGGCTACTTAAAATGAAAAAATTGGGTATTTGTATTTGTATTAAGAAAAAAATAATTGCGAAAAATTGCGATTTTCAATTTTTTTAAATAAATTCTTGAAATTTTGCATGTGGCCTTATAATTAAATTTTAAGAAACTTTTTCTAATAATTTTCTTCTATATTTTGTCATCTAACCCCACTTTTTGCGACTTCACAGCGATTTTTTTTAATTTGCCGCCATACCAGCGGTCTCGTGACATACCTAAAATTCGATTTTTAGATTCTCGGACATGCAGAATCCATCCCCAATAGAAGTTTTTTCGATACTCTAATAATAAAAAATTTTCCCATATGTCGCGAACTTTTTGCCGGTCACTGTATATGTATAGTTGAAAATAAAATATATTTGATCGCGGGAACCCATACATAACTTTTCAAAAAAATAACACTTGCGTAAATAAATGTTGGTTGCTTTAGTTATTTTAAATTACTTTGTTTTGTTAGAGTTCTAGTTTATACAATTACCTAAATAAAAAGAAAAACTGTTAAATATTAACATTGACTTAATTTTTTGAACAGTCAATTTGAAGTCAATGTGAAGAGCTTGACATTATTAATATTAAAAGTTGCGAAATTTCATTTCAAAAGGTTACATTCCAACTTAAAATAAGGATGTTAACTTTTGCAATCAATTTTATTTTGAAATCACACTATTGGCACGCACTGTCATGGAACTAAATATGGGTCTATAGGCCTTTGTTTGTTTGATGAATCTTCATATTCCCTCACAAATATTTCTTTCTTTTCCTTACAGCTGAAATATAAAACAATCTCGCTTAAACATTTTAATTTCTAGATATTTTACGATTTACTTTACCTCCTTGGGCAAATCTAACCATATTTTTAAAAGTAAGTGGATAAATACGAGATTAACTATCCACAACACAAATCCTCTGGCTGTTAATGTCATTAAAATACCGCAGGCTAAAGATGTGTAATAATAGCTTCCCTTTTGCAAAATGGATGCCTAAAAACAGGAATATAATGGTATAACAAATCATTTTAAAAAGATTTAGCAATGAAACTTTATAAGGGTATCCAGTGAAACTTTGTGTATACGTCATCCATCAATTATGACATCATACTAGGCAGTGTTGTCACTTGTAACTGAACAATCGCCATTTACAGATTTTTCCCAAACAGTTTCATTGAATTTATTTTTTAATAATAAATGTCTTTAAACGACTTTTGTATTGTTTTAAAACATCATATTCTTTAATTGTAGCAAACAAAGTATTAAACACTTTTAAGTCGCAGTATGTTAGGTGAATTTGGAGTAATAAGGTAATTACGGGTGTAACGTGCCATTTCTAATTATATTCTTATCTTAAAGCAGTAAGTAAAATTACCGACTAATAAGTAATATAAAGATACACGTTAAATGGAATTTTTCCGTACCGGATATCATCCAGCCAGTGCAGTGACGTAGAAGCGCAATCCGCGATACGGCCCGGCCTACGTGCTCTACGAATAATGTAATCATGCTCCGGCGCGAGCGATTTCCCCCACGTACACCGCCAGGAAACGTATATAAGCAGAGCCCCAACCGGAGAAATTGAAGTCGAGTCCGGCGACCGGCCTCGCCTGGTAGCCCACCACCAGAACGGCATCCTATATTCCGAAACCACTCATACCTGAGCGTCGGCCCTAGAGGAAGACGCAAATCATTAAGTCCTGGTATTTATTGTCGGCTCCAGAGGAAAACGCTCGATCTTTTAATCGTCGGCCCTAGAGGAAGACGCAAAACCCCAGATTACCTTTTCACATGTTGACCCCAAAGGAAGACGTGTTCCCGTTTACCAAAGACCGCCGCTTACCGTAAAAACCGCCGTTCAATAGGTCCAATGGTAACCGGGGTCTCGCCGTAAAATCACAACACCGTCGTACACGAGTACCACGGAGAAACAACCCCAGAACTGTTAAAGTAATTAATAATTGTGTAATTACCGCTAATTTGTTTATGTTTAGCTAGAACCGACGAAGTCCTGTCCGCGGCGTATACGAGACTGGAAGGCTCCAGCAACGCTCCTGCAATTTACAGACAAGTCTCAGCTGCGCAGAAAATCGACGCAGTACCGCCCGCCAACCGGGGAATCAATCAACCCAGAGCGGCACATTAGGAACATTATTGAAGATCTATTTAATTTATATTTTTATTGTACATAGTTAGCCGGAATTGATATTTATTATTTGTTTACCGTTGAATATATATTTTTGATTATTATAACGTTTTATGGAAAAAAATCTCTGTGTTAATTTTATTCAAGCGACGAACACTACTTTGGCTTCGGCTGAACTACCCTAAGGCATTTAACCCCAGTTGGGGGTTACACGGGAAGGTATAAATGAAAGTTATTATTAAAAATAACCTTAAACATGACATGTGTCAACTACAAAAGTAAACAGGAACATTAAATATGTCTGACAGCGTAGCTATCAACACGAACAGCTGTACCAACTTAATAGGCAAACGTCAGCAACATAATAATAATATTGTATTTTATAAGACACGCGAATATCTAAACATATTATATTTATGTTTTGCAGGAAATTTAGTCTAGTATGTATAATAATTGTTTTAAAATAATCTTTATTTAATGAAACATTAATAAATTCAGTGGAATTTTAAATTCATAATTTGAAATTAATTTGTATAAGAGTGGCTGTCATGAATGAAGTGTGACGTCATATTGATGACGTATACCCAAGGATACCCTTTAAATAAATTACTCGTTTAGTTTCTTACCATAGCATAAACTGTGCAATTACTATAAATATCGTTTAAACGAATGCTCTTCGCTAATTTAAATATTTTCTTCTTATTCTCTTCATCGACTTTTATTAACGGTGGAATAAATATGTAAATAAAATGGGGAAAAAAGTAGATGCAGTAAATATTCAGGGTTTACAGAAGAACAATATTTTGTTTGAATAATTTACTGTTCTTTTCTTGGGCTAAAGCCAATTTCAGAAAATTTAATCTGGCAACGATGGCATCTGCCGTACTTATACTGCAAAGCTTAATATTCACAAAATCAAGAAGAACGAAGAGTATTGCCGTAAAATTGTAAATTAATTTTTTAAAAACTGGTTTGGTGTATTGTAATGACTAAAGGCACTAAGATCACATTATCTTGTTTTAAGATTTTAAGATTGCTTTTGTTGTATACAATCATCTTAGCAAGAATTATGAATGTTAGATGTTGTGTTTGGAGGCATCCTGTTTAAGAATGAAGGCAGTTTCAAAATTTTTATTATCGTTGACCAATAATTACTGTGATTTGCCTTTACTAGATAATTTTATTTACAGTCTGTATAATTAAATCAGTTTTCACTAACGTGAAGTACCTATCTAATTCTACAAACAAACGATTTAGGTGTCGTCTACAACGCTTTCGAAGTAATGTATATGTTACCGGCAATGTACAAAATCCGACAATGTGCGAAATGACTAGATATTCCGCAAACTGACCAATTCACCAGACATTATGCAAAATGACTACAACTTTGGGTGATCTGCGAATTTACTACGCTATTTTTGGCAATCTGCAAAATGCCTGACGCAATAGTCAATCCGAAGTTTAAAGATGTTTACTTCTCACATTGACTAGGCAGTGTGCGCAATGCCTAATTGTGTCAAATTTGGTTCATGAAAGTGGATGTAGCCAAAGTAACATAAATACTAATGCGCTAATCTGTTTGCACTGTGTGAGAAAGAGGGATATTGATAACGCAAGAAAGTATGTCAAGATCTTCAAGCGAATAAAATGCTTGGAAATTCTGCAACGAGACTAAAGGGCTGTAGTGTGGACGATAATGTAATCATTCCTATCCCATCACTAAATCGGGGCCGAACAGACCCCAGAAATATTTTAGGTGTTGTACTCAACGAAGAGAATGGTTTCTATAAATTAGGAACTAAAGTAGGGATACTTAGACAGTGCTATACTCTATACTAGAAATGAATTTGACACAGTAACGCAGAATTTTCTGGCAGTAGCTGAACTTCCTGAATGTGAAACGCGTCTACGGTCGGCAGTATCTATTACTTCTGCCACCGGTGGTCAGGGAATGATGAAATGCAACTGTACTAAAGAGTGTTGCAATAAATCACGCAAATGCCTTAAAAATAAAGTGTTGTGCAATAGTCGTTGCCACTTTTCTAATCCCTGCAAAAATAAATAACAAGTGTTTGTTAATTAACTTTTTTTAAAATGTTTTGTTGTACGATACTTATTTTTAGTAGCGAATGTATTTTTCATTTATTGCAGAAATAAAATCTTTTCTGGTGACGTAGCAAATGATTTTTTTTTAAATTTAACACACAGATTAAATGTCTTGTTGTTCATCTTCAAATTACCTAGACAATGTGAGACGTATAGTGAACGTCTATATTGCTTCATATTGACTATTGCATCAGGCATTTTGCGGATTTCCAACAATAGCGTAGTAAATTCGCAGATCACCCAAAGTTGTAGTCATTTTGCATAATGTCTGGTGAATTGGTCAGTTTGCGAAATATCTAGTCCTTTTGCACATTACCGGATTTTGTACATTGCCGGTAACATATATAATGTTCCTTCAAAATCAGCCTAATGATTTCAATATTGTGTGATATGTATTAAATAAATGGAAAATAAATATTTAGATGAATCAAATTTTATAGCCTATTTTAAATTAATTAATTTCATTGCAAATAAAAATTTATGTATTTTACTTACATTTTCTTTTATAGGAATAGGTAGGTGTTACATGGTCTATATTTAATTTGTTAATTTATCAGCTGCGATTAAATCAATTTTAGTTCCTTCCAAATTATGTTATATTTTTACCTATTGGTGTATTTCACTTTTACGATTTTTTGTTTTAACCTTTTATTTAGTTGAACTCAATAAATGTTATAAAAATTGTTTACCTTGTCAAGTTCTTCAACAATTGTAGTGTAATCACTTCCAAGTAAAGTTGTTAGAATGAGATCACATAAGCATATGAACTCCATATAATCCATCCAAGGTATACCTTTCTTATTAACGTATATTTTTTCATTAAGAGTACTACAATGGTATAAACACAAAATTATAAATCCAAAACGGTTGAAAAAAAATGCTACTAAAATTATACGATACGATTCCATGCTGAGCACTGGATTAGAATAAATAAATTTCAATTATATATATTTTATAATCTGACGAAATGCAAACAAACACACGTTCATTGTGCTCTGTTAACTTTGAAAGTATCGAGTGCCATATATGTTGATTATTGCAGTCAGATGTCAAATTGAAATTTAGACTGATATTTTAAGGCAAACACAAACATAGGCCACATTCTTAAACGCATACGTGTAAGTACCTTTCATTTATACGATATTTTATGTAGTAAATATTTGATCATGTTTTCTGTCGTTTGGGACACCACTAACAAACAATCATATCGTCCCAAAAAAATTCGGCTCGTATTTAATTTTCCAAACTTTCAAGGGTACCAGCACGCTTAACGAAAAAGCTAGTACAGCGGGCAAACTCAAAATCAATCATTACTGTTATACCCTTTTATAATTCATCCCCACACAACCTCCTTTTCCCAGGTAATGCAAATCAATACAAATCACCCAATGCTGAAGCTAGTAAGCAATGACAAACACGAAAATCTGCACCCACATGAAGACACGCAAACACAAACTCAGTAGATATAGACAATGACAAGAACCAAGAAAATTTAACAAGTAAGAAGTGATAATGCAAGTCACGAACATAACCACACCAGCCAGCGGTTGAAAATCTCCAGTTTACAATTAAATGATGAAAATATCACATCTGCTATAGAGAAGGAACTATTTTATACAACAAAACTTAACAAACACCTTTAGATACGAAGATATAATACAATCCTTCAACCAAAAGAAGAGGGGCTTATAGAGTAGCCATTCGCAACCTTAACTATTCCATTTCAACACAAGCTATTATAGATGAGTTAGATCTGTAGGGACACGTAGTGACGTAGTGCGATACATAGAGTAAAGCTTTGGTTTCCTAGGAAGCGGTGCCGTCATTTAACGGCCGTAAAAATACGGTGGGTGACGTCAGAAAAACGGTGAAAATATACGGCCGTCGCGAATTATTCCGAACTGTTATGTCTATTTTAACTGTACTATATACACAAGACACACCGCCAAAAAAACGTTGCTGAACTGATTCGGACGGTACTGGCCCACCGCTTCAGATGAGACGGCACCGCTCTATTACGTTGGGTGTGCGCTACCGCTCTTTTGGAAAACACTTCGCTTAAAAAACACGACACCGTTTTTCGTGACGTCACCCACCGTACTTTTACGGCCGCTAAATGACGGCACCGCTTCCTAGGAAACCAAAGCTTAACCAAGTTACCACTGCCGCTGTTTATAGTCGATTTATAACCAAAGGTAAACAATTAGAATATATTTTGAGATGAATACCTATGTAATTTAAAAGTCTCCATTGAACCCCCCAGGAAAAACTACTATGCCGCAATGCATCCGATGTTAGAAATATGGCTACACTAAAACATAGTGCAACAGACCTTTTAGCTCGTATATTGAATAGGGTAGCGGCCTCAACACCTCAGCATGCAAGAGAGTTCCAAACACCATAAGTGTGTCCTACGTGTGGCTGGAGTCGCACGGCTAATTATCAAACATTCAGAGTGCCAGAAATGCTTCATTTAGAGGAGCATCAAATAAAATCCACCCATAACAGATGCCTCTAGATATAAGAGACTTCCCTCCACTCCAAAACCAAATCCCTAATGCTAAGTAGTGAAAAAATCTAAAAATGCCCCAAACTTTAGACAAGTAACCGCCAGAAGAGTCAATAATCAGCTACCCAATATCGACTGCAGTATGTACTGCCTGCTATTATCACCATCAGTGCGACGTGCGACTATCATCAGCAACGAGCCCCCCCCCCCTTACAACTCTGCACGATATACAGTCTGTTCTACAAAAAGGGCCCAAGACTATAGCGACTTCAATTGTGATTTAACCTTCAACAAACCATATATAATATTTAACGGGACACTTTTAGCTACAACTTGACGAAAAAAATTCTTTTTAAACACCTTCATGTGTGTGTTGTGACGTTACCGACAATTTTTTTAAATTGCTCGGTATAATTTTTGTATGTATTCTTGTAGAGAATTTTAAGTACTTTTCACCGGTCTAGACTTTTAGTAGGGTTACACTATGAAACTTTTGCAAAAAATGCAAAAAAAACTGGTTTGAGCTAGTGGGCTGTTAAATCCAAAATTCTCTGGAACAAACAATTGGTGATAATAATTAAGCAAGCTGAAAACAACTGCGTCGCTTATTTGACGTTCCAAATTGCCTAAAGAAGTTCATTTTGTTTAATGTTAACCATCCCAAAATGGAAAATATTAATGAACTAGTAGATATGCTACACGTTTATTTTATTTCATTCTGTCTGGTAAATTTAGTTTCCCGGCGCTAGTTTGAGTCCGGAAAGTGAGATATTACGGTATCAGAGCCGGAAAGTGTTACCAAGCAGCACTTTCCGGACTGTTATTTTATGCACCCAATCAGAGCCCGTAAAAGTGTAACCAAGCCACACCTACCGGCTTTGACACAGTAATGTCACATTTTGACGTTTTAAAAAAGTGTCACATGTAAAAATTAAAAAATCAAATTGTTTACAGTATGAAATAAAATACATAATGACATTCGTCCGTGAACCCTTTTTACAGTACTCGTTTCGAGTTTCAAGACTCGGCTCCTTTCGTCACCTCGTCTTTAAACATCTCACTCGTACTGTAAAATATGAGTTCCCGGACTTGTGACGTTAATTACTATTGAGTGCCACAAAAATAGTGTTCAAGGGCAGAGGCTTTATGCTGATCGTTTTCCCGACAGAATTTCCAGAGAATTTTGGATTTAACAGCCTACTAGCTCAAACCAGTTTTTTGCATTTTTTACAAAAGTTTCATAGTGTAACCCTACTAATAGTCTAGACCGGTGAAAAGTACTTAAAATTCTCTACAAGAATACATAAAAAAAATTATACCGAGCAATTACAAAAATTGTCGGTGACGTCACAATAAACACATGAAGGTGTTTAAAAAAGAATTTTTTTCGCCAAGTTGTAGCTAAAAGTGTCCCGTTAAATAATATAATATGGTTTGTTGAAGGTTAAATCGCAATTGAAGTCGCCATAGTCTTGGGCCCTTTTTGTAGAACAGACTGTATAAGGTATATGTATTGAGACTATTTTCGTACCCAAGTCGAAAAGGAGATCAACCTCGCTATCAGAATTTAAAGAAGCTTTAGATCTTGATGAAGCAACTCATTACTTTACTACAGTGATTTAAGATGCTACTTGGCAAGCCACGCTCAGAATTCCCCACCATATTCGACACCTTGCGGCCGATTTACGCAAGGCACGCAACAAAATGTCAAAAAACCAGAAATATGCAGTGCAAAAACGTATGCAATACACAAACTCATCAGCTGCACAACGCATTAACGCTTGCCGATTTTTTGAAATTTTTTGTTCAAAATTGTATTGTGGAAATTTTAGCAGACGGCCGATGTTCAGATGGGGGTCCGGTGTTCATCGGGTGAGTCAGGGGAGTAGGAGGGGTGCACAAAAAGGTACGACAACGACGGCAGACGCGCGAGTCAGTTTGAAGTATGAACTGTAATTTAATGAAAAATAAAGAAGTTGTGCAAAGGCCCTGCTTAGCTTTCCTGGAATCCTACAGCATTTTTCCGTTAACAGTGCTATGATCCACAAAAAATATTGTTTTTGTTCTATGTAATTAAGAAAAAATTAGGTCGTCGGGGGTTCTAAATTTTTGAAATCATTTTTTTGACAGCAAGTACAATTTTTCAAATGGGACGATACTATCTCACCGGGTTACTTGAACAGATTAGGGTTTTACCAATAGAACTATACTAAATTCTTGGAAATCCGTTCAGTGCTTTTTGCAAATTAAACCTAAGAAAAAGATTTTAATAGTTGAGGCCATTTCCGGCGAAACCAGAAGTGTTTCTAATTTTCCTTATAGTTAAAAAACACAATTTTCCGCTCGTTTCAGCTTTATTTTTCAAATTTAAAAAATAATAAGAAAAAACAGGGTGAGTATGTGTTCGTTTATACCCTCTATAGTCTATGCTATGCAATAGCATTTTAAAATTGTGCTATTTTACTATGCAAGGGAAGTTACGCGGAAATAATTATAGAAGCTAACCCTGGAAGGTCACCCATACAACCTCAGTCCTACAGAGCAATAAACCTCCTACCCTTCCTTAATGTCGAAAGTATTCGAAAGACGGTTGCATAAAAAAATCGAAGAGTCTATAAACATAGACCAAATAATTTCAACCCATTAATTTGGATTTCAGGAATGTCATTTGTCAAGTAAAAATTCTGCTATTTTTAAATTAACAGAAAAAGTTTTTAAGATAAAATATACATAATTAAGTTACTTACCACATAATATTACAGTTGAAGAACAAATCCAAATAATAGATGTAACCAAGTAGGTAATTGACCATATATGTAATGATGTTGGATTTAATACGGAACCAGGGATAACAGAATCATCTATAATAACATATTTTCTATAAATTAAATTTTGAAGGATTCACTCTTTGTCTTTAGGGAAATAAATACTTTTAATCTGTTTCAACGAATAAGGAAGATTCTGTATATTTAGTGATTCACATATAAATTTAACATAACATTTAATTATATATTGTCATTCTGAAGTAAGTCACCTCTGATTATATAAATTTAATTGAGGATTAACATAAATCAACGTTATTTCTGAGTATTAAGTTGGGTTGCTTATTGAATTGTCAAGAGGCCCGACGTATGTGAATCACCCAGTACACAGATTGGAGAGTTCAATAGGACAATTACATGTATCAAGTATGCTAACTGCTGTTTTTTTGTTAATATCATGCCAGACTTGCTTGCTACAGGTAAACAATAATTAATATTCTTTAGACAAAGTATGGCATAACAGTAGCAAAACAATGGTTAGCGTACTTGATTTAATAAATGTAATTCACCTATGGGCGCATCTGAAGACCCCATACAGTATAGAATTTTTATAATTCGTTAAAATGCATTCAAAGTATATTTTTTATTATGCGTGAGTGTAAAATAAAGAACAAATATACAGGGTGATTCACGACGAATAGTAAATATTTTAGGGGGTGGTAGTATGGACTATTTTGAGTAAAAAAGTTCATATAAACATAATGTCCAATTCTCAATAATTACGGATATGTAGCTGTTTTAATGTTACCCATTAAAAGTATCATTAAACGAATTAAGGAAAGACAAATCACTTATTTATTGCATTTATTTACAACAAAATAAAACAACAGTTTAAAGCAAATGCTGAAAAATACCACCACCGACTTCAATACACCTTCTAACTCTGTCGGCATAAGTGTGTGTAGCCCTTGAACATATTGGACATATTGGACGAATTGGACATATGTTTATATAAACTTTTTTACTCAAAATAGTCCATACTACCACCCCCTAAAATATTTACTATTCGTCGTGAATCACCCTGTATATAAGCAGCACGTTCAACTAAATCACGTTTAAGGCTAATAAAAGGTCTTTGAACTTTTTAATTTTTGAGAAATATTCCTTAAAAGCTTTTGATTATTAAAAAAATGTAGTAACTATAGAACAACGTAAAGTTTTAAAGAAAATCTTTGATCACATTCCGTAATATACGGGTTTCTTTCTGAAAAAGCCCACTAACCTTTATGATGTATTCTACTGACTATTCTCAACGGAAAATTTGATGTACACAAAATCTTTTACAATAAAAAATCCAATTTTAATAACAGGTCATTGTTTATACCGTCGGCGTCAGTTCAAAAAGTCTTTACATCAGGGTTGGCCATGAGACACGAAAATAATGTCAATTGCAAGATTTAAAATTTATTAGCTGTCATCATTGTGTTGCTGGCATAATGCTGTTGTGCAAATTTCAATAAAATTACTGTACTTTGTTACTTATGTTTGTGAAATTCTTTTTTTAATGTTATACAAATAATTCCTGAAGTATTTTTAACTATTCATTGAAAGAAAAAAAATATTTTGATTATCAAAATTATGGAAAATTAATTTCCTTTTCCCAACACGAACATTAGAAAATATGCACCCACTGGTACAATTATCGTATCACTTCTTACAGCTTGGACTATTTGGTAATATATACAAACAGAAAGTAAATTGTTACCTAAACATTAATTTACGTGTTAGTCTCACACTACAAGTGTACGAAACATGTGTAAATTATAAATAACCAGAGTTAAACAATAAAACTATGAAGTAGGGAAAAATTCTTTTTTTATTTTATAAATTACAACTCATGTAACTAAGTTCTAATAACTGGTGTTGCCTCCTCTTGCCGTTATTGCTGATATTATATGGTTTAGTGTACTTGAAAAGAGGTTTTTGATGTCTTTTTGGCACAGTAAATTAGGTGTTTCGTGCCACTAATCCATTTCGAATTTATTTTGCTAGGATGTCACAAACATATTCTGTCAGATTCATGTCTGGATTCCCCCCTCCTCCATTCCGCCACTCTGCCACTCTAGTTGATTAATGCCAACGTCTATTGACGAATGCCAGTAGCAACGTGTAGTCTTTCGTTATCGTGCATTAAGAGAAAATTGCCCTCAGCTGCTACTGCAACTAGCATTTCATGGGATTCTAGAATTTCCGCATTTTAAACGGCACATTCTACGACAACCAACTCTGTCCGGAAAACTGATTTTTACCACCCCATACCATTATAGAGCCTCCATCAAAATGTGGACAAATATGCATTGTATCGCTCTCAATATATTCTCCATACTATTCGGCATCCATCATGAAGTTTCAAATTAAACTACGGCTGCTCCGTCAATAAAACTTTTAAACATTCATTATCTCCCCGATGATGGGCCAATAGCGGAGCTTTTTCTTTTCAATCCAACTTTAGTCAACGTTTTTCGAACAGTTCGTTGACTTATTTGCACGTTTCTTACTTCAGCAAGATAGTTTTGGAGTTTGGAAACCGTTAGGGTTCTATACCGCAAGGCATTTAGTGCTAGAAGATCTTGTTGACATGAAGACATTATTAGTTCGATTGAGTCATCGCTACGCACGCACCCTAAAATAGTGCTGAAGCGAATAATGGCTTCGAAACAACAAGGTGTCTTTGTTCTGCGGAATCTCCATCTTTCCAATATTCCAATTCTAACATTGTAATATTACCAGTTGACATGGGTAATCCCACTGTCGTCTTAGATAAAACTCAATATGTGGCTAAACTGAATGATCTTCTTCAGCACAATGCACACATTCCCATTCCCCCGGACCCGACCTCCAAAATCGGACGTGAGGTTGTCATACTCATCAAATCATCTGCCTTCCACAGAATATCTAACGTTGGTTAATTCCACGTGATTCCAAACCGCCAAGGTTGTAAGGTCTTCTTAAAAGTCACTGTCATTCGCATATCTCGCTAGCATTACTAGGGAAATCTTCTTCACATATTCTAAATTCTTCCCACTTTGTAAACCCCTGCGACTGGTTCTACTTAATGACCGGTTTGTCAGTTTTGATGTTACTTCTGTGTTCACCAAGGTCCCCATCCCTGACTCCGTAGCTATCATCAAGCAGTTACTAGTTTAAGACCGCAGATCTGCAAGTTTAGCCATTCTCGTAGAAGAGTGCCTTTCTTCCACATATTTCCTTTTTAATAACTAATTCTATAGGCAAGTGTTATGGGTTCTCCCCTTTCTGCGGTGGTTGCAAACACCTTTATGGAATCTTTTGAGACAATAGCCGTGTAATCCATTGATTTAAAACTCAAGGTCTGGTTCCGTTATATAGATGACACTTTTATTATCTGGCTCCATGGACACAACTTTGCTTCCTTTATAGAGTATCCCAATAATCAACACCGTGATATCACTTCACTGTGGAAATAGTATCAGACGGTCTCTTCCTTTCCTCAACGTCCTGGTAACCCGCAAATCGATTGGTCATCTTGTACCGGGTACCTTCATGCCAATTCATTTCATCATCTGGCACAAAAACTTTGCGTAATAAATTGTCTGGTTCATCGTTATATCATAGTGTCTCGACCCAACGGTCTTCATCTCAAGTTAGCCCATATTCTAGACAATCTTATCAAGAATGGGTATAACAAAATGGACTCAGAACACTTGTACACCTCAGACTACTGCCTTCTTGCCTTCTTACTTATCACATAGGTATGATTCTCAAAAAACATCAAAACCATCTTGAAACCCCCATCCAAAAGTGTCATAGATACTCCCTTTAGTAAGAGGCAGGCTTCAACCCTTATCATCAAGGGGCATCTATAGCATCCCTTGTTCTTGTATTTTAGTGTACGTTGGAGAAAAGGGTCGCTCAGTGCAGACACAATGCTTGAAATCAGGCCTTCTCTTAAAACACTCAGCTGTTGCTGAATATCATCACGATACTGGTGAAAAGATCTTATTTGAAAAATCATCATTGCCATTGCTCCTCATTCAAAACTTGAATCGTGTCGCTGATTATAATCTGTCAGATATACAGAGGTCTATCATTGCTACTGGCCCCGCCTCCTCCACCCCTGACCAATCGTCATGTTTATATGACACGCTTGACCGGTTACAACCGGTATAAAATCGCTGTCTTCTTCTGTTTTTTTTTTTGAAATTGTTTATATTTCTAACGAATAATAGGTACTAATTGTGCCAATAAAGATTAAGGTTTTCTCCCATCTATCATAGTCATTAAGATACCCTGCAACTACATTGAATTTGGCTTATCCTATACATATACATACAAAAATTCAATACGTTGATGGCCTTATTATATTATTTTTCACCACTAAAAACTGAAAAGGTGTTTGATTTATAAAAACAATATAACGCTTAGAACACCCTGTTTCCATTTTAAAAGGACCTAAAAGATAAATTTTTATCTAACACAATTATTGTTTCTATTGGCTTGCAAACGTTTTCTCCGAAACTTTACGGTATTTTATGGCAAAGCATTTATTTTAATTTTTAGCAACTGGTAGCAAAATGCCCATAAAAACAAAAGTACTTTTCGATTACACCTATACTTCATTCAACTTAAAGATAGAGTGGATCTAAACAAATATATGCGCTGTTCACGAGGTTGAAAGGAGCAGGGTAGTATTAGAAACACAAGAACGCGAGACTCCGTAACATTCTTAAAGATTTGCATACAAATCAGTACAGCAAAAAATATTTAAAAAACTATTTCAATAAATTAACAAAATATAAACAACATTTAAATGATGTTAATAAAACAATAAGAGCAAATGAGCAAAATTGTTTTAAACCGGACATGGACTGATATCAACGACGTGTAATTCCCGGCTGCAGTTGTTGGGGTTCACCCAATCGCATTAGCCGAAATGCAGCAGAGGTACCGATTATGCATTGATCACGCGCCTGTCGTAGTTTACATCCCCTCTATCTTTAAGTTGAATGGAGTATAGTATTTAATTTGAGGTTATAGTTTTTAAAGTTTATTGTCCTCATTTTTTCAGGATAACTGTATGTTATTTTACCAGTTAGAAATAGGATTAGTGCGTGACTGATAGCTTGGCTATGTTTTTCGTGGCTTTCCGAAAGAGAAGGTTTCCAAACTTCAGTATGTATCAATATTGCCATTATAGATAAAGCACTCCATATTATTCCTTGTAACTGAAATTAAACATATCAAAATAAATATTTATTTATTTATTTATTGATCAAAACCTTGTAATACCATTAGGCGTCAAGGTGTACAATTGAAAAACAAAATTAAAATAAAATCGTTTACAAATTAAAATTAATTGTATATACGTAAATTTCACCCAAACAAATATAATAAACAAATATTGTAACTAGCCTATACATATACACATATACAGATGGAGTAAACGGTAAACCTTCCTATTTTTGAATTTTCAAAATTGTTATTAATGAGGATTATAGCTATGATAGATGATTTAAGGGCCATATTCATAAACAGTATTTAAAGTTAGTAGGGGTTTAGTAGCTACTAAACCAATATATTTAATATATGTTGCTATAGCAATTAGTAACATCTAACTTTAAACACTGTTTATGAATATGGCTCATGTGTTTAGTAAAACAATAAAAAAAGCAATTTGTTACCAACCGCCTTTATTATTAATTTTTGCGAAAAATCGTATTTAATAAAGTTGTTTCAAACAAAAGGAAAAGCTCAAATACTAAATTAAAAAGAAATAAACATATTTTAATAGAATTTAAGTAATTCATTAAATTAAATTAAAAATAAGCAATTTTTTTCCAAATGTAAGGGTCAATTATTATTTCATTTTTAAATCGTTAATTATTGATTACAATTTTAACATTGAATTTTCTTAAGCACTATCCTGATATGATAGTACTTATGATTGTGTAAAATGAATTTATGCAGATTTAAAATAATTTAAATTAAAAATGTAATATAAAATAAAAATATAGATGGCCAACATAGAATAAGTTAATTATTAAGAATGTTGTAATATATAAATAGATTAAGTTAGCTAGAAAAATAGGATACAGAATGAAAAGAAATGGTTACCAAAGAGAAAGAAGGATTTTTCTCATTAAGAAAAATAAACAATAAGTAAGAGTACCTTCTTTCAAATTGGGAAGACGTATTTTCCTTTTTGAGATTCCAAATATTATAAACAAAGTGATTTATATTAATTATATGGACGTTAATGGTAATTGAAAGAATGTCCTGTTAAATTGGATATAAAATATTGGATAACAAAGTTAATTTAAATGGTTTATTCTAATTATATGGATGTTAATGGTGATTTATACTTATTATATGGATGTTAATGGTAATTGAAAGAGTGCCCTGATAATTTGGATACAAAATAAGGGATAATAAAGTTAATTGAAGATGATTTGTGATAATTTGGATATTAATGTTAATTGGAGGAGTATCCTGTTAAATTGGATAGTGAATTTTGGACATTGAAATACTTTTAAAAGATTGGTGATTGGTGAACTTGGAATTTGGATTTAGTATTGAGTGAGCGGATTTTAAAATATCACAATATTTATAGATTAAGAGTGATAATTGTTAAATATAAAAATTTAGCTAGGGAAGATAGTAAAATAAATAAAAAAAAATTGTCAATAAATCTGCGTAAAGTTATTAGAGTTATTATTGAACAAAAAAAGAACCTCGTTAACGACCCCAAAAACTGCTGATCTAACCAAGGCATCATAAGTAAATAATTTGTTATCTTTTTAAAAAAGGCAAGTATCATTACAATAATTGTTGGTCGGCTCAATGTATGGTTATTAATGCAAGTGTGGACCGTTAAGTATATAACAATACCTATAATATTGTGAGTCATAATAGTTGATTTATCACTATATAACATTAAGAATTTTTTTTGTTGCTTAAAAATTTCCGTAAACTAATAATCGTCATTTATAACATTTAAGGATAAGCAAGACTTAAAAAGAACTGACTTCGTTTGAAAATTCAAAAATAAAGAAAAGTTGGCAAGAATAAGGTACTTCATGCGGGCACATGCAATATATTTACATCAGTGTTAACCGTACTTTATACATTATCTGAATTTAATTAAAGTAAGTAAATTGTGACTTAGCAATGATATTTTAACGTAGAACGGTATTCTACAATAATTCTTTTTGTAACAGCTCGCTATTAACCTTTGCTATTGCCCACGAAAAGAATAAATTAGTAGCTAAAAATAAATACATACACTGCCGCCAAAAAGTCTGAGATCACCCAGATTTTTTAGCATAAATCAAAATTTGGTGAATAAAATGTAGGTTTATTGTATAGGAGAAGCAGTATAGACTTTCTTAATTGTTATAGTGTTAATTCCACAAAATTTGGATTGGTTTATTTAAGAAAGCTGGCAATTTTCTTTAGTCCTATTGAATTACTACAGCTGGAAATGTTTTGATAAATTATCTTTGATAACTTCTCCCTAGTTTTCTCAACTATCTTGTGTTTTTAGAATTTGTTTACATTGCATATAAGTTTGACAATTCAAGCAAGCAACCCAAATTACAGTAGTTCGTGCCATTTTTATTATTTTTGTGTGCATTGAAGATTTTGAAGTGTAACCAATGTTTGCCCAAAAGAAATTTTGTGTAATGTGATAATGGCAAAATTCAAAAAAGAATTAACTGTTGAAAAACATGCTGAAATATGTATTCTTAGAAAGGAAGGCTATTCAGTTCGTCAAATTTCGAAGAAAGCTACAGTTTCATGTGGTGGTACTGTTATAACTCTTGAGCAAAAGAAAGAAACAGGGGTTTGCAGTAGTAGAAAATGAAGTAGGAGGCTACGAACTACCACTATTCAGGAAGGCATACATGTTAGTATAACAACAAGCAAGCGAAATAGGTTTCTTACTGCTCCTTATAGCTCTAAAAATCAACGAAAATCGCATAAATTCAATTAGCGTAAGCACCATCAAAAATCGACTGAATGCTGCTGAACTTAGAGGTTGTGTTGCAGTGTTGCCAAGTAAAAACCATTACTTTGTGAAATAAACCGACAAAGAAGACTTTAATGGGCACATATCCATAAAGATTGGTCTATTGGACAATGGAAATTCGCCTTGTGGGCTGAGAAATTTAAATTTGAGAAGTTGGGTTCCTAACGCAAGGTATTCGTTCGAAGATTAGCAAATGAAGCTTAACAATCTTCAGTGTATTCTTCTTTGTAAAACATGGCAGAGGAAGTATTATGGCATGGAGTTGCTTTGGAAGAGGTAAAGTTGGAAATTTAATAAAAATCGATGGAATACTGGACAAAGAACGATTTCATGGGATACTTCAAAATCACGCAGTTCCTTCTGGATTAAGAATCATTGGACGAGGATTTATATTTCAACAAGACGATGATCCAAAACATGCTTCTGGATATTGTACAAATTATATTCAACGTAATCAATGACCCAGTGTTTTGAAAATAATGACTTGACCGACTCAGTCGCCAGATATAATTACTACGGGAGAAGATTGACAGAATGCTAAGGAAATTCCCTTATCACCAACAAAATAATATTTGGGATAGTATTCAAGCCTGTTGGAATCAAATACAACCGGAAACTCTTCAAAAACTTATTGCAAGGATGCACAGAATCTGCCAGGCCTGTATAAAGCCAAAGGTCGTCATTTCCATGAAAAGTTAATTTAGGATTGTATCATTATACTTTTATAAAAGATTAATTTTTGTTCTATTTCTTGCTTTATGTTACTGTCTAATGTGAATATTTCAACAAATAATCCACCATTTAAATCCTTTAACGCAATTATCACACATAACATTTAATTTATGTTAGTGATCTCAGACTTTCTGGCGGCAGTGTATATATGTTAATACTTACTATTCCGAGTATCGCAGCAGTAATTCCCAAAGGTTTAACGAAAGGGCTCAGAGCCATATTTTATAATTTTCTTACAGAGAGGTATTACACACATGTATACATATACAGTATTTGAGATTCGTTTGTTTGGTGCGTAATTTATTTTCTATGGGCGATATATCCACTAGAAATGATAAGGCCGATATTGACGATATGTAAGTAGTTCGACATGTTCGTTTTTGATAAAAAAAAATATAGGTAATATAATTATTTTGTTGTTTAAGATTTTATCCGATTTACTATCTTAGATTATCTAGTTTAATTTTTTAAATGGCTTTTTAGTTGCCGGAATTGCCTTTGAAAGTAAGGTAAATATTTACGTGAAAATTCGAGATTATAAAAAATTAAGAAAAACCGTTAGGGACCAGGGATTCCAACTCTAAATTAAAAAAATCTATTTGTTTATCAGCAGTTATTAGATTAGTGGTTTGGTTTGTGACGATATTATCTGAGATACTTTTAAGTCAACCTTGATAAAAATTGATATGATTGTCAATTCTATGGAGCAAATGCAATTAAAACAAGAATCGTACCTGCGGATACGATGATTTCCACATTTAATAGAGATAATAATGCTCGGCTGCTTGATACGAGCAGCACGTAAGAATGCATTACCCTCCAGTAGTTTGCCTAAACATTGACTTCTCAAGATTTGTATGTCTTTGTTTACAATTTTTATAAACCGTCTGCACAATTCAAATAATCTGCGTTCAGACACATTTGTCTCCAGTAAAAACAAAGCAGAATAGTAATTCCCAAACATATCGTGTTGACTTCATAATTCTGTTATTTAACGCCTTTCTTAAAAGTTCAAGTTTGCATTTATTGCTTCTGAATGTATTTTTTATAACCACAATTATTATTAAAATGTTTTCAAACCATTGTTATCAATTTATGTGTAAATTTAGTCGATGATGTTTATACAGTATTTTTCACCTAGGATTTGGGTTGTGACGTCAACGCGCTGCTTATAAATTCACAATCCAACTATACTTCATCTCTTTCTAAACTAGGTTTTCATTACCTACTGCGTACGAACGCGTGTCTACCCATACAGTTTTTGGGCGGAGCTTGTTGATGTCACAACCCAAATGCTAGATGAAAAATTCTGTAGTCGTGTTTGTTTGTGAATTGGGCATGAATATTATAGGGTAAAGGGGGCTTGTCGTAATTTTTGGGTCATTTGTCAGGTATCACTTCGTTTATTAGTTGGTTAAGTTAATTAGTTGTTTAAACTCAGAGCAAACCTAGTCTTACGTAAAGGGCTGGACAGAAAGCGAGGGACACAAATGGTATGTACGATACCCTTGCAGCTCTAGTAGCGCCATTACTATAAAACAAAACAATTACTGTTCTGCCAAACTCACTTTAAGGTGTACTCACCGGGGGGGTCCCTTGTTTCGGTTTCGGTGCGCCCCTCATTGAATACAGGTTTGCACTTACTACTACTTTTTTGGGTTTCCATCATCTTCTTCACGGGTTAGTCCTTGTTCACCAGCCACCGGATCTTCTGGAGCTACCTCGGAACTCCCTCCTTTTCTTGCTACCCCCGAAGTCACACAGCATCGGGGAAAGTTAAGGCCGAAGAGTCAATAGGGGCCTCATTCACACTCCCAGCAATATCTTAACTTTGAGTCTGTCCGGACAACTCTCCTGCACTCTAACGCAAAATCTGACTAGAATCACATAGGTACCCTCGGACCACACAGATACAACCAGGAGCAGTTCTTCCGTTACCAGGCAGTATGTATGTATATACATAACTTTCAGGCCTGAAGGCCTATGGCTTTTTGCTGATGCGTTAGCGTATGTGGTTTTAACCCGAATCGTCTCGGCGAGTTACATGGTTGGTGCGCCGTTTATACCTACATACTGCACCATGTGTAGAGTGTAATGTGTATGTATGTGTAAGACCTTATTACTCTACCTCTTAGATCTGTATTCGGAGGAGAGCGTCGTTAATTAGGTGCCCAACGACGAATGGTCACCAGGGCTCGATATCGATCTCCGGGAAGTCTTGCACCCAGCGAGATTCGAACCGGGGGCTAGCGTAACGCTAGCCTGACGCTCTTACCACTGCGCCACCCTGGCCTACGTTACCAGGCAGTACTTATTTGTAATATCTTGCTTGTAAGGTAATCCTTTAGATTAGACCTGCACAACATGCAAGCTTCCTTCAACAAGTAACGATCGTTAAGTCAGAGGTACCACTTTATTATTACGCTTTAATTACTGTCATATCACTGCAAAACGTAACTCTCCCGTCGGGCGTGCCGCCACCCTGATAATATACTATTTGTCAACCTTTCAGTTATTGGAGCACTCACACACACCGCTCCCTTCGTATGTTACATTTAAAGTCCGCTTGTGTTTTTTTTTAATGCTTGCGTAAACCTTTAGGATAATTTATGGCTTTTGTTTGGAGAATAGTAAACCAATTCGTAACTTCTAAATCTAATTTTTTATTAATTTATAAAACAACATAAATGCAAGTAAACACACATTAAATAACAAGTGGTGAGCTTATTGTCGATAAGGAAGCAAAAGTTTTAATTTTGATTAATTATTGAGTCGAGTGGAGGGACGAAATTAAAAAGTTAAAAGGCGTAGTATTTGATGAAACTAGTTTAAAATTTAGCTACAAATTGGCATTTGTTAGTAACTTGGTGCTAGAAACTGTTGACAATTGAATTAATTCGTTTTTGAAGTGAAATTAAATTAGACTGCCCTGCTAATCACGAGTTTCAGAATCCAATTTCAGTTGTCCAGCCAACCTTCTGTAAAATTTGGGACCTTTGAAATGCACAGCAGGCAATGGTTTAACCCAACGACTAATTGTAAAAATTGTATAAATAAGTAGAAATTATTTTTACATTTTTCGAATCCAAAAATCAAAATGTATTTTGTTGAATTTCCCTGACGAAAATTAATTTCAGTTTTCTGTATAAATCAACAGGAAATTACGTATTAACTTTTATGAAACAAAAAGTTAGGTTGATAACACAAGTTCAGAGAATACATAAATTAGTGAAAATGCCAGAAAATTTTTTCACAAATTGCTTACGAATTTATTGTCACGACCTTTTAATATTGTAACGGTTTTAAAACGTTTCTTTAAAACTTCGGTTCGTGGTGTGAATTATTTATTAACAAATATTAAAATTATTAAACAACGAAGCAACACGAAATAACAACTTAACACTAATATTAATTCTAATACAAAACACTGTTAATATGCTGGATATCACTCTATCGCTGTCCTTAACTTGTATCTCGTATCTCCTGTCTTTCATCATTAAATAATGTTTCAATATATTTCTCTCACTACTTTAGTTTATCCGCTGTTTCAAAAATAATCTCATTATTGCTGTTTCTTTTATTATCGTTGATGTTTTTCTGTATGTTCCAACAACTTCTTTTCTTTGCTTCGTCTTTATTCTTAAATCCTCTACAGATATTCATTTAGGTTTAATATTTCCTTCGTCATCCATTCTTTGTTGTATCTACTTTCTTTATAGTTTATTATTACTAAGTGTCAATTATTGTTAATTTGATTATTTTGGCTTGGTTGTTGTACTGAGTGGAGTTGACCGAGAAATTAAGGATCATCTTCGGCCGTATTGGCTGTGAGGTTAATCATAATTGATGGCTTAATAGGAATTAGAATAGAGTCAGGGTCCTTTCACAAAAGATCTGTTTTAAGGTCGTAGTGAAAAGCGGTCACATATCGTGAACGAACTCTAGCAACCCAACCTTACCCAATCTTAATTAATCGAAATACATTTACAATTACTTACCGTCATAATACTAAATTTTGACTTCTTAATCGATGGACGTAATATTCTATAGGGGAAACTCGGCTAATTTCGTGATATTAAGAACTATTTTCATTGTAATATTCTTAAATCAAAAGGAAGCTTGTGTTTTGAAAAAGGCACAACCTTCATCTGACAAACTATGAATTGTAACTCCGAAATTTTTAATTTTATTGTAGTGCCAAGTCGATTTTGATGCTAATGTGAAGGTAGTATAATTTCGTGATAACTAGGAAAATTCCGATTTTATCGTGAATTTCAAAGTGAGAATGTTTACAACAGATAAACAAGCATTAGCTCTACTCGAGCGTATCAAATACTTACTATTTTTGTTAAGAAATAATTAATATTCTAACGGGTGTCCATAACCTGTTAACATCCCAGAAGGTTGTGATTTCAGAAACATATTTCGTAACAAAACCAAATGTCAAGATTTGTAAAATGTCATTGTCTATGATTTAATCTAAGACTTGTAATTTGTTTTTCAAAGCAACCGAGATGACGACTGTTTATGAACACACGTTACATGCCTGAGCTTATAATGCTTACCGTTGCATAGCCAGATAGAAACTAACGAAGTACAACTGCACAATTTGTTATAAAGCATGGAAGCTATCACGAAATTAGACCAGTGTAACTTTGGGAACATGTCAGCACACAAAATTCCCAAAAAGTGCCTTGAATAAATCCGTAAAACTATTTCTTTTATGTTATCACCCTTATCACAGAATTAGCCGAGTTTCTCATACGTTATGCGTACAAGAAGTTTCGCAAAAATTAAAAATCAAGGTAGTCTGCTAGAAATCTATTTACTATTTTTCAATTTTTTGAACGACCTCTGCATCCTATGATAACTATAACCTTCATTTATGATATTTCAGGACAAGCAAAACTTAGAAGAAAAAATAACCCTGTTTCGAAAATTAAAAAAAAAGTTAAGAGTAAGGAATTTCATTCGGAGACAAACAGCATTTTTTTAGTAGAAAATAAAAATAAACAAACTCAAAAAGTTATGGTATAATATAACAAAATATTACAAATTCAATATATGTGTAATTAAATTAATGAAAAATAAAATCATATATTTTATATGTAGTATAGTATTATCAAAGAAATTTCTAAATATTTTCTTAACAAGATATTGTATTTAATTAAATTTACTTCTCACGTTTTCTCTTTCTAGTATCTCCCACTTGGGGTACTTGGAAATATAAACGAATTTTGTGGAGGACGAGTTTTAAGGACAGATTTTAGTGCAGGCTGTAAAGGACTATTAGGAGGCGAATAATCAGGACTTGGTATCCCTGGTTGCGTTGGATAAACATAATTTTGTGGTACCCTTGGAGGTGAAATGTTAAGTGGAGGAGATCTTCCGCTTGGCTTTCCTATTCTAGCTAATCTGTCATTGCTCAGGATCGGTTTCGGTGGCGGAGTAGGATTCTTCTGTGGCGGCGCGTAAGGTTGTGGAGGCGCGTAAGGTTGTGGAGATGGTAAAACAAACGAATTACTTCTAGTGAAATTACGTTTGTCATCCTCCCAGTTGTTGTAGGCAGGATTGATATGACCTTGCCGTGGTTGGCTAAAAAAATTTACATTGTTAAGGTTTTACATACAGGGTGTCTCAAAATTGACGCCCGTGCTTCTGAGTTTTGACTCAAGGGGCCAAAATAAATCGAAAATGAAGAGTGAAAAATTTTCCGTTTCTCTTTTGTTATCAAGTTATCAATAAAAAACAAAAATTTAAGTATAAACTTTAAAAACGAATAATATTTGAAAACAAGTTATTTTTCACATCTGTTGTCACAAAAAGTGCTCAAATAGGTTGCCTCCTACTTCAAGGCAAACATTCACACGATTTGTCATTGAAGCACGAACTCTCTGTAGCATATTTTAACTCGATAACAAATGACAATCGGAAAATTTTCTATTCTTCATTTTCAATTTCTTTTATCCCCCTGAATCAAATCCCAGAAGCACGGGCGTCAATTTTGAGACACCCTGTACATTCAGGGTGTAAACGAAAATCGATTCCCTCCCATTTTTATTACTATTTTTTGAAGTTTGAGAAACGAAACGTACAGGATTTAATATAGAAGAATACTGTGTTTTTAAACCATAAAACAACTTGGTAACATTTCCACTTACACTGAAAAGGCTCTCAATTTTTAATTTTTAAATAGAACGCGCCGTATTTTTACATTTTTGAAATTTTGCGAAATTCTGAATCTGACTTCCGATTTTTTTAACTAGAATAATTTTCCTCGGTTTCCGCATTAGAATAACATTATTCTAGCACCAATTTTGATGCTAGAATGATCTTCATTCCAAACATGTAATCTTATATAGGGTGTTAAAAAGCGGGAGTTGAAGTCATTTTCTTCCCTATTTATTTAACCCTGTAAGCTTCAGTTTCCAAATCTAAAAAACCTGTATGTACGAGGATCATACTGAAATTAACGAACAACAGTTTTTTACAAATCAGAATTAATTAATCTAGGAAAAACAGTTGTATCATCTTAATTTATAGACTTTTCTTTACTTTTCAACAGCATCTTTATTTCTCTGCACACATTTTTTCCATCGTGCTGCAAGCTTGAAAATTCCCTTACTGTAGAACTCCGTTTCAGCTACCTAAAGATATAAACGGTCTGATTTCTGGACGTCCTCCACCGTCTCGTAGTGTTGACCTTGCGTTTGCTCCTTCACAAAACCGAAAAGTTGACTACCATAGTCAGAGGGTGTCAGGTGGGAACTGTAGGAGGGTGCGAAAGAACTTCCCAATGCATTTTTTCAACCTCCACCGTGGAGAAACATGCGGGATGAGGCCGCGCGTTACTGTAGATTTTCTTTCCAGGGCGTTTATCGCGCTATGTACAACTAAACTTCCTAAGTGTCTTCACATAACGAGCAGCATTTATGGTTTCCTTAGGATGAAGAAATTTAACCAGAATGCACCCCTACGCATCTCAGTAAGGGGTGTCCATAACTTTTCCAGCAGATTCACACTGTCTTTGTTTTCTTCTTGGTTGGAGAATTGGTGCCCCTCCATACTCTGCCGTTTTGTCATCAACCCTTCTTGCGTTCGGTGGAGGTAGTGTAAGGCTGATCTTGCATGTTCGTGTTTTCATTTTTGAAATGTTTCACCCATCTTTTAACACTGCTAGTGCCCATGTACACATCTCCATATGCACGCTGAAGTCTTTGATGAATTTCTGCAGCAGAGATTTCCCAGTTAACAAGGAATTTAATGATAGCACCTCGACGAAACCAAACACCAGTGTCGATCATTTTGTATCTACTGTTTGTGGTCACGTGATAGAAGGTAATGACGTTAAAATACCTTAACGCTTAGTGTGAAGCCTGTAGATTAAGACGATGCATTTGTTTTTCCTACATTAATACATTTTTATTTGTAAAAAATTCTATTTACTTCTATTTTGAGCTTCATTAAATAGTATATTACATCCGAGGTGGGAAATGTTTCATTACAGCCGAGGGCTTGATGTATGACCGAGAGGCGAAGCCTCGTGGTCAGACATAGCGCGAGGCTGTGATGAAACTTCCACCGAGGTATGTATACTATTTTATTCACAATCATTAACCATTAATTTTATTAATATTTTTTGACAGCTCTATTATAATTTATTTTAGCCTACTTTAACATATAGATCTATGACAGTGTCGCTAGGCAATCGTACATAAACATTTGCCGCCCGTGGGTGGGAAGTGTTTTCTGTCACTTTCCACCCAAGAGATTGTCATTACAGTTAGGAATGACGTATTTCCCAACCTCTAAAAGGTTAGGAATCGACATATTACTATAATGATTGTGAATAAAACAATATACATGTATGATTTATGTTTGTGATATTTCCTAAATAGCTGAAACAATTGATATCTGTTAGAATACTACAATTTAAGACCTTTAGTGTACATTGTACATATTATTTATTATACAGGCTGAGTCAAGTTATACGATTTTTTTTTAATGAGTTTATTATTAGGATATTGTTAACCATTTTTGGTATCGGTATGTTTCGAAGGGTGCTCTACAACCTGGCGTAGTCAGATTTTTGATTGGATGTCAAATGTCAAAGTAACGATTTTCAATTGTTTATTTTTAAATGGAACAGTACACTTTTTTTTGGCTTTTTTCATACGCATTTTCACCGGTTCTTCCAAATACAAGTAACATATCAATTAATTCAGCTCTGCTGTAATGTAAAGGCATTTTGCATGTAACCATGAACAATATCTAGCAAGAAAGTGCAAGCAATAGAATAGCTTACTTGCAAGCAATTGTTTTGTCATAGTTACCAACAACTGTTCATTTATTTTATGCAAAAATATCGAGATGCGTTTCGCGCGTGACGGCCTACTAGACTAGAATAATAAATTGGGAAATGGGAAAAACAAATTAGGGTCATATTAAGAACATCTTATAGCTTCGTTTAAGCAAAAAAAGTGTACTGTTCCATTTAAAAATAAACAATTGAAAATCGCTACTTTGACATTTGACATCCAATCAAAAATCTGACTACGCCAGGTTGAAGAGCACCCCTCTAAACAGACGGATACCAAAAATGGTTAACAATATCCTAATAATAAACTCATTAAAAAAAAGTCGTACCTATAGCTTGACTCAGCCTGTATTATTGATAATTGTTTGGTTAGTAAGAGAAAAAAATACACTATATTCTGTACACTTCCTTGATTTCTCGTTTCGATCTGGCTATCACATTGATATCATCCGCGTAACCAATAATTTACTGCGACTTATACATTATTGTGTTTAAGTTATTACTGGTCTCCTTCATTGCCTTCTCAAATGCTATGTTAAAAAATATCGATGCCAAACCATCTGCCTGTTGCAAGCTTTTAGGAGTTGGACGGCTGTCTGATACTTTATCTGGCATTCTTACCATTGCCTTCGAGTCGATCATTGTCATTTTGGACAAAATTTGTCAGTTTTATCGGTATGCCAAATTCTTCTCGTAATATATCTCCGTCTATGATGTTGTAAGGTGTTTTGAAATCAATGAACATCTGATAAGTTGCTAAGTTGTATTCCCATGATTTTATCAATATCTGACAGATAGTAACCATTTGATCAGTGGTTGATCGGCCTTCCTTGAAGCCAGTCTGATATTCCCCGATGTGTTTGTCATACTCTGGTATGTTTTGTTCATACATTTGTAAATACAATATTGGATATGTCATGCAGAGGAGTGATATTCTTTTATAGTTGGCACAGTCATGCTTGTCGTCAAGTATATTTGCAATGTATTCAATGCAGATTAAGTAAGTGAAATAACATTGATAAGAACACGCGGTTATCCAGTGATTCGTGCCTATACATCTTAATTAAGACTTTTTGTTATATTTACTACTACTAGAACACTCAAAAATTAGCATTCTGTTTGGAATGTTTGGCGGTTTAAAATGTGTTAGTCGACGTGTATCAGTTTGCGCACTAACCAATTTAGATGGATTGCTAGTTTACCACTGTAGTTCCTATTTAACTTTCGCACTTCTTCTTTTACGGAGAATATTTGTAGGCCGCCTCTAAGAATATAATATGAAACAAACCATGGAGCGTTTGTCACGACAAGCAGTGTTTTTGATTGAAATCTAATATTTTTTTATTAGAGGTCAATGCGCTATCCCACAGTTATACACCGTGGCTCCAGAAAGGTTTAAGAATGATTTTGTACAAAATGACTTTGTTTTTTAACTTTAGCCGCGGTTTTCTTTCTATTAACCAGTACATCTGTTTAAGTTTAATATTTAACTGTTTTTTCTTAGCTTGAATGTGAGGCCTCCAAATTAATCTCCTATTCAGGTTCATCCCTGAATATTTGGATTCTGAGGATTGATGTACTTGTAGGTTGTAGGTAGGTTTTTTCATAGTGAAGGCTACATAAATTGACTTTTGTTCGTTGATCTTTATTCTCCAGGTTTCAAGCCATTTCTGGATTTTGTTTATATGGTTCTATAGAATGTCAGATGTTATATTTGGGTTTTTGTGTGAAGCCAGCATCTGCAAATATATTTGCAGCTCCAGATATTGGTAGGTCATAGCAGTATAAGGTAAGCACATGGTTGGTCCCTAGATACTCCCTTGGGGGTACACTCGATTTAATAGACCTGAGATTTGTCTGCTCGTCTTTGTGTTTAATATAAAACTGCCCATCGCTTAAATAGGACTCTGAAAGATGATATACATAATACATATGTTATGTGGTAAAAGTTATTTTCGTTTATATAACAGCCCTACGTGTGAAACCTTCTCAAAGGCTTGAGACATAGCAAGGAATGCAACTGAGCAAAATCTTCGTTCTTCTAAATCAGAATTAATTTAACAAACAACTCGGTGTACTTGTTCTACGGTTCCGTGTTGCATCCTAAAGTCAAACTGATGTTTTGGGATTGAATGTCTTTATTCCAGTATAGGTTTTATTCTGTTGAGTATGAGTTTATCAAACACTTTGGATATACATGGCAATAGGCTAATTGGCCGGCAGAATTTTTATCAGGTTTCGCTAATAATTTGATTTGGGCTACTTTCAAGTATTTCCTCCTTAGTTGCAGAAAATCCTTATACGTATCTATGAATAAATGCACTTCTTATCTGTAAGAAGCTTTTTAAATCGTTTACAGCTTTATTAAAATAGTCTATCCTGTGGTGATTTGGTTTGTTGCTAATTTCCTTAATTTTCGTTTTTCCTTGAATATTTGCTAACATGCTTCTGAATAGAGCCAGCTTGTTATGCTAGTGTACAAGGTTGGGAGCTTAGCTTTTAGTAACATGTCTCAGCTTAAAGTAGCAATTATAGGTGAGTAGCTAGAGGATAGGTCGAATCAGGAGTGTATATTTAAGTGCCTAGAAGGTATGCCGTTTATTATAGAAAGTACCGTGAGATCGAAAAAAAGATGATTCTGAGCAGGCCTTGACTAGTACAACACAATTGGCAAGACTGATTTCAAAATGTGGCAGTAGGTTAGAGGTTAATAAATGTCAAATAAATTAAAACACAAAACAGTATTTATTTAGGGAACAAACTGAAAACTAAGATGAATACATGTTAGAGTAGGTGTTCAAAATTTAATCCTTCACTAGTATTACAACGATAAACTTAAATAATTCTGGAAACAAGATTGCAAAACTGACTTACATTTGAAATGTCACTGTCACATTATAATTCATAGGCATTCTAGAACCAGTGTAGCCAATCGTGTTGTACTAGTCAAGGCCTGCTCAGAATCATCTTTTTTTCGATCTCATGGTACTAATACCAGTAAATCGGGGGATTTCCTTGTCTGAGGGCCAATAGGTTGCCCTCCCCCCCCCCGTTGATAATTATGTTAAATTATTAATTTACATTGCTTGGCGTAACTGCCTTCCTCTTGAAGTAGACATATCTAATCTAGTACCTCACCATGGTGTTATAGTCTCCTCTGCTAATATATCTGCTTGTAGGAATTGTAAAAAAATGGTACCACCGCGGGGAATCGAACCACCGACATAAGGTTAAACGCACCAATGCTCTCACCATTGAGCTACGGAGGCAGGTCCCCGAGAAAGGGTCAAACTTCTACACATGAAACTGTAAATTGAAATCTATTCTAAAAGTCGTATATAAAGTCAAAGAGCCGCTAAATTCAAAGCGCATTCACAATGACTAATTACGACAGCACAGACTTCCTTTTAGATGGAAAAATCCCCACCAAGAATGTTTAAATACATAAATATATAAATATTAGAAACTATTAGGAAGATTACCCTCCCAAGAAAATTAGATGCAGAAAGTTTCAAATTGTAGAAAAATGATACCACCGCGGGGAATCGAACCACCGATATAAGGTTAAACGCACCAATGCTCTCACCAATGAGCTACGGAGGCAGGTCCCCGAGAAAGCGTGAAACTTCTACACATGAAACTGTAAATTGATCAAGTTTAGTTATATGATCGTTATAATTAGTGTGAAAGGGTTGTTGAGGCCTAATTTCTTGTACTGAAACAGTTTGATTTGATTGTGGATTTTGCAAGTTTGAGTTTACTACTTGTGTCTGCGTTGAATTAGTGAGAGTGGTGGTATTTTGTTCTTTTCAGTAGATTTGGAAGCGATCTTGGTCCCTTGATGTGAAGCCTCTTCTGGCTGAGAGTAGGATATAGCTTCTGTTGTAATTCTTTCCGAACTGTAGCTAGCTGGGTGATTTCCTCTGCACAACTTCCGTTCTCTTTTCAGTCCCTGCTCATTCGTTTGTATGACGGCTACCTACACAGTTTACACATCTGGGTTGCCTTTAACAACAGTTTTTGGTGTGCCCGTAGACTTGCCATTTTGTACATTGAGTTTTTATTATACTTTTAAAATTTTTATCAATTATTTTTTAAATATCTGTTTGTTTGTTTGATGTTTCATTCCTCCTTCATTCTATTAGTTCGGGTTTTTGCTTAGCAAACACTTCGCTTCCAATCTTTATTAATTCTGCCGGTATGTTATCTATTACTGGAACTTTACGGTTGTTCAGCTGGTTTCTTCGTATAACGTGGAGTACTCGATCAGCCGATCAATGCCTTCTCTGTGGCTTAGTAAGTTCATGAAGTGGTGTGGTGGCGCCATATTTCCATCACTTATTTTTCTTGTACTACACATACTCCTTCTTTGTTTTTACAAATGTGCGGGGTTGGATGTAGATCTTGTTTCGTACCTCTTAAAATATTGTATAATCTTTTGACTTCTTTCTTTCTATGTGCCTGTTCTAATTCTTGAATTTGTGTATCTAGTTGTGCTCTCTTCTTCTCTTTACTAGTGTTTTGGTGTATCTTCTCCTTTTTTTATATTTTTTTCTCTTGTTTCTCTTGCTGGTTGAATCAAATTTTTTCTGGCTTTGTTTCTTCTAACTATCTGTTACTTCTTTACAGCATTCGTTCCACCATACTGCTCGGTCCTTCGTTTTTTGTATTCTATTTTTGTTTCTGCTATCTCGATGACATTTTTCTTTATATATTTCCATTTTTATTCCACTGATCTATTAAGTTAGATATTCTCTAGTACTGTTATTCTTTCCTCGATGCTTTGTTGATGTTTTTATTTTATTTTTCTTCCTTTAATTTATCACATCAAATTTCTTTATTTTTATAGTGGGAAGTGATCTTGTATTCTCTATTCTTCCTCTTATTATTGCCTTAATTAACATCGGACTCTGATATGGCACCCCTCGTTGTTCTTGATTCAGTTACACCTAAGTTATGTATTGCTAAAACTGTCGTTTGAATTTGTGTGTGTAGGAACATGGTGGTTTTAATTATCAACCCCTTGCCCGTGGTAAATTTTTCACCATTATAGTTAGTCTGATCATGGAGGCTATGCTTTCCTATGGTTCGTGGGAAGGTAGGTAGTTTCTTTAGGTCCATCATAACTAATTTCATATCATTTTTTAGTACTTCATCCAGTTATTTTTCTAACTGTGTATAAAACTTATTTTTGACTTCAGTTGGTGCATGTGCCGAAAATGCAAATAGATTAAAGAATCTCATTTTAATTCTGATATAATGAAACCTGTCCCAAATTCACGTACGTTGTTGTTTGTTCCACTGTAATATACCAGGTGTCAATGAAACCTGGGGCACCCCTATTTTTTAGATTATATTTTAAGATATCAAAATGAAATTTGGTATATGTAATATGCTCTTTAAATGGCATTTGCTGGCATAGGAAACAAATTTCTGTCACTTCCGGTTTCGTCGGAATTGACATCAACTTTGTTAGTTTAAATAGAACACCCTGTATATTTATACATTTTTGGAATGTCCATTTCATTCTACGTATGCTAGTATCAAGTTTGAAACATTTTGATGACAAAGTAAATACTTGCAGAAGAGTTTATTTATTAGTCTAGGATGCCATGACCTACGTAAAATGGAAGTCAGGGTGCTACGACACTCAAAACAAATTATTTTAGCACTTCGACTGTAGCAAGTCTGTCACTTTTTTTGTGCATTTCATTTGTTTCACTTGTTTTGAAACCCAGTGTCTAGATTTAAATATCCAAAATACGATTTATTCTGAATTAAATTTTCATATTAAACCCACGTTATTGGTATCAATAAAATCCTTGAAAACGCTCGTTTTTAATATCCTAGTGTCCCACCCTAGTGCCATTTGAAAAAATAGAGTAATTCCCGAAAAATCATTTTTGCCAACTTTAAGTCATTCTAATACAGCAACTAAAATAGCTAAAGTTCTAAAACAATTTGTCTCGAGTGTTGAGGCACCTTGACTTTCATTTTGCGTAAGTCATGGCACTCTAGATTAATTTCTGCAAAAATTTACTTTGTCATCAAAATGTTTCGAACTTGATATTACCATACGTAAAATTGAACGGAGATTCCAAAAATGTATAAATATATAGGGTGTTCCATTTAAGATAGTGTAATATAATATCTATAATGTGCCGTACTCTTCCCTAAACCTTTGTACTATTTGTCATTACTGTAACATAATAAGTTAATTATCATTAACTACAATATTTACTTTTGTTTACTTGTTATTGTTCATCAAGTTATCACAATAACAACTCAAACTAATGTAATTGAGACAACGGTCAAACTGAGACCGATAGTATAAAACAGTTTGGTTTTGTAAAAGCAGCAACATTGATTTACGAATCTTATAATAAACACGTTGTCTACGATCTAGTGAGTTTTAATTATCCACATACTAATTACTGGCGGAGTCGGCTGTAGGACGGTTAGTGCTTTTTCTAAGAGGAAAGGAGAGCGTGCATGCTGCACTACTAGAAGATTTCCAATCCAGGCGAGCTTCTAATAACCCGACTTCCAAGAAAAAAGAAAAGGTTTGTGTCTCAACACTTCAACCAACCAACGAATCAACACACACCACATCCACTGGACAACCGTAGGTAAGATTTGCATTTCCTTTGTTCAAACCTCCTTCTATTGTGTATTGACAAATTTTTCATCGCGAAAAACGGCATACAGATTAATTGGAAAACCTTTGTGTACACTCATATCTTTGAAAAATACATAAACGAAAAGTATATAACAATTAATCTTTTAACTTTATGACAGAAGTTGATCAGGAACTAGAAAACCTGAATAATTCCCTGTCAAAACTAAATTTGCTAAATATATCAAACATCAACATAAGCGAATCAAGTACTTCCAGTCAAAACATAAAAATGATACTTAACCTTGACCACTTAGATAAGCTAAACAAATTGATTCCGATATTTTCTGGTAGAGATGTCGAATTACCTGAATTCATAACCACCGTAGAAAACCTTTTAAGGATTTGTGCTACCAATGATGCAGGAAATGTTAGTGTAATAATATCAGCCATACGTTCAAAAATAAAAGGTGACGCTAGAGAATTACTTTTAGGACGCTCTGACATTATAACTTGGCCCCAAATTAAAGATCTTTTAACAAAAAATTATTCAGACAATAAAAGTTTAGAAACATTAGAGTTAGAACTTCAGTATTCTTGTCTTAACCCCGGAGAAAACCTCATAAACTTTGGACAAAGACTCATTAGCCTTCGAGCACGAATTGTTACAAAAATTCAATCTACAGATTTTACAACAGCAGAAAAAACAGGTAGAATTAGTTCTAATTGTAGTCAAACATTCAATATTTTTAAATTAAATTTACCACATAATTATGAACAGCTTATTAGATCACGCATAGATATCACAACTATTGAGCAAGCCATCAATTTTATTGACGACGAAATTAAATATGACAGCTATAAACGCCTAACACTTCAAAATAGAAATTTCCGTACACAAAAACCAATACAAACATATCAATCACCAACTAACTATTTCACAAATAATTCCCAATTTCCTTCCCAACCGATTAGATTACCACCACCTAGACGAATAGCGCAAAACTTTCCTAATAACCAACAAGTATTTGATAATAAACAAAACGTTTTCAAAACTAACTTACAGCAAAGAAGTAATTATCCTCAACCAATGTCAGGTGTAAGTACAATTCCCGGATCTTTCAAAAATGCAAATTTTAGTCAGAACCGCTTTAATCAAAATCAATCTTTCTCTCAAAATTATACACCACAACCCAAACTAAACCAACCCAAATACATGGTCGAAGAATTATTTAATAACGAACCCGACGTTACGTAAATGGAACCACGTTTCGACCCCTATACAGGAGAACCCCTCCTTCCAAATGAACCACTAGAACACCCCGAAGAACCTATAGAAATTGATTACTCCAATAAATGGCATATCTCAGATCAACCGATCGAAATTGAACAATCAGAACAAAAATTTTCATTTGGTGACAACTCACCCCAATCAGACTTAATCAATTTAAATCACATATCCAACTCCTCTTCATTGCCATTTATTATGATAACTTATGACGGCGAAAACTATTTTAAAATTCTAATCGACACCGGATCTTCTAAAACCATTTTAGACCCTTCCATAATTCAATCGTACTTTCCAGAACGAGTGCTTCCACATTCTACCCCAATAAAAACCTGCAATGGGCTTTCTTACGCAGATTACCAGGCACAAATTCCATGCTTCCCTGAGTTTAATTCTGATTATCAAATGAATGTCATTCTATTTAAATTTCACGAACAATTTCAAGGACTTATAGGTTTTGAAGATATTTCAAATTTAAAAATTCACCTTGATTTTGAAAACCAAATCATTTACAACGACCAGTTTCAACTTTCTTTCTACTTCAATACCCAACAGAAAAAATATTATATTGAAGAACAAGAATCCCACCTAATAAAAATACCTGTAAACTTCCCTGATGGAGACATTTACATACCAGACATAAAAACTAAGGATTATTATATCCCTGCGTGTGTCTCCACTAGCAAAAATAATTTGGCAAAGGTAGAATTACACAATATATCACACAACCCTATCAATTTTTCCCTCTCGGAACCTGTAAAAGCTTCCTCCATAAATAATTTCGACACATTTTCATATGAATTTAAACCCGTCTCCGAAGAAAATTCCAATAAGGATATTACCCAATTCTTACGCACAAAACACCTTAACAGCGAAGAAAAATTTCAATTAATAGAACTTGCAAAAAAATATTCGGACGTCTTTCATTTTCCAGGCGATAAGCTTACCTTTACCAGTAATGTAAAACATGAAATAAAAACCTTTGACGAGACTCCTATTCACACCAAAACTTATCGTTACCCTCGCATACATCAACCCCTCCAATGGTTATTCAACATAAAAGACCCTAACTCACACTTAGTCCGCTGGCGACTTAAGCTCGAAGAATATGACTACACACTAAAATATAAGAAAGGTAAAATCAATCAAGCTGATCCTCTATCTCAAATAAAAATTGATCTAAACACCATTGAAAATTCAGACAACTTTTCCATGATTAACAACCCTGATACTAACGTAAATGAAACAGATCATCAAGAACTTTTAGATGATTTGAACGAATCAGAAGATGACTCTGACATAGACCCCGACTATATACCACCGAATCCGAAACCTACAAAAACTATTCAAACCTCGCACACTAGTCAAGAAAATCCTATACTCGAAATCAAATATACTCCTAGCTCTCTAAACATCTTTTCGAAACAATTAATTTTTAAAGACGACGAAACTAATAAAACAAATATTCATTATTCCGAAAAACCTTTTACTGGAAAAATCAGACACCATTTTAATCTAAAAAATAGGCAGTCCGACGAAGAAATATTCACGTTTATCGAACCTTTTATCGAAAAAACTTCAATCCAAAATGCTCTCTATTTTGAACAACCTGAACTAGAATTAAAGATGATACGTATTTTACAAAGCCATATACCGTATCATTATAAATTTGTCATTTCCAAAAAATTAATAGAAGACGTCCCCGACGAACAAGAACAACAGAGAAAAATCCGATATACACATGAAACAAAAAATAGTCATAGAGGTGTTAAAGCTACATACTCAGCTATGATGAAAAAATATTATTGGCCCAACATGCCCCAACATATTGAAAATTATATTTCCAAATGCCAAATTTGTCTTACTATGAAGACTGATCGACGTCCACAACACATCGAATTTAGACACACTGAAACCCCTTCCAAACCTTTTGAATTATTAAATATCGACACATTAGCAGTTAATAATCAAAAGATTGTCACTATCATTGATGTATTCTCAAAGTATACCCATGCATACCCCGTAGATACTATTTCAGGTATGGCAATACAAAAAGCCCTACTAAAATTCATCGAAAGTCACGGTTATCCTTATAAAATTTTAGTAGACACCGGGATAGAATTCAATAAGATAATGATGAAGGATTTTTGCCAATTACATAAAATTCAATTAAACTTTACTTCTGTACATGGCCATACTTCTAATGGAAACATTGAAAGATTCCATTCCACCCTTCTGGACCTCCTTAGATGTCTTCAAACCGAGAACCCACATGCACCTCTTAACTATCTCCTACATCTAGCCATAATAGCATATAATCATACTATACACTCTAGTACGAAAGAATCCCCGATTAATATCATCCGCGGAGACGACAGACGACAAATAAAACACAATTTAGAAACCAATAAAGAAAAAGTAATCTCAAAAGCTAATGAAAAACGCGACCCCCCTGAAAAAATAGAACCTCAGGAAATAGTTTACCTAAAAACCGAAAATCGAAACAAAATGGCACCCCGATTCAAAAAAGCTCTAGTTACTGAAGATTTAGGTCACTCAGTAGAAATCTTTAAACATTCACGAAACTTGCGCGATAAATATCACAAAGCTTACGTCAAGAAAAAACGTAAAACAAAATCTTTTAACGAAACTAACAAAGGACCTTCTGTTCTAGTAAACAACTCTTCTCGAAACAAAGTGCACAATGTACCTACGATTCCAAGGGAGGAGTTCAATAAAAATCCACAACGTGATAAAATTAATTTTGCTAATAAGTCTGACGACAGCGTTACATCTGAAGAAGGTAAAAAATCCCATGATTATCCACCAGATCACTTTACAGACGAGGATCTTATCCCACTATCACGACTTTATTCAGATAATCGACCTAAAACATCTAAAGACTCGTACTAGTCAATTACAAATTCAAATTAATAGACTCAATTTTACTTGCCACCTCGGACAAAGCTTTCAATTACTTTCCAATATGTCATTTAATATTCAAGAAAAACTTTCAAATTTCGAAAGTCCTAGACGTACAAAAAGAGGACTAATAAATATTGTAGGAACAATTGAAAAACAGTTGTTTGGTTTAGTAGACAATGATGATTTGCAAACTATCGACAATAAATTTAATACTCTCTTAACAAATCAAAAATCTATCACTAAGGAAATCAATCTGCATAGCTCAATTCTACATGGTCTCAATACAAGGTTAAACATGTCACTATCAAAAATTAATCAAGATTTCAAAGAATTCTCTAATTTCATTAATGGAAACAAAAAAGGATATAAATGTAACGAATTAAAAACCGATACATTCGCTTATCTCAATACATTACTAAGCCTCTTAGACACCCTAGAAACCGCTACTAATTTAGCCCAACATAATATAATACATAATTACTTCTTACCCCTTAGAGAAATTCCTTCGATACTTTCAAAGGTTTACCAACTATACGATAAAGAAGCAATCATACAATTCAAAGATCTACACTCTTACATCCGCCTATTTTATATAAATATTAGAATCAAAGATTTTACGATTAGTCTAAAATTATCAGTACCAATATTCCTCAGAGAACTTTCATACCTATCATATAATCCCTGTCCCACATAGAAACCAAATAATAATACCACAAACCTCCTACCTTGTTGCAAATCTTACTAACAAGCAATATATGTGGATTAACGAACCATGTTTGACAATCGAAGATTTCAGTCTATGTAAAGGACAAATCCAAACCAAGGAAGACCTGTGTTACATACCTCTATTACTAGGAATAATTCATCAATGTAAAACCACCAAAATACTGCTCCAAGCACCATTAATCGAGCAAATATCAAAATATGATGTATTAATCATTCCTAAAAGTCAACTTCTAGTTAAAGAATCCTGTCAATCAGCACAGAATTATATAATCAGCCAACCCACACTGGTATCTATGAAGAATTGTTCAATTTCTATTGAAGGCAGACAGTTTTTTCCTCAAGGAGAAACCTTACCCCGTATTCAGACCAATCTACCAGATTTGGAGACCTCCCAAGAAGATACCAGAGTAATCCATCTCCAGGATGCCAGTCTTCAAGACATCAACCATCTCGATCAATTATTCAAGGGACTTCAACCTGTACAAATCAAGGATTTCGAGGAAACCAAGACTACAAACCATATCTTCTATACCTTATTGATTATTGTGTTTGTGCTTATTTTCACATATTTGTATTTTAGGTATTGTCATAAAAAAACAAGGGCATTATTGTATAAGAAGTCCACAGCTCCTTTAGAAGCTATAGAACTTCCACTTAAGGAGGAAGGTGTAATATAATATCTATAATGTGCCGTACTCTTCCCTAAACCTTTGTACTATTTGTCATTACTGTAACATAATAAGTTAATTATCATTAACTACAATATTTACTTTTGTTTACTTGTTATTGTTCATCAAGTTATCACAATAACAACTCAAACTAATGTAATTAAGACAACGGTCAAACTGAGACCGATAGTATAAAACAGTTTGGTTTTGTAAAAGCAGCAACATTGATTTACGAATCTTATAATAAACACGTTATCTACGATCTAGTGAGTTTTAATTATCCACATACTAATTACTATAGCAAAGTTGATGTCAATTCCGGCGAAACCGGAAGTGACAGAAACTTGTTTCCTATGTCAACAAATGCCATTTAAAGAGTATGTTACATATACCAAATTTCAGTTTAATATCTTAAAAAATAAAAAATTTATGGGGGTGTCCCAGGTTTCGTTGACACCCGGTATATGACAGTCCTTTTTCATGGTTTCTTCTACTTCCTAGTCTTTCTTATTTTCTGTACTGCGGTAACATCCATTTGGTATTTGGAGATTTATTATACCTACCATTGAGTTTAAGGCTTATGGTTGGTACAATGTCCTTATGTTCCATGTTCTATATCGTAGGCCCATTGCTCGCCGTTTTTGCCTCCATTTGATTCGTTCTGTCCTTGGCATTAGTTTCGGTTTCGTAACTGTTGAAGTTTTTACAGGTAAAGGGGTTTTATCTCCAGGGGTAGTTAGCTCCACGCCCATCCCATTTAGTCGACTTTTAGGGCAGGTAGGAATACTCTGGGCTTATTCTATCCCCAGCCAAAGGGATAGAATGGAAGGATGTTACGTTATCAGTTGTGAAAGAAAATGGTTTATGATTTCTACCGGGTTAATAGGAAAGTTCGGTATATTTTAATATCGTTAATCCAAATGAATTGCATAGTTTCATGTTCGTTTTGTCTTAATATCTATATATGACTATTTCTAATTCTAAACCATCCTGAGCATGCTTACCTTGTGTCTTTGAATGCATCGATCGTACTACTATCAAAATTGTTTCCATTTACCTAAAGCAAGAAAGTGTGAATATATACAGTAATTTTATTTAAGTCACATACTGAATAAATACTTTGTAAAATTAAAATTTGCTAATTTTACCTGTTTTGGCTTGCCAAAGGTTAATTTCAAGGCTACTATGGCGCACATAAGATTTACAACCCACAAAACGTATCCTTTCGCAGCTACACTCATTAACACACCACACGCTTCAGATACGTATGGTATGCCTCCCTAAAAATAAAAGATAAGATTCCACAGTAATCAATTTTTTTAATCAAATATAAATTAACTGTTTCGTTTTATAAAACTTTCTGAATTTTATTAATGTTACCTGTTCTGAAACATTCCATTCATGATAGTCTACAGCCAGTAAGCATGTTAAGATTAAATCGTATAAGCATATTATAAGAGTTAGAATACCCCAACCAAGTAAGCATTTCTTTATCAGAGGGTATTTTTGATGCTGAATAGCTAAAAACAATAAAAAAAATTTAAGAGAAAAGAAGCTGAGATGCGAGACATGACATTAAATGTTGTATATTAAATCGTAAATATATATATAAGAGAAAAGAAAAGCAGTACCTATCCTTAGTATTGAAAACGCGCAATTACATTTTTAACAAATAAAAAAGAGTTGATTTAATAAGTATTTTCCAAATAAGAAACTTATTAGCTTATTCAATATTAATCGATATCAAATGTGGGTTAAGTATGCCATCTATGTAAGTACAGAAATACTAATCGACCACGTAATTTAACTGTTTACAATTTTGCTAGATGAGGACGAAGTATGTGTGGTCAATCTACTATCTGTTAATCTTTGGACAATTAGTCGGATTAGAGAAACGGTCAAACTCTAGAAGATGCGGGGAGGGATTGAACGGCTACAAGTTTAAGGGATGAGTATGTTCTTCGGCAAAAGGGTTTTTGAGAAACAGAAGATGTGCAGTGACCGGCAAAAAGTTGGCAACGTATGGGAAAATTTTTTATTATTAGAGTATCGAAAAAACTTTTATGGGGGATGGGTTCTGCATGTCCGGTAACCTAAAAATTGGTATGGCGGCAAATTTAAAAAATCTCCGTGAAGTCGCAAAAAGTGGGGTTAGATGACAAAATATCGAAAAGAAGTATTTGAAAAAGTTGCTTAGAATTTAATTTTAGAACTGTGCAAAATTTCAAGTATTTATTTAAAAAAAATTTAAATGACAAATTTTTGTAATTTTTTTAAATTAATTTACAAATAACCAATTTTTTATTTTTAAATAGCTTAATTGAAGTGGAATCTATGTATTTAGATAACAGTGGAAGAACTTTCTCGTTTTTTCCATAATTGACAAGCCTAAATCTAAAAAACTGGTTTTCGCTAGGACGCTCGTTGTTGGAATGGTTGGTATCTAACAGCTGTATAACATTTTTGCGAATATTTTTATGCTGGAGTACTTAGAAAAGCTTAATTTTCTTGATTGTGGTCAAAGTTCATCAATTTATAAAATAAGGAAGAATAAAATAACCAATAAACTAAAAACCGCCTTTTTTATGTAATTTTCTCTTTCTTTTTCTGTCTATGATATTTCAGGGAGGTGTATTCACTGTTAGCGTTATTACTAGCGAGAAAATTGGTCTTTTCTAAGTGCTCTAGCATAAAAATATTTCTAGGATTTTAAAACAGCTATTAGATGCAAACCATTGCAACAGCGAGCGTCCTAGCGAAAACCTGTTTTTCAGATTTAGACCTGTCAATTATGGAAAAAATGGGGAAGTTCTTCCACTTTTATCCATATACATAGGTTCCGCTTTAATAAAGTTATTTAAAATGAAAAAAGTGGGTATTTGTGAATTAATAAAATTTTTACAAAAAATTGCGATTTTCAATTTTTCTAAATAAATGGTTGAAATTTTGCATATGGGCCTAAAATTAAATTATATGCAACTTTTTCAAATACTTCTTTTCGATATTTTGTCATCTAACCCCACTTTTTCCGACTTCACAGTGATTTTTAAAAATTTCCGTCATACCAGTGGTCACGTGGCATACCTCAAATTCAATTTTTAGGTTACCGGACATGCAGAACCCATCTCCCAGAAAAGTTTTTTCGATACTCTAATAATAAAACATTTTCCCATATGTTGCGAACTTTTTGCCGGTCACTGTATAAGTGCGAAATTTAAAAATGAACTTGCAACAGTTACATATATAAGGATTTCAGCGGTAGCTGTTAGGGGAAGTCTAAGAGATTTGGAATGGGGTAGTGGGAAATCCGCACTTGTGCCGCTGCTCACCAGAATAGAGTAGCTAGAATAAGTTCGCAAGAAACCATGCACATTGGTCTATAGACACATGGAAGAAAGTTTTGTTCACAAATGTAACCAAGTAAGCTTTGAAATCACCAGATGGTCTTGAACGAGTGTGACGAAGGCCTGGCGATAGATTTGCTGCTCTCTCTATTTTGGGGAGGAATTGGCTTTGACATGCGCACAGAGTTAGTCCCCATTCAACAAAGGCCAATGAATGCTCAGTTCTATCTTTCATTCTTCAGGACTATGTCATGCTGTTTGCGAGATTTATAGGAAATGATTTTATCTTAATGCAAGATAATGCTCGACCGCATGTTACAAGAGATATTTTATATTACTTGAACGATGTCAATATTCACGTAACGGACTACCCACTGCGAATCCAATCGAGCACTTTTGGGATGCTTTGAAAAAAGTAATAAGCCGGCATTTACCTGCTCCCAGAAATCATCAACAAATGGAACGCGCCGGGCCGTTCTTGTTAAGAAGTTTACCAAGGCGTTTAACTATATTGTTTACAGTGTTTCCGATATTTTGCCTCTATCATACAACGAAAGTTAAATTTACATTATTTTGTAAAACCCCAACTGAAAATTAATGTACTAAAACAATTTTATGTAATTATTTATCTTTTTCACCATAGATATGGCTTTGATCCCCTCAACTGGCAGCCAAACCGTCACTACGTGATCTCCTGGCTACAAATGCCATACGCTAAATAAATAAATAATATACCATAAATCAATATTAAATATGTATGAATGCAAAAATACAACGTTACAGGTGATTATTTTACTGGTACGTTATTTTTGATCAAGAGTTTACTTATAGTGTGTCCTCAGATTGAGTACCTTACTCTTGACAGCTTTTTTACTGTCCCGAAATGTCATAAATGAGAATTATAGTTATCATGGGTTATATAGGCCATTGGGAAAATTCGAAAATAATAAAGTGATTTCTAACAAGTTATTTTTGTAAAAGGCATCGGCATTTACACTCCGCAAGGGAGTTTGGCCGGCAACGTGGAGGATTAAGACCTCCTAAGTCGCTTTTATACCTGGTTGTCTTGCACGCTATGCATAGGTACATGTTGATGTAGTAAGCATCACGTATTCTACAACCGCCTACCTTCCCTCCTCCACTATAGGTACTGTGTTCCCAATTATTTTTAATAACTCGTTAGGGCATCCGCCGAGTATCCAACTCGGGTTTGACCTCGAGAACATTCGCACTACAGTCGAATGCCTTAACCGCGCGGCCACTCCGGTGATAACGAGTTATGTTAATTCATAGTTAAATCGCGAAATTTAATTTAAAAAGAACTGTAAATTTTGCAGTTTACAGGGGTGCATGTATATTTAATAAGATATTCAAGTTGCTGTTAAAGAAATTAAGTTTATCGTCAATATTAACTAAGTCATATATGTTATACCAAGGAATAGAGCTAAAATCATCACTGAACTGCTGAATATCAAAATTTTTGTAGTCCCTATAAGTTCTAATAATAGGTTTAGTTCTAAAGCATTTAGCAACAAAATTACAAGATGTGAGTTCATGATCAGAGAGATCATGTGCACTAATAACTTTTACATCATTAGTTAAATTTGATACCTACATTTGTAAGTATCAGATTTATCATAGATTACTTGGATACAGTAATACTAGTTGGATTCTTCACTAACTGTTCTAAGCCCAAACCGTCTAAACAGGTTTTAAATTGCTCAACCCCAGGATTTTCACTCTAATACACACAATTGTATCGGATGCTGGAAGAATTGATGAAATGCTTGTGGAGGTCTGTAAACAACTCCGAATACAAAACTGTTATTTTTTCCAGTATTTATAGTCAACCATAACTCTTCAGTTTCAGATTCAAATGTAATAATTTTAAATTTAAGATTAGCTTTCAAGTAAATACCCACACCTCCTCCCCTTCCTAAACGATCTCTTCTAATAAAATTGAAACCATCAATTGCAACATTATCATTGGTTATATCATTTCCTAACCGGGTTTCAGTCATCCCCACTGCATCATAGTCATGATGAAGAACATGATTTTTAATAGAAACGAAATTACTGATTAATGCACGAACATTTAAGTGTGCAATTTTCATAGCCTAATAATAAACCAAAATAAAAGTTTTACATAAATACTCGCAACAGGTGCAAAGATTATGTAACCAATCAATTATATTTTTAGTAGAACAAACAGAAACTTGTACTAAAAAAAAGAAAGTTACCTTTTTTTAATTTAATTAATTAATTATTTACTGTTGCAATTAGTAGGTAGGTACGCAGACAAAAATAAATAAATCAGTTATGTGAGATTTTCTTGAGTTCATCCATTGATGTAACTATACTTTTGTGACCACCGTTAATAATCAAAATACGACCGTTTGATGACCATACATACGTTCTTTGCACCATAATTTTTAATAGCTTCTTGAATGATAGCACGCCTCCTTTTGGTTAAGTCTTCACGTATTAAAGATAACTTTACTACTTTCGAACCACCTGTATAACATATGATAACTTTAATCCTCATTACGACATTTCAGCAAGCAAAACTTTTAAGAAACGGTAGGGAGTAAGATACTCTATCCGGGGACGTATATGAACTGTGTATGAACAAAGAAAAATGACAGAATAAAGACATATCAGCGGAACAGTAACATCCTGGATTATGAAATATGAACTGTGGAACAAAGAACAATAAGAATGATATTGAGGAAAGGTGCTATGAAATAAAATCCAAAACGATAACTCTCACATAGAATTCGAATCTTAAAAATAAAGTAAGAAAATATTAAAAGTAGCTGAGCTGAAAATTTTATTTATTATATTAATCAAATAATAATGTTAGTGTCATCAAAAAATAATGAAGAAGCAAAAGATGATAGATTTAAACAAAGAATGGGATTAGAGAGACCATCAAAGCAGTAGAGAATTCTGTATTCAAGTTTTTTTTCCCTGAAAATGCGTGTTATAATTATACTTACCTAGTCTATATTTAAAAAAATATATTAGTAGTGAAATACTTAAGATTATGTTAAAATTCATTTATAATGCATTTTTAAAATCAACCCTATTAAAAAAAGCATGTTATAAGTGAAATTGGCCTGTTTACTTACCCCATATTAATGTTGATGAAATCCCAATCCAAATTACGGAAGTAACTAGGTAAAGTATAGCAGCTACAAACAGTGGGGTCGCATTGAATAATAAGTCTGCGGAATCCAAATCTAAAACAATTTTTCCTTTAAGTAAACTTCCTTTATAATTTCTATTAATACAGTGCCGTTTATATAAATATGTATACCTCACACGTTTACATGTGAAAGATATATAACGTGTTTATATCAATACTTTATTCACACTTTCGCTAACAACGTATAGAACAATCCTTTTTTCCTATTGTTGATTTAGTAAATTACACTTACCATATCACATTTGAGAGAGTAAGTTAAATTTATCTACCTAGGGAAGTAAATGAAGTGATTCATCGAGTGACTATTAATGTCTAGTTCTTGTGTTATCAAGACTTATTATTTAAATTTTTAATAGTAGTTTATATCAATAGTTCATAAATGTCATATTCAATTCATGAGGCTAGCATCTTTGACCATTTATAAATTAAATTTTTATAGGATTCACTCCTTTGGGGAAATATATTTTTTAACGAATTATGTAAATTCTATACATATTGATATGATATATTTGAATCGGTTATTTCGAAAAGGCCACATCTCCATCATTTTACGAAAATGAGTTAGGTTCATCATTTCATTCAGAATGCAGTAAGGTTTGTTACATGTGAAAACGGCATATCTCCGCCGTTCCGAAGTGGGCATAATTTCTCTGTTTACTTCGAAAAGGCCATTTCTCCGGAATTGTGGCGTTTTCCAACAACATACGTGCGCCGATCAGCTGTTTCAACCTGCGTTCTGTCTATTTTATGATCGAGTTTGATGTGCATTGTTGTTTATACAAAAATGAGTAGCTCAGGTAGTGAAAGCAGTGCAATTGTTGAAAATAATCAAGAAAGGAAGAGAAAGAAGGGCATTATTAATCCTTCAATTTATAAAAGTGAAAAAATCAAGATGGCTAAAGTGAAGGGTGAGGCCCATATCAATCACGTCGGAAAAGAGGTTATGGCGCGAAAAACTGGAGCCGACTGCAGGTAAACACCTAAATAATTTATTTAATACTATTTTATTATTAATTATTGGTTTTTTCCGCAGCTGTCGCAATAAATGTTGTGAAAATTATTCGGAAATGGACAAAGCAGCTTTGTTGGCTTCTTTACATCAGTTTAATGATAAAAACTCCCAAGACTCGTAGTTACAAAGCATGATAGAAGCAGTACCTATTAAGAGGAGTCGAAAATCTCAGAATGCCACTAAACATATTGAGAGACCCCATAATTGTTTGTTTCATGTCGTGTTGAAAGGCGCACGTAAACAGGTGTGTAAAAAAGCTTTCTTGAGTTTATATGGCATAGGTGAAAAACATACTAGACGATTATGTAATTTATTAACTACTGGAACCACTCCAAGAGATAATAGAGGAAAATCTGTGAAATCTAGGCATAATTTAGTACCGGGTGAGGTGTGCTTTCAGATAAAGGAACACATAGAGTCATTCGATGTAAAGGAAGTTCATTATTCTAACAATATATTGAAAAAGTATTTACCTGCAACGTTGGATGTTAAACAGATGCATAAAATGTTTATGGATAAGTTTCCTGACTCAAAGGTGAAGTACAGTTTTTATTTAAAATATTTCCACGAAAATTTTACCTATACTTTTGGTCGTCCTCAAGTGGATGTATGTTCTGCTTGTGAAGAACTCGGTCAGAAAGTTAAAAGTACAACCCTCAATGACAATGCAAAGCGAGTGGCTGCTGCAGAACTTCTAATACACAAAAACAGAGCTAAGAAATTTTATGAAAAACTGAAATATGTCAAGGAGCTCTCTTTACAAACAGATGAGATCCAGGAATCACAATGGATTACATGCAAAATTTACCTCTACCGGACATACCCGTACAGAAAATTTTTTACTATCGCCAGTTGTGGTTCTTTGAGTTTAGTATAATAACTTAAAAACAGGGGAAGCTATATTTTACTCCTATCATGAGGGTGAGGCTCTCAAAGGACCTAACGAAGTGTGCACTTTCTTGAAACACTATTTTGAGAATGCGATCTCTGAAAATGTGAAAGAGCTTCATATATTTTCAGATGGATGCGCGGGCCAAAATAAGAATCATACGGTAATCCGTTTTTTATTAGCCCTCGCCTCTTCGGGAAGATTCAGAAAATTTTTCCACTACTTTCCAATCAGAGGCCACTCATTCCTTCCGTGCGATAGAGACTTTGGGATATCAAAAAGACTAATTCGCAAGCAGGACCGAATTTATATTCCAGAAGAATATTATGAGCTGATAGACAAATCCTCAAACAAGTCTCTGATCTCTATAAAAAGAGTGCATAATGAAGACATTTTAGATTTCAAGAAATGGTGACCCAAGTATTATAAGAAAACCATACCCTCGCTCGACTCCTATGGGAAAAAATGTAAAAATGAAAAAATAAGTTTTCAAATTTCTCGCTACAACGAATTCGAGTATGATTGTAGAAAACCTGGAATTGTTAAAGTACGTCCATTTATCGGCGGGCTTGTTTGGCATGAATTTTCCTTGGGAAAAACCATCTGGAGTTTGTCCCAGTCTCCCAAAAGAGCCTGTTTACACAAACGAAATTCCCATCAATTTAAAAAAAAATGGACAATCTCAAGAAACTTGTGCAGTATGTACCCGAAGACAATTTTTTTTTTATGATGAGCTGATTTTATGGCCTACCACTAATAATGCTGAGCCACCAGAGGAAGACTATTAAACACTGCTGTTTCAGAATTTTAAAAAAATGTATTTTTATCTAATAAATTTTTTTCATTGGTAATACTGGAATTTTCTATTATGAATCAATAAAACACGAATGTATATTTGGAAAAGGCCACAACTCCAAAAACAAAAACAACTTTCACTGCCTATCTGATTTTTTTATGTTTTTTCTGTTGTTCAAACATTAACATTTATCATAATTTAAGACTTTGTTTGGAATAGAAGTTAATATTTTGAGTAATAACAGAACGAAACGTTTTTTTGTTCTCCTGTAAAATTTACTTTTGTGGAATTGTGGCTTTTTCGAAATAACCGATTCTTAGAGAATTTCTAGATACAGCAAGTTATAATTTAATTGGTATAATGTAAATAAATGAACACCTTTTAAAATAATATAAATTAAATGTTAAAATGTTAGTTGTTAATTTTAAAATAATGTAAAATTAGTGTTAAAATGTTAATAGTTGTTAATTATAGATAGTGTTGTATATAAATAGAATATGTTAGCTGTAGCATATGACTTAAGTTATTAAGTAGTAAAAATAGATAAGGTTGTGTAACAAAAGATAGATTACCTAGACTACAATATTATGTACAACACTGTCATATAACTAAATGTTAAAATATAATAATTACTAATTAAAAGTGTGTTTTAATTAATAAAGAATATTACATGGCGCAGTCGAAGTTCCGAAAATGTGAAACTAAAAAGATCTACGCAAATTTAAGAAGATAAGTACAAGTAAATTTAATCAAATTTGTAGACAAGAGTGTGGTCACGAGCTATCAAAACTATCAACATGGAAGGATTCAAGCCGCCAAAAAATCTCGACCTTGGTGGTAATATCAGTATAAATTGGAAAAAATTCAAGCAACAATTCGAAATTTATATGAAAGCAACTGGATTGGAGTCGAAAGTAGAAGAGGTCAAAGTCGCAATTTTTCTAAATTTAGTAGGGGAAGAAGCCCTTGAATTATATAATACATTCACTATTAAGGACAACAATAAGCTACAACCATTGGTTGATGCCTTTGAAGCGTACTGTGTCCCAAAAAAAAATGTGGTCTACGAACGTTACTTGTTTTACAAGCGAGACCAAAAAGAAGGTGAACCGTTTGAACAATTTTTCACCGATATTAAAAAGCTGGCTAAATCTTGTGAATTCGACTGTTTACATGACCAAATGATAAGGGATAGAATTGTTTTAGGAGTGCGTGACTTAGCGTTACAAGAAAGGCTCCTACGTGTTGAAAATTTAGACCTACAGAAAGCAGTGGACCATGGGAAAGCAGCAGAACTAATGAAATGTCAAATGAAGGATATCAATGAGAAATCTGTAGATGCAGTACATAAGGGGAAAACGTCAGGCTATATAAAGAAACCACAAAAAAAGAACACGGAAACGGCTTCGGACAACTTTAAGTGTAAAAGGTGTGCCACCTGGCATGGCCCAAGACAAAGTCCAGCCTTTAATAAAACATGCAGCAGATGTGGTAAGCTTAACCATTTCATAAAGTGTTGTCGAGTGAGAAATGTCAAAACAGTGTCGACTGAGAGTGAAGGTGTAAGTGCGGATGATGAATTAGCAATTAATTCAGTAGAAATTCATGAAAAGTATGTAGTAAATACTGTAAATTCTTGGTATGAAAATATTCTGATAGAAAATAAGTACTTAAAATTTAAATTGGATACTGGAGCAGAAGTGAATCTGTTGCCACGAAAATTGTTTAAACACATTAACAAACAGTTTAATGTAAGGCCAACTAAAATAAAATTGGAGGCTTATGGTGGATTTAAATTAGAACCAGTAGGCATTGTAAATTTAAGGCTTAAGTTTAGAAGCAAGGAAATCTATGTAGATTTTATAATCGTAGAAAATGATGCCAAGCCAATTTTAGGGCTGGAGACTTGCATCAAACTAAATTTAATTAAAAAAATAGATGGAATAATAGAAACTAAAAATAAGCAACAATTTTTAAGTGAAAATAAGGAAATATTTGAAGGCCTAGGTCAGTTCAGCGGTACTTATGACATAGTTTTAAAAAATGATGCAAGCCCAACAATTAAGGCTCCAAGAAGGGTTCCATTAGCTTTAAGGGATAGATTAAAAGCGGAATTATATAGATTAGTGGAAAAGGGGGTGATCTCAAAAGTGGAAGGACCGGTAGATTGGGTCAGTAATTTAGTTATTATAGAAAAGCGCGACAAAAGCTTAAGGTTGTGTTTAGACCCACATGAATTAAATTTAGCTATTCGAAAGGAAAGTATATTAATTCCCACAATGGAAGAGATCACGAGTAAATTATCAAATAAAAAGGTTTTCACAGTCTTAGATCTAAAGGATGGGTTTTGGCATGTGCAATTAACACCTGAATCATCAAAACTTTGTTCATTTTCCACGCCATTTGGTACCTATAAATTTGAGAGATTACCTTTTGGGTTGAGCTCAGCTCCAGAGCTATTTCAAAAAATAAATATTCAAAATTTTGAAGATATACCTGGAGTATCAATATATTTTGATGACTTGTTAATAGCTGCAGATACATATGAGGAACATGATCAAATATTAAATAAGGTGGTAAATAGAGCGAAAGAGTTAGGCGTAAGGTTTAACCAAAATAAATTGCAATATAGAGTCAAGGAAGCTAAATTTTTAGGGCACATATTTACAGAATATGGCGTTAAATTAGATCAGGATAGAGTGAAAGCAATAATGATGTTAAAAGTTCCACAAAATAAAAAGGAACTACAACGGATCTTAGGAATGGTTAACTATTTGAGAAAGTACATACCTAACTTATCAGATTTAACTATGCCATTGCGAGAGCTATTGAAAGAAAACGTTGAATTTCAGTGGCTTCCGCAACATACACATTGCTTAAATAATATTAAATCCAAGGTAAGCACCGCCCCAATACTGGCGAATTTTGATACAAAGAAAGAAATCACAATTCAAAGTGATGCATCACAAAACGGCCTGGGTTGTTGTTTACTACAAAATGGAAAACCGGTGTTTTACGCATCCAGGGCGTTAAGCGATACTGAAAAAAACTATGCAATGATTGAAAAGGAATTTCTAGGAATAGTGTTTGCAACACACAAGTTTCATAATTTCATTTATGGCAGGCGTGTAACCGTTCTAACAGATCACAAACCTTTGTTAGGAATTATGAAGAAAAAAATTGCTGACATAAACTCACCGAGATTACAACGAATGAAAATAAAGTTGCTTAGGTATGATCTAGATGTAAAATATCTACCTGGCAAATATATGTTTGTTGCTGATTTGTTATCACGAGATTATTTAATGGATGAAAGTCAGGATACAAATTGGTTAACGGATGTAGTACATAGTGTTAATGTAAATATGAACATTACAGATGATAGAAGACGGGAATTTATAAGAGAAACTAAAAATAATACTGTTTTAAGTGAGGTACTTAATTATCATTTTATTGGGTGGCCTAACAAAAAGAATTTAGTTAAGCCACATGTACAGTATTATTTTAAGTTTCAAAATAACATTACAGTGGAGGATGGTTTGATATATTTCAATAACAGACTTATAGTTCCAAATACGTTACAAATATATATATTAAACTTGCTACATGAGAGCCACTTAGGAATAGAGAAAACAAAGGCAAGAGCAAGGCAAATAGTTTTTTGGCCAGGAATGTCAACTGATATAGAAAACATGATTGCACGGTGTATAATTTGTGAACGATATCGCAATGCAAATGTCAAAGAACCTTTATTGAATCATTACATTCCTGATTTACCATTTAACAAAATAGCTGTGGATATATTAGAATTTCAAGGGAAAAGTTATTTGGCACTACAAGATTATTTATCAAAATGGTTAGAGATAATCCCTCTAAACAGTAAAACTGCAAGTGAAATTATTGCTAAATTAAAATTAATATTTTCAACACATGGGGTACCTAGAGAAGTAGTGGCAGATAACAATCCATTCAATTCATATCAATGTAATGAATTTGCTAAACAGTGGAACTTCATGTTTAAATTTAGTTCACCAAGATACCCTCGTAGTAATGGGCAGGCAGAAAGAGCAGTTCAAACCGCTAAAAATATACTTAAAAAATGCAAAGATGATAATCAAGATTTGGAATTAGCTCTGTTAGAGTTTAGAAACACTCCTATTACAGGATTGCATCTTTCTCCCTCTCAATTGTTAATGAGTCGCCGTACCAAAACAAAAATTCCAATTCACTCAGCGTTGTTAAAACCAGAAGTTCAGGCTAATTCTAGTAGTTTAATTAGGGCAACACAAGAAAGGAATAAGAAATATTACAATAAACATGTAAAAGTTAGGGATGAATTAAAAGTAGGTGACAACCTGGTGTTAAATAAGGATAAGAAGTGGGAACCTGCTAAATTATTATATAAACATACTTGTCCAAGATCTTATTTAATACAGGATAGAAATGGACAGGTAATACGAAGAAATTCAGTACATTTAAGAAAGTCATTAAATGAATTTAAACCCACTATTAGTAATAGTTTGGCAGATCCTGAGAATGTTGTAGAAAATAAGCAGAATAGATGTAACAGTAGACAAGAAAATGTTAGTAGTAATAGTACTCCTGTAGAGGATAATGTTACTAATGATAATGTGACTAATGATTCAAATGTATCATCGGATATACGTTGCAGTAAGAGGCAGTCTAAAATGCCAAGTCGCTACAATGATTTTATTTGTTATTAAAGGGGAAAGATGTAGCATATGACTTAAGTTATTAAGTAGTAAAAATAGATAAGGTTGTGTAACAAAAGATAGATTACCTAGACTACAATATTATGTACAACACTGTCATATAACTAAATGTTAAAATATAATAATTACTAATTAAAAGTGTGTTTTAATTAATAAAGAATATGATAATTAATTTTAGAAAATAATATAGTGTGTTAGTTAGATTAAAATAATATATTATAACCGGGGAGATATGAAAATAAACAGAACATAAGAAGGTTTTCATAATAACCGATTTAGGTTTTATGAAATTGCAAACTAAAACTGATTTAATTTCATATTAACCTAATATAAATGTAAAATAAAGTATAATTTAATTAAAAGTTATTCAAGATTAATAATATTCTGTAAAAAATAATAATTTGGAATTTATAAAATGTGAATACAAATGAAATAAAATCTTATTTTTGAAACGAAATTATAAATTTGGATTTTGAAGAACAATTTAAGTAAGGTGTTGATAAAGGTGGAATTGGATTGTTGTGGGGTGTTGTTGGATTGAAAAGTGAGTGAGAAACTAATGAATTTTTGGAAAGAAACAGAAGGTGTGTTGGACAAGTCGATTGTGAAAGGTAGATTATAAATTTATTAATTATAAAAGAAAGTGTTTAGTTAGTTATTAGAATTTGTTGTTAATTATTGTTTAGGGTTTATAGAATTTTGAAGGTGTTTATTTAATTTTACTTTATGAATTTTAAATTCATGAAAGCGATCCCTTTAACGACCTGAGTTAAGAGTTTTCTAAAGTTTAATTTTAATTATAAACACAGTTTGAGCTAGTCGGAAAATTTTAAAATTGTATGCAATATTCAAAATTGGAAGAGCATATAGCAAAATATCACCTCCGCAGGGATTGGAACCACTGACCTTCGGCTATACGCGCCAATGCTCTACCATTGAGCTACAGAGGCAAATCACGGGAGATGCGATATTCGTCAAAAGTCTTCGTCAAGTTAAACGGTTAAAACCACTTGAGATTTACATCTATAATGCCTTGTAAAACCTAATGTAGGTGCGGACTGCAGGTAAAAATAGCAGAACCGTATTTAAAAAGTCTATTTAAAAGAAGGAAAATTGTAAACAGATGAAACATGCTTATAATTGCTACACTAAAACAAATATGTAATCATTTTACTTACCGAAGTAACCACAGCTTTATATCCACAGATATAATTAATTTGTGAGTAGAGTAACGTTTTTTGAACGTGGTGTTCATCTATACGCATTTGTACAACTGTAGACGAGTTATTCCTAGAAAATTTAATAGTACGGCCCACGCCGACCAGGTGCTTGCAATCCGTTTAAGAGCCCCTTGTTACTAGGTTTTACAAGGGATTATAGATGTAAATCTCAAGTGGTTTTAACCATTTAACTTGACGAAGACTATACATATAGTAATTGGAAACTGTGAAATCTAGTGTGCATTAGAAATCGTATCCCGTGGTCAATGAGCCGCTAAAGTCTAAGCAGGTTCGCATCAACTATCAGGACAGGATGTGATTGCTTATAATGAATACCTTTATTTTTAGGTTAGCCTCCTGCCCAGCGTACGTGCTAAGAGGGATCACAGAACTCATTATTACGAGATTCTAACAGGCCATCGGCCTAGGCTTCGGCCATAAGAGGAAGAAGAAGAAGAAGAAGAAGGTAGGAAGGAATAGATTGCCATTTAAAACAACGTTTTGTAGTCTGAAACTTTCTTTCAGGAAATATCGAACTTTGGTATACGCAAGAAATTACAAATGAATAAAACAAAATTTTAGTTCTTCCAAAGTTTTGTAAAATCTCCTTGCAAAACAAAATTTAACGAAGTTTAGAAGCTGACCTATTTGATCCAAACCATGTTGCCTTGCTTTAAGATATAACAGAAAATGGTTCGCACAGAGATTATAGATCGAATTACGTTGGAGCCGATTCATTTTTAATTCGTTATGTTTAGTGATGAAGCAAAATCTGTAAATATGAGGATAGTAGGCAAGTGTCAAAATCACCAGTGAAGTATTTAATGCAGAAAAATATCTGAAAGTATGCCCACTTTCAGATACAAGGTAAAACAGTAGGTCCCGTGCCAATACGATATTTAGCATAATAAGGATCCCTTCTAGGGATGGATATCATCCTCATAACCGACCGTAGAGATGATGCAATGGAATTATTAGAGAGATACGCCCAAAACACAAATAACAACAAATCTTGTACTTGACCAAAATATATCTATTGCTGGAATGGACATTGAATAAACTTCTTCCTGTAAATATCTGGGCCACGAAGTCTGCTTTGGAAGAAACAACCAAACCCATGTGCGTGCTCGTCGTATATAGCTAGCCTGGGTAGCCTTGGAAAATTGGACTATGTTTTGATAGGATAGTAGAAACAAGTGTTTCTAACTACTCAAAAGAAAAAAGTAGTCACTTTTTCAAAGCGGTGTAAATTTACTGTCAGTTTAGGAATCTTGTTGAAACTTGGCATATGTGAACACTTGTCCTTTATCTTTAATAATTTCTACATAATACAAAAATATCACCAAGTGTGCTTATGTAAAATAAGGTAAATAACTTAAGTAACAAAAACAAAGTAGGGTGTACATTATTATTACATGCATATATGCTAATGTACTTGTTAAAACTGCTTGTTATCATTATGGGTGAACACATTCAGGGCACACCGCAAATAAGAAGTCAATTACCGCTAATACAGGTTATGCGAGCGGTAACTTTGCTACAAGAAGGGCGATCTCAGCGGTACGTGGCTCAACAATTGGGAATTGCAGAGGGAAGTGTGTGGAAGCTCTAGACACGTTACAGGGAGACCGGGCTTGCCACTAGACGTCCTGATAGTGACCGAAACAGAAAAACTACTGCAGGAGAGGACCGTTTTCTTCGTTTACAAGCCCGTCGCAGTCGTACAGCACGAGACCTTCGGGCAGACGTTTGTGATAAACCTTCCTCTTACTGTTGTTGGTTGGTAAAATTAAAACATCTTGTTGTTAAAATTAATATATATTTAATATAATTAACGAACTTGTTAACTCGACTTGAGTAGGAATAGGAATGTGTCCTCTTTGGTAACGTTCCATACTTTTCCAATAAACAAGACGTTGCAAGAATTATTGCTTATGTGGTTAAGTACGCAACGCTCCAATTTTGCTCTACAGACCAATTGTTACAATAAACTGCTTAAACTACTAAATACTAACTAATTAAATCTAAGCACTTCACACGTTCGACAAGCTACTGGGTGCATAATTAGTGACCAAACTGTTCGAAATAGACTGCATGAAGATAGTCTAAGGTCCAGAAGACCCGTTAAAGTGCCCAAATTGGCCAGACACCATCGTAGAATTCGAGTACAATTTTACGTGTATGGAGAAGACCAGGAGAACGTTACCTTCCCTTTACAATGCGCGAAACTATTCCTTTTGGTGGAGGATCCGAAATGGTATGGGGCGGCATCACTTTAGATACCCGTACTGAGCTTGTCATTGTTCTAGATGGTGCTCTAAATGCACAAAGATACGTAAATGAAATCCTACATGTACATATTCGTCCGTATGCCCAAAATTTTGGTCGGGAATTCGTCTACATGCTTGATAATGCTAGACCACACGTCACAAACATAGTGATAAATTGTCTGCAAGATCAAGACATTCGAACAATGAATTGGCCAGCATGTAGTCCTGACATAAATCCCATAGAGCACATGTGGGATATGTTGGGAAGAGCTGTTCACACTAGTCCAAACCCCCACAAACCCTTGTTCAGTTAGAATAAGCTCTGATAGAAGATTCTCAGCGCATCCCACAGGATGTGATTCGTAGGCTAATTCGAAGCATGCCAAGATGCTGTCAAGCAGTAATTCGAGCAAGAGGAGGGTGAAACTAATTTAAGATATAATATTTTGTTATCAGAAATTTCCTAGATTACTTTCGTTTTTGTTACTGATAAGTTCTAAGCTATACAAAGATTACAAATTTAATTAAATTTTTAAAAAACATGTAGAATTATCCAAATAAATAATTTATCTACATATATACCAAGTTTCAACAGGATTCCTAAACTGACAGTAAATTTACGCCACTTTGAAAAAGTGACTACTTTTTTCTTTTGAGTAGTGTATAATACCAGAGATTTTTCTAATGGATTAAAATACTTGTTTTAAAGCCAACATAGAAGGATGTAAAAGTTAACGTACATCACTTATTTGCGTATCACTGTTTCGTGCAATTATATTAAATTAAATTAATTTGTTACAATTTTTCAAAACTTCCTATGCATCCAAGTTTACAATGAAGATGCAGTTTGGGCTGCCTGTTTTGAACATCCAGGGGGGCGAGTTATGTATGTAAAAATAAAAAATCCTCTTAAACATGGCATTTACGCCAGCTTGATTTCAGTTTTGTAATTGTAAAACGTGTGTGATGTGTGATAAGTGATAACTGATAACACTTTCCAATAAAGTGTTTCTGTGCGCAAGGAATTAGTATGGGAACGCTATTGAAATGCAAAACCTTTTTATAAATTATAAAAAGAAAGCAAATTATATTACCTCTTATGTATGAAATCAAAATTATACTTAATCTGCTGAGGTGCGTTGTTGGCACATCAAACTCCGGTTCCCATGCTTTACAATATATTAAAATATGTAAGATAGCAAAAATAAACCATATTATCCCTTGGAGCTGAAAGAAAGAAAAAAAATTGTATGATAAGCAAGAACAACGTTTTTCTGCATAAAATTTATTTTAAGTTAATAAAATATAAAAATAATAATTCCGCAAATCAAACCAGTACATTATTATTCTCTGATTATTGTTTGCAGGATTACATTTAAATTTACGGTAATCTATCATATGTGGTGTAAAACAATTTCCGTAAGTGGCGCCATGCGGAACACACTTGAAATTGACATCTCAACAGGCCGTTTAGACGTTTGTTATCAAAATCGAACAGGCCGTGGTTTTGTTAATATTTGTAGCAGTGAGCCAGTAGAGCCTTGGATTGAGTTACCAATAGGTGCATATTTGGCATTTAAAAAACATTGTCTGCTTTATTAGAAAATGAATCAATAATCTTATACTCGTTGTTTAAAAAGTTTTTCTTGTTAAATTTGCAAAGTATTAAGTATATAAGTTTGGTAAATAGTTACATGTTTCTAATTTCTAACGTTAACGTTTGGTGAAAGAGAATTAGAAAAACTGAAAGAAGCGATAAAAAAACTTTTAAAATTGTAAACCACGAGGGTATTGTAAAATCATACTTTTTAGAAATATCAGGTTGATGCATAAGTTCGTAGACTTTTTTGTCTCCAAGGTAAGAGTGCTTTGGAAACAAATTTGTTTGAGAAATATCAATGTCAGTTTAATGCCATAGTATTGTTTTATTGAATACTTCTTGAATTTTTCAATTTGTAGAAAGTTAGGTGTAATTGTTGGCTAAAGGAAATGGAGTGTCAAGTACAAAAAAATGAACATTTCCCACATATCCTTTTGTTTGAGTTTAACCGAGGAGTTAAGGCATCGGAGGCCGCTAGAACCATTTATACCGTTTACGCAGAGAACGCCATCGTTAAAAGTACTGCATGAAAATGGTTTTCTCGTTTCAAAAAGGGGCATTTTGATATGAATGATTTCCCACGTTCAGGGAGACCATCCGGCTTTGATGAAGACCGATTAAATGCTTCAATTCGTGATGATCCACGGCAATCAACTCGGGAATTGGACAATATGATGAATTGTGACCAATCAGCTATCGTACGACATTTGCATTCCATGGGCAAAGTTCAAAAGTTGGTTTTGCAGCATGATAATGCCCGACCGCATACTGCTAACATTACAAAAGTAGCTATTCAAGACCTCGGTTGGGAGGTTATTCCACATCCGCCCTATTCTCCTGATCTTGCTCCATCAGATTTTCATCTTTTCCGCTCTCTATCCAACAATCTCCGCGGAATCTCATTTAATAACGACGTTGCTCTTCAAAACTGGCTCGACGACTTCTTCACGTCCAAACCACCGGATTTCTTCAGGCGTGGAATCGAAAAACTGCCAGAACGTTGGGAGGCAATCATAAACAACGCAGGAGAATATATTATTGATTAGTTTATGTATTTTTTATATTAAAACAATTAAATTTTAAGTTTAAAAAAAAACGCTACGAACTTATGCATCAACCTGATATATAACAAGATATAAATATAAAGAAGAAGAACAAATCCCAAAATGGTACTAATTCTGCCCATATACAAAAAAGCAGACAAAAAAGATTGCAGGAATTATAGAGGCATATAACTCTTCTAAACACAGATGTAAAAATACAAATATTTAATAGGCGATTTGAATTAACAGTAGAGAATATGATAGGTGAGTTCAGAAAACGAAGAAGTACACAAGACCATATCTTTATCATAAAGCAAATAATACAGAAAACTCAAAAACCACAAAAACAAGTTTATTTCGCATTTATTGATTTAGAAAAAGCTTTTGACAGAGTTCCACAAGAAAGACTATGAAAATGTTTGCAACGGAAAGGTGTGAATTAGAACATTCCAATAATAAAAAATATGTACAAAATAATGTCAACCATGTTGTTAGTAAACATATGAGATCGATACCATTTAATCCAAAGATGAAATAAGGCAAGGACGAGGATTAAGCCCAGTTTTGTTTATTCTATGTGTATATATGGACGAAAAAATAATAAAGAAATGCTTATCTGAGACTAAAGTTGAATATTGGATACAGAAATTTACAAAGAGTAGACATCTCAGAGTGGGCATTTACAAATAACATAGTAGCAATGGCAGGAAAGATAAATGACTTACAGAAAATTTTAGAGATATGAAACAGAACATTAGAAGAAAACAGAATTAAACTAAATAAAAGTAAAACCAAGGTCATGATGACGGGAGATGAACAAGAAAAAATAAACATAGAAATAGAGAACGCCACGTTGCAACGAATCAACGCATTTCGATATCTGGAAGTAGAAATAAAGAGAAATGGAAGGGAAGAAATATAAATTAGTAATAGGATAGATAAAGCAGGAAAAATGTACTATGCTGTAAACGACAACTTTATTAACAAAAGAGGAATAACACAAAAACAGAAATAAATGTGTTTAAGACTATACATAGACCTTTCCTAACATTCGCTGTGAGTCGATATGAAAGCTGGATATTAAGAAGAAGCCAGCAAACAACAGAAATTAAGTATTTGCGACGAGTGATGGGAGGTTACAAGAAAAAACAGAATAAGAAGCGTCCAAATACGGGAAGAACTTAAGGTACAATCCGTACTATTTAGAATTAATAAAAAAGAGACAATTAAGTTGGTGGGAACATTTGCAAAGGACGAACAGCAAGAGAACAGTCAAGCAAGTGTGGGAGGCAAAGGTACATGAACTAAATTAAAGCTGAAGTTATATACGCGCATAACGATAATTCAAACCAATAGCATTTACCTTGAGAAAACACAACCTTTACACTATTTGCAGTTGATTACAGTCGTATGTTTAATGCTATACTGGCTGATTTATTTCAGCATTTTCACTCTTGCCAGTAAACAATTTTAATAATAATAATAATAATAATAATAATTTATTTCCTTATGACTAATACATAGTATTGGAAAAAGTCAACGTATACTATAACTAAGATACACGATACAAAATACAGAATACAAACAACGAATAAGTAAAACAATTATTATGTGCAACCTCATTTATTTATTTTTATTTTTTTTATTTGACCTGTGAAAGTTAGATCTCCATTACCGAACTGAAATATTCGTCTAAAGAATAAAAACATCTCTTTTTTAAGTAGACTTTCACAGAGTTTCTAAATTGGATAGGGCTATCAGATTCTTTAATAGGTTCCGGTAGCTTGTTGTACAGTTTTATGGCAAGTACAAACGTGGATTTCGCGACTTGCGAGAGTCTACAGGGCGGTACAAACAACTTGTTAGCTGATCTTGTAATGTATTTGTTAATTTCGCCACAAGTGACAAAACAATTTAAATTTTGTCGAACGTAACAAACTGATTCGAGGATATATACAGAGATCACAGTTAGTATTTCGTGTTTTATAAAGTGTACGCGGCAGCTGCTATTATAAGATAAATTTAACATGGTTCTCAGAATGCGTTTTTGCTGTACCAAAATTTTATGTACAAAGCTGCTGTGGCCCCAGCATAAAATCCCATACGATATATGGGAGTGTACAGAACTGTAATAAAACATCTTAAGAATATTTAAACCAACGAAATTTCTTAACTGTAAAATACAGTAATTTTTCTTTGCTAACTGACTACAGAGATTGGTAACATGAGTTTCCCATGACAATCTGTCATCAATGTATAGTCCAAGGAACTTAACACATGAATTTTGCGGTAGTGATTTTTTGTCGGTTCTAATAAGAACACTTGTAGTTTTTGTTGTACAAACTGGAGAGAATAGCAGTAGATCGGTTTTTTCGGAATTAAGAACTAATTTGTTAGATTGGCACCATAACGACATGTTCTGTATACAGAGTTCAGCGGCTTTACTTAGAATGCCAAAATTAGCTGCAGTAACAATTGCGGAAGTGTCATCAGCATATAATGTCACTTGAGTATCAGCTATAAAGTTGGGCAGATCATTGATGAATAAGATGAACAGTAGGGGGCCTAAGATGCTACCCTGAGGCACACCCGAAGTTACATTTGCTTTGTTAGAAACAAAAACTTTACCATCATCACGTAATCGCACAAATTGATCTCTATCGACAAGGTAGGATCTTAGCCATTCCTGTGCTGGACCCCTAATACATTTGTGTAATTAAAGGTCGTGATATGGCTAAAATTGGATACCCTATTTTTTATTAGTTGTTAATAGTTAATCATGACTTTTAATATCATAAGTCAGTAAATTTGATCGGTTCATATTTTACGTTCGATAGAGTAGACCTACTTACATATCGAGCGATAAATCCTGACTGGAGTAAATTTGAGGATATGAAATGTATACCATTTTCGATAAAATAATCCAGACATATAGGGTGAAATTTCTTTGTTAGAGGTAGAATCAGTGAAAGAATATCTAGAATCTTTGAGACGAAAAAATAATCTGAATGAAACAGATGTATACTCACAGTGGAATATGATCAAAAAGAATATATTAGAAGCAACAGAAGAAACAATAAACAATAGTAGACAGCCTAAACAAATACAGGAAGATTGGTTCGATTCTAAGTGTGAAAGTGTGAGGAAGCTGTGGAAAGGTGGAAATAAGCGTGGATAGAAATGTTACAGATATGTACAAGGCAAAGGACAGAAAAGTATAAGGAAGAGAGATATAACTAGCAAAATATTAAGAAAAAAGGAAAGAACCCTTATGAATAAAAGAGTAGAGGAGCTAGAAGAATATTACCAAAACAACCAATCTAGGGATCTGGGCAAACATAGGAATATCATAAAAAAAAGGATTCTAGCCACGCAATAACATGTATAGAAGCAAAAATGAAAATTTAATTTGTAATAAACAACGTGTTAAGCCGCGTTGACATGGGTCGTGAATTACGAACGTGAGCCACGCTGGTGGTACCACGAATCTAGTAATATCACGACTTGAGTCATTCCTCTTTCGTGAAGAAGGTTTACACGGTAGAAATTCAGTATTTATCTCAGTCGCGAAAATGCAGGACGTGGTGTCAGAAGCATGTCAAGTTATGTGTGGAGTGATAGCAGGCAGTATTTCAAAAACAATTTTGACAAGAGAAAGAAACAACAGACGATGGTGGACAAGGAAGTGGATTCTACAAAATTTTTGAATTTCATTATTACATGGATGTCTGTAAAGCCTTCAACTTCCATTGCAGCAGCAATTCTTCTTGCTGCAGCTTCACGGGATTCTCGTTTTTTATAGTCCTCTCTGGTTGGATCCCACAAAACCGGCTCATGCTGATATAATTCTAGAAATTTATTGGTGTCTGCATCTACATCATTTATTTTTAAAATATGAGCAGCCATGATCAACACAACTGTCTTCTTGCACTGCTCACGATTGACTAAACGAAACAAAAATCAAACAGGTTTGATCTTATCACGAACGGAATATTTCGGTTCGTGAAAAGAACTTACGATTCATATTTCACGAATCTAGTAGTTGACGCGGCGCGTGGTTTACGAAAGCGTGGCTCACGTTCGTGATTCACGACCCATGTCAACGCGGCTTATTATAGAGAGATGGGAGGAATACTCCTAAATGGCGACGATCAGAAACAAGTAAACGAAAATGGCAATGTAGTAAATGACCCACCCAATATGATAGAAAATAGCTAAGAAGTACTTTACACTCATTACTTATTATTGTTTGGAAAAACGAATGCGTACCAGACGATTGGAAAATTGGCATGTTGTGTCCAGTTCATAAAAAAGGGGAAAAACTGAATTGCTGCAACTACCGAGGAATTTGTCTTCTTATTAGTGTAGTCTATAAAGTACTAACGACTATTATCAATGCTCGAATAACACCACTATGTGAAGCAGCGGTAAACAAATACCAGGCTTAGTACGTAGACTTCAAGCAAGCCTATGATACCTGAAAACACCAAGGTATATAGGAAGCATTACTAGACCTAGGAATGCCAAAGAACATCATGAGATTAACAAAAGCTACAATAGTAGGAATGGAATGCAAATTCAGGGTAGACGGAAAAGAATCTAGCACCTTTAAAGTAAACGGGAAGAGTCAAACAGGGAGATGTTCTATCACCTACCGTCTTCAATTTAATATTGGAAAGTGTCTTACGAAGGGCCAAACTAAGGACGACTGCCTATCAACAAAGTTACTAAATACTATCCTTCGTCGTGACGTCACGATCTTAGGAAGAACGCAAAATGAGTTGAACAAAGTGTTAATAAGTTTAGACCTAGAAGCTCAGCAAGGCAGAGATAGGCCATGTCAAGTAACATAATAGGAGATCGAGCTTTTAGCGAGGTTCACGAGTTTAAGTATCTAGGATCGAACTAATGTTTGCCAAAGCTCTATCAGGGACATGCAAACTGCGACTCTACCAAACCATAATAAGGCCGGTTCTGACACGGCTGTCAGACCTGGACTTTAACTCAAAACCAAGGAGAGCTACTTAATCGATTTGAGAAGAAAGTTATGCGACAAATATATGGCCCTGTCTTTGACAAGCAAGCAAATGGGTGGAGACCTAGTATGAATCATGAACGTAAACAAATAATGGGTGGGCAAGATGCCGTAGGCTACATTAAGAAACAAAACGTAAAAACTGAATCAGAACAAATAGCGAACAAGTAAACCAAGAACAAAATAAACTGAAGCCAACACAATGAACACAAGGATAATAAACGCGAGGACAATCATACATGGCGTTCTGATCAGCAAACAGTGACAAAAATGTAAGTAAAAATAGAAAAGAAAGTAAATGCCTACTTCTGTTTTAAAATGCAAAAAATTGTATTGTACATCATTGCAACATTTATGAAAATCACGAGGAGAGCAGAAATTTCAAACTTCAGATGGAAATTCTAAGTAAACCAAGGGTATGATGAATACAATAAATTACAGATTAGTTATTTCTTTTGTTGATTAAACTACAGCTAAAAATCGTTATTTCATTACAATATCACACGACAAGCAAACCAGAATACGACTTAAGGCTGCCAATAAGTCATCATCTAAGAAGTTAACATTAAATTGGTATAAGACTTTATTGCTTTGTTTTTGATGGAGAATCATGTGTTGTGGGTATTATCCGCCATTTTAGGATTCACCTTGTATCTTGGTTAAAAAGAAAAAAAAAACAAGATAACGCAGATGCATTCAATTGCTATTTAAAAAAATTCAAGGTGGTAGCTGTCCAAGAAAAAACTATGAAGGAAATAATTATCTTTTGTCTTTCAAAACTGTATATAAATTTCATATTAGGTACATCATGTAAAGTTTCAAAATAACAATTCGAAACGTTTTAGCAGAAAAGTTGTGACGATGGTCCATCCTGTATATCAAACGTTACAAATCTAGGTTTTCACGTACATTATATTATATTATGATATTATAATAGTTACAACCCATGTAGAACTGTAACAGTGGAAACATATTTTAAGAATATCTTTTTTCTTTAAATCTATCACGCGATACTTTTTTTAATAGCGCGTTTATGTGAGCTGATCTTTCATAATTTCACATTTTAATATCTAAGATAATTGGAATGAATGACGCGAGCAACTTCGCAAGAAAAACTGTTGACTTTACTTTAGATTAAAAAATTATTAAAGTATGCAGCAACAGAAAAAATTAGTTTAAGAATCGATTATATTTTTTTAGGAGTAATTTCAGAAAAGGGCACTGACTTCTTTCTTGTTGTCTAAAAAAAGATGAAAACATCAAATATTTTCCTTTAACGCGAAATTCAATAAACTAAATACAGTAATAATATATTATGTACCTATTTGTAACAAATCAATTTGTTCAATAATCTACATTTAAAGCACTCGTGCCTTCCGATTAATAAGTTCATTTATATTATGAACACATGTATTAGAACAACATTCTTACTTACAATTCCAAGAGTTGCAGCACAAATACCCGTAGGTTTAAGAAATGGATTTACAGACATTACACAAATATGGATGGGCACTCGCACATAGTCAAACTTTTTTAGAAATTAGTAACCAAACTAATCTAAAACAATGCCTGATAAAGCAGCCACACTCACAAATCTATCACAGTGATAAGACAACGATGCTGTTTCGAAATTACTTGCGATCGATAAAATCCGTTATCATATTACAAAGAAATATGTACTTACAAAATACCTTTCACTAAATGCTTAACTGATTAAAAATTAAAAATAATCTTTTTAAATTACGTGTAGTTCGAGTTTATGAAAATTCGTTTTGGTTTTATACAGGGTGGTCCATAAGTAATTGGACACAGGCCAACGGTAGATTCACGAGGCCGAAATATTGCGGTTGACTTAAAATTACCTTAGTCCAAAAGTTAATATTTAGGGAGATGCAGGGTGTCAAAGTCGAAACTTTGACTTTAATTTTCTCTCGTAATTTCAAAAGTTTTCGAAATATTGATATGAAAATTGGGGAAATTACCGTTTTTGAGGCGGGAAATAATAATCTGCCCTCAATTTTAATGTAGCTCTTATGAAAACCTTATTTTTACTAAACCTAATACCTTAAAAATACTTAAACTTTTTTATAGGTACTTAAAGTTATGGGAGATTTAATTGCAAAAAAAAAACAATTGCCCCATCTTTTTTATGTGGAAAGGGTATTCTATTTCAATATCTCTAAAATTAACCGTTTCCAAGATATTTGCTATTGAAGTAAGTAATGCGATATTTTATTCGTTATGAGAAATGATTAACGCAGTAGGCTTGCACTTAAAACAAAAATTTGACATAAAGTAATAGGAAACAGAGCAATAGTGGATCAGTGGAATATTTATCATTAAAAAAATTTAAGATTAAGTGTAACACAAGTAATTTTGGAGGAACTGAAAAAAGCTTGTACATAAAATATGAGGCAGTTGTTTTTTTAATTAGATCTGCCCTAACTTTAAGTGCAAAAAAGTTGAAGCCTTTTTAAGATATTAGTGTAGTAAAAGTAAGGTTCTTTTAGAGCTAGATTAAAAGAAGGTATATTATTGTTTCCTGTCCCAAGAAAGGTAGTTTCCCCAATTTTCATATCAATATTTCAAAAACTTATAAAATTACAGGAAAAAATTAAAATCAAAATTTTGACTTTGACACCCTGTATCTCTCTAAATATTAACTTTTGGCTAATGTAATGTTAGATAAATCGTAATATTTTGGCCTCACGAATCTACTGTTGGTCGGTGCCCCATTACTTATGGACCAAACTGTATACATTTTTCTGCAAAAATTTACTTTCTCCCCAAAATATTTCAAACTTGAAGGTGTTACAGGTTTTTTGATATATCTGTAATACATATTTCTATAAGTTTGGTTTTGCAAATGCATTATACGATACCATATGAACAAAAATTATTTAGATAAGGGATGGCCATGGTGAACAAAATCACTGTCTTTGATAGGTTCAGCTTGTTGTTGGTTCTACATGTCAATTAAATGTCACTTTCGATTTGAATTTTTATTCATTATGGTATTCTCGCAATTACATAAGCGATTCATCATTGAATCTTATTTTCGTAATGGAAATCTTGAAAATGGGGAATGGATATACAGTACTCGAGCTTGCCTGGTTGAATTTCGACAACAGTTTCCTGATCTTGTGTCCTTGGAAGCTGATTTTTTCAATGTGGTCCAGAATTGTGTGCGATTGTTCAGAGAAACAGGAAGCGTAACACATAAGGACGGTGGTGGCAGGCCAACGGTCAGTACAGAGGAGACTATTGAAAATGTTCGAGAGATTATGAATGAAGCACCAACAACATCATTGCGAAGACTCACACAGCAAGTTCCCGTATCTTATGGTACCTGCAGAACAATTTTGAGGAGGGACATTGGTTTATTTCCTTACAAGATGCAGGCTTATCATGAATTGTTGCCGCCTGATCATAACAGGCGCGTGTTATATTGCCAATGGTTCACACACTTCCTGAGTTGCGAAACAGAATAGCTGAAGAATGTGCTAATATCACACCCGAAATGCTCCGAAACGCATTTGAAAACATGAAGAGGCGTGTAAATTTATGTTTGCATGAGAACGGTGGCCATTTTCAACATCTAATGAAATAAATTGAAAATAAACCCGTAGTTTAATAACTAAGTTTTATTTGACAAGCTGATTAGCTTACATAACCTATATAATTTCAACTACTGACGATGAATCAAACATGCAAAGCACGTTCAGAATTCCAAAGCCACCCTTTATCTAAATAATTTTTGTTCATATGGTAGTTAGGCAATACGCAGAACTAATAAGGTATGCGACGTTTCTTTTGGTTCTCCATTTAAATATTCCCCTAACGATTTCCTTTGATTTTCAGCCCGTTTTGGATAGATTTTGATGATTAAGTAAACTTGCGGCCTGTTATATGTGTGTTGATTATGTTGAACATGTGGCCGAGAAACATATTTTATGGTTCCGTTCGTTATTGTCGAGTGCTGTTTATGAAACCAAGAAGATTTCCATAATTTGATTTTGGTCGACGAAGAATTCCTGCCCTGCTTAGTGATTTTACCGATTAACCTGTAAGGTAGACTTGTTGTATTTTACCTTCGTTTAGGAGGCGTACGAATTGTTGTAATTCACCGTACAATCTTAGAGATACGTAGGTATCCCGTAAATTCAGGTCACCGTATAGGTTATTATTGTACAAAAAATTACTTAGGTAGGATTCCTCCATATTTTATATTTCAATTTTGGTTTTTAGTCACTGTCAGTTTGCATTAACGTCATTTATATTACTTAATTTATGTTTTGTTTCTTTTTCACTTAAAGTTTAACGACCGATGATTTGTTTGTGAATTTTAAAACACTTGAGTTGTCGTGATACCGAATATTTAGAGTGACGCAAGGATTTTTATGTGATTGCTTATTGTGCCTCAAATAATTAGTCTTCTTTTTAATTTGACTTGATGGTACGTGATTTAGGGTTAGCGTGAGATACAGGCCTGAATCTGAGATCTATAATCTTGCGACACGGGGGTCCCTTCGGTGACTCATTTGTAAACGTTTATTTTGCTAGTAATTTTTTATTTGAGTTCAAAAGTTTGTTAGTTTATCCGGTCACTAAAATTTTGTTGATTCACTGATTAACCTTTTGATCACTTTCACTATTTATCGCTCAGTTCAATTACCGACATCGGTTTCATTAAACAGTCCCCGTTATATTGTGTTGATGTGTTATACCTTTATTCGTTTGTGGTAGTATATAAACCACTGAATATATATACTTGTTATATACATATTTATATTATTGTTCGCTATATCTATATTTATCTTGTTTGCTTGGCATATGTTTATATATTCGCTTGTTATACATATTAATTATTTCTTTATTAAAAATCTGAGAGTCCTTTATTAGGTTTTGTATTTTGAAGAATTGTTAGGAAGTCGGTTAACAGTTGCCGTTCTCATTCGTCTGAAGAACACGCTCGTAACTGATTGGCGCCCATTCATTTCTTTTACAACTTGTCAGGAACCCCGACCTTCCCACTGACCGTCGGCGGCGTGTTCCCGAGAGCTACCTCGGTATTACCCTTTTGGTGTAGCACTGCTCAATTCTTTGTATTCCTCTTTTATGTTGGCTTTGTGAAAACCTAAACCTTTCAGTTGTTTTCTAGCCTCTTTTTATTCCATGTAGCGTCTGAGATCCAGATTGCTTTTTCTGCTTTTTTTCTTGTTTAGCAGTTTCCAATAAAGACGATTTTGTCTTGATCCATAGAGAGTTAGATGATTTTTTGAGTTGACTTCATTTATTGTTACTATAACTGTCATTTTGAAATTTTTGTTGCCTTTGAGATACTATAAGTTCTTGGTTGGTGTATATACTATCTCTGCTACTAAGAACTGATGGCCGCTTCAATCTTTTCCAAGGTATGTTTTAGAATGTTTGATCGATGTTATCCATCTAGCTTTAATTAAGATGTAGTCAGTTTGATATCTACAGTTGCCTTCGGGGGAAGTCTAGCTATATTGGATGGTTATCCAGTGTTTGCAGTATACTTTTTGAATTCCGTGGCAAGATAAGTATGAATAAAATTATGAGTGTTTTAAGAACTTACATATTTGGCATTTAAGTTTTTTGTTTAGTTGTTATAGTTTATTCGTTTCAATAAACTACTTATGTAATACAGTCATTAGTATTTATATTTTATAATACTTTAATTACTTTTGATATTCTTAGATATACATATTTAAAAATATTTTATTTTCCTTACTTTAAATTTATCGTTAAGGAACTATATTGTCTGGAATGCAAACAATTTCGAATGGTACACCTCACTGGCATCCTTTCCAGAATGTCTACCTCCTCGTTGCCGTTCTGTTTTGAAGGATGTCAGTAAACTTGCTATTTTTTTCTTCGCGTCCACGAAGTGCACTTTAAATTTAATGGCCAGTTTGTATTCAATATGAATAGGCCCCAGAGAATTGGTTTTTCTTGATATAAAGCAATCAATTTCAAACGGTTTTCGTTGATTCATAAAGTATTGTTGAAAGATCTTTGTTCCTGTATTTCACGAACTTACTACGATTACTATACTATACTACGAACGATGAAGGTGTTCCTTCCAAACCAACACCTGTCTTTGATGTGCAGCTCAGGGGGCGAACCCCAAGATTTGCCTTTGTAGGCATACAGGGTGAATCCTAAATGGCGTATATTTACACCACGCGATTCTGCGTTAAAAACCGGACCAAAAATTGTATAACTGTTTTAGGCCAATAGGTGTAGTGTTGAAGAATTGTTAATTAAAGTTTTGTAAACTTAGTAACACTATGTGGTCAGTCCTATTACGTCACCTACGATATAATCAATAGCAACCCACTTGATTTAATGTAATCGTTGCAACATTTATGAAAAGCACAAGCACTGCAAAAATTTCAAACTTCGGATGGAAATTCTAAGTAAACCAAGGGTATGTTGAATTACAGATTAGTTATTTCTTTTGTTGATTGAACTACAGCTAAAAAGCATTAGGTATTTCATAAAAATATCCCACGACAAGCAAACCAGAATACGACTTAAGGCTGCCAATAGCTCCTCATCTAAGAAGTTAACATTAAATTGGTATAAGATTATTGTTTTGTTTTTGATGTAGAATCACGTGGGGTGGATATTATCCGCCATTTAGGATTCACCCTGTATATACAGAACGAAATCAATGCTACCAATGCTACAATATACAATATACATTGTTATGTTCTCTGAGTGAAAACATACATAATTATTGAACTTATTATGTGCTACTCGTTGGACTAGCCAATTAATTGTTACAAAAAAAAAATATAAATGTCCCGTAAATCGAACTTTTGTCTGTGTTGTAAACAGATGTGTATGTATAAATACATAAAATCAAATACCAAACAAAATATTCCGTATTTAAATTCCTTGCAAAAACCAACATCAACAACAAATTTACTACGTTCCAAAATACATGAACAAAAATTCATAACAAGCTCAATTTAAAATTTTTACATGGGTTCTAGCTGTAGTTAGGATTCAAAAGATTGCAAAAATTTAATGTTAACAAATTAATTTTAGATAGATGAATAGTAAATAAATTTAAAACCATACGTTCACAATTAAAGTTCATGAAATTTTCCAAATTCTAACTGACTTTATAAATTACATTAATAACAATTACAATAATCAAAATAATAAAAAAAAAATGAAAATTATTTAAATCCACTTATCTGGTGTCTTCTTACAATTTCGGAAAAGTTTTGTGAATCTTGAAGTCTGTCATCGCTGCATTCATAACCAGCTGTTCTGCGTTGAAGCCCATAAATTCAAATTCCAACACTTTCAATGGTAAGTCTTTCCATGAAATTGTCCTTTGCTTATTAATAATTTTTATCACTGTTTAAAAAAAAATTCTTTTATTTTCTTTATTAACTTTTATTTAATCACTTTTAATAATTTATTTTCCTTTTCAGGGTCCTCGTTTTATGTTAAGGATCACCCTTCAAATACGTTGTTAAATAAAACAATGTTTTATTCAAAATATCAATTTGAACAATTTTATTTTAACGAAGAAAAATTCACATTAAACAAATTAAACAACCCACTTGGTTTAGTTATCGACGTTTACATAAATGTAAATACTATTATTTTTATAACACTATTCAAAATTTCTTTACAGTTATTTATTATTAATAATTTTCACTTATACTTTATTGTTATTTATTTTAATTGGTTTTGCTTTATTTTAATTCAAATATTTAACACTCTTAATTCAAATCACTCTTAAAACACGTGATATTCATTTTTAAAACAACTTGTTGCTACCCGAACATTCAAATGTTTTAATTCTTCTAGAACAAACAAAAGAACGCTTCTACGTCATAATAACAAACTTGGGAGCGTTTCAGATACGTGCATCCCCAATGGATTTTTACGAGCAACTGACTGTAATTTCTTTTGTTAAAACCAAGTAAAATAAATAAATTTAGCCAATTTTCAAACCATCTTTAACTTTAACTACCTAATTACTCTTAATTATTAATCAAAATTAATTATTAACTAAATGAAAAATCCTTATACTAACTAACACTTACTTTTAACTAAATTTTTTATTTAAACTAACCCTATTTAAAATTAACTTCAAAGAAAAATTTTTACTTTCGTTCTTGGTTTAAAACTCTACTCAAAATTACCTATTTTTTCAAAATTATTAATAACTAAACTAAAAACTATTCAATTATACTAATTATGATAAAATAATGAGATTTTGTCTCTTATCACTTTTCTCTATTTTCATCCGCTTAGCTGATAATTGCATTTGAAATTTGACGTTTATTAAAAATTACATTATTATTAATAATTTTAATAATTATTGCTTTTAGTATTTAAATTATTGACAAAATTAAATCTCATATGCTCTAAAACATCTTAGTTATGTTTTATACTTTGTCTCAACCTTTTAGAATAAGAAATTTATAACTTTCTATTTCTTACATACATTTGTCCTTGAAATTTATTTTTTTTACATAAATACGTTATGATTTTAACTTTACTCATTATTTCTAGCACAACAAACTGATCTAAATGTTCTATTTGAATCTGTATCCTTCATTGTCAACTTTAAATATCGTTTTTATAACTTATTTGTTGTTAATATTTGCTTTATAGTATTTAATTTATATTAATAAATCATAAATAATTAATAAAATGACTTTACATCAAAAATTAACTTGGTATTCAATTTCATATACTTGGTGTGTGTAAAATTGTGTTAACAAAATGTTCATAATTTTTATAAACTGTTTGTATTAATTGTATGAATGTATTAATGTTATTTAAAATGTTTTATGCTCAAAATACACAACAACATATATGTATGAGCACAAGTGCCTTCATTGACATTGGTACTTTGCTTTATACGCAGCTTTGTTGTAACAGAAATACGTTAAATTCAAAGTATTGTCATTCACATTGTCTCGAAACTAGGTACAGTATTACCATTCGTTTATTAATATCTGGTAGCAGTAATTCCTAATGATTTTTTTATGGTTTGATGTGTGCCATAATTAAGATTGCTTTTATACGACAGCCTTTGAGGTCACAACGAAAGTTCATCCTCTGCCCGCCCTTTAGTTTCGGTGGTATCATCTGTTCGAATTCGTTTCCTGCAGCTCCACTTCCCTGGAACTGACAGTCACATTTTGCAAGTTGTTTAATAATACTGAAGTTTTATTCTCCTTTTCCTAAGGAATTTATTGTATCCTTAATGACACCCGTTATTTCAACTACAACATGATGCAAGATAACTTGTAAATTGAGTGACGTAATAATATTTTTCTGATATGTACTATTTCTGTTGTGTACTTTCGAGTAATCCTCTCAAGTACTTTAGTATCTCAAAAATCTTTCTATCAAGAGCGAATTTTTATTTGCGCAGAAAGAAAAAATAAAACAATAAAATGTTTATCGAGTGGTATTCTCCTCTAATCCCTTATTCTTAGTTTAACTAATTACTGGATTAGTTATGTACATTTTGAATTATGTCAAAAACATTAAATCAAAGAAGACTTACAAATCTATTTTCTTTACATACTACAAGATTATTTTGTAAAAGACTAACTATGGATTTTATTGAAACACCATTTCACGTAAAAGATTATTTTTAAATTTAAAAAGAAAACCTCTCCACTTTCAATTTCTAAAAACTATTTCTTAATTTACATTTTTCTAGATTACCTCGCTGATTAATAGAACAGGAAACTAATTATAATCATTTGAAGTGCCTTCCTAGAAAATAAACATAAATTAAGATTAATTTGTTCTCGATACTAATGTCATAATAAGTAAAACATGGGCATTTTAACTTATTGATAATTGTTAGTGTTACAATTAAATATTTTCAAAGCATAAATCGTGTATTATTTTGTTTGTTTACTTAGCGCGATCTAGGCTTGTGGGTGGCAATATTTCAATGTCCATCGACTTCTATTCTAACTACCCTGCTAATCGTTTTCAAAATGCAAATGATTTCAACCATTGGTAGGGATCTATATCGTCTTAAGCGTTACATTGGAACGAGAAACTGTTGTAACTTGCATTTGAAAGGAGATATGCTTTTGATTACTTTTTGCATTAAAAAATAACCTATGACAAGAATCGAACCCAAGACCCTTGCTTTACTAGACTGGTATGCTACCCCATACCATTCTCGAAGTCAGCAATTATAATTGACAGGAAGCTAGAGAAACAAGCTGAGTCCATAGATAAAATAAATGTTGTAGAATGGAAAATCCGTATGTCTTTTGGGGTCATCAATTGCGCCATATGTTGTGTAAGGTACAAAATTACTAAGCATACTGTGGCTTTTGGATATTAAACATACAAACACAACAAACGGAGACAGCAACATGATTTGTAACTTTTTATTTTTATTTTTTTGTACAATTATATTTACTTACTGCCTTATTATAAATTCTATTTTTATATTCCCTCGCTCCAGAATCCTTTTCACTTAAATTTATCCCTTTTTTCTTGGTGTTCACAATTAAATACAAATTTAACGTGATTGGAATTATATGTACAATGTTATGTTTAATATTTCTAAATGAGTTTACATTAACTAATATGAATTTTGCAATACTGTAGACTTTGTTGAAGTTTTTAATAAATTATAAATTACAATATTATAAACTTGTATACTAATAACGACATTTCCTTTCCCTAATCAATTTATAACTTTCCACAGTTGCAGAATACGTAACAACTATGTTAGACTTACAAGTAAATATTTCAATTTCAGCTAGTTTTAGCGACCCACCCGGAAACATAATACATCAATATTTTGAGATATTTGCAAAAAACTAAAATAAAAACGCATTTTACCCCCTTCCCACCCCTCCCCATCCAAAACCCGACGCGGGAAACTTTGGGACTTTTTACCACTTATTATGGGGAGGGTAATGAACAATTTGTGACAGGTTTCAACTTTTTGTTTTGATGTTGAGGTTACGCGGTTACGCCTATTTTTTATCTAATTTTACTGTACTATAGGTGGAAATCCATAACTCGGTTATGCGTCAGCTAGTACTTATGCATTATAAAGTGGGGGGGGGGGGTATGCATATTCCTAGATATATACAGGGTGATTAATAACGTACGGAGGAGATTTTCAGGGTAGATAGAGGGGACTAAGGCAGTATCTATATACAGATACCTATATACCGTGAGTTCAAAAAGTCTTTACATAAGGGTTGGCCATGAGACACAAAAATAATGTTAATTACAAGATTTAGAATTTATTAAGTGTCATCATTGTGTTGCTGGCATAATACTATGGGGCAAATTTCAATAAAATTGTAAAAACAAAGGTTCTAAATCTTGCAGACATTACTTTTGTGTCTCAAAGCCAACCCTTCTATAAAAACTTTTTGAACTCACGGTATATATGTATATGCATAACCCCCCCCCCCCCCCTTAGCATAAGTACTAGCTGATGAATTGCAAAGTTATGGATTTCAACCTAAACCTAGCTGATTTCAAGGTGTTTTTAGCAATTTTTACAGAAAGTGGAAATTAAATGAAATTTACCCCTTCCATATTTCAGCAACCATTGACTTTAGCAAATAAATGAAAAAGTCCATTTTTATTTAAAATTAAATGTACTTTAATTTTGTATATGATGATGTTTCCGATAGACCTCATACTTTTTGAGGTATTTGCAAAAAAAGTTAAAAAAAACGCATTTTACCCCCTTACCACCCCTCCCCACCCTAAACCCGACGCGGGAAACTTTGGGACCTTTTACCACTTATTACGGTGTAGTCCAGTAAACGGAGCCGAAAAAGGGGGTGTAGGGTATTAGACTGCAATTACTTTTACTTTAATTGACTTACGTCTTTCGTCCCAGAAAAGTAACTAAATTTAGCCGAAGGACCAGAAACACACTTGTAAACACTTTAAACATTTATTATTGTCGAAAACTATATGAATAAATTACATGCAAAGCAAATCAGGCAACTAACAGTTACACTGAAAATGAATAACGTGCCCTTTTTAACTGGTGCACACTAACTAACTAACTCGGTCCACAGGACAACATGGCGGAATCCCCCCCTTGTTCACAATCGCGACAACCCGCGAAATTCAAACATTTAATAAAACTCAACAGGGGGGTTATCCTGCAAAAGGTCGGGTAGTTCTGAATTTTTGATATGTTGTATAGGATGGTTTGTTAGTGAAAAATCCAAATTTCCACAATTCCCCCTCCTCCGCTCCCTTCGCCATCGTGTGAAAACCACCGAAAATCGGCACTTCTTTCAGTTTCTTGCCTATAACTTCTTTATGGTGAATTTTAGCGCAATAAAAGTTATTCGCCCACTTGTAGAGGATAAAATTTTCTGAAAATTTGTCATTTGGAGTTTTTTTATACGATTAATATTAACGGAGCTATAAAGCTTCCAAAAAAGGCTAAAATTGCGTACTTGGCAAAATTTTGAGTTTGTTTCCACTTTACATCGCAATAACTCCGTAACACTTAATTTTAGCGTAAAAGCCCTTATAATCAATCTTGTAGAGAATTTAATTACCTACAAAATGCATGTATCAATTTTTTTACGACCAATGCAACAGAGTGGGGATAAATTTACAAAGAAAAACGAAAACGGGGATTTTTTTCAAGTTTACTGCAGCAAATCTCTTTGGTTCAATATTTCTAATAATAAAAGTATTGCCTTTCATTTCAAACAGAAAATGGGACTACTAGAAAAAGTTTTTAGAAAACAGCACTTCCTTCTTTTATTTGCCTGTGACTTCTTTCTACTGCTCTTCAGCTCAGAATGAGTTATTTGCCGAGTGTTATATATATTCTAAGGCACAATTTTCTACAACTTTGGCATATTATGTCTTTTGTGAAACCAATAGCGGTGGAGCTGTCCCAACAAGGCAAAAGTAGCGATCTTAGAAAAATATTGATTTTTTTCCCAGTTTTCCTAGCTATAAGTAAATAGATAAATAAATAAATATCTCCTCGGCACTTGAATAGAATCAATCTTGTAAGGAATATCATCAAATTTTATTATATAGTTTTAGTTGTTGTACTCAGCTCTACAGTTACGGTATGGAGGAAATGTAGAATACACAGATTATCGGCAATAATCAATTCTGACAGTTTCTTTATTAAGATTTTAAAATACATTTTATAATACATCTAAGAAAGTTACATTAATTCGTACGTGGTGTCGTATACGACACCATGCTTTTTTTGTTTAATACAGTACGTTTAAAAAACATTTTATATTTTTCAAACTTACCTATTTTTAAAATGTAGGTCGTTGAACAGAGCTGGCGAAACTAATAGCTAACTGGGAATCCTATAGAGACAATAGCAATAGGTATTTATTATAACAAATTAACTAAACTTGAAAAAAAAGTTTTTCGTTGTCGTTTTTTGTAAATTTAGCCCCACTCCGTTGCATTGGTCATAAAAAAAAAATGATACATGGATTTTGTAGGTAATTAAATTTTCTACAAGATTGATTAGAACGGTTTTTACGCTAAAATGAAGCGTTACGGAGTTATTGCAATGTAAAGTGGAAACAAACTCAAAATTTTGCTAAGTACGCAATTTTAGCCTTTTTTGGAAGCTTCATAGCTCCATTGATATTAATCGTACAAAAAACCCCAAATAACAGATTTGCAGGAAATTTTGTCCTCTACAAGTAGGTAAATAAATTTTTTTAAGATCGTTACTTTTGCCTTGTTGGGAGCGGTACAGCTCCACCGCTATTGGTTTCACAAAAGACATAATATGCCAAATTAGCAAATTGAGCCTTAGAATATACAGGGTGTGTAAAAATTCGCTTGCAAGCTCTCTGTAACTTTATTCCTTGGACAATAATAAGGCGAAATTCTTACAGCGAAAAAGTCACCAGATGCTTCCTCAACTCGTGCAAAGCCTTCAAAGTTCAAAATTGGCAACGCGAAAAGGAAGCCGTTTTTGCAAAATTCTGTTACTTTATGCATTAGATTAAGTAACAACGGCAACAATTTAGCATCGTTTATCATTTAAAAGTGCAAAAAAAAAATACTAGTCTTCATAATTTCAATTCATAGAATTCTTCAAAATGTGTATGCTTGTATCAAGGATGTCATGACATTCTTGATACAAGCAAATACATTTTATTTATTATAAGAAGAAGACTAGTATTTTTTTGGCACTTTTAAATGATAAACGGTGCTAAATTTTTGCCGTTGTTACTTAATCTAATGCATAAAGTTACAGAATTTTACAAAAAAGGCTTCCTTTTCGCGTTGCCAATTTTGAACTTTGAAGGCTTAGCACGAGTTGAGGAAGCATCTGGTAACTTTTTCGCTATAAGAATTTCGCCTTATTATTGTCCAAGGAATAAAGTTACGGAGAGCTTGCACGCGAATTTTTACACACCCTGTATATAATACTCGGTAAATAACTCATTCTGAGCTGAAGAGCAGTAGAAAGAAGTCGCAGGCAAATAAAAGAAGGAAGTGCTGTTTTTTAAAAAGTTTTTTCTAGTAGTCCCACGAGACTTCACTGACGTTCGCCAAGGCATAATTACATTCATTTTGCATCTATGTATACAGATTATTCTGTTTGCAATGAAAGGTAGTACTTTTATTATTAGAAATAATGAACCAAAGAGAGCTGTTGCACTAAGCATGAAAAAATCCCCTTTTTCGTTTTTTTTGTAAATTTATCCCCACTCTGTTGCATTGGCCGTAAAAAGAATTTGATACATGGACTTTGTAGGTAATAAAATTCTCTTCAAGATTGATTATAAGGGCTTTTACGCTAGAATTAAGTGTTACGGAGTTATTGCGATGTGAAGTGGAAACTAACTCAAAATTTTGCCAAGTACGCAATTTTAGCCTTTTTTGGAAGCATCATCGCTCCGTTGATATCAGTTGATATTAATCGTACAAAAAAACTTCACATGACAAATTGGCAGGAAATTTTGTCCTCTACAAGTGGGTAAATAACTTCTTTTGCGCTAAAATTCACCATAAAGAAGTTATAGGCAAGAAACTGAAAGAAGTGCCGATTTTCGGTGGTTTCCACACGATGGCGGAGGGAGCGGAGGAGGGGGAATTGTGGAAATTTGGATTTTTCACTAACCAACCATCCTATACAACATATCAAAAATTCAGAACTACCCGACCTTTTGTAGGGTAAAATTCTTCGTTTACTGGACTAGTGAGGGTAATGAACAATTTGAAACATGTTTTTTTTTAATGTTTAGGTTACGCCTATTTTTTATCTAATTTTACTGTACTATATCCTTGAAAGATTGTTTTACAAAAACCAGTATGCCTATCTCCCTGGAAAATCATCGAAAACCGCCTGATATAGGTTAACTAATATGATTGAGAAGGCACGGGAAGGGCAATAACAATTGCTACATACTGTCAATATCACTCTATGGCTTTGTGGGTTTTTGGGAGTCTATTAAAAATTTTCTGGGCAGAGCAGTGTGTCAATCACGATGTTCTTGTAGAATAGAAATATTTTTGAACGCTTTCCCTAAGAAACTACCGAATTATTGCTCATTAAATTATCTTAATTTAAACACAGTTTGGGAAATGTAAGACAAGTAAATAATGGATACAAGGGCACAATATGCGGGTGGAAGAAGCATAGGGAAAACTTGGGGGGCTTAAACAAAAAATGGTGCTGTGGGGGTACACTAAAATAGTACACATTAGTTATTTGTATGCTAAGGCCGCGAAATTCCATTTTAGCGTACCGAGAGAAAAATTGTCGCCGAGGCCGCTTGCGGCCGAGGCAAGACAATCTCGAGGGCGCTAAAGAATTTCGCGGCCGAAGTATACACAACATTTTTTGTGCAGCCGTAAAAAATACATAATAAAACTGACATTTTCATATGTCAACTCTCATGTGTCAAATAAGTGACGTTTAGTTTAACGGCCGTTACCCTTAGTAACGGCCGCGAAATTGTATTTCGCGGCCGTTACTAAGGGTAACGGCCGTTAAAATATTTCGCGGCCGTTACTAAGGGTAAGGCCGCGAAATCGGATTTCGCGTCCTGTATTGCGTACGCGAAATGACCACTTCGCGGCCGGCTGCACAAAAAATACCATATGCGGTTCTGGTATGGTGGTATAAAATCATAGTAAGGAACGCTACTAATAAACTCTCTAAAGGGGCGTTCTCACGGTTTGATTTTTGTTGATCAACTTTGGTTGATCAACAAATATTCGATTTTTCTTGAAACGTGTAAACAAAATAGTTGATCAAGTTTAGTTGATCAACAAAAATCGAACCGTGAGAATGCCCCTTAAGTTACAGAGGCTGGCTTGTTTAGCAATAACAGAGGTAATGACCACTATGCTAACTGCAGCCATAGAAGCACTGCTAAACTTATCTCCATTACCATTAGTAGTGGAATCACATGCACTTCTTCTAGCAGCATGTGGATTAAATATTAGTGGATACAGGGGGAAATATCTGGAGAAAAGGGAGCCATACCGAAACTTTTAAAGCTGTAAACAGCTATGCTGCTTTAAATATATACTCTGATAAAATCAACACTCTCTTTGACGTCAGAGAACTTTTCAGGGTAGATATAACTGAGAAAAGCGTGAGGAAAAATCACAGGAGTTGCAAAATCAGCCTCTATCTGGTATACGGATAAATCAACAACGTTAGAAAGTTCGTGAGCTGGAATTTATGAAGTAAATATTAGGGAATGCTTAAGGATCAGCCTGAGTAGATTTGCAAAAGTATTTCAAACAGAATTAATTGCTACTACTACCTGTGCAAACATCATGCTACTAAAAGGTTATGAAAATCGACAAATAAACATATTATCGGACAACCAAGCTGCAGTAAAAGCTGTAGCAGCAGTTGAGATCAAATCTAAAGTACCTAGTTCTCGAATGCCTTAAATCACTGGTTTGGTTGTACTGGCAGAACATAAAATATAACTCTTGGCTGAGTACCAGGACACCAAAATGCTGTAGGAAATGAAAAAGCAGATCAGCTTGCAAAACTCGGAGCAAAAAAACCCTATTTAATGGACCTGAATCAAATAGGTGCGTTCGTTTATCTGTTCGGAATGCTCTTTTTACTCCAAAAACTCTGTTCCGCGTTCGTTTATTACAGAACTCCGCATTCGTTTATAACGGATCGGAACATTTGGAGTTTGCTCGGAACATTTTCTGGAGTAAAAACAGCGTTCCGAACAGATAAACGAACGCACCTAATATGCGGGTTGGTATATGTGACCGCAAAGAAGCTGGTAAAGGAACTATTATTTTACTTATGTACCCTTATTGTTACTATTATTGTATTTATGTGTGTTCCATGGTGTTGTGCTAATATTTGTTCTTAAATATTTTTCCGCGTGCTTAACTGTGTATTTTGTAAATGGTGTAATACCGTAAATAAAAATTATTATTATTATTATTATTTTATTACGAGAAAAACACTGCAGATATTGGAAGGAGGGAGACAGGGACTAAGGCAACCGTGGATGTTCCTGAGAAGTCCCTTCAAAATCAAAGGAGGAGAACTACTGCTTCTAAGCAGGGAAAAAATCAGAAAGGTAGTTGGGCTGCTGACAAGACACTACAGCTCAGAAGGTACCTTCAATTAATAAGCGTCATCAATGATTCAAACTACAGATTCTGCGGGGAGGAAGAAGAAAATGCGGAGCACATATTAGTCTTAAAACGGCGTTGCTTTAGGGTGGACTTAATGGTACCCGAAGAAGTAGCAAATGCTACAGATATGCTCTAAACTTCGCTAATGGAGCCAATCTGTAAGATGAGCTGATGAACTCAAGTGCAGTAGACACTAAACCATACTCCATGCGAATAATAATAATGAAGACAAGTTAAGCAAGCAAATAAGCAAGTTAAGAAATATAAATGTTATAATATCACTAGGTCAACGGTACATATTATTACAGGGTGGTGAATCGTTTCACGCATCATAGGAATTTCAGTGGTAATTTTTAATATGTAAATATTTGCTTCCCAAATTATTTTAAACGCAAAGCGCACATGCGTTTTTTGTAGAGAAAAAAACACCGCGTCCAATGATGCGATTTTGCAGTTTTTCAATTTTCCCGTAACGGAAAAACTGTGGAAATTAATTCTTGCTCTTTGATGAAAAAAAAGTAGAGTAATAAAGGAGGAAACGAAGCAAACAGCCAAAAGGTATAACAAAATAAAAAGTAGGAATGGAAAAGGAAAGTGGTTTGATGTAGAATGCACAGAAGAATTGGAAAAAGAAGAAAACTTAGGCTGGAAATGTTAAAGTTCGAAACGAACGAGACAAAAATCAGATATATAGAACAGAGAAAAAAAACCAAGAAAATATTGAGAGATAAGAAAAGGAAGTCTCAAGATCAATTACTGATGTCAATAGAAGAAAATTATAAGAATAAAGAGATAAGAAACCTATATCAAGGAATTAAAAATGAAAGGACAAGAAACCAAACAAAAACGTGGCGCTACAAAGCAAAGAATGTAGAATGGAGAATTGGTGACACAACACGAAGAGGTATTAAAAGTATGAAAGGAATATTTCGAGAATCTGCTGCAGGCAGGCGAAGGAGCAGAGATCAATGAACAAACACTGGTAATCAGAGACTCAGATAGAAGGGAAGAAGAAGAGCCCCCAAGCCTGACCGAAATTATGGAAATTATTCAATAGCTGAAAAATAATAAATCTCCGCATTGTGACGAGATAACAGTAGAGATGGTTAAGTATGAAGGCGAAACACTAACACAGACAATACACAAGGTAATCGAGAAAACATGGATACTGGAACAAATGCTCAGGGATTGGAATGAAGCTGTTTTACTCCCGATCCACAAAAAAGGAGATAAAACGGAATATGGTAATTACAGGGGCATGGCCCTCCTAAACGTTGTATACAAAATACTAGCCATGTACACAAAGGATAAGATAGCAGCGAGGATGGAACATCAAACAGGTGAATACCAATGTGGCTTTAAAAAAGGAAGATCGGTCGTGGATCAGATCTTTACTCTAAGAGAACTTCAAGCGGAAAGCTATGAACCCGGCATAAAAACTATGGTACTCTTGATGGACTTTAAACAGGCGTACGATAGGATAAAAGGGAACTGTGTGTATAGAGCCTTAGAGAAGTTAGGAGTAAGATTAAAATAACTTTAACAAAAACTGTAAACAGAATAAGAATAAAAGGGAAAGAAAGTTAGAAGTTCGAAGTAAGAGAAGAGCTGAGACAGGGAGACCCCTTATCCTCAGATCTGTTCAACTTTATACTAGAGCAAGTAATAAGACAGGCAGACGTCACCAATGCCTGGCCTTCGCTGATGATATCGCCGTGGTAACAAGGAGTGTCGAGGAACTAAGATAAGTAGTAATAAGAGTAGAAAGAGCAGTACAAAAAGCATGCCTTCAAATTAACGAAAACAAGACGAAGTGCGTGACATGGACGGACGAAAAATTTGAGGAAACAAAGTGTTAAGAGTAACAACTGATACAGGAAAAACATATGCCTTTGAAGAGGTTAACCATTTTACATACTTAGGAACAAGTTTTGAAAGCGAATAATCAAGACGAGGTACAAAGGAGAATAATGGCGGGAAATAGTTGTGTTCAAGCTCTTAATAGGCTGTTAAAAAGTAAAGTGCTATCCAGGGGTCTAAAAGTGCAGGTATATAAGACGGTAATAAGGCCAGTAGTGATTTTCGCTAGTGAAGTGTGGACATTGGGAACAGTAGAGCAAAAAAGTTAGCGATATGGGAAATAGTCCAGTCAAATGGCAATTTAGCTTTGCATTTTGGGTAGGCAGCAATTTTTTTTAATCGGTGTGTAGAGAGATCAGTGGTGAATCTAAATCAGAGTTTTCGGGATGGCAACCCCCTCCATTTGGCCGCCATCTTGAAAAGAAGGGTTAATTCGTTTTTTGGATATACCTCTGTAGTCGAGAATCTTACAAAAAGTTTGTATAAAGCTTTTTTGTAGAGAATCGTATTATCTAGTATTTATTATTAATAATTTTTTTACATAGCATTAATAATAAAAAAGTTATAAGCTGGAAAAGACAAAAAATTTAGAGGTTACAACTTTTTTATAATTAATGCTACGTAAAAAAGTTATTAATAAAACTTATCGAGAATGCGATTTCCTACAAAAACCTTTTGAACAAAATTTTTGTAAGATTCACGGATACAGAGATATACTCGAAAAACTAATTAACCCTTCTTTTCAAGATGGCGACCAAATGGATAGGGGGGTACCACCCCGAAAATCCTCATTTAGACTTACCACTGACCCCCATACACATCGTCAAAAATCACTGCCTACCCAAAATGCAAAGTTAACCATTTTATTTCAACCATTTGATTGGACTAGTCCAGTCAAATAGTAATTCAATTTGCATTTTGGGTAGGCAGGGGTTTTCTTTTTGCGATGTATGTGGGGGTCAGTGATGAATCTAAATCCGGATTTTCGGGGTGGTAACCTCCTCCATTCGGCCGCCATCTTGAAACGAAGGGTTAATTAATTTTCGGCTATAACTCTGTAGCCGTGAGTCTTACAAAAGGTTTGTACAAGGCTTTTTTGTAGAGAATCGTATTATCTACAACTTTTATTAATATGACCCCACCACCCCATTCCCCAAGTCGGCCATCATCTTGAAAAGAAGGGTTAATTAGATTTTCGGCTATATCTCTGTAGTCGTGAGTCTTACAAAAAGTTTGTTTAAAACTTTTTTGTGCAGAACCATATTCTCTATAATTTCTATTAATAACCTTTTTACATAAAATTAATAATAAAACAGTTATAAGCCCTTAAGTTTTTATCTTTTCCAGCTCATAACTTTTTAATTATTAATGCTATGTAAAAAAGTTATGAATAAAAATCGTGCACAATACGATTTTCTACAAAAAAGCTGTATACTAATTTTTTTGTGAGATTCCCTACTACCGAGATATATCCCAAAAACCACCTAACCCTTCTTTTCAAAATGGCGGCCGAATGGAGGGGGTTACCACCCCGAAAACCCTGATTTAGACTCATCGCTGACCCCTCTACACAACGATAAAAAAAAATAGCTGCCTACCCAAAATGCAAAGTTTGCCTGTTTATTTCGACCATTTGACTGGACTAAAAGGAATAAGGTATTAAGAAAAATATATAGAGGAAAAAAGTTAACGATCAATGGAAAAGAAGAAGTAACCAAGAGCTAAAAATGCTATTTAACGAACCGGATATAGTAGGAATAGCGAAAGCCCAAAGGTTGAGATGGTTGGGACATGTGCTCAGAATGGACCAGGAAAGGACCCCAAAACGAATAATAGAAAGTTGGATGGGCGGCAGGAAGAGACGAGAAAGACCCAAAGGACGATGGAAAAACAGAAGTGCAAAAGGACATACAACAAATGGGGATCATTAATTGGCGAAACAAAGCAATGAACAAGAAAGAATGGAGGGCTAAATTGTATATATTCAAACTGTCATAGCGGATCAAGAATTTCATCGCATCAGTGATTTTTGTCAATGTGCACCAATTAATCCGCACAGTTTCTTTGCTACAAGAAACTCGAAAATTGTGTAAAATAGCATAAATCGATGCAGTATTTTTTTCTCTAAAAAAAACTGAATTGCACCTTTGCTTTGGTCTAAAATAATTAGTGCGCGAAGCAATACACCACCCTGTATAGTATTGGTATAGTATTACATATATTATGTACCTACCTACCTAAATTATGTATGTCATCAAAAGGTGCAAACTTGCAACAACTGACCCAGTTGATCCTGTTAGCTATTGCAATCTTCATACTACATAAACACGAGACAATAAATCAGTTCAACACTTTAACCCTAACTTGTAGTTCTCATTTAGTTCACCACTATGTGGTATTGACTATGAATATATTGAAAGAGTCTCTTCAACACACTTGGGGATTGTGGAACCCACCAAAATGTTATCAACACATCCTAAGCCATTCATTTATATCTGGTTACCACAGCCGTGACCAATCACAGTTGCCTGATTGATTATACAGGGTGTTTACGGTCTTCTCTGTATCCTTAGTAAAAGTTGTCTAATAAGCGAGATAATAATTCTTAGTAACATAATGGTAGGTACTACTGTTCAAAATAGCAATTAAAGCATTATAGCTAGGTATACAAATTAGGTATATTTACTTATTAAAGATAATGTACAGGTAATAATTATATGTTAAGTATACAAAATGCCTATAGTAACAAATATGTAAACTGAAATTACCTTTCTTATATCATTTTGAGTTTTCAAAACTATTTAATATTCATTTACTACATTATTACGTAGGCAGAGATAATACTACCCTTTTAAACTTTAAATAAACTATTAACTTACTTACAAATTCTTTGGCTTCTGCTGTATTCATTAACTTTTATAATATACAAAGCTTACTACATTAATCCAATTCCTCATAAAGTTCGCGCCTTTTAGATGTTAATAAAAAGTACCTTTTATTGGACCATTGAGCGTCTTCCGAAGTAACTCAATTTTTTAGCGTAATTTCTTCCGATACATTCTTCATTAAGTAATAGCAAATGGCGAAGCTTATTTTAAAAAGTTTTGGTTCTGTTTTTGTCCTTATTGTTAAATTTTACAGAGTAATCAGGTACCGGAACTGGTGGCATAACATCGTCTCGAATTCGAACCTTCGGTATAGCTAAATCATTTCGATCTTGGAAGTATGACCAAGGAAGTTGACCTCTTAATTCGCCAATACAAACTGGATCTTGTTTACGATTGTCGTAATAAATTTCATCATAATCAGGTGACGCTGATGGAACTGGAGTTTCTCGGTTATTAAGTGATACGTACAAATCATTAAATTCATATCCAGAAGAATAGAAATTCTGTCTGCATTCAGGCAATGGCGAAGGAGAGCTCGATCTGTCTCCTTCGTATCCTCCAATAACTGCAAGATTTTGTTCATTTTTTGACGAATCATCCAACTGAAAGTCGTTATCTTTTCGATGCCTTTCTTGTTTCTGTTTGCTGTACCGCCTTGGATAACGTCGAATTACCTCTTCCTTATGTTCTTTTTCGTCGTCCGAACCATAATAAAGTTGCCAACGACGAATACGAGCAGCTGCCGAAATTGGATTAATTTCAGTAATCTGAAAATTACGTGGACGATGATTATTAACAATATTAATCTCTCCCAAGTGCCCTTGGTTAAGATGTTTACTTTCTATGTTCTCCGAATCATCGAAATCTTCATAAGCATTAATAGAAGCCTGAACTATACGGAAAAACAAAAAGAGATTAATAAGCCATATTAAAATAAATCGGCTGAAAAGCAACGCCATCACAACTGACGGAAGTATGGAAGCTGACTTTGGATATTTGGCTTCTAATTCTTCAAAAATACTCTGATTTTTAGCTCCTATGAACATGAACCAGTTAGTTATACCCTAAAATTTTGAAAAAAGTTTATAATAAGCAATTTTTAAATAACATATGATCTTTACGTGAGTCTGAGGTATGTCGATTCCATACCAGACCGCCCCTACAGCATCAAAAAATAAAACAAAGAGAAGTAGTCCGCACCATGGAAAAAACAGTAAAGAAGACCAAACTTGTCTTATTCTAAAAACTGTTCCGACTGTAAAATAAATAATTAAAGTTAGCTTTAATAGTGCCAAGTGCAGAAAAGTGGATTTTTACTAGACGAATATGGCAAGTTTGAGTACGAACGACAGTGAGTACTTGAATGCCATACGAGTCTAGTTAAATCACTTTTCTGACTTGGCGCGTATACTATTTGTATTACAAGTGAGAAAAGTGTAAGATCGCCTCCCGCAGAGCACGAGCGAGCGTTGCTATGTAGTAAAGTTTTTCTATGAAGTAAAATGCCACTTTAATAGATGATTTTTACCGTTGTTATGTAGTAAAGTGTTGCTATGTAGTAAAATGCCACTTTAATAGATGATTTTAAATGCATTAATATGGCAGATTACTGTATAAAATGCGAAAAAATATAATTAAATAACCATACCTAAGAGGCCAAATGCTGCCACTATCCATAATACATCGATAATGAGGTAAGTTGATAAAATATTGAAGGTTCGGCCTGCCGCAGCTGATCTTGGAGGAAATATAATTTGCTGCTTTTCTGATCTTGCTGTATTTATTTCTTGTTTATATTGAAGTGGAGACATATCATGAACATACGTAGACCCATCATAAACCTGCACAGATTGGTTTGTATAATTTTCCGATATTAGAACGTAATCAGCTGCCCTAGTTTGCATCGCTACGTTATCGAATGTCGCAGTCATACATGTATTGGCTGGAAAAAAACGAAAATTATAATAATTTAGAAGCAGTTTATCAGAATAGGTTTAAACGAAACTGGCTTAAAATACGACTTAAATTGACGAACATTACTACCCAAGTTTATTCTAAACTTTTGCTCAAACTTCGATCCTTATTATATTGTATTTCTTAAATCATCACAGAATAAAAATAAAGGAACAGTAGGGAGAAGATACATTTTGTTATTATTTTTATTTTTTTATTGTCAAACATTTATTTAAAATCTACTTTACAAGGAAGTATTAAGTAAATGTGATGGTAGAAAAGTTATTGTTAGGAGGAAAACCATCCATTGATGATACCCCCATATAAATGTTTTCACGGCAGGTGGATCACAGCAAGCCGTGAGGCCATGTCTTTTTCTGACGTCTTATCGACAGATGATCAATAGACAGCTGTTGTATTAGTTCATTGCCATTTCCATTAAGCTTTTGGCAATAATTCATTGCAAATCTTCTACTATGAATGGAACAACGGATCTTCAGGCATAGTTTCAATAGTGACAAACAAAGGCGCGTGTTCACTAGTGCGCTGCGCGTCTTAGACTGAAATTGTTGCGCAATTTTGATTCAGCGCATCCGCACAGTTCTATTCCAATGTCCAACTTGGCTTTAGCATTGTTTTGTAAAGTAATAGTTTATTGCTGATTGATAGTTTTGACTTCCTACCAAGAAGCCAGTACATTTCACGATGTTTCAGATTAATTGCTTGCGTTTAGCTTGAATGTGTTTGTTTCACGTGAGTCTCTGGTTGAGATGTAGTTCTAAATAATTTACTTCTGTTTTTATAGGTACAGGTGTGCTATTAATATTACGTTAGTTTTCATAGTGAACGTTACTTGAGCCGAGTTTGACTGGTTGATTTTAATTCGTCATTTGTCAAACCATTCACTAATTCTCTTCTGTTAGAGGTTTGCGGATGCTGTAGCAGAGTTTTCATGAGTGGACAAAATTACGGTATCATCGGCAAACGTGGCAATTACAGTGTTTTCAATTTCCGGCAAGTAGCTGTATAGATAAGGTTGAGGAACATCTGACTTGACGGGATGATATTTGGATAGCTCACTATCGTGTTGTTTGACAAAAAAATATCAATCTGTTAAGTAAGATTTAAGAAGTAGGTACCTAGTAATAGCTTGGTAATATCGGTTTTAATTTAAAGAGCAGTCCTGTGTACCATACCTTATCAAAACTTGGGAGACGTCTAGAAACACAGCAGTGCAGCATTTCTTTTCTCGAGGCCTTTTGATATTTCATTTACGATCCTGTGTGTCTAATGTGTAGTTGAGTGGCACTCGCGCGCGAAACTAAAACTGATGTTGAGGTAGTTCTGTGGATATTATTGTATTGTCCCGCAGTATTTTAAGGAAAACCTTCTCAAACACTTTACTCATCGTTGGTAAAAGACTAATTGGTCGGTATGATGCCACGTTTTCTGGTTCTTTTCCAGGCTTAGCTTAAGATATGTGCATTCTTCCATACAACTGAATAACATGAGAGGTTTAGCTTACGATTGTATATCGTTGTTAGTAATACAACGGCTTTTCTAGACAGCATATTTAGTACAAATTACAGTCAAATGAAAACGAGTCACCACGCATAAAACTCATGGTGCGCAAAAGTTGGTAACGCTGAAGTTTGATAACGGTACTGACATCTGTTGGAACTCTGGAAAGCACAGTAATAAGTTGCACTTGCGCAGTTGTGGTTTGTTTTTTGCACTGTAAGTAAGTTTAGCGATACATGTGTTCATCCAACATCAGAAATGGAAGCGAATAAAAGAGAACAGAGAGGTGTGGTTCGCTTTTTGACTGCTGAGGGAGGTGGAGGGTGAGAAATTCATCGTCGCATGTCTGCTGTGTACGGCGAACACAACATGCCATGTTCACGTGTGTTGGAGTGGCATAAGAGATTCCGAAATGGACGTGTGTCACTGCAAGACGATGCTCGCCCAGAACAGGCCCATCCTGTAATTACCCCTAATGTTATTTCTCGGGTGGATGATCTTATCCGGGAAAACCCACGAATCACTGGGGAAGAAATTCGTCTTTTGGCGGGAATAGGTCATGGTTCCATACGCGCCATTATCACAAACCACCTGCAGTACCAAAAAATTTGCGCGCATTGGGTTCCACATCAACTGACGGAGGAACAAAAGACTTATAGAATGGCTGCATCTCTGGGTCACCTGCGACGATACCACGAGGAAGAGTATGCTTTTGCGTTCCGTATTGTCACCGAGGACGAAACGTGAAACCACCATTTTGAACCCGAGAGCAAACGGCAGAGGCAACAATGGAAACACATGAATTCTCCCCCGCTGAAAAAATTAAAAGCCGTACACACAAGTTCCAGGAAGGTCATGATGACATTCAATGTAAAGCGTTATGCAGAAACTGAGGTGTGCCGTAAAATCAAAACGCCCTGGAATATTATCGAACGGCATTATCCTTCTTCATTTCATTTCGCTCACACAATTCCAACTTGGTGAGGAATATGCTTCAGGGATTTGGCTGGTAAACACTCCAACATCCTCCCCACAGCCCAGATCTCTCCCCATGCGATTTCCACATTTTTGGAGGGCTGAAGAGAGACATTCGTGGACATCGGTTTGTATCGGACGAGAACGTGTGTGACTGGGTAAAGATGTGGTTTCGTCAGCAACCCAGAAGCTTCTTCAAGGATGGTATTGGCCGTCTTATCACCCAGTGGGATAAATGTCATAACAATTTTGAAGATTACACTTGAGGTAAGAAATCTTCAATTACACCTTTTGGCGTCTGACCTGTTTTCATTTAGCTGCCCCTAATATTTTATCGGTTATCAATTGTGTCCTGGCGCCTCGAATTAGTTGAGCTTTTGCATCTCAAACTGAACTTCAGCTGGGGAAAAAGTTTTATAGGTAGTGACATTTGGCATAGAGCTTCCAAGAATTCTTCCATTCCTCATCAGTTTGACCTGGTGCAGCTTCAAAGGGGCTCAAGACTTTGGATATATGCTCTGCAAAGATAGCTGCTTCTTCTGCATTAGATCTTGCCCATTCTCTATTTGTTTTCCTTATGGGTCGTTTGGTAGTTTGAGGTCTCTTGAATTTCTTCGCAGCTCTCCAAGTTGTGTGAGCGTTTTGATTTAGATGTATAATACATATATTCCGTGAAGTTATCATTAACAACGTAGGAAGTTTTCGCGTTAAACGATATAAATATCAGCAGAATTGCGAGTTCTTTGCCATTTTCCTCGTCCTTCTTTTCTCGGAAATCAAGTTCTTAATATGAAGCGGTATACTAGCAGTGGGACGCACTTAGTTAGTTTCGTTGGGCGTAAATTCACATGCTGCCTCTTAGGGTAGTTAGGTAATGACTTGCCTCATCTAAATCTTCGGGTTCTTTTATACGTAGTTTGAGGTTTATTTTGTCTTCTAGATACGGTTACACTACACCCCAGTCAGTTTGTTTCGAAACAAGTTTATAACTAAGTCTTTTTTTAATAACGCTACTGCTTAAGGCACATGATCGAAGGACAAATCGTAGTTTGATTTCCACCATAAAGCTATTCTGTTAGATATGAATGAATTCAATAAATTGGGAAGTTTATTTGTGTAGGAGGTAGGAGACTTATTGGTAGAAGATTTTAGTTCGTTAGAAGGTTTTCCTAGCTTTAATATAAGGACGATTGGTGCCACTTTCCACTGAACCTAATGTAGTTCACAGAACCAATGATGCCTCGGACGCCGGACCAAAAATTAAGTTGACGGACACTGCGAGAAAACGGAAAAGCGAATATGGAGATCTACAGCATTACGTCTCGGATGCTGGAACATAACATCCTGGACTAACAAAGATCAAGCAATAGTAATAGAAATGAACAAACACAATATTGACATATGCTCTCTCTCTGAAAAGGAATCGCCAGATTTCAAAACTACATTCTCATTTACAGCGGAGCGGAAAAAGCAAATAGAGCCCAATCCGGAGTAGGCCTCTTACTTCATGAAAAGTTTGAACAAAATATTGACAGCATACAGTATATTAACGACCGATTACTGCAGGTAACCTTGAATCTAGATTCAGTAAAAACACACATTATAAGCGTATATGCACCTGATACCTCAAAACCAAGAGAAGAGAAGGAACTTTTTTATGATAAGCTGCAAGAGGTCCTAGACAATATACAAATTAACGAAAATATATTCATTATGGGCGACATGAACGCAGGGGTTGGCAATGGCGTTATCAACGGTATAAAACAAAAATATAACGAAGAGGTACAAAATGGGAATGGAGATAGATTGATACAATTGTGCACGCAAAATGAGCTCCGCATAAATAACACCTTTTATCCACACAAACTCCAATACAAATATACGTGGATGAACACCAGAGGACAACAGTCAACAATTGACTACATACTTACGAATAGAAGCATACACCCTAAGTATATACTGGACGTTAGAGCATTAGGGTCTGCAAACTTGGGCACAGACCATAGTCCAGTGCTTTGTAAGTACCGAACCATAGTAACCCTGAAAAAAAGAAAGGAACCGGAATATATTAAAAAACTTAATATTGAATCAATAGAAAATGATAGTACCCAGTTTCTATACCAACAAAGATTAAAAGAGAGAATTTCCGAGAATGCAATTACAGTTAGTGATGATGTTGAACAATCATGGGGTAAGTTATGTACAAATATAAGGAAAAGTGCAGAGGAAGCTCTAGGTATCAGAAAAGTAAATGTAAACAACAGACGTAATACCAAGCCCTGGTTCACTGAAGAAATCAAAACACTAGCTACAGAAAAGCGACAGGCATATTTAAAATTTAGATGTAATAAGATACCAGAAGAACGTAATGCATACATACAGAAGAGAAATCAAGTAAATGAAAGAATTCGAGAAATAAAAAAGGAGTTTTGGGAAAAATTCTCCAAGGATATGGAATATGATTTATATGGTGGACAAAAAAAGGTATGGAACATGCTACGAAACAGAAAAAAGCCAATTAACGACTACGTAGAAACAAAAAGTATAACATCTGAGCAATGAACCAACCACTCCAAAAATCTATACAAGACTCACCCTACAAATGCAGAAGAAGAAGTTATATTGAACAATGATGACGAGATGGATGATCCAATTGAAATAGCATCAGCGATTAAAAAATTAAAAAATCGAAAATCCCCCGGTTTCGACCAAATCACAAACGAAATGATCAAGTACGGAGAAGACGCACTTACCCCCCAATTAACCATCTTTTATAACAAAATATTTGACACAGGGACTATACCAAACCAATGGCGCTCGAGCATAACCATCCCAATTTTCAAGAAAGGATCGAAGATCAATCCCCCAAATTATAGAGGTACATATATGTCTACTAAGCAGCATTCTAAAATTATTAACAAAAATAATATCAGAAAAAATAGTTTCGAAATTAAAGATGAAGAAAGCGAAGAAAATTCCATATCATCTGAAGAAGTCTTTGAAGATCCAAGCGATGAAACTTACATCCCAGAAGAAGAGGTTGTAGATGCAACTCAAGGTGTAAGAAGATCTTCTCGTGCCACTAAACCAAAAAGATTGGACGGCTTTTTGTACTCAACATCAGCAGATAAAACAGTAGAAGGCGATCCATCAACAATCGATGAAGTCTTGTCAAGGCATGATAGAAAAGAATGGGAAGCAGCAATCGAAAAGGAATTGAAATCCCTACATGATAACCAAACATGCACTTTAAATTAAATGTAAATGGGTTTTTAAGACTAAAACTAATCAAGATGGTAAAACAGTTCAACGCAAAGCCAGACTGGTAGCCAAAGGATGCTCGCAAAAACAAGGGATCGATTACAATGAAACTTATTCCCTAGTTGTGCGATACACATCGATAAGGTATTCAATAGCTCTAGCTGTTAAACATAATTTAAAAATCGACCAAATGGACGCCGTAACTGCGTTCCTACAAGGCGAATTAAACGAAGAGATTTATATGCAGCAGCCTGAAATGCATAATGATGGAACCAGCAAAGTGTGTAAGTTGAACAAGGCCATTTATGGATTGAAACAAAGCGGTAGACAATGGAATCTAAAATTAGAAAGCATGCTAAAGACATATGGGTTAAAGAAATCAAAGGTAGATCCTTATGTATTTCATAATGAAAATTTAGACTTACTAGTCGCGATCTACGTAGATGATTTACTAATAATATGGAAACATAAAAATACACGAAACGATTTAAAGAAAAAATTAAACAGTACCTTCCACATGAAAGATTTGGGCAAAGCCAGAAGTGTAGTTGGCTTCAAGATCACTTACGAAGTAGAAGGAATAGCAATAGACCAAACTAAATATTTGAATGAAGTATTGACAAAATTTGGCATGTCAAATTGCAAGCCCGTAAACACACCAAGTGATTTAAACCAAAAACTATCAAATGATATGGCGAAGAATAATAATTTACTTGGAAAAGTACCTTACCAGGAATTAGTCGGTAGCCTGCTCTACTTATCCCAAGGCACAAGGCCTGACATAGCATTTGCTGTGAATGACGTAAGCAGATTTAACAATGATCATGGTGAAGCACATTGGACAGCTGTGAAAAGAATCTGTCGATATTTAAAAGGTACCAGTGAACTGAAACTACATTACAGAGGTAATGAAGAATTAACTGGTTATTCCGATGCAGATTGGGCCTCGGATGTTGATAAACGAAGATCCTGCACAGGATATGTCTTCAAACTATCAGGGGGTGCCATATCGTGGGCCTCAAAACGTCAACCTACCGTCGCATTACCCACCACAGAGGCGGAATATATGGTGTTAGCTTTTGCTACGCAAGAAGCTATTTGGTTGAAACAATTTAGGCAAGAATTCGACCAATCAATCAACAAATCGAACGTAGTTATAAAATGTGACAATCAGAACACAAAAAATCTAGCCAGCTCGGATGGTTATAGAGCTCGAACGAAAGACATAGATGTTCGACATCACTACGTCAGAGACTGCGTTGAAGATGGAACAATTGCGATCCAGCATCTAGCTACGGAGAAAATGGTGGCTGATACCTTAACTAAAGCAGTCACAACTCAAAAACAAAATTTTTGTACTAAAGAAATGGGTCTATATTAGTAAATAGTAATGAATGTTAGATTTAAAATTCATTAAGTGGGAGTGTTAAATATAAGTTGGTAATACTGTTACTTCCTGTATTAATGTAACTAATGTCAGATCAGTGAGTACTGTACGCGCCAAAACGTTGTAACATTATAATTATATTTTATTGTGTACGTTATACTTAATATACTAATATAAATAAAGTGCTATCCTATTTATGACTACCTTCGTACCTTCCAGCACTCGAACAGAACTAAACTATAACTGTGTTACCAGGATAAAAACAATGGGAAAATTAACTGACGACGTACCAGTTTCCTCTGGAATAAGACAAGGGGACAGTCTAAGTCCTACGTTGTTTAATATTGTCATGGACAAAATCATTGAAAGTGTGAAAACGGTCAACGCCGGATTTAGAATAGGAAACAAGATCTTAAAAATAATTTGTGACGCTGACGATGCCATAATCATGGCAGAAAATGAAGATGATTTGCAACGTCTCCTATTTAAATTCAAGACAATATCTGAAAAATTTAACATGGAAATATCTATCAGCAAAACGCAGTCAATGACAATTTCTAAAGAACCGTTGCGCTATAAACTAGCAATAGACGACCAAATAATCACCCAGGTGATGAATTTCAATTATCTCGGCGTACATATATCCAGCAGTAGAGATATTAAACAGGAAATGCGGGCCCAAGCCACAAAAGCATCATCCATGTCAGGGTGCTTGCGGAATATTGTGTGGAGGAACAAATTTATGACAACTGACAGCAAGACACGCATATACAAATTGTGTGTCAGGCCAATTTTGACCTATGCCGCAGAAACACAGGCTGAAACCTCTAAAACAAAACAAATAATACGAAGCACGGAAGTAGAAACCCTGCGCAGCATAGCTGGAGTAACAATAAGAGATAGAGTAAGGAGTAGTAACATAAGAGAGACATGTAGGATCGATGACATAGTACGATGGGTGAGAGGAAGACGTAGGCAGTGGAGAGATCACGTAAATAGGATGGATGAGAACAGACTAGCGAAAATAGTGAATACACATAAACCCACAACCAGAAGACCGCCAGGACGCCCACCAAAGAGATGGTGCGAGAGCTGGACATCAGCATCTCAGGACAATACTTAGAGTCACATTGGAGAAAACAGCTAAATTAAGTAGAAGAAGAAGAAGACCTACGTAATACTGCATTCAATAGTTAAGTAAGATATCTTAAAAGACTTTTATTATTATTATTATTATTCCAATGTTAGGCTATTCTTTCAAAATTCTGCCGGTGATTAAGCATAACCTTGAAATTTAAGGAATTTATGACTTGTTGGACTTCCGCAATTTTCAAGTTGATGAACTGCCTCTAATGTTTGAATAAGATTGTCTCCCTCTTCGGGTCAATCTCCTGTGGGATGCGGTTGAAAGACCTTCGGTAACTGTTCTGCGAAAGTACATGCTTTTCGTCGTTACTTCTTGTCCAAATTCCTTGTGTGTCCTAATAGGTGGAAAAGCTTTTTTGGCTTGTTTTATCTTTTTTGTTACCCTTCAAAGAAAATAGTCAGTCGCCTCGGTAGGTGTAAGACCTTTAAGAAATGTTTCAATGCATTCATTTTTATTGTTGTTAAGGAATTCTGTTAGCTCGCACGGTATTGGGTAATCGCGTGGTCAGACGAATATACTTATTGTGACTAATATACATATTTCATGCTCTCTCTGCAGATCATGTTTGCCTTTCTTCTTATTTTTTGTATGTTTCCTGGCTTTATACTCTTTTACTATCCTTAATTTAGCATCTTCTCTTTTCTCCAGAATTTCCTCGCATTCTTTATCAAACGAAAGCTTTCTTCTTTCGTTCTTTTCTACTTTGAGTTTCTGTTGAACCTTCCGTATTATTGATTATTTTATTATTTTCTCCTCCTCTCCCATTTCTATGGCCTCCTTAACATTTTGTAGTTGCTTTTCTAATACTTGGTTATAGTTCTTCTCGTGTCTTGCTCTTTCATTTTTCAAGTCTCACATTCTTTTCCTCCCTAGTTTTTCTACTGTCTTCTCTTTCAGTAACCATTGTTCCAGAATTCCAGGCCAGAGTTTATGTCCGTCATCTACAACTCTTTATATCTTGCATGCAGGCTGCATGCATTTCCAGTAAGGATGTCGATCGGAACTTGATCAATCTGGTTCACCGTTTTTTCGTCTGGATTTCTCCATGTTCCTTTATATACCGGGCGTTTGACTTAAGGGACGAGCATAGGGAATAGCATGAGAAATCGTATATATGCAGATTCCCGCTCACCGTTTGAGTTTATAGGATTGATAGTGGTATCAATCGAAAGACCAAAAGAATGCGCTTAATTTAATACTACTTTACTTGAATTTGTTGCTTGTTTAAGAAAGAAATAGCTTAAAAACTGCAGTAAATAATTCGCATTTTATTCACAAAAAGCAGACCAGCCATGATCAAATTTGAAGTTTCTTTGTGCCAAAATAAATTTTATTTTCTGTCAGCTATCAATTCACGTATCTATCTAATTACTATGAATAGTAATGTTGAATATTTTAATGAGGAGAGGGAATTTATTGTTAAAACATTTTTCCGACGACCACTATGAAAAATGACTCATTTCACACGGTTTACTAGTATTGAAAATAACAAATTTCTCATAGCAACGAAACTGTGTGAAATGCCCGTGTGCAAAACTTTGCACACGCTAAACCACACAAAGCAGTCGGCGGGCGACGTCAAAAGTCGTCATTTGTTAAAAAATAAATATTTAAAACGTCAAAGTGTTGCAAGTGTGGTGCTGGTTCAAATTTTTTTAAATGAAAAATTGGAAAAATGGTCGTCGGAAAAGTATAGTGTAAAACACGTGCTGAAAGGATATTTCACACTCGTGTGATTAAGCCACTCGTCAGAGGCTCGTGGCTCAACTTTCACACTCGTGTGAAATATTCAACTTTCAGCACTAGTTATACAATATACTATTTCCGACGACCACTATGAAAAATGACTCATTTCACACGGTTTACTAGTATTGAAAATAACAAATTTCGCACAGCAACGAAACTGTGTGAAATGCCCGTGTGCAAAACTTTGCACACGCTAAACCACACAAAGCAGTCGGCGGGCGACGTCAAAAGTCGTCATTTGTTAAAAAATAAATATTTAAAACGTCAAAGTGTTGCAAGTGTGGTGCCGGTTCAAATTTTTTTAAATGAAAAATTGGAAAAATGGTCGTCGGAAAAGTATAGTGTAAAACACGTGCTGAAAGGATATTTCACACTCGTGTGATTAAGCCACTCGCCAGAGGCTCGTGGCTCAACTTTCACACTCGTGTGAAATATTCAACTTTCAGCACTAGTTATACAATATACTATTATACTGGCGTCAGTTTTCGCACAGTTCGTGATTTCAAAAACTTCAAATTATCATGGCTGGTCTGCCTTTTGTGAATAAAATGCAAATTATTCATTGTAGTTTTTAAGCTATTTCTTTCTTAAACAAACAACAAATTCAAGTAAAGTAGTAGGTATCAAATTAAGCGCATTCTTTTTGCGTTTCGATTGATATCACTATCAATCCTATCAACTTAAACGGGGAGCAGGAATCTTCATATATACGATTTCCCATGCTATTTCCCTATGTTTGCCCCTTAAATCAAACACACAGTATGTCTTTGTGGTTCAGATTCTTGAGGTAGCGTACCCTGTATGGGTATTATCGTCTTCTCTTTATGTATCTGTAGCGTGCGTATGAAATAGTCTACAGACATAGGGGCCTGAAACTTTACGTGGGCTCCGAACCACAGAAGTGCTTGAATTGAATCCGAGACAGTCTTATTTAATCTCATCTTATTACCATCTTTTTATCTGCTGCGCAATTTATCAATTTTTGGCCGTTGTTATTTGTTCTTATTCGTTTTCTGAAATTTCCAATCGTTTTCCTTATTTTTTGGTACTCGTTCATATTCAGAGTATAATTTCTCGTAGTATTGTTGTTTTTCTTCTTTCTCTGCTATCTCTGTAAGTGCATGTGCGTTGAGCATTCTAATTTCCTTGAATTTTCCTGTCTTAAGTCTTAAGTAACATACTAAAAGAGTGTCCATTATTTGATTTCCTTTTAAGTTTGTTTTTTATAATGCGATGCTATCGATTTTACCGTTTCCTTTAGTAGTTGCTATAAGGCTCCGACTCATTTAGGTTTTGCACATTCTAATGTGTTTCCGCGCAATTTTCGTACTACACTGCTGGACAAAAAAAACCGGACACTTATATTTTTCAAAATATTTTTATATTTAAGCGTAATTTGAGTTTCTTAGACGGTATCCATGAATTCCAATACGCCATCGAGTAATTAGTTAAGTCCAAATGTTATCAAAATTGCACACTGGTAGGTAAACAGCGAATATGTGAAAATCAAGTAAACCGGGACCTGCTTATATAAATGATATTTCTTTTCTTTATTGTTATTTTTGTTTGTTTCTGTCAATTAAACAATTTTTTTGTTGAAACTTGACCATGAGACGCGACGATATTGCAAAAGCTATTGCTTTACATGAAGACGGAAGAAGTGTTCGCTATATCGCTGCTGCTTTGAACACAGTCCGAGGTACAATGCATGACGCTATAAAACGATACCAGGAAACTGGGAAATACACAAGAAGAGTCGGATCGGGTCGTCATCATGCTACAAACCATAGGGATGATCGATTTATTGTTAGGACAGCGCTACGTGATAGGCGACAAACGAGGACAATCATCGCTTGGCGTTTGGCCGAGGTCCGAGGAAGGCTGATCTCTTTAAGGAACGAAGCTGGATTGAGGTCCAGGCGGCCAGCAACAGAACCAGTACTACTGCCAGTTCAAAGTTCTGTTTTGCCCGTGAACATGAAAATTGGACTGTTGATGACTGGAACTCTTTGCTGTTTACCGTGTTAGCCTACGTTCACCAGATGGGCGTGAACGTGTATGGCGAAGGCCTGGAGAGCGGTACGCACAATGACTTATATCCCCAAGGACACCATTCCATGGCCGGTCACTAATGATCTGGGCAGGTATTTCTTTGGAGGCCAGTACAGACCTTGTAGTCTGGAAACGCGGAACAATAAATGCGCACCGATATATACAGCACTGTCTAGCTCCTCATGTGGTCGCCTACACCCCATTTATTGGAGAGCAATTCATGCTAATGCAAGATAACGCGAGACCGCACGTCGCTAATATCGTGCAGCGCTACTTGGAGGACGTAGGGATTAGGACATTAGTTTGGCCTGCTCGCAGCCCAGATCTTAATCCCATCGAACATGTTTGGGACAATTTAAAATGCCGCCTGCGGCGCCGGCCAGCGCTCTCAGAAACACTACAGGACCTCCAAGCAGCTCTGCACGAAGAATGGGAATTGATCGACCAAGAGGAGATTGCGGACCTTATTGGCAGTATGCCTGGACGCATGAGAGAGGTCATCAGGGTTCGCGGAGGAAATACGAGATATTAGTGGTCTCTGAAAGAAATTATCAGGGTTGTTATTAGACATTGATTAGTTTTGGTTTTTCGTTTTGTTGCAATTTTATTGTTGTTCTTGTTATAATTGGATTTTTTGAAGTAAAATGTTCACGATCCGTCTCTCTTTTATTATACTATAGCGTGATATGTGGAGGTAGTATGAAATAGGATGGGTTCAAGTATTAAAGCCAAAAATATAAGTGTCCGTTTTTTTTTGTCCAGGAGTGTATTTTCCATTTTCGTTTTTATTTAAAGAAGTCGAAATTTTTGACGTTCGATAGCTCTTTAACGAGGCACTTATGAATAGCGTTATTTTGATCTCAGCAACATGTGTCAGCATTTTGTATTGCCCTGTATAACCACTTTTATTAGAAGGAAAAATCACAAAATCCTGCGTACATCAGAATAAGTAAATTATAGCTATTAAGACAACAAGTGTTTTATAGAAGGTTTAAAAATCAAGGTCGTAGTTCAAATCCGAGCGAACGAAGTGAGCCGAGGATTTGATAGACCGAGATTTTTAAACTATAAAACACGAGTTGTCTTCAAGATTTTTTCTAACACTAATATCCGACATTTTCTTTCACTAATATAGTATTAGAAATTTTAATAAATTATTATTTGAGACGCGTCATAATACACAAAATGCGAAGATTGCTAGGCAACGACGTATTTAAAGGCCTATAAAATACGTTGTTATTGACGACGTATTTTATAAAGAAAGCGTATTTTAAAGGAAACATAACAAGTGAGCTCTTATGCACCATAGAAACAGTATAAGATATTAGTGTTAGAAAAACTATTTTTTCTAACACTAATATCTTATACTGTTTCTATGGTGCATAAGAGCTCACTTGTTATGTTTCCTTTAAAATACGCTTTCTTTATAAAATACGTCGTCAATAACAACGTATTTTATAGGCCTTTAAATACGTCGTTGCCTAGCAATCTGCGCATTTTGTGCATTATGACGCGTCTCAAATAATAATTTATTAAAATTTCTAATAATATATTAGTGAAAAAAAATGTCTGATATTAGTGTTAGCAAAAATCTTGAAGACAACTCGTGTTTTATAGTTTAAAAATCTCGGTCTATCAAATCCTCGGCTCACTTCGTTCGCTCGGATTTGAACTACGACCTTGATTTTTAAACCTTCTATAAAACACTTGTTGTCTTAATAGCTATAAGCTGTGTTCCTAATTTTTAAAAGTTTTAACAATAATTCCGTTTTGGGCTTATTAAGTGATTGTTATTTTTGCGTTTGTTTATTTTTTATTTCACAGTTTTTTCGTGCATTTAAAACCCGAAATCTACTAATTAGATAATACTACAAAATTTTATTCAACTAAGTAGATGATGTATGTTTAAAGAAATTAATTTGTTATCATGTACATAGTTTTATCAAACATTTATTTTAAATGCATTTTGATTCACACATGTAAGTGAAATCATGAAGGTGTAAATAATAAGGTAAATAATTACTGTTCATAAATTAAAAACAAGGACGTCGGATAATAAATTTCAGATTTTACTGTCTCTATTTCTCTAAATTGCTGCGTCTGCAAATATTTTATTATCTTTTAATAATACTTAATGTTAAAAAAGTGGACGTAAAATATTCTATCAATTTTCATACGTAGGCATTTTATTGCATTTACTATCTAGTTAATTTAATCTTAGAACACCAAATGGACATATTTATCTCGAAAAGTTTTTAAACAAACTCCAACAGGATGCTATATTAAATTTAAGAAATTAGCTACAGCATTTAGAAAGGTTTTCATGTGTAATAAGTAATAACTAATAACGTTACAAGAGGTTTTTTTTAAACGTTATGCACCGGAATTTAAATTAATAAATGATCTTAAAAAGTAAAGATTACCCAACATTAAATAAAATTATTGCAAGGCTGAGCTCGAAATTTAAAAACATTGACTGTGTTAGTGATTCAACATAAGGTTTAGATTAGATAGTAAATTATTCAACGAGCATGTACAGGGTGGCCCATTTTCGATGTTTTTAAATGGGAAGTACCCTTAATAACCGAGATAGGCAAAAACTGATGTCGGAGTCCAGGGCCCTTTTTTGATGCAGGTTCAAGTCCCGAAAACAAAATTCCGCTATCTTTTGTTATTTTTTAGTTATAGCCCAAAATTCAAAATTTGGCCATATCGAAAACTTCAAATAACTCTCTTGGTTTTGAAGATATCCAAAAACGGTAAAAACATTCTACAGGCACTTTTTCAAGTAGAATACGATAGTTAATTCAGATATCTTTTAATTTTCATGTTTTAAGAATTATGACATAAAGTTGGTATTTTTTAAATATAAGTCGTAGTTGGCCATGATACCATTAAATTGCATATTTTTTCTGCTTTCCGAAAATATATAGTTTATGGGGGTTAAATTCAGTAACAATACCTCTTTTGGATAAAATTAGATTATCTGATGCTGTTAGCAATTAGTAGGCCATGGTTCGTGATAGCAATAAACAAAAGCTAATAGAGCGGGTGCATGTGACGTCACCAGGCACACAATAACGCGCCCGACTGAAAATGAACGACAGTTTTGAAAGTTAACAAAACTAAATAATTAATTTAATATTTTGTAGAAAATCTCGCGTTATCTTTAACAGCTTTTAATTATCTTGATATATGGAGATTTTATAAGTTTCTACGTATAACCTGGCAAAATTTTTAGTTTCTTGTTTTCCAGAGCTTTTCTCTAACTGCTTTCTCTGGGAAATATCACGTTCCCTAATACTCCTTTTAATTCACGATAAAATTTTCAATTACGTTCGTATCAACTGACCGCGGGAAAAATTTTAAGTAGGTAACTGAAAATTTCGTAATTATGTAGGCTAAACCATCCTTCATCTGGTTAAACACATCTTTATTCAGTTTGATATTGTAATATGTAATATTTTCTTTATGGTAAAATTAGTATACCGGTGCATACAAATCTACCCTTTGTTTACCCTTCAAGTGTTCAGCTGATGGCCTAGTGACGTCACATGCAACCGCTCTATTATTTTTTGTTTTGCTATCATGAACCATGGCCTACTAATTGCTAACAACATCATGTAATATGATTTTGTTCAAAAAAGGTATTGTTACTGCATTTAACCCCCATAAACTATATATTTTCGGAAAGCAGAATAAATATGCAATTTAATGGTATCATGGTCAACTACGACTTATATTTAAAAAATACCAACTTTATGTCATAATTCTTAAAACATGAAAATTAAAAGATATCTCAATTAACTATCGTATTCTACTTGAAAAAGTGCCTGTAGAATGTTTTTACCGTTTTTGGATATCTTCAAAACCAAGAGAGTTATTTAAAGTTTTCGATATGGCCAAATTTTGAATTTTGGGCTATAACTAAAAAATAACAAAAGATAGCGGAATTTTGTTTTCGGGACTTGAACCTGCATCAAAAAAGAGCCCTGGACTCCGACATCAGTTTTTGTCTATCTCCGATATTAAGGGTACTTCCCATTTAAAAACATCGAAAATGGGCCACCCTGTACTCGTAATAGTCATTATACGCGCGTAAAATATTACCTATACATTTTTACGACTACGTACCTTTTGGTGTAAGTTATAAATGTATAAAATCACGAACTAGCACAGTTTATTACAACTATCAACAATATTTAGAAATCTCTATTACCACTGCATTTTGTAAATTAGATAATATCATTAGGCGCTAAAACAATATTGGTAATTATCAACAAAGTGCTAAACAAAGTCAATACCTACCACTTTTGTAAGATTTGTTTTTTAATAAACCAGTCGCCATGACAGAAAGGAGAATACAAATAAAAAGTAGCAGGTAGCAGCTTTCATTAATTATAATAAATTTTGACGACAAACTAAATTTTTACACAAAAATGTATTTATTAATTTAGAGTGCCATGACCTGCATAAAATCAAAGTCAGGGTGCCCCCAACGCTCAACTTGTAAACCAAGCCAAAGATGAAACCGTTTCTTTACTTTACAAGTGCTCTTCTTACAGCGTTAAGTTACTGTGCTAGTTTAGTAATGTCCCCATTTTCCTCCTGATGAAACCCCTTAAAAAAGTGGGCGAAACATTGAGTTCTTTGTCACGTGATTTTGCAATTCCGCGTTATTTGGGAAGTTTGAGTCATTTTAAATTTATGGTAAATTCTTTAGTACGGTCCTGTCCTTCGTAATTTTAATTTCGTGCTTTGTTATTGTGATAAAGCCGAATAGGCAAAATATTAAGTAAAGTTAAATTGAATTAAATCTAATTCAAGTTAACGGTGAATTCATTTAAGTACAAGTTAATATGACGTCAGACACGGGCAATGACTGGAAGAAGCGACACGTGTGCGCAGAAGGTTGGATTCTTTTATGTTCGTAATTGAAATAACAACGAATGCACCCACACGTAGTTTACCTAAATTCTGAAAGCGTGCGATTTGCTGACGGTGCAGTTTCAAACAAGTTGACGCATCAATATTCTCATGCATAGTTCATTAAGTGGGGGTCAATTTACTTAATAAAAGGGGCTCGAATTTCATCTAAACGGTATGGTTAATTCGATCCATCAGAGTCGCAACATGAGCCGTATCTTCAGAGAATTGGTGTACCCAAAGATATTGAAGTCATTGTAAGATAATATTAGGGAGTTTTTGCATAGCGTTTTTTTACAAGACGTATACGCTAACGTCGGAGTTGCTTAGCAACGTCGTATTTTACAGCTATAAAGACGTAAACGTTAGCGTTAACGGATACTTATCGTACGATATGCAAAAACTCTCTTTTGTTTATTAAATTTGGTCTAAGTGATCATTGTGTGAATCAGCTAAGTCATTATGGACTTAACAGTTTTAAATATTAAATAGAAGGTTGTAACTTAATCGTTGGGACGTAACCGGAGCTATGCTCATAATTGTTAAAGAATTAATTTGGTGTAACATGGAATTGAATTGGAATTGATTTAACCACCTCTCGCACAACGTCAAGCAAAATCAAAAGTAGCGTAAGGGTCAAGGCTCTACCCATAAATAGTGAAGCTACTTAAATTATTATAGTTAAATATAGTTCATCACTCATAATAAATATTAAACAAAACCCCAAACCCTTACGTTACATTATGTTATTTTTGCTACAGTTAATTCCGTTTTAGTTTGAAGGGCACGAAAGATTAAGCTCGTCAGCGCATTTTCATGACAGTTCTAAGAAATCTTCAAAGTCATTTTAGTATGTTTTGTCTTTGTAAAAGTTTTCTTTGTTAAAAAATCCCAATCCTGTTCCGTTGAATACAGCTTCTCGTGATACAGTTCGGGGAATAATACCCTGTACGCCAGGCCACGTCAGCTGACCTCTTTCAGCGTCCTTTAGAGTCTTCTGTACCCCCCTTCTTCAGTGCGTGACAAAATCTCGATAATGCGGACGTCTTTTAATAAGACAATTGTGGAAGTTTTATTGTATCCAGCTCGGGTATTTAAACCATCGGAAGGCCTCTATACTGGTAATCCTCGGCTGCCATATACTCCGGCAAGATACAGGGTGTCCACAAACTCACTTCACAAAAGAAAACTGCAAATTCTAGAGCTCGTTTTATGTCGATTTGACGTAAATCACCTCATCCAAAAATGCTTGCTAAGGGAGCTAGAGCTCTTTAAAGATGGCGCCCTTACATCGGTTTAATTCAAATATCTTCAAAACGGTTTCCTTTTAAGTGATAACATTCTGTACATTTATTTCGTGGAATATGCTCAATCGTATGGCATAAATACGATTTTTTAATTGTAGTCATAAGCGGCTCATTTGGGAGGGGTATTGGACATTTTTATTCATAACTTTTTTGTCTTTGAAAATTTCGCCATTTTGACATAACATTTAACAAATTTCGATTTTTTATAAAAAATATGATGCTCTTATCTGAAGTCGCTATGACGCACCGTTTTCGAAAAAAATCGATTTAAACTTTTCATGTTCAAAGAGCTCTAGCTCCCTTAGCAAGCATTTTTGGATAAGCTGATTTACGTCAAATCGACATAAAATGAGCTCTAGAATTTGCAGTTTTCTCTTGTGAAGTGAGTTTGTGGACACCCTGTATAGTTGTGTGTGTGGAAGTTTTTGTGATACTGGAGTACCGTTCCCACGCATTTTCCTTTAAATAGGGATCAAGAAAACCCAAAGCCTTTGAATTATTCTTCGTTTGTTTTGCACCTGTTTTTGGAAGAAGGAACATCATAGCCCTTCCTAGTCTCACGTCTGTCATAATTGATATTTTTCCGACGACCACTATGAAAAATGACTCATTTCACACGGTTTACTAGTATTGAAAATAACAAATTTCGCATAGCAACGAAACTGTGTGAAATGCCCGTGTGCAAAACTTTGCACACGCTAAACCACACAAAGCAGTCGGCGGGCGACGTCAAAGTCGTCATTTGTTAAAAAATAAATATTTAACTACATACTACATACAATGGTCAAAGCGGGCACTGGCAAACCGGCAATAAAGCATAAATAAGTTAGCAGTATAATATGCGATGGTGGGAAAAGTATAAAAGGTCAACTACCTACCTACCATTAAAATTAAAATTATTCTTATGAATTTTGGTATCTATACGTTACAGTTTCTTCTAAATAAAATGGAAAAGTCGGTAATGTAATATGGCTTCCAGTTAAACCAAAAGTTGCAAACATGTTTCTTCGATAAACAACTTCCTAAACAATCTGTTTCAATATCATACTTTTGGCGTTTTGCGAAAATTCAAAAATGTAGTCAATAATTCTAACAAAATCAGTGATATCTCCAGAAGTAATAAAGTTTTTTCCGACGACCACTATGAAAAATGACTCATTTCACACGGTTTACTAGTATTGAAAATAACAAATTTCGCATAGCAACGAAACTGTGTGAAATGCCCGTGTGCAAAACTTTGCACACGCTAAACCACACAAAGCAGTCGGCGGGCGACGTCAAAGTCGTCATTTGTTAAAAAATAAATATTTAAAACGTCAAAGTGTTGCAAGTGTGGTGCTGGTTCAAATTTTTTTAAATGAAAAATTGGAAAAATGGTCGTCGGAAAAGTATAGTGTAAAACACGTGCTGAAAGGATATTTCACACTCGTGTGATTAAGCCTCTCGCCAGAGGCTCGTGGCTCAACTTTCACACTCGTGTGAAATATTCAACTTTCAGCACTAGTTATACAATATACTATTTTTGGGTTTATGTGTTGTTGCTTGTTTTGTTTCTTGTCGACTGGATATTTACTGAATTTAGCTAATACATGGGGTTCAAATGGGGTAGTGCATGCACAAAGCATGCCGCAGTGTCCAGAAAGCGTCTCATAGCCTCCCCTACCCAATTTTGACTTTCACCTCTAAGTAGCCTTAGTTTAATAAGGTGGTGAACCTCCAAAACCTGATCAACCTGGTGCCAGGGTGGTCGAAAGCGGGGGAAATGGCCCTCCGACAAGGGGGTTTGGGGCGGGATTAATCATCACGTGTTCGTAAAATCCAACCGATTATGGAACCTTTACACGAACCTTGAAGTGAACTGAATCAATGACGACGACAAGTGCTAGAAAACAGGAAACGAGATATAAACATAGGTACCTAGGTACAAACTTTGCATAAAGCTGGAGCTTTGCAAAGTACTAAAGGAGTAACTAAAGAGATATAACTTAGATCTACTGGCAATCCAAGAAACCAGATAACCCGACCGGAATTTTTTCTCAGAAAGGAGACACTATATCGCACAGGAGCAAATAATATACTATTTGGCACGGCATTTCTAGCGAGCAAAAGGCTAAAGGCTCGGACACACAGAACGCGATCTGTCGCGGCGGGCAAAGATCGCGCGATCGTCGCGGCGGTCGGCGATATGGTAAGCCACACAGGATGCGATATCTTTGTGAGCGATCCAGTGTCGTGGTTGCTTTCTAGCGAGCAGATTTGCTAAATTACTTAAACTTTTTTGCAGTTTTTGTTCAGGAATGAGCAGTTCGGGCGAGGAGCAACTCCTTATTCAATTAGCACTACAAAGTAAAAAAAAAGACGATGTTAGGTACATGAAAGCAATACAAAAAGAGAAAGATTTGAGGAGTACCACCGCCTTTGTATTGAACTACAAACTGCAATCTCATTCCACACTTCTGTACGGTACGTGGGAAGTGTCGTACAAATACACGCATTTCCTCACTTTTTCAATAAGCAACTCGGTTTCTTCCCCCATTACGCCTACTGATCGCAGTGATCGCGCGATTATTTTGTAATTTTGTACAACCGTATCGCCTCAAGCCGCGATCAAGACTGGCCCGCTGCGACAGATCGCCCTATGTGTGACAGGGATGATGCAATCTTGTGTAATACAACTAGATCTCCCGCCCGCGGCGAGCAGGGATCGCTGCCCGCCGCGACAGATCGCGTTCTGTGTGCCTGAGCCTTAAATGACAATATAATAGACTTTAAAGCGATCAACAAGAGAATTTGTACTATTAGATTTAAAGCAAAATTCAGGAATGTTATTGCAGTAAATACTGATGCTCTAATCGAGGATGAAGACGATAAAGAGAAAAACTTGAAAATATCGCGAACAACATTCCAAAATCCGACATCTTAATGGTGGTAGGCGACATAAATGTTAAGCTAGGCAAAAAAGAAATTTACAGTCCAACTTTGGAAAAACATAGCAAACCGACATTACGAATAAGAATGGAAAACGTCTAATCCAGTTAGCGGCAAATATGAATATGAAAATAAATAGCACATACTTTTTACACAGCGAAACCAAATGGAGAACTAGAAAATTAAATAGACCATCTTCTGGAACAAACAAGGCATGCTGCGTGTCTAATGGACGTGAGACGTTATTGATCCACCAACATAGACTCAGAACATTATCTGGCTAAGGCTGTCACGGCGTTTGAAATTTTGTGTAAATTGAGTGTAGTACGTCCCATCGCTCAAAGTTTAAGCCCGCCTGAAGTTTGTAGAATCCGCGGAAATAAGCCAGGTCGGCGCATTCTTTTTTAATAATTTCGAGAAGTCCCGAATAGGATAATCTAATATTTTTTTCAATATATTTCTTCGTTAATAAAGTACGGGAAACCCCCCGATCGCGAGGTTACGCCGGAGTGACGCCACCCAAGGTTTCCATACTTCCGTCCCGCGTAAAGCAAGGCGCGTTTGGTCATCTCTTTCTAACATCCTGTTCGCCTTACGGAAAAGTAAGAAGAAGAAGCAGAGTACAGCCAAATTTTAGATCAGGCGGTCGTAGCGAATTTTCTTTCCGGGCTCTCGTAGGCCAAATCTGAAAAAGCCTCTCGATTTAGTTTTGGAAAATTATTATCTTACAACGTGTTTGTCGGATCCCCATAGAGAGTGCAGTACCGTTTCGGAAAATATTTCTGTGTGAGAGTTTAGTGTTTTGCGAAGTACCGTTTTCACATGATTTCGTTTCGGATCAAGTAACCTATGAGCCCTAGGAACCGCCATTGTCTTCGCATCCGCTTCCGGGAAAGGACACCTCCCCTTTCCATGCCGACCGCTGCTACTTTCCCTGGGACAAGAAGTCTGCCATCGCTTCCACTGGCCACCCCCTGCGAAACGAAGCCCTCGCCCAGGTAATAATATTTCAGGCTGCCCTTGCACTTGCCGGTTGCAACAGTACCAGCTTCAACCCTAGCTAATACCGTATACCACAGATTACTTGTAGACAGGCACCATTTAACTATTGCCCGTAGCTTAAGTACAACAAGCGCCTCTTTTTAATCCGTTCGGGCGAAGTGCTTAAATCAGTGCGTAACATATTTGCATCAGTGGTAACGATTAAGAGCAGTGCGAACTGTCACGGCGCTTACCAATTTCGTGTTGCATGTTTAAAAGTTACTTGTATCCAGATTTTTAGTCTAAGTTTTGTCTTTACCACCCATTTTCTTGCGATTGAAGGAGTCTAGCTGTTAAACATCTTTGCAGTAGGTAGCTCGAGTAAATGTGGCATCCCTCAATCCCTTTTCACGTAAAATAAGATAGAGCTTATGAATTCATCCCGTGTTATATTTTGCATAATTCTCACATTTATTAAACCTCATTGTTAATTCACTATTGCCTTTTATTTGTGTTTTGTGTTTATTTTGATAATTGTGTACAGCCTTGTGAGCTTCACTACCAGTAGCAGAGTTTCTCTCAGTAAGAAAGGGTAAGTAGCACCCAGCAGTAGGGTGCAACCTCCCCCCCTTGAGCCCAGAAGAAACCCATCTGCGGTACGTTCCTCGAGACCATCATGGGTGACCGCCGTACTGGCGCCTGTTTTCCTCCCGATTACGACCCCCCATCTCAAAGGTTAAGCGTTTCGAACCCCCCTTCTCCCCGCTGCTTGCTAGCCGCGAGCCACCTAACTTCGACGTAGCCCTATATGTTGTCTTAGTGCAAAATTAGCACGTGATAAGACAATAATTAGACAAAGGATTAACAGCAAACAAATGGCAAAGACTAGAAGCCGCACTACCGATAGTAAACGATATAAATACAGTATTTTTCATCTAGCATTTGGGTTGACGTCAACTTTCCCCGTCCAAAAACTGTCTGTTTAGACACGCATTCGTGCGCATTAGGTAATGAAAACCTAGTTTAGAAAGAGATGAAGTATAGAGTATAGTTGGATTGTGAATTTATCAACGCAGTGTTGATAAATTCACAATCCAACTGACGACACAACCCAAATCCTAGGTGAAAAATACTGTAGGGAAGGCTGGAAAACAGTACAAGGAATTCTACAGGTGGGACAAGACAACAAAGGATTGCAAAGCGCACAAAAACTGAAAATACGTCATGGTACGACAATGAATGAAAGATGGCAACACAGAGGGAAAAAAGCGAGAGAAAAAATAATGCAATGCAACACAAGATCAGACAAAGAAGAATACATATGAAGAAGACAAGCGTATAGGTTAATGAGAAATAAAAAATCAGAAAAAATGCAAAAACCGACAACATTGAGGAATCCAGAAACATAAATGGTGCAAGAAGCTTCTATAAGGAAATCAAAAACATGAGAAAAGACACAAAGTGCAACCCTATCATGGTACGTGATAAAGGTAGGAATATAATAAATAATCATCAACAACTCGCAGAAAGTTTGAAGAAACACTCCAAGGAGCTACTTTTTGAAGAAAAAACATCAGTGGTCAAGAAAATATCGAACTGAAACCAAGCATTCAAGCACCGAAGCACCATAACCAGAAGTATCACCACCTACTAAAGAAGAAATAGAACAGGCGATAGCCATGTTAAATAACAACAGGGGTCAGGCCCAGATGGCATTCCAGCAGAAATACTTAAAATAGGGGGAATAGAACTGAAAGAACGTCTACACACAATTACCTTTGACATTTGGGAATCAGAAAGCATACCAAACGAATGGAATGAGGCGATTATAATACCTATAGGTACAAAAGTCGATAATCTAGAGTGGAGTAACTACCGGGGCATCACCCTCCTTAACACTGCGTACAAAGTCTTCGCTAATATATTACGAGCATTTCAAAGCCTTATTGCCTTATGCCAACGAAATAACGGGAGATTATCAAATCGGTTTCAAAGCAGGCGGATCAATAACAGATAATATCATGAGATCGAAAAAAAAATTATTCCGAGCAGGCCTTGACTAGTACAACACGATTGGCTACACTGGTTCTAGAATGCCTATGAATTATAATGTGACAGTGACATTTCAAATATAAGTCAGTTTTGCAATCTTGTTTATAGAATTATTTAAGTTTATCGTTGTAATACTAGTGAAGGATCACATTTTGAACACCTACACTAACATGTATTCATCTTAGTTTTCAGTTTGTTCCCTAAATAAATACTGTTTTGTGTTTTAATTTATTTGACAATTATTAACCTCTAACCTACTGCCACATTTTGAAATCAGTCTTGCCAATCGTGTTGTACTAGTCAAGGCCTGCTCAGAATCATCTTTTTTCGATCTCATGGTATATTCTACTTAAAAGAAACGGTTGAAAAAAATTAGGAATAGAATATACTACTGTACCACCGTTTTATCGATTTTAAAACAGCATATGACAAAGTCAAGAGGAAAACACTATGGTGCGCCATGACAGAAATGGAATTCCCCCAATAAATTAGCAAAATTAACCACAGAAAACCAACACCTCACAGTATCAATACAATGATATAAATCTGAATCGTTCGTTACAAACACTAGCCCAGTAATATTAGGTTTATTAATCTTATCAAAAAATCCCAGTGAGCTAAATTTTTGTATACACCTTCGTTATGGTGTTCTAAAAAACGTGTCAAAAATCGACATCGTGCCGGCGTTGTGAGATATTCGAGGTCAAAGGTCACGAAAAACGGTTTTTCGCAAAAATCTCGCTTTCTATGGCTCGGAAGTCGATGGAGGTTATTATAAAAATTGTAGATCTGAAAATTTTATACCAGGAAGACTCTATACATTTTTTTTGTAGAACCAACCGTTTTCGTTATAGAGCTCAGAGAAGGTAGTCATTAAATAACTATGCACTCATTTCCGCACCATCTCGGAGGTAATGACAGAGAGACAATTGATTTAATAAAAAAAAAATGGGTCCTGTTGATAATTAAAATCTATTTCGTCATTGATCAGTTGTGGTGAATTGCTGAATATCTTCGTCATTATCTTCATTTTCTGTTTGTATCATATTTGCAGATAAAATATCGAGTGGACTTATGTCGGTACTATGTCGAAACCATCGGTATCTTCAGTTGTATCAGTTTCAGAATTTAAACATGACTGACCATCAGGGCCGCATTTAGCTTCATGCCGCCCCTAGGCTGACCTACTTAAATTTTCTAACAAACTTTTAACATCCTGTATCTTGAAAACAAAAGGCGATCGGACATTAGCGTATAAGAAATTTTTTTATTATTTTATGGTCCTCTATCGCGTGGTACTATGCATTGTAGTTTTTTTTTTTTTAAATTAAATTTTCTAACAAACTTTTAACATCCTGTATCTTGAAAACAAAAGGCGATCGGACATTAGCGTATAAGAACTTTTTTTATTATTTTATGGTCCTCTATCGCGTGGTACTATGCATGGCAGTTTTTTCAATGTCACCCTGTATATACAGTGTGGTACAAAAGTATGGAACAAATTCAATATCTACTGAAATAATTGTTTTTTGGAAAAACGCTCGGACAGGTATAGCGATTTAAATTACGGTGCATATTTTAAGAGGAATCGAATTTATTTTGCGACAGTCATTTTTCTACGGTGACGTTATCGCCCTTTTTTTTAAATAGGAACTTGCATATTTGACAATTGCAGTAGATAGTCCTTTTTTTTCTCTTTCTAACCGTGCAAAAGTTTTATACCCTCACATAAGATTTTTTTTGAGATATAGTCCTTCGAAAATGCCAAAATCGACTTTTTCGTAGAAGGTTGAAATTCGAATTAGGAGGTAATGAGACCCTCCTAATGACGTTTCCGTGGTCGGTTGTCCCTTAGCGTGCGTAATTTCGAAGATACGGCCGTTCCCACCTATCAAAAGTGGGGGGGGGGAAATTTTTTAAAACCCGATTTTCGTGTCCGGCGGGGTCGCTTTGGGGATTCGGAAAGAGAGGGGTCGATTTAGGAGAGAACAATTTTTTATCCGAAACATTTTGGATTCGAAATGCCCGAATGGCAGGGTCGATTTTTCGTATACGTGTCTATTGTTATCCCACCCATGCGGAACGTGAGCTGGGTCTAGTACCCCAAAGCGACCCCGCCGGACACGAAAAAACGGGTTTTAAAAAATTTCCCCCAACACTTTTGATAGGTGGGAACGACCGTATCTTCGAAATTACGCACGCTAAGGGACAACCGACCACGGAAATGTCATTAGGAGGGTCTCATTACCCCCTAATCCGAATTTCAACCTTCTACGAAAAAGTCGATTTTGGCATTTTCGAAGGACCATATCTCAAAAAAAATCTTATGTGAGGGTATAAAACTTTTGCACGATTAGAAAGAGAAAAAAAGGACTATCTACTGCAATTGTCAAATATGCAAGTTCCTATTTAAAAAAAAGGGCGATAACGTCACCGTAGAAAAATGACTGTCGCAAAAAAAAATCGATTCCTCTTAAAATATGCACCGTAATTTAAATCGCTATACCTGTCCGAGCGTTTCTCCAAAAAACAATTATTTCAGTAGATATTGAATTTGTTCCATACTTTTGTACCACACTGTATATACATTTTCGTTGTTTGATTTCCGTTTTCATTTTCTTTTGTCTAGTTCTTCGCCACAGTTCTTCATTAGTTACAAATTCCGTCCAGTGTATTCCCATTATCTTGCGTAGACATCTATTGACAAAAACTTGGATCTTATTATCCGTTGCTGTTGACGACTTCCAGGTTTCACAGCCATAAAGTAGGACGGATTTTATATTGGTATCAAAAATCCTAAGTTTTGATTTATTTGTCAAATGGTTGCTGTTCCATATATTATTTAAACATCCGAAGGCTAGTCTTGCTTTACTTATGCGCTGTTTTACACTCAGGTGCAAAAAAAACGGGTCATTTTTTTTTCTTTTAATTTTTATGTTGTTGTAGTACTTAGAATAAAACTTTTAGTGTTTTACAATAAAAGAGACCACCAGAGTGTAGAAAAAAACAACATATGGTACTTATCAGTTTATTTAATGAACATTAATAAGCGAAAATGAAATTTAAAGATACGAGTTCTTCACTACCCATTGCCCATTCGACATTATGCATAGAGCATCAAGGTGCCTACTGATTTCATTTGTTTATTTTCGATTTACTGTTATTCCCAATAGAGATTGGTGTGTTCATTATGGTTCTAAGTGCTGAAGACTGTGCAAAAGCTGTAGCTCTTGTGGAAGACTGAGGAAGCCAGCGGTATGTGGCCAGATTACTTCATGTCAGTCTTTCTACCATCCAAAGAGTACTTAAACAGTTTAGAGAGACCGGCAGAAATACGCGGAGGCCGGGATCTGGCAGTAAACCAAAAACGACTGCTAACGATGACCGATTTCTCGTCCTTAATACTCTACGGAATCGTCATTTGACTTCAGTGGAGACAAAAAACCAACCCCGTGAGATTCGTGGTACAGATGTGAGTGTATGAATAGTTCGTCGAAGGTTACAAGAAGTTGGCTTAAAACTTGCAGACCAGCAGCTGGACCAAAACTACTCCCACATCACCGAGTAGCCAGACTCCAATTTGCCCGCGAACATTAGAATTGGACATTGGCACAATGGAGTACTGTACTGTTTACTGAGGAGTCTAGGTTCTGCCTACATTCACCAGATGGAAGAGAACGAGTACGGATACGAACGGGAGAACGATTTGCGGAGTGCACGTTGAACCCCCGGGTTAGCCATGTTGGAGGTTCAGTGATGGTGTGGGCAGGATATCAGTGGATGCCTGCACCGAATTGATTGTTATTGATGGCGGGTCGCTGACTGCACAGCGGTATAATGAGGAGGTTTTGGCAAATTACGTAGTTCCATTTGCTCCAATTATTGGCGATGACTTTGGTCTGATGCAGGATAACGCGAGAGCGCATTCAGCAAGGTGCGTCACTGAATACTTGGATGAAGTTGGAATAGGAAAACTAAACTGGCCAGCATGTACCCCAGATGGAAATCCTGTAGAACATGTTTGGGACATACTGGGCAGGCGTGTTAGAGGACGTGCAGTTGCAGCAACCACAATAAATCATCTTCGTGTGGCACTTCAGGAAGAATGTCAGAATATTCCGCAAAATGATATTCGTGAGCTTATTAGTGGCATGGGCCGCCGTATGCAGGCAATGGTTAGGGCTAGAGGAGGCAATACAAAGTATTGAAATCTATTCAAATGAAATTTTCATTCTTAATCTCTGTTAAGTTTATTTTGCGGAAATGCATTTTCTTTATTGTACACGTACATTATCATTTTCCCTTATTAATGTTCATTAAATAAACTGATAAGTACCATATGTTGTTTTTTTCTTCATCCTGATGGTCTCTTTCATTGTAAAATACTAAAAGTTTTATTCTAAGTACTACAACAATATAAAAATTAAAAGAAAAAGAAATGACCCGTTTTTTGTGCACCTGAGTGTATATCTTCGTCTGTCCCTCCTTGAGCTGTGATTATGCTGCCTAGGTAGCAGAACTCCTGCACATCTTCGATCGGTTCATTATTGATATTGAAGGGTTGCTGGTTGTTAGTATTCAGCCGAATCGTTTTAGTTTTGCTATGATTGATTTCCAGGCCGACCAGCTTTGATTGTTCAGCAAGCCTATTTATTTTTGTTTGCATGGCTGTGTGAGTATGGGATAGTAAACAAATGTCGTCTGCATAATCGATGTCATGTAATTGACTTTGAAACCCCCAGGTTATCCCAAGTTGTTCAAAATTTGAATTTTTGATTACCCAGTCTAATGCAATGTTGAATAGTAATGGTGACAGGGGACACCCTTGTTTAACACCAGAGAGAATAGAGATGTTAGAGCTGTTTCGTCCCTTATGCATGATTTTACAGTTGGCTTCTTCATATAATGCCTTTATGACTTTGACCAGCTTTTGAGGTATACCAGTTAGATCTAGAATTTGCCATAGCGCATGGTGTTGAATAGAATCAAATGCACATTTAAAGTCTACAAAGGTTATATATAGTGGGCTTCTCCATTCCTCAGATTGTTCGATGATTATTCGAAGGGTGTTAATATGATCTATGCAAGATCTGTTCGGCCTGAATCCGCACTGTGCTTCCCGTAATTTGGGTTCTACATATTCGGAGAGCCTATTATTAATTACGTGTGCAATAGATTTGTTTAGCATATTTAATAAGGTGATGCCCCTCCAATTATTGCATTTTGTAAGATCTCCCTTTTTTGGCAGTTTAAAGATGATTCCTTCCTTCCAGTCAGAAGGAAATGACTCTTCAGTCCACATTTTTTGAATAATTGGTTGTAAAATTGCTGCTGTGTGTGAAATGTCTACTTTCATAAGTTCAGCTGGTAACTTATCTGGACCCGTGGCTTTATCATCTTTTAATTGCATGAGTGCTATTTTAATTTCAGTGATGTTTGGTGGATTCGTATTTATTCTTAAGATTGGCATCCGCGTTCCAACAATTCTCGTGTCCTCTGTTGGTCTACTTAGCATGCTGGCAAAGTGTTCTTCCCATATCTTTATCTGCTCTTCGTCTGACGTTATGAGTCTTCCTTCGTTATCTTTAAGTGGTCTGTTAACATTTTGTGATTTGTTTGCGAGTCTCTTAGTAATTCGATATACTTCTCTAAGATTTTTCTTGTGCATGGCTTCCTGCGCCTGTTGTGTAAGATTATCGGTCCACCTCCGTTTGTCTCTTCTAGCTGCTCTTTTTACTTGTTTGTGTTTTTCATATAGTTGTCCTGCTAACGCACGTTTTTCTTCTTGTGTCGTTGCATTGTTCAGTCTACTTTTCATTTGCTTCCTTTCATGTATTAGTTTCCACGTTTCGTCGGAAATCCATTCGTCTTTTGCTTATGATAGTGTTGAATAATGCCATAAAAATAATAAACTATATAAAATCACGACCTCTAGAAAGCAGATTCTTCAAACTATTGTGTGAAGATATGAAAGCCCCCATGAGTCCCTCCTGCTGCACACTGAAGTAAGCAAAGGCGTTGACATGTTTGATGGAATTGCGTGCAGAAGTAGCAGCATTTTTGATGAACCATAACGCTCTATTGATGACGGTTTTAAATGATGAAGGATGGGTGTGCAAACTGGCGTATTTGGCCGGCATTTTTAGTAAAATGAATGAAATAAATCTATCATTGCAAGGAAGAACTGCCACAGTTTTTGATGCAAACACCAAAGTGTCTTCGTTTAAGAGAAAACATATGTATTGATTGGAGTGCATGGAAAAGGAAAATATCGATTACTTCTCTCTTACAAAAAGTTTCTTGAATGAAAATCAAGACAAAACACTGAAAAATATTCAGGCCATCTCGAAGCTTTGAAAGACCCGTTTGAACATTATTTTCCGACAGCTCAAGAGAAGGTGCTGGATGACTTTAAATGGTGAATGGGTTAAATGGGTCATAGATTTGACATCTCGCAGCAAACTAAAAATTGCGTTTCAAAACCAAAGTCTACCAGAGTTTTGACTGCATTTACAAGATGAATTCAAAATCTTGTCCGAGAAAGCAAAATAAGTATTGCTGCCTTTCTCAACTACATATCTTTCTTTGGCTAATATCTTAAAAAGATTCAACTCTTTATACTTAAAAGTTACGGCAGAATTAACTGAAAAAAAAAACAATTGTCTTATCTTTATGAAAAAAGGGTATATAGGTACTGCTTCAATGTCGCGACCGCAAGTACTAATTCGGTATTTTATTCATTATTTGAATATAATCTATCATTCACTGTTAAAACAACATTACAATCATATAATTGGTTAAGAATTTTATAATAAATAACATATTCAGGATATATGTAGTATGTCCGAGATATCAGAAAAACGGGTTACAGTTACTAGAAGTTATACAGTGCGGGATTAAAGTATGGAATATATTAATTAAAAACGAAACAACCCAGTTTTCGAATAAATCCTCGAACACGTCGATTTTATTTTATGAAAATGCACATTTTTCCATTAAATTCGATTTTTGATCGTCATTTGTTTTCGAGTAATGACGTCAGAGAATTTTTTTTAAATGGCACCGCCTACATTTCTTTTTTTTGATTTCGATAAATCCTTTAATTGTAAAAACGGCAACATAAAATTTTGACACCTTGCATAAGAAAATTTTCGAACGAAAGACAATTAAATGAAAATTAGAAAACACAACGAAACAAAAGAAAAACTCCTGTTGCTAAGCAAATTAGGTATTGGAACTGCCATCCATCGATTTCTTGACAATAAACGAGCCGTCTTACAAATTTTTGTACATTGCCGATAACTTGTGGGATAATTCTGCGCATTTAAATTGTCTTTTGTTCGAAAATTTTCTTATGTAAGGTGTCAAAGTTTTATGTTACCGTTTTCAGAATTAAAGGATCTATCGAAAACACGAAAAAAATTTAGGCGGTGCCATTAAAAAAATAAAATCTCTGACGTCATTACTCGAAAACAAATGACGATCAAAAATCGAATTTAATGGAAAAATGTGCATTTTCATAAAATAAAATCGACGTGTTCAAGGATTTGTTCGAAAACTGGGTTGTTTCGGTTTTAATTAATATATTCCATACTTTAATCCCGCACTGTATAAATTAATATAGAATAACAAACTCTGTTAAATAAGATTTTTGACGAAAAATTAAAAATCAAGAATGTTTGCCAGAGAACATTTTACGTTTAACTTTATGTAACGACGATTTTCTTTCGAGAATTAAAAAATAAGAACAGTAAGGCACTCTATCTGAGGAATAAAATGGTTCAGAAAGAGATACAAAAGAGAGACAAAAACTAATTGAAAAATGTCTTATCACCCTATATTTGCGAGATACGAGGTGTATCTATCCCTTTGTATCATTTAATTTTCGAATTTTTTGTAGGTTTAAACTGGAACTTCGAAAAAACTGAAAACCACAACAAAACTTTAAGAAACCAAATAACTAACTATGCATAATTTTGTTATGCCTTTCACGTCCCTGTCAATTAGGGTGGCCCTTAATTATGGTTGAAACAAATTTTGACCGGGTCACCCCCCAAATCGACTCTAAAAAAATAAAAAGTAATTTTAAGATTTACCAGACCTCCAAATTCCAACGTTAAGGGGTGCCCCAAGGAGCCCGCATTTTCCCATTTAAATAACATTGGTTTTCAGCATACTTCTGGTTTTTATTTTTTCGCAAAAGTATGTGTGCCTAAAAAAATCCGGCGAGTGCTGCGATTCATTGCTCACTGATGCCCCTTTCACAGAAAACATCAGGGGAGCCAGGTGTCATATCTTAATAACTCGTTGCAACTGAGAAAAACGTCAATATTTTAAAATTACCCCTTTTTTCACTCCCCATTTATTTGCTTAAGATATGACACCTGCCTTCCATAATTTTTCCATGAAAGGGGCACCAGTGAGCAATGAATCGCAGCACTCGCCGGATTTTTTCAGGCACACATACTTTTCTAAAAAAATAAAAACCAGAAGTGTGCTGAAAACCTATGTTATTTAAATGGGAAAATGCAGGCTCCTTGGGGCACCCCTTAACGTTGGAATTAAGAGGTCTGGTAAAGCTTAAAATTATTTTTTATTTTTTTAGAATCGATTTAGGGGCTGACCCGGTCAAAATTTTTTTAACTATAATTAAGGGACACCCTACTGTCAATACTAACACCAAAAATTGGTGTACTTCGGGACGTAAGTTTATGGAGACTGTACTTTGATGTTTATTCCGGGAATCTGACATTTATTTCTGGAACATCCCGAATATTAGATTTTTACGTTTTCGTCTCCTCAAACTTGATTTTCTACATTTATTAACGATTAAAATATTTTTTTAAGAATCTGTAAGGCAGCTTCTTTACAGATTGTAAATATTAACGATATAACTTCTTAATTTACAACCCAACTTTAGATGACGTATAAAAATACTTACTGTAAAAATATGTAAGATACCAAAAATACTCGAACGTGTTGTTGTTTATCTCGTATTTGCATTCATATACGTACACTCCCCAAATGCAGAATCCTAAATGTAAAGACGATTGAATCTGAAAATTTAATTCATATCAGACTGTGATATGCATCAGAATAAACATTTAAGAATTCATAATAATCCGCTAATTGAAACATTCTTGTTTGCATACGTGTTTTTTATTTATTTTTATAGCCTCAGTACCAAGGCTTAGTGGGCGTTCAATACATCTTAGCAAATTACAACAACAAACAAATACCCGAGTTAGGTATACAAAGTGTGACGTTAGGACGGTAAACAGCAGATTGTTATATTCGGAGATCGTATAATTTTACTATATTTTTAATACTTACGATTCCCCATATGGCAGCTATAAGACAGGCTTTAAAATCGCGACAACACATTTTCACAATTTGTTATACGAATAACTAATTAACGTCAGCTGTCAAAAAATGTAACAAACATGTTATAACCATTCGTTTCTGACTCTGATATCAACCCACACATGCTCAGGTAATTGTAATTTCATTTGTCTTTGTTACTGATTAGATAAGCGAGGTATTACCCTCATCAGCTTGTGTTAATTTCACCTTTACGAAATTGTGTATTATCATTTTTCGATTATTACGTATATAATAATGTTTCCAGGAATGTTCCGCTATCGCTTGTAAAATTTTATACGTATACACCCAACAATATTTGAGGTGGGATGAATATAAATTGATTAATTTTCAAAACATTCAGCCATGCGCTCCCAGAAAGTATAAATAGGCAAATTCAAATTTACTTTTACGATCAGTGTTAAAAAAATAGCTTTTCGATGGAATAACAGCAATAACCATTTAAAAATTCATTAAACTAACATTGTACCATTGCCCAAATATATAAATTTATTGATATTTTGTACTAAATCTAGACACTTATCAATATGTTATGTAGCAATAAAATTACCTTAACATTTATCCTTCGAGTAGAAAGGGTTTTCTGCAAGGAATAACGACGCCTACCTATAGGAAAGAAAATTAAAGTACCAATTTTCAGCATGGGCGATGTTCAGGGTGGGCCAAATTTGTAGTAATTGGAGAGTATCTTAATAACTACAACAGCTACAAATAAAACCGAAGAGGTATTCTTGAATTCTTGGGTTAATTCTGTAAGAACTACAGTTCTGAAATTAAAAATTTGCTATCGTTTACAATTTTTATGTTAAGAAAAGAACCTCAAATATGAATTAAAGGGTCGTTTACACGGACGCTCCAATCTGTCGGTTCTGGAATGCCGCTCCAGATTGCCACATCGGTGCGAAGGTTTGGAGCGTACGCTCCTAGCAAGTGAAGCAAAAAATGTTAATAATCCAGCCTGCATGTCGTAATTGCAGATCTGGAGCGTACAATCCAAAAATGTCCAGGTGAACGCAAAATCCAAGGGTTTTGGAGTGGCACGTGGAATTTCCACCGAGTTGGAAATTTTACATGACACGCCAGCGTTTCTTTGTTAGTTGCTCAAGGAAAAATCTACGCATTTTATATTTGAGTATCGTAATTATACCTAAAATTATTATGTCTTCAAGAAGAAAACTAAGAACTCGTGCAATAGCTTGTGCTGCGCTATATACCTATATTTTTTCAACACAGAAGGTAATAAAACCATAAGAAAAACATGGGTGAAAAAATGGCGTCAAGACAGAGATCGCTATGGACATATGCCGCTTTTGAGAGAACTTCGTGAGAATGATCGAGAAGATTTCAAAAATTATTTACGGATGGATAAGTCAACATTTGAATACATTTTAAATTTAGTTAGTCCATATACAGATTATCTGCAGGTACTAGGTACACACGGTAACTACATACAAACAAATAAAATAGAAATAAAAAAATAATAAAATAATACATTAATCGCAAGGGCGTGTTGCTTAACCACAACTTAAAATTTTAAACCGTCTCTGTATCTAGTTACCGTGTGTACCTAGTACCTGCAGACAATCTGTATATCAAAACAAGATACAGTAATGAGGAAATGCATAACTGCAGAAGAACGTTTCGTTTTTTGGCAACTGGACGGTCTCTTCAAGGCTTACAGTTTTCTACTTGTATTCCTGCATCTGCTTTGTGTTATATTATACCTACCTGAAACATGTTTAGCGATGTATAAATACTGCACTAAAAAAACTTTTTTTTAAGGTAAGTGTTAATTAATTCCATCAAACAAATTAAACAACCACAGATATAACATATTACTTTTATTGAAAAAAACGAATACATTTCAGAAACAGATATGTGAAAACCCCACTCATTCTTATATATTCAGAAATGAAGTTTCTTGATAAAACTGTGTAACATTATCACTGCACTGTGAATTCTCTGCAGTTACATTTGATTGAATAGAATGTGACGAATACAATTGGAGTTGAAGAATTTGAAGGCGTGTTCGAATAATTATTATCAAACGCTACGATGCTTACCGGATTGTCATAAATAACTGTATTAGAAGTAAGGTTGTTTAATAAACCCTACAAAACGCAAAGTTCAGAAAACCAACTTCATCTACTATTCACTCAAATGTGAATCCAACACCTATTTATGTAAATGAGCACCTTATTTATATATTTTAAAACGCTCCTATACGAAGCAAAAAACAAAAAAAATAACGATCATAGAGCCTACAAGTACGTATGGATAAAAAACTCAAAACTGTTTGTAAGAAAAACCGATGTCAGCCCTGTCATACGAATAAGGAGCATAAATGAGCTATAATTATGTTAGCGGTAACTGTATAAGTACTTTAGATCAATAATTAATAAAATTTAATGTCAGTTTATAAATAAAGATAAAGAATTACAAATAAAAGTACAGGTGAAGGAAGTAATAAAATTAGGGGAAAAAACTTGCCTCATTCAACTGGAAAATGATTCTGAAAAAAAGAAAGTTATGCAGAATAAAATGAAGTTGAGAAGTAAAACAGGAAAAAGGGTTTTATATCAACGATGATTTATCAAGGGAAGATAGGAAAATACAAGAATAAATAAGAACCAGAGCCAAAAAAGAAAGATAACTAGGAAAAAGGACAAAAATAGGATTTAGAAAATTATACATAGGAGACGAAGAATAGAAATGGGATAAAGAGAAGGAAAAGTTATATACGAAATTCAACAAACTAGAAACAGATATGGAGGATGGAAATATTATGATGGACCTAGCAATGGAAAAGGATAATGAACTGATAAGAAATGTGGAGAGAAAATGGGACAGCAGAAAATACGGTAAATATAAAAGCAAAGAGAAAGAAAACAGGAAATATAAATAAATACGCAAAACACAACACTATAAATAAAGAATAGAAAATACGAACATGGAATGTTAAAAGACCTTCACACGAATTAAGTTTAATTAGGTACTATTAAAAAAATGAAACAACATAATGCAATAATGCACAGAAAATAAACAATACATTATACACACTTATAATACTAGAAGTATATCAAATGACGTAATTATGTCAACAGCATAAAAAACTATTGGTACGCGAAGCTCTACTTTTCTGGGTACACGATTATACAATATGTTACCAGTTACATTGAAAACTATAAAGAACCTATCACTATTTAAAAGAAAAAGTAACCTCACTTTTAGTAACAAATAAACTAAACACATTAACAAATTTCGTAGAACCTATACACTGATGGGCAAATGTGTGGAGCCAAGTAAGTAAATATCTCGAGAGTTTTTAGAGATATCGAAATGAAATGTGGTAGGTACATATTTATTACAGTAAATTGTGTATTTGCGTTGAATGTTTTAAACAATTTTGAGCTTCCGGTTTTTCCGGAAGTAATGCAGATTTTAAAGTTTTTAATAAAACACCCCGTATATTATTTTAATTTTGAATAGAACATTTTATTACGATTACAAAAATATGGGATTCGATATCTTCTCTTTCCAGAGATATTTACTTGGTTCCACACATTTGCCCATCACTGTATAACTCATATAACAATAAATTGTACTGTACTGTACATAATCATAAATTCCCTTCATAACCTCGGACGTGACAACTGCGTTTTATATAAACCTCGACATCCCTTTCCAATACACAAGTCGGAGAAATTTATGGTTTGGATTTTTTTGGTAATTTGCTTAGTATAGTTTTTGTAATTATCACCAACAAATCCAAATTTTATTTATAAAATTGTTTAAGTTTATTATTATCAAATGTATTTTTATTCGAAATTATGATTAAATTAAATTAAATTAAATTAAATTAAATTAAATTAAATTAAATTAAATTAAATTAAAATACTATTTATCAACGTTTCGGCATAAATAGCTTGAGAATTCTCCAACTTTTTCCCTACATTTATTCCTACTGCTTAATATTCAATAGTGTCACCACTAGAGCACGCTGACAAATTTTGATAAATTCCGCGTTTGATTTCAATGGTGCCTTCCTTTTGACACCTTTTGGCGTTACAAAAGTGTCATTCTTGGTTGCTGTTTGGCGGAAGTTCTCAACTGTCTTTTATATAATTTCAGTTTCCTAAAAGCAAAGAAGAATGGTTAGAAATAGCCCAACGGTTTGAGGAGAAATGGAATTTTAAAAATTGTGGGGGAGCTCTCGATGGAAAACATATTCATAGTTCAACCACCAAACACAGGAGCACAGTACTATAAATAATTACAAAAAATTTTATAGCATTGTATTAATGGCCCTGGTTAACGCAGACTATGAATTTATATATGTTGGTGTAGGAAAAAATGGGAGGATGTCTGATGGTGGGGTCATTGAATATATCGAATTTTACAGAAGGATGAAATCTGTTCACCTGAATCTACCGACGGTCTCGGAAACAAAAAACTCTCTTAATTTCGTTTTTCTTGGAGATGAAGCCTTTGCTCTTGGCACAAACTTCTTAAAGCCTTTCCCACAAAAAGATCTAACTTATGACAGACATAATATAATTGTATGGCATATTTTGCTAACGATGGCAAAGTACTATGGCAAGATAAGATGTTAAACAGAGGTGTTGTATAATCTCGTGTTATTTAAAAAATAAAATCAAATTTGTATAAAGCTGGGGAAGTACTTACTTTTTCCCTCTCCTATCTCCAAACTTCCTGGCTAACTTCTTGCTCTGTAGTAGCATCCTGTCCAGTTAAATTATCATCTTCTGTATCGATATTACTGAGACTGCTTGTTGGTTCTTCTTGATCTTTAGTAAATAATAGCAAATGAAAATACCAAAGGTTGGGCTTGTATAAATCTTCTTCAGCAGCACTACTTCCTTCCGTTTCATTAATTTTTTTTAGTTCTTTGCGAAAAGAGCCGCGTATCCCTTGACTTTTTTCAACACGAAGTCTTTGTTAGCGTCTGCGTATTCACTTGAGCATTTTTGTGTGTACAAACGTTTGCGCGCACACACGTTCGTTTGCTAAAATTTTAAAATCTACACATAATTATTTTTTGTTTGTACGCGCAAATATCCGCTCCAGTTGTGCTTTTACCTAAAAGCTGTTTGCATAAATTAAAAATCTCGTCCAAAATGAGCAACATTTGCGCCCAAAATTCCCTTGAGGTGGTCCCCGAGACCGACAACAGATGGAGCGTGTACGTGCGTGCTCGGACCTTGCGCGCACACCTGTTCTGCCGGTACTCATAATAATATGATTATTTTTGCACTGTTTGTGCGCGCAAAAATGCTCAAGTGAATACGCAGCTCTTAAGAAAAAACGCCGTATCTACAACAAAATCAGATTTTGAGTTTTTGCCATTATTGTAATCCTGGCAACGAAAACTGCATTATTTCTATGCAAAAAAGCCGTATCTAGCACCTAAATTGGTTCAAATAAGGTTATTGTTGTCGTATCTACACCTGATTGTAGTGCATTCAAGTGTGCCCACAGAAAGAACGCAGGTTACCTGCTTACTGGTTTTCGGCGTTACTGGTTTTCGGCGCCGGTAATTCAGCGCTTATTTCGCTGGGATCCGCACAGATTAAAAACGGGTACCTGCTTAACCTGCTAGTTCTTTAGCAACTAGCATCAAGTGAAGATGTCATATTCTTCCTCAGAATATGTAATATTTTCTAATTTTCATATTTTAATTGCTAACAATACCATATAAACTAATTTTCTTAGAAAAGGTATTTTTACTGCATTTAACCCCTACAAAGTATATATTTTAGGAAAGCACAAAAAATATGCGATTTAATGGTATCATGGCCAACTACGACTTATATTTAAAAAATACCAAGTTTAAGTCATAATTCTTAAAATATGAAAATTAGAAAGTATTCGAGTTAACTATCGTATTCTACTTGAAAAAGTGCATATAGAATGTTTTTACAATTTTTTGATATCTTCAAAATAAAGGAGTTATTTAAAGTTTTTAAAATAACCAAATTTTGAATTTTAGTCTATAACTAAAAAATAACAAAAGATTTTGTTTTCGGGCCTTGAATCAGCATCAAAAGAGGGCCCTGAACTCCGACATCAGTTTTTGTGCATCTCCGATATTAAGATTATGAAGGCGCCTCCGGACTCCTAACAGAAATCAGTGTTTGACGTACCAAAAAAACGTGCTGCGCCCATGTCGAATTAAAATAGGCAACTCCACTTACTAAAACCTTCCAAGAATATTCTTAAACCAGCTTGCAGGGGCGGATTAAGGGGGGGGGCTTTGGGGGCTGAAGCCCCCGGGCCCCGCCCGTCTAAGGGGCCCCGAGACGCCGTGGTAATGTTATTAGCTGAAAGGGGCTTGCCTTTTCGTGGTAAACACGAAATATTTGGATCCCAATCGAATGGCCTTTATATGGGGCTATTGAAATTAATTTCTGAATTTGATCCGTTTTTCAAAGCCCATATTGAAAAATTTGGAAATAAGAGAAAAGGCAATGTTTCTTATCTATCAAAAACGATATGCGATAGTGGATTCAACCCCTGACTTATCGCACGTAGATAAACTGTCCATTATTATTCGTTACTGTTCCAACGAAAGTGTGCATGAAAGATTTTTAGGCTTTATAACTACCTATCTTTAGCCATACAGGAATATCTTTGTCAGAAGTAGTTAGTGATTTCCTGAAAGAAAATAGTCTGGAACTGAGGTACTGTCGTGGACAGTCGTATGATAATGCAAGTAACATGTCCGGACAATACAATGGCCTTCAGGCACATATACAACGGGTAGTGAAAACTGCTTTCTACGTCCCCTGTTTTGCCCATTCACTGAATTTAGTCGGAGAATGTGCTGTTGATGTTTGTGTTGAAGCTACGAAATTCTTTTTCTTCTTGCAAAAGGTCTACGCTTTCTTCGCGGCTTCTACACATGGATGGCATTTACTGTCACAACACCTAGAGAAGCAGTACACAGTGAAATCTCTTAGTAGTACTCGGTGGAGCTGCAGAGAAGATGCAGCCAAGGCATTATTAACTAGCTATACTCAAATATATAAATGTTTGAAAATGATGGCCGAAGATCTGTCAGAAAAAAAAGATACAAGCATAGAAGCTTCGGGACTATGCAAACAAATGATGAAAATGGAAATACTATTCATTGCAACGGTTTGGAATAAAATACTGAAACATTTTGGGGAAGCTTCTAAAATATTGCAAAAACCGGGCCTGGACATAATGTTCGGAGACAGTGTATTAAAGGGTCTTACAGCAACGATTATCTGATTTAGAGATCAATTTGACTTATTCGAAGCAGAGGCAAAACAAATTCTCGATTTGGAGGAGCATGCTGATGTTTCGGACGATGTATATAAGTTTTCTGAGAAGGCAATGCGAAGAAAGAAGTTTCCCGACGGTCCAGATGAAGCATCATCAAATGGAAGGGATTTCTTCAAAATACAAACCTTCTTAGTAGTCATCGATAAGCTTGTTTGTGAACTACAACGTAGAAATGATGCATATTCTAAAATTTGTGAACTATTTGGCTTACTACCGAAATTGAGTACAGAATTGGAAAGAAGCAACTGACGAACTGATTTTTTTCCGAATTTACTTAGAAACACAACTGATAGCTTAACTTCCAATCCATTTGACTTCTATCAGTTTATTATAAAATACAATTTGATGGAAACATTTCCGAACGTGTACACGATTATTAAAATTTTCTTGTCAATACCTATCGTTAACTGCGAAGCAGAACGATCTTTTTCAAAGTTGTCATATATAAATAGTTATTTGCGCTCCAAGTTATGGTAAGTGAACTTTTTTATTCGAGGTGGTAATTTGTGGACCGAAGCGCAGCTGAGGTCCATAAAGCCACCGAGGATAAAAAAGAAACTTACCTACGCGTTGCGCATTACGTTTTTCTCACTACCACAAAATAAAATTCATTAATAATTTAACAAAAATTGTGACGTTTATATTTATGACAGTTTAACGGCGCTGTTGCTATGGTACAAACAAACACATAAACGCAATTTCTGTTTTCAGTAACGAAAAGAATGAAATCAAACATTTTGTAAATACACCTTCATTTAACATTCAACGTTGTTCCAATTGTAAAATTAGTTTTAATATTAATAAATAAGCACGTATTCTCCATTATAACTATTTATTTTTTTTATATCCGTTATGGTGTAGCGTTATGGGGTACCATGCACGGAAAGTGACCTGGCGCGGTAAATCGTCTTTTTTGCCCTTAGATACAGTCTGTTTTTGTTCAACTAAATGTTTTAGTTTCCATTATTGTCGACTTTTTGACAATGAAATGTCAATTTACCAAGGTGGTAGTGAGAAAAAATAACCATGGAACAAGGGCGACTCGATGCATTGGCACTAATGTGCATCGAAAGGGAAATCCGAAGAAAATTAAAGTTCGATGATATTATTACTGATTTCGTTAAAGATAAATTAAGGAAAAAAATTTTGTAGTTTTTGGTGTCAATAAAAATTATGTTGATAATTTTTGAGTTTTACATTTTGTTTAGCAGGGCCCCACAAAGCTATTTAGCCCCGGGCCCCGCAAAAGCTTGATCCGCCCCTGCCAGCTTGGGATTTACCTGGCTGTAAACATGTACTTGTAGGATTAACAGAGGCTTTAAAATTCTTTTAACTGCCTATATTTAACTAAATTCAAATATTTGATTCCCAGCTTTTTCTGTGATTCCTCATATTTTTAAAACTTTGTAGCAATTCACTGAAAACGGTAAAGCCGGTGGTGTCATATTTTCTTACTGACATTCTTGAAATAGTGGGATTGCATTAACGTAATTGTCAAAACTTTGTCGAGATAATTATTTATACAAAAAAACTTATTAGATAAAAATTCATTAAGTTATTCACAGTAAAAATTAGAATATTAAGGATTATGAAGGACTGTACTGGGAACAATGCAAATTTTAAATAAATCCCCTCAAGCGGCATTTGAAGAACACAAAATTTGGGTTTTCTTTCTAGGATCGATAGCTAAGCAACGACAAAGTATTCGTTGGTAAACAATACATTCCTATTTTACCATAGTGTGGGGAATATTGCGTCCCACATCAACCCTGACTTAATGTATTGCAAATATTATTGTACATATGTAATTCATTACTTTATTTCCATCTGTAGTAACTAAATACTTTACTAAATCCCTTACTTGTACTTGTTTACCCTTCTTAGTATGCATGAATAGTTCTTTCGGAAATTTCAGTGTCGGCAGTGCAAGGTAACGTCTTTGTTAAGATAATGCAGCAAAGACGCCGTTTCTAGAAAAACCCTTCTTAATCCATACTTTGTCACACTATTATATTTTACTGGCTACCTAGGCCACATGTGTACATGATATGTGTGCTAATAAATAAACCACTGAAACCTGAATCAATATTTAGTTTAATTTTTGTGCTGTTGAGTATTTTCTTAGTAAAAAGAATAATAATTGCCAGCGGACGTATAAAGTTTTGACGTGAAAACTAATATATACTGCTCGCCATAAAAAGCGTATCACCTAGTATAACTATTCCAATTTAAACAAAAATTGGTATAAACGTTTATTGTATTACCAAATATAAACGATTAAATTTTCATTGGAAAATACATCCAAAAAACAAAAAAAAAATCAGTAATGAGTCGCTGCTCCCCGTAAATTAATACACTCTGCTACTCGCCTAGGCATGCTTCGAATAAAATTGTCTATGACCTCTTGAGGTATCTCATCCCAAGCTCTTTGAATAGCATCATGAAGTTGCTGCAGGTTCATTGGGCGGTTGGGGAGCATGCTCAGTCTTCGACCTATCATATCCCATACTTTTTCTATAGGCGATAGATCCGGTGAATTAGCAGGCCAGGGAAGAACATTAATGTTGGCGTGTTGTAAATACTCCATCGTTACAGCTGCTACATGAGGTCGAGCATTGTCTTGTTGAAAAGTGGCATTTTCAACTCCCCGAAGGTAAGGTACTGCAACTGGCTCCAAAACTTGTTGGATATATCCATCGGCGTTTAAATTTCCACGAAGAAATACCAGAGGTGTTCTGTCACCTAAACGTATACTACCCCACACCATGATGCCCCTAGTAAGAGCAGTTTCCCGTTCAACTGCGAACTCCAAAAATCGGCGTTCTCCTCGCCTACGTCTGACACGTCTACGGCCATCGTGCATCCACAAGCAGAAGCGGGATTCATCTGAGAAAATTACTCTATTCCATTCATCATCCCAATTGTACCGTGCACCATGCACCATTCTAGTCTGAGGTCACGATGTCGATTTGTAAGAGGGAGTATTAGCCTTGGTCGATAAGAAATCAGACCAAAAGATTGAATGCGGCGGTATATTGAGCGCATTGACAGTCTGGGGCCTACAGCTTCCAAAAACATGTTTCCCACTGACCTTGAAGTGCTGTGTCGATCCCTGGAGGCAAGAAGTCTAAGTCGTCTATCTTCACGCTCTGTGGTGCTTGAAGGCCGCCCGGATCCTCGTCTTCGATGTTGTCTCCCTTCTTCAGTCCATGCTCTCCAACAACGAATAATTGTAGGAAGGCCTCTTTGCAACGTCTTGCAATTTCACGAAATGGAAATCCTGCCTCATGTTGGCCAATAATACGACCCCTTTCAAAATCATTCAGTTGGCGATAATTAATCTGTCTTCGAGCTCTGGGCATTTTAGCACTTTTATTGTTTACAATAATCACCAAAAAAACCAAACAAATTGATAGGGTACAAACAAAAATTATTTGATAAACACATTTTGTTTCTAACAAAACACGCTCGGCAACGCGGTAAACATACATATTTTTCGTTCAAATTTTAATCACTTTTTATTGGGACTTAAACAAGTCATTTAAGATACACCTGATTTTAATAAAATGTTGTATACTGAGTGATACGCTTTTTATGGCGAGCAGTATAATAATTTCTAAAAAAAGGGCCGTCTCTACCTTAAAAAAAACTTCAAAGTTTAAGGAAACTAGTGTTGCTATATTGCATCAAGTAACCACTGTAGATCGTCAAAACATCCAGGAATTTATTGTTTCTGTTACTAATCCTTCTCTTTCCAAGTTTTTAATATAAGAAGTGTTAAAATCACACAGAGCTGTCAATCATTTTAAGCCGATAATATGAGATATTTGGGTTGCATACATCAAATTGCATGAAATTGTACGACTCGCTAGCGCTCGTCGTTCAAACGTCATGCTCGGCACACAAAATGACACTTTTACTCCTAATAACACAATATACTATTTATTTCATTTCAAATTTACAATCAACACAAACTACAGTTAGTCCAGTGAAATAGTAATTTCACTTTGCATTGTGGGCAGGCAGCGGTTTTTTTTATCGGTGTGTAGAGGGGTCAGTGGTGAATCTAAATCAGGGTTTTCGGGGTGGTAACCCCTCCATTTGGTCTTGAAAAGAAGGGTTAATTCGTTTTTTGGCTATATCTCTGTAGTCGAGAATCTTACAAAAAGTTTGTGTAAAGATTTTTTGTAGAGATTCGTATTATCTATTATTTATTCTTGATAACTTTTTTACATAGCATTGATAATAAAAAAGTTATAAGCCGGAAAAGACAAAAAATGTAGGGGTTACAACTTTTTTATTATTAATGCTACGTAAAAAAGTTATTAATAAAACTTATAAAGAATGCGATTTTCTACAAAAATGTTTTGAACAAAATTTTTGTAAGACTCGCGGATATAGAGATGGAGTCGAAAAACTAATTAACCCTTCTTTTCAAGATGGCGACCAAATGGAGAGGGTGGTACCACCTCGAAAATCCTGATTTAGACTTACCCCAGACCCCCTACACATCGTCAAAAAATCGCTGCCTAGCCAAAATGCGGAGTTTGCCTTTTTATTTCGACCATTTGATTGGATTAGCCCAGTCAAATGGTAATTCAATTTGCATTTTGGGTAGGCAGCGATTTTATTTTCGCGATGTATGTGGGGGTCAGTGATGAGTCTAAATCCGGATTTTCGGGGTGATAACCCCCTCCATTAGGCCGCCATCTTTAAAAGAAAAGTTAATTAATTTTTCAGCTATAGCTCTGCAACCGTGATTCTTACAAAATGTTTGTACAAGGCTTTTTTTGTAGAGAATCGCATTATCTACAACTTTTATTAATATGACCCCACCACCCCACCCCTCCCAATTCGGCCGCCATCTTGAAAAGAAGGGTTAATTAGCTTTTCGGCTATATCTCTGTAGTCGTGAGTCTTACAAAAAGTTTGCGTAAACCTTTTTTGTGAACAACCATATTCTCTACAATTTCTATTCATAACTTTTTTACGTAGCATTAATAATAAAACAGTTAGCCATTATGGCTTACAACTTTTTCATTATTAATGCTATGTAAAAACGTTATGAATAAAAATTGTACATAATACGATGTTATACAAAAAAGCTTTATAGTAATTTTTTGTGAGATTCCCTACTACATAGATATAGTCCAAAAACCACCAAACCTTCTTTTCAAGATGGCGGCCGAATGGAGGGAGTTACCATCCCGAAAACCCTGATTTAGACTCACCGCTGACCCCTCTACACACCGATAAAAAAAAATAGCTGCCTACCCAAAATGCAAAGTTTGCCTATTTATTTAGACCATTTGACTGGACTAAGTGTAATAAGTAAATATTATGACAGGGTTGATATATGGCACGAGTTGAGCATCATCTATTGAACTCACTCAACGAGGTCTTCCGGCCATTGCCTTTTTAGTCTTCTATTTGCAGGATAGTGGGAATAGAGGTCCGAGCCGATTGGTGTAGTTTAAGGTGCGATTTCGACTTTTAATAGCAGAATTCTTGATGACATCGGTGATGAAGGGAATTCTGAGGTTATAATGGAGAGTTTGATTTCTGATGAACGATGGGTCGTTGGCCAGAATACGTAACGTCTTCAGGACTGAAAGATTTCGGTGTTGAGGGTTTACTGCATCCCCATAGTTCGATCCCGTATTACCACACGTAGGACCACACAGGTGTTAGGATGACTTTATATCCTAACAACTTGCTTTCTAAGGTTAATTGAGATTTACGCCCAATTAACCAGAACAGCTGAAGAACTGGGGCTTTTTAGATTTACACGCTTGCTATCTGCTGATATTATTCCAGTGTCATCTACGAATGTATCAATTAAGGTAGTGTTTGTTGTCGGAATGTCTTCAGTATAGAGAAGTTATAGGAAAGGACCAATAACACATCCTTGCGGAACACCTACTTCTTGGATTTAGTCCTGCCAAATGTGGTAAAAACGAGAAAGTTTTTCCATTCTTATCCAGATGCATAAGCTTCACTTCAATCAAGCTATTTAAAAAGAAAAAGTTTTGTATTTATAAACTAATAAAAAAATATTCAAGAAAAATTGCGATTTGAACTTTTTTAAATAAATATTTGAAACTTTGTATAGGTATGGGCCTAAAATTAAATTCTAGGCAACTTTTTCAAATAATTTTCTTCGATATCTTGTCATCTAACCTCACTTTTTCCGACTTCACACTGATTTTTTCAAATTTTCCACCATACCAGTGGTCACGTGACACACACCAAATTAGATTTTTAGGTTGTCGGACATACAGAACCGATCTCTTAGAAAAGTTTTTTCGATATTCTAATAATAAAAAAATTTCTCATATGTTGCAAACTTTTTGCCGGTCACTGTTATAACAACCCACAGAGCCAGACCTTGTCGAAGGCTTGATGTATATCTAAGAATACCAAAGCACACATTTTTCCCTTCTAGATTTTCCTTGATTTAGTTGACTATTCTATGGCATTGCTGGATGGATGAATGACCTTCTCGGAAGCCAAACTGGTGTAGAAGAATTAGTTCCTCTAGTGGTGCTATTTCCTTAATTCTATATAGTAGCAAACGTTCAAATAGCTTAGATAGGAAGGGTAGCAGGCTTATCGGTCGATATGAGCGGGTTTCTTGCGGAGGTTTCCCAGGCTTAGCGATCACGGTTGTTAGTACATACATATTTCCACTGAATGGGGAAGTAAGAAGCAGTAAGCAGACGATTGTATTGCATTGCAATAAGTACTATAGCTTTTTAGGGAGATGCTTTAGTATGTTCCCCACTATAAGATCACAGCTAGGGGCTTTAAATGACCTGGTTAATTTAATTGCTATGTAGACTTCCCAGGAGAAACTGGTGACAGAGGTAGAGATAATTGCCCAGGCGAGATGAGATATTTCTCTATCTCTGTATCGAAATCAAGGGCATTAGATGATAATGGCGTGAAGACTTGGGTGAGAAGATATTTGCTTTTTCTTCCTTAGATCGAGCTCAACTTTCATCTGGTTTTCTTAGGGGCGGTACTAAAGTAGTAGGCCTTTTAAACTTTTTTGTGGAAGTTCTGTGTCCCTGAATAGCATTGTAAAGTCGGTGGGTTAAATTGTTTATAGTCTTGTCTCGAGGGTTTTTAGACCTTTGACATTTAGCAAGAGCTCTGTGTTTTTCTATTACTAGCTGCCTTATATGTAGCGGTATATTGTGGATTTCAGCTGCATTTTTATGTTCAATCTGAGTAACTTGCCAGGTTCTTGTTCTTGAATTTTAACTTTGTGGGATACTCTACCGTTTTATCAATTTCCTTAGACTTTGTTGTTGATGAACAATTGGAATTGCTTCCAGTCCATCTTTGCGATACAAATTTGTCTAAGTAATTTTGGCGTAATATTTATTTGACTTTAGAAAGAATTGCTTATAATTTTTTTAAAACTGATTAAAGATAGGCAACCCAACATTCACCGACTCTGTTCATCACTTTCGATGTTTACAAAGAGGCTTTAGAGTTTTAGAGATTAAAAATCGGTATAAGGAAATTGTTTTCTCCAATTAAATCTGTCCTAGCTTTTAATATAAGTAGTTGAAGTATGTTTAAGGTATTAAATAGCAAAAATAAGGTTCTTTAAAGAGCAATGTTAAAATTGAGGACGGATTATTATTTCTCGTCCCAAGAAAGGTTTCCCCAATTTTCATGTCAATATTTTGAAAACTTTTGAAATTATAACAAAAACTTAAAATTAAAACTTTGACACCCTGTATCTCCCTAAATATTACACATTTGGACTAAGGTAATTTTAGGTAAATCATAATATTTTGTACTAGAGAACACATCCCTAAAATGTGCCGTGCAATTTTGAAACACCCTGTATGTGTATATATCTAACTTGTAATATATGTAAACCTCCAACTTAAATGTTAAATAAACTTATTTTTCTACACCTATTTAATTATATTGCAATTATTAGCATTTTTTTGTGAAAAATAGTACCTATAATTCACTGCAGTGAATTATGATTTCGGCCAATCACAAATACAAATCCAAAAATCAATATTTCGCTAATCCAATCATATTTTAAATCGCCCGCGATCAACTCCTTCTGCGGCTGACAATCGACTCGCGTGACACGCCCAAGTGTGTTGTCATATTGCTTGTTTACAAAGTTATCAAATTTGACTAATTTGAGTCTAATATATTTGTTTAATAGGTGTAGAAAAAGTATCGTATTACATTCGCGATTATGGCCATTATTCGCTCAGATGATTTGTGCCACTCGCCTGACGGCTCGTGGACTCAAACGTCATCTTCGTGAATAATGGCTGTCATAATCGCTCATATAATAATATACTACAGGGTGTCTCACTATATTTTGATTGATTTTACAAGCTTATATTTTCTAAATGGGATGAAGTATTAAGGTGCGGTTTTCACCAATGAGTTTTACATGAGCCCAAGTTTTTTTTATTGTTTTTACGAATTAGTCCAGTCAATATAGACAAAAAAAAGCGAATTGTTTGCAAAAGGTCGGGAAGATTTGAAATTTGGCATAGAGCTAGATTTCGAGGTCCTTATTAAGCTCCTGAATTTGCCAACATGGCGTCGCGCCGCTCGCGACGCCATCTTGAAAAAATGGCGCCGAAAAACATAAAAAGCTGTATATGTCCTAAGCCGTTGATTTTAGCGAAAAAATACTTCTATGCAGAACTATTTCCTATAAAATTTGCTACAAGTTTTATCCGTATACTTTTGTTGTACGGGCAATAGTTATGGCGATACAGCCTCTCAAATACATTATACCATAATACATATATGAAAGCACGTGATATCATTGGTAATGGTAACGAAAACAGTGACTTGCTTACCGCGGGAACCCGTACTAGGGGGTTTTCATTTACTGATGTCATTTATGGGAACTATTGGATATTTAATGGGCGGGAGCGAATTGAAGGAGTTGTGGACTACAATCTACGCATCAAATTCTGTTGATAAAATGTTGTCTGGACACGCATATTCTCAGGCTGTAAGAGCGTATATGTTGACATATCTCGCCTTGTCACAAATTATCTTGCAGGACATTGCACTTCCCGAGAAAGACAAGGATGAATTGCAAAATTTGTTGCTAGTTACTAATCGATCTATGGTGCTGTCGGCGAATGAAAATGAAACGGTGCGAACACTTGCGAAGAGCTTTCACCAGAAGCTGCTGCAACTAGAACAAAATGGTGCCACGGCGAAATTGTGGTTGCAATATTTTCAGATGGTGTGTTAGATAAAGAGATCTATCGAAGCAGAACGGATGGGCCACTGGCAACTGCATTTAGACACCATACAACAAATGTTGCCTTTTTTCCATGCCACTGGTCATTTCCCATATGCCTAAGCGTGTCGACTATATTTGCAAGACATGCACTACTTGGAGGAAAGGATGGATCCTGCAGGATATAAGAGCTTTACAGGGAAGGGCTATTTCACTATTCGGCGCAGCGACAAATTTTGGGCGGGCATTTGGTCTGATATGACAATAGAGCAGACGCTAATGCGGACCATGAAAAGCATCGGTGGTCTTACACACGGCAGGGGGATAACGAACAGCGTCCTTGTCAAGTGGACTTTAGGAATGGTATATCTTCACAACGTGTGCGATACAATGGAGGAGTATTGTGGAGTGTCCTTAGGAACCAGTGAACAGCATGTCGATATGAGAGAAGCTCGTATGTGTCGCGACAGCCAGGATCTACATAAACTCATCGATTGGTTTGCTCAGCACTTTCCGTTTGTTGAGAACGATTGTGTTGTCTCCCTTAGTACAGAGATCGTCGGCAATAGTTCCATAAATGGTCATACGGCGCGTGAAGCGGGTACAACTGCTATGCATCAAATTATCGGATAAACATTCGCTTCCATACAACTGACAAGGAAAGATAGAGTTCTTCCACTTTCAACCATCAATTCCGGCATAAAAGACGATGGCGTTGTGGTTCCCATTAACCCGCTATTGCTTTTTCAAAGAATGTGTATTGTTAAGAGGACCGAACAACAATTGCAAGAGTACCTTCATTACGAACTTGCACCATTCCCATTATCGTTATTCACGGGAGATGGTATACGCAAGGAAACGAAATCCTCTTTGTATGATGTTTTTGAGCCAATTTAGCACAGTCTATGCGAACCAAACATTCATGTCGTCGACGGAGGACACCTCCTCCATAAAGTGCGTTGGCATAGTAATGACTCTTTCGCGTTAATATGTAGAAAATACCTCCAATATGTCAAGAAGAATTACAGCTCAAATGCAATCATAGTTTTCGACGGATATCCAGCTACAGGGACGGTCAATAGCACCAAAACCGCCGAACGATTACGGCGCTCACGGGTCCACAAATCCGCAGAAGTAATCTTCGATGAAACCATTAAGGTGACTTCATCTCAAGAACGCTTGTTATCGAATGAATCAAACAGAGGTCGTTTAATCGCAATGCTTAAAAATAAATTCGAAGAGGCTGATTTTGTGGTTAAGCAGGCCGTAGAAGACGCAGATACCCTTATTGTAACCACCGCGTTGGAAATGTCCTCTTCGTGGCAGTCTGTCTATATTGTAGGAGAAGACATTGATCTGCTTGTCCTTCTAACAGCTCTAGGGCACGATTACCACAAAGTTTATTTCCGAAAACCAGGCAAGGGTCGAATCTCAGAGAAAATGTATAACTCACGCAGCTTGAAATTCAACGAAATTGTAGCAGATAACATTCTGTTTTTGCACGCATTCAGTGGTTGCGATACAACATCGTTCGCCTACAATAAGGGAAAAGTGAAATTTCTCAATACGCTCAAAAACTCTCAGTCTCTTAATGACATTATTGGAGTGTTCAAAAATCGTGATGCTGAGCCTGATAGCGTAGCTGCGGCGGGGGAGAAATTTCTTATTGCTTTATACGGGAAAAATGACGAAACCAATTCCACCCTCAACTCGCTTCGCTATAATCTTTTTGCCAAGTGTGCTGCAAAAAGCACCTTCCATCTTGCTTCCCTACCACCAACAAGCGAGACCGCTTGACTGAAGCGAGGCCGCTTGACTGCACTCATTCAGAACTTACCATCAAGTTCAACAGTGGCTTGGTGTAGAGAAGAGGCCTGGTGGCCATAACTTCGCCCAAGGAACCTGCCCCAGCTAACCTGTTGAAGTGCGTTTCTTGTAAATGTCGAAAGGGTTGTGGTCCTGCTTGCAGCTGTCGCAAAGCGGGTTTGAAATGCTCGAGAATCTGTGCTGTTTGTAACGGAAATGCATGTAGCAAGATGACCACAACGATGCAGAACTTGACGATTTACATCTGTTTCAAGATATCCAGGACATAGATGGGAACGTTGAGGATGTTCCAGAGGATCCTGAGATCGAGGATGCCGATTGCGCCGGTCCGTCGGGCCACCACTAAAGGGGTTCCTGGAGAAGGGAGTGCTAGAGGAGGGGGATGGCTATTCTTCTCTTTGCTATTAACATACTAGTATTCGTCACTGTTAATGTATTTCGGTTTAATCTACTTGTATTTATGCAACAAATAAACTTATATGTCTAAAACTGCGGACAAAGGCAAATTTTACTTTTTACCCCGTATTTGAGAGGCTGTATCTCCATAACTATTGCCCGTACAAAAAAATTATACAGAGAAATTGTAGCAAATTTTATAGAGAATAGTTTTGTATAGAAGTATTTTTTCGATAAAATCAACGGCTTAGGACATATAGAGCTTTTTATGTTTTTCGGCGCCATTTTTCCAAGATGGCGTCGCGAGCGGCGCGACGCCATGTTGGCAAATTCAGGGGCTCAATAAGAACCTCGAAATCTAGTTCTGTGCCAAATTTCAAAACTTCCCGACCTTTTGCAAGATCGAATGTATATATTGACTGGACTAAATATGCTATTCCTTCTTTAAAAACCGAACGTTTTTGATTTTACAGTAGTATCTTCATAAGCGTTTATCTCGGTCATTTCTCATCCGATTTTAATTTTTAAAATATCGTTTGAACGCTAAAATATGCGCCTATTCTTATTTCTACAAATAAATATAGGGTTGCATTTAAAAAAATGAAGTATCTGGTCTGCCAAATAATGCCATCTTTATTTCGGTTTTTAAAGAAGGAATAGCATATTCGTAAAAACCATAAAAAAAACTTGGGCTCATGTAAAACTCATTGGTGAAAACCGCACCTTAATACTTCATCCCATTTAGAAAATATAAGCTTGTAAAATCAGTCAAAATATAGTGAGACACCCTGTATTTTAATTTGATTTGATTGGTTCTCGTCCGATCACTGAAGTTGCAATGTCGGGCGCGGTCAGTACTTTAATGGGTGACCGCTTGGGAACAGCGCGTGCCGTTGTCTCCTTTTTTCCCTTTTTTTTATTATTGTCGTCATCGATCCTGAATTTACACTGAGGTCTCCTGCAACTGCTAAATTAATGTAATTTTTAAAATTTAGCTTTGGATCTCCACTGCTTTAGATTCTTGTGAGATAGGAATCGAAAACAGTTGTTGGTGGACATAGTTCGGACCAATTTTCTGATACGGAACCCAAAAGGGAAAAGCCTGGATCAGGAGAAAATGGTACGACAACGGCCATACCACATTGAAAGCACCGGTTCTCGTAGGGGCAAGTCGGATAGCTAATGCCTAGTTACACCGACCGTAGTTAGCGCCTGTTTAGCTAACATGAGCTAGGTAACCCACTGTTAGGGGAAATTGTGTTGCACCAACCTAAGTTAGAGCTATCACAGGGTTAGCAAGCGGAAGTCACCTAACCAGTCGCAGAAGTCGGTTTAACGCGGATAACCTTAAGTTAACGCACGTGCTCTGTGGTGAATTCTTAAACTTTTTTTGTTATAATAATAAAAATAACAAACTGATTTAGGATCATATGTATTTTACATAGTACAATGTGATTTTTTAAAAACTCAATTGCAGCAGGCCGTATTCTGACTTAATACAGACAGTTCTAAGGTTATTAAGACAGAATACGGCCTGCTGCAATTGAGTTTTTAAAAAATCACATTGTACATAAAATGGAACTTTTTGTTATACCGGTTATGGCCGCTAAAATGAATATATAATTAACTACATCCGAATTACTTTTATATAAACCATAATAACTACCTACATTATAATTTTAAAATTTATTTGGCATATGGCAAAATACGAGTGTCCTAAATTTAAAAAATATATATACCACATACATACAGTGTGTCCCAGGATAGATGTTACAATAGGTGTGATGGACAAAAAATTTTTGAATTTTATTTTAAGATTGTGGAATTAAGCCCTGCTTGGTTTGAAGAGAATTTTAAGAATATTTTCAGTTTTTGAAAAACAAGTCGGCCTTGACATTGAAGCGAAAACTATTTTCTTTTCAGGTAAAGTACCCTTTTTGTTCATGATACGGCAAAATTTTACTAATGAAAGTTGGTCAGAATGAGAAATTATGGTCCTATAAAAAATTTCAGGAAGATCTACCTACTTTGATTAAACCGTCACATTTTAGATTAAACAAAATAAATGGTATTTATTCAAAATTTTCTTTGTAGAACATTGAACGAAACAAATAGCATTTACAAAAAATTTAACTTACGAAACATAAGAATAACACTGATCTACAATAAATTATTTATTCCACATAACTGCCAGGAGGCCATGAAAAAACTATCGTTGACTAATCTTCCTGAAATTTTGCGGAGGGCCATAATTTCTTATTATGAACAACTTTTCTTAGTAAAATTTTGCCGTATCATGAACAAAAAGGGTACTTTACCTGAAAAGAAAATAGTTTTCGCTTCAATGTCAAGGCCGACTTGTTTTTCAAAAGCTGAAAATATTCTTAAAATTCTCTTCAAACCAAGCAGGGCTTAATTCCACAATCTTAAAATAAAATTCAAAAATTTTTTGTCCATCACACCTATTGTAACATCTATCCTGGGACATGCTGTATATGTATTACAAAGTTATAATTCACACTAACAAACATCATTTTATTATTCTAATTATTTGTAATAGTTATTTACGTAATCAGTTATGAAAAGAGCGATATTGTTTGACGAGTCGTAAGTTTGCCAAAACGAGCGATAGCGAGTTTTGCAAATTACGTGAGTCAAACAATATCGCTTTTCATAACGTATTACGTACAAAATTTTATCTAATTTCGTAATTTCACTCTTCCACGTTCTAAATAATAATTCGTTGTCAATATTTGACAAGCAATAAATTATTTTATTTATTATTATAGTAGGCATCTGAGCGGCATTTGGTTTAAAATTGGGTTGTGTAATATTCTTTACGTAACTCAGTTACGTAATAGTAATTTGTAATACAAGTGTTGAAAGCTTGCGTTTGCCACACGAATGTGAAGTTTGCAGCACGAACGATAGTGAGTGCTGCAGTCACATGAGAGTGGCAAATACAAGCTTTTAACACATGTATTACACACTATTTTTTCTACAACCACATTTCCATAAAAAAATTTAAATATTTCTGCAAAATCAAATCTGACATTCATCAAATGTCATTATGACATTTTGATTTCGGTGCGGCAAAATTATACTTTGCCGCACCGAAAATCATGCATGTGCGTGCGGAAAGTAAATTTTCCGCACGCTAATTTCACTTGTTCGGCAAACACTCATTTTCAATACTCGTATCTATGGAGACGAAGTCTAAAAATCCCACTTTCCATGGTGGGAGTAGAAAAAAATCTTTTTCTACTCCTACTATTGAAAGTTGATCTTTCCACATGATTTTTAATGCTGAAAGCAATTGTTTGTCGAAACTGTGCGACAAAATCCAAAAGTGTGTTGCAAAGTACTTTGCAACACACTTTCAAAATGGCGCCGGTTAACTGTATGGTTTGTTTATATTTGTGATATGTTTATTTTCATAGCAACGGACTTATTTCCATAGTGACCATAGTTTTCATGAGCATACTTAATATTCCACAAAAATTATAAAATTTGTTTTAAAATATTAAATAGTGAATTAATAGTTATTTATTATACATGCGGATTAAATTAATGTTTAATGAGCGGTACGTTTACACGCGCGAGCGGCGGTAGCCGCAAGCGCGTTAATACCGCGAGTTAATACATTAATTTAATCCGCAAGTGTAATACAACTGTTTATTCAATTTTGACATTTACTTGACATTTTTAAAGCGATTTGACATTTTTAAAGCGCTAGCGGAATAAAAATTTTAAATCGCTAGCGGAATAAAAATTTTAAACGATTGTTTATAAAACATCAACTTTTATGGGCAGGCCAGAAACAATTAAACGTCAGTTTATACGGCAAAATTGAATAAATGTCTTTCTTCTGTGGGAGTAGAAAAAATAGTGTGTAATAACACTTGTTGAAAGTGTTTTGCAAAACTCAAATGAATGCAGCCTTCGACTTCGTCTCAGGCTGCAACCTTCATTTTCGTTCTGCAAAACTGTACTTTCAACACTTGTTATACAAATTACTATTACAACACTCGATTAGGTAAAAAGTGACGTTTCATAACGTCAAAAGGTTAGGTAAAATTCAACTTTTCAAAACGGAATTAGATAAATAATGTTTCTTATTAAAAATTTCCTTTTTTAAATTTTGATTCTGGTGATAAATTTGCAGTTTATTTTCACCACGTGCTAACTTTTGCCGTTCGGTACAACTGTGTAATGGGGTTTGCCGCTGTAACTTAAATAAATAACCAATAGTAGTTAACCTCTTTTGTACCAATAAGAAAATTTGTAAGTATAAAAAATGTTTTTTTGTTATAAATACTTTATTTAGTGATAGAATAAGCCAAAAAAAATTAAAAAAGTTATATATTGATATTATTTAAAAAAAAATTATTTCGTAACATATATGATACAACGGTACTTAAGTACTACTTGACAAAGTTTTAATCACTGGTGAAATTGTGCAAAACAGTTCCTTTTCTTCGTCAAACAAAGATGTATTTTGCATTTAGTGCAATAGAAAGACGTTAATAATTTGCAACTTGGATTCTTGCACCTTTGTCGATCTTCTTTCACCGCAGGAAGGTGCCCTATATTGTCTCTTCTAATTCCAGCTTCTGGAATTGGTTTTGTTGGTCCTCTTCGTTTTTTTTTCTTCGTACAGTCTATTTACAGAAGATGATGGCCGTCCTCTTTTTCTTAAAGTCGCATTTCTTTTACATAACATTTCAGCTATTTCTGATTTGAATTGCAGCAAGTCTATTATATCTTTTTTATTGTAACCATGATGTTGACAATCGCGTTTATACAACAACCAGCTGTTTACCACTGCGACGTCAATAAAATGAAAGAAAAACCTCATATAATATTTCTTTGAGCGAATCTTGATTCGGTAGTATGACAAAAGACCATCGTGCAGATCCACTCCGCCCATAAATTTATTATACGTTTGTACAATATTAGGGCATGTCACAGTGATATGTTGTTTTGTCTTCTTGTCAAACCTTTGGACCTCGTTAGTAGGATAAGCCGAACCAAATGTTGATGCCAACATCACAGATTTATTATCTAGCCACTTTATTACTCTGATATCAGTTCCATCTATAGTACCTTCTAGCTCTTCAAAGCTTCCCCGTCCTTTGGTTTTCATGGCTTTATCTGTGCTAAAGCATAGTCCTGAAAATCTCAAAAGTCTGATGGTCCCTAAAGCTCCGATGCCTAACTTAGATAACTCGATAAAAAGTTTTGGACTCGAAAACCAGTTGTCAAAGAATACGAGGTAATTTTTGTTTCTTGGTACCTGTTCAGTTAGATTTAGCACTACGTTTGAACTTACACCAATGTCGGGGAAGTTGGGATTTGGCTCTCGTTTACCAGTGTAAACTTCAAAATTGTAAGTAATACCAGAGGCATCACAAAGGACGTAAATCTTGTAACCCCATTTATGGGGTTTTTTGGGATTATATTGCCTCAATCCCGTGCGACCTTTATATGGCACAATTTGTTCATCTACACATAGGTACTGTTGTAATGGAATTTTTATATATTTTTGAATAAGTGCTTCCATAAGCGGGCGTATTTTATAGAGCTTGTCTCTATTATTTGGATCAATTTTACTATTATCGTTTATATGGAGATTAGATTTTATTTGCTGGAATCTATTACGGCTCATTATATCTGTTACATGAGGTATTCCAGTTGCTTTGCTCCAGTACATGTGTGTCCTTGGAAGATTGTAAATCGACATATACATGCAAATACCTATGAACTGTTCAACTTCCTTACGGGTTGTCAGGGCCGTAACAAGACAAAATTTTACTATAGGCAAGTTAACGTTTTTGCCCCCCCCCCCCCAAAATAAAAAACATTATTAAAATGTCGTTGCCTATTCCAACTATACCACAGATTTCTATCCCTACCACAGAAATCTGTGAACTATACTCTGTTCCATAACCAATAATTCTGGAGATGGCGCTCACACAATATTTGTATTATACGTTATAAGTGTTATAACTAGCATTATTTGGGGTTAGATTTGACTAATACTAATTTATTATTTCGAATATGCTGATAATAATAATTCTCTATTTTTAAATCCATAATTTCGGTTTTTTCCTACACTTTTTGGCGCCCCCTAGTCGTTGGCGCCCCTAGGCGGTTGCCTTCTCTGCCTAATGGTAGTTACGGCCCTGCGGGTTGTTGACAAGGGCTTGTTTGGATCTTTTTGGGTAGCATAAAGATTAGATTGAATGACAATATTATCAAGAATACTGTCATCGAAAAATTCTTGAAAATAAGTGAGTGGTGTATCAACTTCTCTGTCATCTAAATTTAGAACATCCAGCCATTGTGGTACAGCCTTTGGGCTGTTACCCTGATTTATTTTTCGCCACACCGGATGCTGCTTGGTGTTGACTTTCACTTTCTTATGTAAGGGTTGATTGTCATCATTATCTACATCAGAATCACTGGATGTTGAATCGTGAATTACATAATCCTCATCTTGATCAGTGTCATCCAGCATGCTGTCTTCACTGTCTGATGGGATGTTTCCATTTCGATTTGGATTTACCGTCTGTATAAATACAAAATGAACTTTATGTATTTAAAACGCAATGTATCATATTTGCAACAAAGCGTGAATTCCCTATTTAGACACTTTGATCCATTGTTTCAAATATGTAACAAACCGAATTTTGCCTTGTTACGAAAAACTAATTTATAAAACAATCTAATTATTACAAAAAATACAGCAGAAGATAATAAAAAAGACCCTATTAATTTTGTTTGTAATAATTTTACCTTTTTATTGAAGGAAAACTGCCTGCAAAATCTTCAATTTTTACGCACAGCTGACATCCACCATTACAATAACATTGGCTGTTAACCAACACTCTATAACTAGGTAGAGGGGACGGCTGTGTACAAAATCTTGTCTCTGAGAGTGTATCATATGTGATACAATGGGTTATAAAGGTTTTAGCGTCAATTTAAAGATTATTTGCAGCATTTAAATGGTTAGTATCATATATGTTACGCTGGTATAGTCCAATTGTCGATCCAGGTAATGCGCGTCACCAATCACATGATCAACGGTCGGCGTTACCAATAATGCGCGATAAAAAAATACAAAATGTAATTGCTAAATATAAATTATTTTTGTAGTTTTCTAAGATTAGGCAGCCGTGTTTAATCAAAAGGTCTATACATTTTTGAAAATAAGAGAGAAACCGAGTTTTTATTTTCTAATTTAGCTCATATTTATTTTTTGTAAAGTTAGTATTATTTTTGGCATGTTTATATTTCCAATTTTCAATTTTACTTGCAAATTTTTGACAGATCGTTTTGTGTATCATTAACGTTTGTTTGACGTTTGACATTTTTTAGGTTATAAAATTTGTAAATCGTTTGGAACTTCATGTAGACGTACCAAGTTATGATGTCATAAAATTTATTGATGACGTGCATTACCTGGCTCGAAAATTCGACCATACATAAGAGGTTTTAAGCTACGTCATCATTTTAAGTGTCGTCACTATGACGTTTCCAGGGACGCAGGAAATCTCATTGTCAAGTAACCCGGGCTAAACACCTTTTGGTACAATGCTTACATTTTCGAAGACGTTACCCTAACTTGTCACCTACACTCGTGCGCTCAATAGGGGAATGGAAAAATCGGTCCTGCGATGGTAGGCGGCAAAAACTCAGCTGGGCTCGGTCGGTCGGGTAAGGTTCAGATATGGACCGTGATAAGTTATTACTTGGGCGCCAGAATCCAAAAATAAAACTACCCAGTTTTTGCACAGTAAAACGAAATATATATTTGTCCTTGGGATTCACAAGGTACATACATGAATATAAACAAGACCAACAAGACAAAAGAAAACCCCCCTTACAATAAAAATGATCTTCAAAATGCACTCCAATCAAGGTAGGTACAACCAATTGCATCCACCAGACAACCCAATGGGAAAATACAATTTAATAATAAAAAAAACAAATTAACAATTTAACAACCTTGATAAGGCAACCAGTAACCGCAATGCCAATTATGTTTTAACCCGCTCGCGTCCACAAAACGTCGCGAAAAGGCGTAATCTAAAATATTAAATAAAGATCAGAGAACGGACGGCTCGAGTAGCGTTAAAAACCATGCACATGTTTTTCCTACGCGAGAGCAGATAAGTTTTCAAAACTGAGCAATAAATAACGAAACAAATAAACTTATCGACCCTCACGGCCCTAAAGTCCGATGACAAACCCGCAATCACATTAATTGAATAAAACCTGTAATTGGCGTTCAGTTGTACAGTTAACTTGAGTTACATAGAAAAAAAATATATATGTATTAACTAAAATCGTCATAAGAAACAAAAAACCCAATGACAACCAAATAATCAAAATTGAAAAACAACAAAATACCCTATCTAATAAACGCGAGTTTTCGCAAACACAAAATAAAAACCCAGATACGTCTGACCTTCCGCTGGTTCCCCTTTTGGTTTTCCAGGATCGTCGCTTCCTATCGGTCGGCAACGCAGATACTGGATGGCTTGCTTCCTATCGGTCGGCCACGCAGATACCGGACGGCTGTCCCGGATGATCAGGATATGCGCCGGGAAGTAAAATTAACTCCAAAATGGTAATAAGGAATACTAATAACGATAATCGTAATCGTAATAGCAACAGTAATATTTATAGTAATATTTAGCCCTAAAAATCGAAATACACAATGTAAAGAAGAAAAAAAAACGGGACGTTAAGCATTATACTCACTGAGGTGACGGGCGGCTAACAAGTACGACTATTATAGCGAATGGAAAAAAATCCGATCTAAAATCGATACTTAAACGTGGTCTCAATACATCCAAATTCACACCCAAAGAACCACAAATAAACTTCCACACTATACTCCACTTACATCCCCCAAATTGGGTAACGACTAATTATATTAGTACAAAATCAGCGGAGTACAGAACTCGCATATAACAGAACTTGAATTCGAATGCTCGGAAAAGACCCAGAAAGCGATAAAACGCCCAACACCTTGCGAATTTCGATACGCAGGCCTAGCTAAACGTACGGAAAGTTTATAAAACGAAAGTTATAATTTAACGACGTATGAAACGGAAATCTTAAATAAAGAACTGGTAAAATTACAAAGATCTAAAAGATGCACAAAAAGAAATAGAATAAGCGAATCGTTAACTGAATATTAGAACTAATCACCCAAGGTAGAATTAAGTTAATTGACTGAAAGGCACGCCAAAAACCAGATGCATAAAAAGAAAGTGGATCGTAGAATCACACAAACAGTGATACAAATGCCCCGAGATTCTAAATCTGAAATAAACTAACTCAAAAACGTAAGAACTAATTTAGAACGTAACAAACTATTGTTATCTAAACTTAGCCAGGTAATTTAACTGCAAGATTTAATACTTGTCGGTGCAACTGGGCATAAGTGATCAGTGTTAACCTAAGTTAGTGCGGGTGTTCGACCACGTGCTCGGCCGCTGGGGCCGACCACCACAATTTCAGTTTACTGTGTAAATCGGCGTAATGCGGTATAAATTAGTGTAAATAATAAATTGATTTTAACTAATGAGACTAGAGCGCCTATCAAAAAGGCAAAAAACATGTGTTAAAACTAATGTGCTAGTTGTAAGTAAATGTAAAACCAGAAACGCGAAAAAACAAAAACATCCGGAGAAAACAAAAACTGCCGGCCCGCCGGTCGCTCCCGTTAAACGTAAGCATGACCAAAGCTTAATTAGCGATAAACTAGAACTAATCGCAATGAAACAACCGGACGGCGAACCATCGAAGAAATCAGAGATGGAAAACGTTCAGATAACCGACGGCGCCACAAAATCCGTCGACGACGAGCCCGTTTTTACAACTGTTAAAAATAACAAAAGAAAGAATACGGGAAACCCAGTCCAATCCACTTCGACAAAGAATAATAGGGCAGAGCCAAGTAGACAAGAAATAGCCAGCCCTAATCGTTTCCAAGTACTTGAGAACTCAGACAATGAAATGGATTACGGAACAGACAGCGATGACAATGAAGAAAATGTAATGCAGAAGACAAAAAAGGATCAGGCTCCACCGCCCGTTGTCGTACACACATACACGGGAAACCAAACAATAACCGGGGGTTCATTGACGCTATTAAAGAAATAGTTACGAGTGACTTCCAAATTAAACACACAAACATATTGGTGTAGACATATACACAACATGTAAACAAGATTGGGTTGCTCTAAAGGAACACCTCATTAATAAAAGCGCGCAGTGGCATACGTATAGTTTGAAAGAAAATAAAACTCACGCTTTCGTTTTACGCGGGTTAGATCATGCACCGGAACCGGTACAAATAGCGAAAGAACTACACGAAAAACATTTAAATTTGGTGAACATATATCGCATGAGTAACACCACAAGATCACTATATTTAATAATAACCAGAAAAGACGAAACACTGAAAACCGTGTGTAAAATAAAAACAATTGATTACACAAGGGTTACGTAGGACAAATACAACAACAACAAACATTTAACGCAGTGTCACAGGTGTCAAACGTGGGGTCATGCAACCTCGAACTACTTCGCGAATCCGAAGTGTTTGAAGTGTGCCGAAAGACATTGAACAAGGGAGTGCATGAAGAAGGACAAGTCCACGCCTGCAACTTGTGCGAACTGCAACGGGGATCACCCTGCTAATTCAACAGAATGCCCCGAGTATAGGAAGAAAATTGAATTTCTAGAAAGTGGGAAAGGAAGTGCAGTTCAAAGCAGGCCAATACGAAGTCACCCCAGGCCACCAAACCTAAACAGCCATAGGGAATTCTCAAGCATAGGACAGCCCACAGCAAGCGCCCAAGAAGTAACATCGCACCCAACAACCGTCCCCGTGCACCAAGCGCAAGTCAACCATTGGACGTCAACCAAAACCCAACTGTCACCACAACCAACCCACGGTAAACAAAACGCGTCGGAACAAGTACACCAGTTTCAATCCTTGACGGGTGAGCATAACAAACTAAATATGTAGTTTAATTAATATAAGCGGTTTAATTAGCGCAATAAAGGACTTGAATAAAATGTTAGAGAGCTGCAGCACAGCACAAGACAAATTCATGACAGTGTTAAGTTTTTCAGAGAATATTAGCAAGTATGGGATTTAAAGCAAAAATATGCACGTGGAATGCAAACGACTTAAAAAGCAAATTAGGCCAACTAATAAATTTTCTAAGTAGGTTAACTATAGATATTATGTTAATAAACGAAACTAAATTAAAGTTCGAAGATAAGATAAAGGTCAAAGGATTTCGAATTTTAAGAAAAGACAGGCAAGACAATTCTGGCTCAGGTGGGGTAGCAATGTTAATAAAAAACAATGTTCCTTTCATTCAACTGCCCGATTTTAATGTGACAATGGAAGCTATAGGTATAAGATTGACAAAGAGCATCAATATTATCGCGGCCTACAACAGACCACTCAACAAATTCACGTAACGCGACCTAGACCAATTAACAGCAGGTAACAAAACGCTAGTAATAGGGGACCTTAACGCAAAACACTGGCCTGGAACTGTAACAGAAACAATAGGAACGGACTAACTTTACGTAAATACACAGACGACAACAATTTAATTATTCTAAACACAGACGTACCGACACACTTCCCTGACAACAACACCACCCCTACGACGATCGACATAATAGTGAACAAAAATTTTTCAAACCTGTGTAACTTGTATTCGCCCTCGGAGCTGAACTCCGACCACAACCCCGTCATTTTCACGTTGGAAAACCAGCATAAAGAGGACCACACAGAAACAAAGGTCTCCTACAAACAAACCAACTGGCAATCATTTAGGCAAACCTTAAGCCCGCCACAGATGCAGAGGGAAGCGTGTGCGGTTTTGAATGCGCATTCAAACCCGTGCAAAAAGAATGTAGTCTGTATTTGCACACACACGTGGCGACTTGTCAGTAGTTTAAGTCCAAAGAGTTGTTGCAAAATGTCAGTTGTGTGATCAGAATACGAATTATGTTTAGTGGCAGTGGCGTGCGCTTGCATTATTAAAAAGAAAATGAAAAAACGCAATAATAAACGCTCAAAATGGACAAAAACATGGCTGTTAAAACGCAATGAATTGTCACATGTAAATTTACTTAATGAATTAAAATTAGAACCTAGTGATTGGTTTAATTACTTAAGAATGGATGAAGAAACATATATGGAACTTCTCAATTTAGTTACTCCTATAATAGAACGAAAAGACTCATGTATGAGAAGAGCAATAACACCTCACGAACAACTTACAGCTACATTACGTTTTTTGGCAACTGGCAGAAGTTACGAAGATTTATTTTGGAAGAAAATGCCTCGGCGAACAATTATTTCCAAAGCTGAGAGATCTGCTCTTAAATTTAAATTTTCTAAGGGGAGGGTAACATTACTTTTATGCAGTAATGCATCTGGAAAATATATAATGAAACCTTTGCTCATTAATAAATCTTTGAATCCACCTACAATGAAAAGATGCGACAAATCTACATTTCCCATTTTCGTGCCGGACGTTGAAAAGTATTTAAAAGAAACGAATTTAAGTTTTAAGGTTTTATTAACTTTACTTATTGATAATGCACCAGGACAAAAAATTTTGTTTTGAAATATTGTGGCGTTTTATATGTTAGGCTAAGTACTTATCAATAGTCGCTCGTATGCCACTTATTTAACTTTTATTATAAATTAAAAAAAAAAAAACTGTGATATTTTAAAACATAGACAATAAACAAAATGTTACTTTAAATTATTCGCGTTATGCGAGAAAAATTATCGTGCAGCACAGCACGGTTCCCTATAACGCGAATTCATACAACGCGTAACATATAACTGCATTGTACGGGAGTCTACTGTATATTGTCAATACGCTACCAACAAAATAATAAGTACCGACGGCACTGAATATAAACGTGTTCATCGTGCAATCTTGCACCACACACACAGAGTTTTCCCCGTGCATTCAAAACTGTACGGGGAAAAATTCAGGCAACGCCAGGTTTTTTTGCCACGGGTTTATTGGAATGCGCATTCTAAATAAGTCTACAGGTTTCTACCACACACCATCGGTTTTGAATGCACGGTTTTAACTGTACACGCAAGTCTTGACGCAAGTCTCTGCATCTGTGGCGGGCTTTAGACTAGCTGATAACCATAACGAGACAACTAACAACTCCGGACGAAATAGAACAGGCAGTCGCGAACTTCACCGACGCGTTAAAAGCCTCAAAAAACAGACATACAAAAATCATAACCGTTGACAATGCTAGGGACAACTTACCCACCAACGTAACGGACTTAATAAAACGAGGGCGGTGGCAAGACACAAACGACCCCGACATAAAAACAGAACTAAATAGACTAAACCGACTAATTAAGACCGAAATAGACAAGTACAAAAACGAAAAGTGGACAAAACCGTTAAAAGGTCTTACAACCAAGGACAACAGCGTTTGGAAAATAACGAAAGCATTAAAATCCTCTTTTAACCCAATAAGCATACTAAAAACCAAAAACAACGACATAATATTCACCGACGCTCAAAAATCAGAACTTTTGGCAAACACATTTCAAAAAATACACGAAATAGACGACACAAATAACACCCAAGAACAAACAGACATAATAGAAACCGTGGATAACTATCTAACTCAAAACCATCCCATAACGTGCCGTTGTCTCCTTTTTTCCCTTTTTTTTATTATTGTCGTCATCGATCGTGAATTTACACTGAGGTCTCCTGCAACTGCTAAATTAATGTGATTTTTAAAATTTAGCTTTGGCTCTCCGCTTCTTTAGATTCTTGTTAGATAGGAATCGAAAACAGTTGTTGGTGGACATAGTTCAAAGGACCAATTTTCTGATACGGAACCCAAAAGAGAAAAGCCTGGATCATGAGAAAATGATACGACAACGGCCATACCACATTGAAAGCACCGGTTCTCGTCTAGTCTCGTTTAGAGGGTCCTAAGGGTTGGATGTGTCGACTGCACGTGCGAAGTGCAAAGTGAATACAGTTTCTGAAACAAAGCCCGCGGGGGCTTTGAGGTGATTGAAGTGTATAAAAGATTGTAATTAGTTATAGTAGTGTTAGTTTGTATATAGAACGAAAGTTGGACTGTATATGTATGAAAAACAAAAACAGTTTTAAAAAATGTACAAATAAGGTTACGGCTAGCTCAAACGCAAGTAGCAAACCCGAAGATAAAGAAAGGTTTAGGCGTCAGGTACTAAAAGCCCTGCTCGCCGAAGTTCAATGCGAGACTAACCCAATGAGTCGACAAAGAGAAGTAACGGTAAACGCCGACAAAGAAAACTCTGAAACTAACACCGAAATGTATGAGATGGAATTCTCCCAAATTCAAGAGGCGCCGAATAATGAAACCAGCGAGGAACATACAAGAGATCAAAGCCCGAATATCGGAGCAATAAATCAATGGTTGGTTGCTTGTGAAAAGCAGAAAACGACGTGGTGATGGAACAAGCCACCCTGACAATAAAAAGCTTGCCACTGGGTTAATGACCCAAAACAGGTATGAGCCACTAGCAAGCAACGAACAAACAGCGCCGAGTGACGGTGAAAGTCCTAAAGCGAAAGACACGACCGCTGAAAACGAAAGTGTTATCACAAAACAAAGAAAGAAAACGAAACCTCCGCCTATTGTTGTACACGCAGGAGTGAAAAATCATCAAGAATTCACAAACACGATTAGGGTAATTATCGGAACTAATTTTTATGTAAAATATGCGGCAAATAGAACCAGTCTCTTCGCTAACGAAGTTGCAGATTATAAAAAACTTCTGAACTATCTAAGAAATCAAGAAGAGCAGGTAGAATTCCATACCTTTACGTTAAAGGAAGAAAAGACGCACTCCTTCGTACTGAGAGGACTTCCGATAGATGCCACGGTGGAAGAAGTGGCACATGAGTTAAATGAAAGGTACAACCTGGAGGCAGTTAGAATCGCCAGAATGCGATCTCAGTATCAAACGCTCTATTTGGTGGTTGTGCCTGCGACAACAAAGCTGAAACAGCTAAATAAAGACGTGCGGTACCTCATACATGCCAAAATTACATGGGAGATGTACCTGCCTAAAAAGAGGATGACACAGTGTCACCTATGTCAAGAATGGGGTCATGCGACAGCTAATTGCAATTGCAGCCCCAGATGCATGCACTGCGGTGGGGACCACCTCTCAAGCGGGTGCAAGGACAAAGACGCCGCGCAGCCGACCTGTGCCAACTGCGGTGGCGACCACAGAGCCAACGCTGAAGAGTGCGAAACATACAGAAAACGCGTGGAGTATATAAAATTACGGACCACCAAAGGAAAACCTACAAAGGCACCTGGAGCAACGATAACCGGTATGTCGAGCGCACCAAGATCTGTGAACATTGAAGACAGATATAACTTCCCAAACCTTCCCATGAGAGGAATTAGAGGCACAGACAGAGGCAACCATCTGGAATCCACACCCAGCACCAGCACTGCTATGCCGGCCAGCGGCGAACAAGGTGGGGAACACTTTCAAACAATGAAAGAACTTTTTAGTGAACTTAAGGTGCTAAACACCATGATAAACTTACAAGACATGCTAGAAAAAGTGAAAATTTTAAATTCCAGGCTAAAACTGTGCGGTAGTGCCAGTGAAAGATTTACCACATTTACAAACTTTTGCAGTGAATTAGATGGGTACTAAATAAAAAATGGTGCAGTGGAACTCGTGCGGTATACGGACCAAAATGGGCGAACTAATAAATTTTACTGATAAACATAGTGTAGATATCTTAATTATAAGTGAAACAAAATTGACTGCAGACGTTAGAATTAACATAAAGGGCTATAAGTGTCTAAGAAAGGACAGACAGCAACCTGCAGGAGGAGTGGCAATGTTTATTAAGAACGACATTCCATTCGTCGAAGTTGCGTTGCCGGCAGTGGTCGGCATGGAAGCGGTAGCCGTAAAACTCAAAGATGGTATGTGCGTTCTGGGCGCTTACAATAGACCAGTCAGAACAATTACGCAACAGGAGCTGAGGGCTATCTTCGGCTTAGCAAATAAAGTGTTGCTAATCGGTGACTTTAACGCCAGGCACGCTGCATGGAACTGTGCCCGAGGCAACGCCAATGGCAACACAATACAACATTTCGCTACAGTTAACAACTGCGTTGTATTGGCGCCTGACGGACACACGCACTTTCCGCCAAACGGGGGGACGGCGACGACGATCGATCTCGTTTTAGTTAAAAACATCATAAAAATCAAAGATGTGACAGCTCTGGATGAGCTGAACTCCGACCACAGTCCCATAGCTGTGGAAATAGGGGACAAGAGGCGGCCACAGCCGAACCGGAAGAAAATTTTAAATTACAGGACAGCGGACTGGGATTCGTTCAGAAAAGAAATGAACGAAAACATAAAAATCAACAACAACATAAAAAGCGTCGCCGAATTAGAAGACGAAGTCAAGAAACTGACGCGGATTATCCAAGACGCGATCGAGAAACATATTAAGACCGTCACAGCTCAACCGCCAGGCGACAAACTTCCAACAGAAATTTTAAACCTCATAAAGAAAAAAAACAGGATCAAAAAGCGCTGGCAACGCGTGAGAGACCCTGACCTGAAAGCGGAAGTGAACCGAAAAACCCTGCAAATAAAAACTAAAATAACGGAACATCGAAACCGCGTATGGAGCGACAAGTTAAGCCGCTTAAGTACCAAGGATAACTCGCTCTGGAGAATAACGAAAGCCCTGCACCGCAGCTGGCAGCCGGTTCCGGTATTGGAAACCGGAGGGCAAGAAGCGTTTACCGACGAGCAAAAAACCGAACTACTTGCTAACCAATACGAAACAGTGTACCAAATGAACCAGGGTACGGACACGCCGGAACAGGAAGAGATCGTCAGTACCGTCGAAAGGTACCTGAATGAAACGGATGAAGTCGAAACGCTACTTGCGACGCCGGCAGAAATAAAAAAGGCAATCAAGCTCCAACATCCCAACAAAGCCCCGGGACCGGACAAGATTCTGCGAAACCTACCCCACAAAGCGATCGCACAGCTGGTTTATAACGTGTGTTCACAAACAGTCGTCATCCCAGTTGCCTTTAAAAACAAAATTTTATATCTTTGATTAATTCGTGCAACACAATGAAGCTTGGAAAACGTCAACTAGTTTTATGAAACGTCATTGAGTACTGTCATAGCGCGTTTAGGTTTGTTCAGTTTTGAAATCATGTTTACGCCGCAACAGAAAGCATTTATGCTCGAAAGTTATTTTCGCAATGGAGTACTGGAAAATGGAGAATGGCAATACTCGATCGAAGCTTCTAAAAATGAATTCAGATTGAGGTTTCCAAATGTAGTGTTTAACCACAATCAGTTTAGGAAGCAGTTGAGCAGATCACTTGCAAATTTTCGGGAAACTGCTTCAACTGATAAACAACGGGGAGGTGGAAGACCTAGACTTCGCACGGAACATGTTGTCAATATGGTTAGAAACGCGATCGAAGAGCGACCTACATCTTCAGTTCGAAGGCTTTCCCAAGAACTAGACATTCGTACAACAACTTTGTACAATGTTTTAAAAAAGGATATTCACTCGCATCCATACAAATTACAAATGTACCAGGAGCTGTTAGGTCCAGATTATGTGAAAAGAGTTCAGTACTGCCAGTGGTTTAATGAAAATTTGAACAACAATGATGTACTCGATAAGACATTTTTTTCAGACGAGGCCTGGGTGCACTTGAATGGTTACATTAATGCACAAAATATGCGTATGTGGGGAACCGAAAACCCTCATTACTTTAGAGAAGCAACGATGCATCCTGTTAAAATAGGGTTGTGGTTAGCAGTAGGTCGTAGAAGAATAATAGGCCCAATATTTTTTGAAGAGACTATAAATGCTGAAAACTATCGGAACATAATGCTGGAACCGTTTATAAATCAACTCCACGATGACGAGTTGCAAACCGGATATTTTCAACAGGATTCTGCGCGTCCGCACGTTGCACATGTTACTTTAAATTATTTACGAGAATTTTTCGATGACCGTTTAATAAGTAAAGACCTTTACCCACCACGTTCTTGCGACCTTACGCCTTTGGATTATTTCGTGTTTCCGTACATTAAAAATAATGTGTTTAGAAACCCAGTACACACATTGGGGGATTTGAAAAACAGCATTCAACACCAGTGCGACCAAATAACACCAGATATGCTAATAAATGTATTTGAAAGCATGAAGCGAAGAGTTAATTTGTGTATTCAAGAAAATGGTCACCATTTCCAACAGTTATTGTAATCTCAGTTCAGTTTGGTTTACTTTTGACACATTGTTTGACAGTTAATAAAACTTGCTGTTGTAAATAATGATGTTTGCATTTTTGCTCAATTTTAATAGACATACGTTTCTGAAGTCAAAACCTACTGGGATGACGACTGTTTATGAACACCCGTTATAATAAACGCAATGCTGAAATACTCTCACTTTCCGCAAGTGTGGAAAAAAGCAGATGTAGTCCCGATACATAAAGTCGGGAAGAATCCCACGAAGCCGGCCAGCTACAGACCCATCAGTTTGCTTAACACCTTGGGAAAAGTAGCGGAGAAGGTGATACTATTTAAAATAAAGGAACATGAAATTGAAAACAACATCCGGCAGGACTCTCAGTTTGGATTCAAAGAAAGGCACAACACCGTGCAGCAGGTCGCCCGGATCGTTACAGATGTTGCGCAGAACTTTCACCAAAACAAGGTAACAGCGATGGTCCTATTAGACATAGAGAAGGCCTTCGACACGGTATGGTGGCAGGGCCTGATTTACAAACTAATAAAACAAAAATATTCAGATGCGTTGATTAAAATTAATTGATAATTATTTAAAAAATTTAATCCTGAATTTACACTGAGGCCTCCTGCAACTGCTAAATTAATGTGATTTTTAAAATTTAGCTTTGGATCTCCGATTCTTTAGATTCTTGTTAGATAGGAATCGAAAACAGTTGTTGGTGGACATAGTTCAAAGGGCCAGTTTTCTGATACGGAACCCAAAAGAGAAAAGCCTGGATCATGAGGAAATGGTACGACAACGGCCATACCACATTGAAAGCACCGGTTCTCGTCTGATCACCGAAGTTAAGCAATGTCGGGCGCGGTCAGTACTTGGATGGGTGACCGCTTGGGAACACCGCGTGCCGTTGTCTCCTTTTTTCCCGTTTTTTTTATTATTTTCGTCATGGATCCTGAATTTACACTGAGGCCTCCTGCAACTGCTAAATTAATGTGATTTTTAAAATTTAGCTTTGGATCTCCGATTCTTTAGATTCTTGTTAGATAGGAATCGAAAACAGTTGTTGGTGGACATAGTTCAAAGGGCCAATTTTCTGATACGGAACCCAAAAGAGAAAAGCCTGGATCATGAGGAAATGGTACGACAACGGCCATACCACATTGAAAGCACCGGTTCTCGTCTGATCACCGAAGTTAAGCAATGTCGGGCGCGATCAGTACTTGGATGGGTGACCGCTTGGGAACACCGCGTGCCGTTGTCTCCTTTTTCCCGTTTTTTTTATTATTTTCGTCATGGATCCTGAATTTACACTGAGGCCTCCTGCAACTGCTAAATTAATGTGATTTTTAAAATTTAGCTTTGGATCTCCGATTCTTTAGATTCTTGTTAGATAGGAATCGAAAACAGTTGTTGGTGGACATAGTTCAAAGGACCAATTTTCTGATACGGAACCCAAAAGAGAAAAGCCTGGATCATGAGGAAATGGTACGACAACGGCCATACCACATTGAAAGCACCGGTTCTCGTCTGATCACCGAAGTTAAGCAATGTCGGGCGCGGTCAGTACTTGGATGGGTGACCGCTTGGGAACACCGCGTGCCGTTGTCTCCTTTTTCCCGTTTTTTTTATTATTTTCGTCATGGATCCTGAATTTACACTGAGGCCTCCTGCAACTGCTAAATTAATGTGATCTTTAAAATTTAGCTTTGGATCTCCGATTCTTTAGATTCTTGTTAGATAGGAATCGAAAACAGTTGTTGGTGGACATAGTTCAAAGGACCAATTTTCTGATACGGAACCCAAAAGAGAAAAGCCTGGATCATGAGGAAATGGTACGACAACGGCCATACCACATTGAAAGCACCGGTTCTCGTCTGATCACCGAAGTTAAGCAATGTCGGGCGCGGTCAGTACTTGGATGGGTGACCGCTTGGGAACACCGCGTGCCGTTGTCTCCTTTTTTCCCGTTTTTTTTTTATTATTTTCGTCATGGATCCTGAATTTAAACTGAGGCCTCCTGCAACTGCTAAATTAATGTGATTTTTAAAATTTAGCTTTGGATCTCCGATTCTTTAGATTCTTGTTAGATAGGAATCGAAAACAGTTGTTGGTGGACATAGTTCAAAGGGCCAATTTTCTGATACGGAACCCAAAAGAGAAAAGCCTGGATCATGAGGAAATGGTACGACAACGGCCATACCACATTGAAAGCACCGGTTCTCGTCTGATCACCGAAGTTAAGCAATGTCGGGCGCGGTCAGTACTTGGATGGGTGACCGCTTGGGAACACCGCGTGCCGTTGTCTCCTTTTTTCCCGTTTTTTTTTATTATTTTCGTCATGGATCCTGAATTTACACTGAGGCCTCCTGCAACTGCTAAATTAATGTGATTTTTAAAATTTAGCTTTGGATCTCCGATTCTTTAGATTCTTGTTAGATAGGAATCGAAAACAGTTGTTGGTGGACATAGTTCAAAGGGCCAATTTTCTGATACGGAACCCAAAAGAGAAAAGCCTGGATCATGAGGAAATGGTACGACAACGGCCATACCACATTGAAAGCACCGGTTCTCGTCTGATCACCGAAGTTAAGCAATGTCGGGCGCGGTCAGTACTTGGATGGGTGACCGCTTGGGAACACCGCGTGCCGTTGTCTCCTTTTTTCCCGTTTTTTTTTATTATTTTCGTCATGGATCCTGAATTTACACTGAGGCCTCCTGCAACTGCTAAATTAATGTGATTTTTAAAATTTAGCTTTGGATCTCCGATTCTTTAGATTCTTGTTAGATAGGAATCGAAAACAGTTGTTGGTGGACATAGTTCAAAGGGCCAATTTTCTGATACGGAACCCAAAAGAGAAAAGCCTGGATCATGAGGAAATGGTACGACAACGGCCATACCACATTGAAAGCACCGGTTCTCGTCTGATCACCGAAGTTAAGCAATGTCGGGCGCGGTCAGTACTTGGATGGGTGACCGCTTGGGAACACCGCGTGCCGTTGTCTCCTTTTTCCCGTTTTTTTTATTATTTTCGTCATGCATCCTGAATTTACACTGAGGCCTCCTGCAACTGCTAAATTAATGTGATTTTTAAAATTTAGCTTTGGATCTCCGATTCTTTAGATTCTTGTTAGATAGGAATCGAAAACAGTTGTTGGTGGACATAGTTCAAAGGACCAATTTTCTGATACGGAACCCAAAAGAGAAAAGCCTGGATCATGAGGAAATGGTACGACAACGGCCATACCACATTGAAAGCACCGGTTCTCGTCTGATCACCGAAGTTAAGCAATGTCGGGCGCGGTCAGTACTTGGATGGGTGACCGCTTGGGAACACCGCGTGCCGTTGTCTCCTTTTTCCCGTTTTTTTTATTATTTTCGTCATGGATCCTGAATTTACACTGAGGCCTCCTGCAACTGCTAAATTAATGTGATTTTTAAAATTTAGCTTTGGATCTCCGATTCTTTAGATTCTTGTTAGATAGGAATCGAAAACAGTTGTTGGTGGACATAGTTCAAAGGACCAATTTTCTGATACGGAACCCAAAAGAGAAAAGCCTGGATCATGAGGAAATGGTACGACAACGGCCATACCACATTGAAAGCACCGGTTCTCGTCTGATCACCGAAGTTAAGCAATGTCGGGCGCGGTCAGTACTTGGATGGGTGACCGCTTGGGAACACCGCGTGCCGTTGTCTCCTTTTTTCCCGTTTTTTTTTTATTATTTTCGTCATGGATCCTGAATTTACACTGAGGCCTCCTGCAACTGCTAAATTAATGTGATTTTTAAAATTTAGCTTTGGATCTCCGATTCTTTAGATTCTTGTTAGATAGGAATCGAAAACAGTTGTTGGTGGACATAGTTCAAAGGGCCAATTTTCTGATACGGAACCCAAAAGAGAAAAGCCTGGATCATGAGGAAATGGTACGACAACGGCCATACCACATTGAAAGCACCGGTTCTCGTCTGATCACCGAAGTTAAGCAATGTCGGGCGCGGTCAGTACTTGGATGGGTGACCGCTTGGGAACACCGCGTGCCGTTGTCTCCTTTTTTCCCGTTTTTTTTTATTATTTTCGTCATGGATCCTGAATTTACACTGAGGCCTCCTGCAACTGCTAAATTAATGTGATTTTTAAAATTTAGCTTTGGATCTCCGATTCTTTAGATTCTTGTTAGATAGGAATCGAAAACAGTTGTTGGTGGACATAGTTCAAAGGGCCAATTTTCTGATACGGAACCCAAAAGAGAAAAGCCTGGATCATGAGGAAATGGTACGACAACGGCCATACCACATTGAAAGCACCGGTTCTCGTCTGATCACCGAAGTTAAGCAATGTCGGGCGCGGTCAGTACTTGGATGGGTGACCGCTTGGGAACACCGCATGCCGTTGTCTCCTTTTTTCCCGTTTTTTTTTATTATTTTCGTCATGGATCCTGAATTTACACTGAGGCCTCCTGCAACTGCTAAATTAATGTGATTTTTAAAATTTAGCTTTGGATCTCCGATTCTTTAGATTCTTGTTAGATAGGAATCGAAAACAGTTGTTGGTGGACATAGTTCAAAGGGCCAATTTTCTGATACGGAACCCAAAAGAGAAAAGCCTGGATCATGAGGAAATGGTACGACAACGGCCATACCACATTGAAAGCACCGGTTCTCGTCTGATCACCGAAGTTAAGCAATGTCGGGCGCGGTCAGTACTTGGATGGGTGACCGCTTGGGAACACCGCGTGCCGTTGTCTCCTTTTTTCCCGTTTTTTTTTATTATTTTCGTCATGGATCCTGAATTTACACTGAGGCCTCCTGCAACTGCTAAATTAATGTGATTTTTAAAATTTAGCTTTGGATCTCCGATTCTTTAGATTCTTGTTAGATAGGAATCGAAAACAGTTGTTGGTGGACATACTTCAAAGGACCAATTTTCTGATACGGAACCCAAAAGAGAAAAGCCTGGATCATGAGGAAATGGTACGACAACGGCCATACCACATTGAAAGCACCGGTTCTCGTCTGATCACCGAAGTTAAGCAATGTCGGGCGCGGTCAGTACTTGGATGGGTGACCGCTTGGGAACACCGCGTGCCGTTGTCTCCTTTTTCCCGTTTTTTTTATTATTTTCGTCATGGATCCTGAATTTACACTGAGGCCTCCTGCAACTGCTAAATTAATGTGATTTTTAAAATTTAGCTTTGGATCTCCGATTCTTTAGATTCTTGTTAGATAGGAATCGAAAACAGTTGTTGGTGGACATAGTTCAAAGGACCAATTTTCTGATACGGAACCCAAAAGAGAAAAGCCTGGATCATGAGGAAATGGTACGACAACGGCCATACCACATTGAAAGCACCGGTTCTCGTCTGATCACCGAAGTTAAGCAATGTCGGGCGCGGTCAGTACTTGGATGGGTGACCGCTTGGGAACACCGCGTGCCGTTGTCTCCTTTTTTCCCGTTTTTTTTTATTATTTTCGTCATGGATCCTGAATTTACACTGAGGCCTCCTGCAACTGCTAAATTAATGTGATTTTTAAAATTTAGCTTTGGATCTCCGATTCTTTAGATTCTTGTTAGATTGGAATCGAAAACAGTTGTTGGTGGACATAGTTCAAAGGGCCAATTTTCTGATACGGAACCCAAAAGAGAAAAGCCTGGATCATGAGGAAATGGTACGACAACGGCCATACCACATTGAAAGCACCGGTTCTCGTCTGATCACCGAAGTTAAGCAATGTCGGGCGCGGTCAGTACTTGGATGGGTGACCGCTTGGGAACACCGCGTGCCGTTGTCTCCTTTTTCCCGTTTTTTTTATTATTTTCGTCATGGATCCTGAATTTACACTGAGGCCTCCTGCAACTGCTAAATTAATGTGATTTTTAAAATTTAGCTTTGGATCTCCGATTCTTTAGATTCTTGTTAGATAGGAATCGAAAACAGTTGTTGGTGGACATAGTTCAAAGGGCCAATTTTCTGATACGGAACCCAAAAGAGAAAAGCCTGGATCATGAGGAAATGGTACGACAGCGGCCATACCACATTGAAAGCACCGGTTCTCGTCTGATCACCGAAGTTAAGCAATGTCGGGCGCGGTCAGTACTTGGATGGGTGACCGCTTGGGAACACCGCGTGCCGTTGTCTCCTTTTTTCCCGTTTTTTTTATTATTTTCGTCATGGATCCTGAATTTACACTGAGGCCTCCTGCAACTGCTAAATTAATGTGATTTTTAAAATTTAGCTTTGGATCTCCGATTCTTTAGATTCTTGTTAGATAGGAATCGAAAACAGTTGTTGGTGGACATAGTTCAAAGGGCCAATTTTCTGATACGGAACCCAAAAGAGAAAAGCCTGGATCATGAGGAAATGGTACGACAACGGCCTTACCACATTGAAAGCACCGGTTCTCGTCTGATCACCGAAGTTAAGCAATGTCGGGCGCGGTCAGTACTTGGATGGGTGACCGCTTGGGAACACCGCGTGCCGTTGTCTCCTTTTTTCCCGTTTTTTTTTATTATTTTCGTCATGGATCCTGAATTTACACTGAGGCCTCCTGCAACTGCTAAATTAATGTGATTTTTAAAATTTAGCTTTGGATCTCCGATTCTTTAGATTCTTGTTAGATAGGAATCGAAAACAGTTGTTGGTGGACATAGTTCAAAGGACCAATTTTCTGATACGGAACCCAAAAGAGAAAAGCCTGGATCATGAGGAAATGGTACGACAACGGCCATACCACATTGAAAGCACCGGTTCTCGTCTAGTAGCAACCCGGCATCCGTTGGGGTAGGTCGGAGTGATACGAGATCGCGTAAAGGTAACTTGGTGCGACGGTTAAAACACGGGCTTGGCCGTTTGGGCCGAACACCGTTATTTCTTGACTTTTATAGTGTTAGTTTGTAAATACTAGTGTAAATACTGTGTATATAGAGTAATATTAGCGCATGAGACTAAAAAACAAGACAAAAAGGCAAACAACATGCGGAAGAAGTAAACCGCTGACTATTAAACACAAGATAGTGAAAAGTGAAAAAGTGAAAAAACTGAAACCCATAAAACAAACAATAACTAACGGCCGACCGGCTGTAGCTGAAATCGGCGATGAAAGCTTAAATAACGAATCAATTACAGACAAACAACAAAAAACTAGTGAAACGTTGAATCAAACAATGGAAATTTCAGAACATGCCAGCGACAACGAGTCGCCAGTGCGTGACGTCGAGATGACGCCAAGCGCAGACAATACGGATATTGGTTTTACCGTTGTCCAAACAAACAAAAGAAGAAAGAAGGGTACACCCGAGAGGACCTCGACAAGCAATGTAAACACTGTGCGACAGGTAGAAAGCCCCAATAGATTCCAACCACTGGACTCGGACCTTGAGACAGACGACGACGAGGACAACAATACGAGCAACAAAGAGCAGGCACCGCCTCCTATCGTAATCCACAAAAAACCAGACGACAATAAACTATTCATTGAAACAATCAAGGAATATGTAAAGAAGGACTTCCAAATAAGGCACACAAGCACAGGCCTGAACATCTACACCACGTGCCAACAGGACTGGAACGCCCTCAAGCTCAGATTAGCTAAGAAGGAGATCCCATGGCACACATACACCTTAAAAGAATGCAAAACCCACGCATTCGTCCTGAGAGGACTGGACCACGCGCCGGACCCCGCACAAATTGCCAAGCAACTGGGAGAAAAGCTAATACAAGTAGTTAACGTATACCGTATGAACAACACGACCAGACCACTGTATTTAGTAACTACCAATAAATCGGAAACGATAAAAACCGTAGAAAAAGTAAAGGTAATAGATTACACCAGGATTACGTGGGATAAGTACCACAACAACAGGCGTCTAACACAGTGTCACAGATGCCAATCATGGGGACACGCAACATCGAACTGCTACGCCAAGCCCAGGTGCCTTAAATGCGCGGGAAATCACTGGACCAGGGAATGCACAAAACAGGACAGGGAAACGCCCGCCACTTGCGCCAATTGCCAGGGAAATCATCCCGCAAACTCGTTAGATTGCCCGCATTACAAACAAAAGGTAGAATGGCTCGACACTAAAAAGGGAAAGCAAAACAGAAACAAAGCAACACCGGTAAGTCGAACAAACCCGCCCAATGTAAACAGTCAGAGGGAATTCCCGCCCATCCAAACGCAGACAGTTTGGCAAACGGCGCCAAACAGCTGGGCTCAGCAAGGAATGCCGCAACCGCAAGTCCCACTCACCCGGACTTTCGAATCCAGGGGCGCTTTACAGCAACAACAAGCACCGTCCACCCGGACCGACGGAAGTCGGGCCGCCCCGGACCAGCTGCAACACTTCCAACAATTAACGACAGAGGTGAATAAACTCAATAACTTAATAAACATTGGTGCGTTAGTTAAGGCATTAAAGGACCTAAATAACATCTTAGAAAACTGTAGCACAGTACAGGAAAGATTTTTTGCGACATTAGAGTTCACTAACAATATTAATCAGTATGGTTTATAAACTCAAAATAGCAACCTGGAACGCGAACGGTATAAAACCCAGACTAGGACAATTAATTAACTTCTTAATTAGGCTAAAGATAGACATTCTGCTAGTGAATGAAACTAGGCTAAAATTAGAAGACAAGTTTAAAATCAGGGGATTTACAGTACTTAGAAAGGACAGGCAGGATAATTCAGGATATGGTGGGGTAGCAATCTTAATTAAAAACAACGTTCCCTACATTAAAATGCATGATTTTAACGTGACGACAGAATCCCTAGGTATCACACTGACAGACAGAACCAACATCATTGCCACATACAACAAACCACGAAACAAAATTAGCGTACACGATCTAGATCAGCTAACAATAGGAAACAAAACACTAGTTATAGGTGACCTAAACGCTAGACACTCCGATTGGAATTGCAACAGAAACAACACTAACGGATTAACCATACGCAAATACGCGGATGATAACAATTTAATCATTTTAAACACAGACACACATACACACTACCCAGAAAATAACACAACACCCACGACAATTGACATTATTATCAATAAAAACGTAACACGAATTACACAACCAATATCCCTAGCTGAACTAGACTCTGATCACAATCCGGTGGTTTTTGAACTACTTAATCAAAATAAAGAAGATCACAACACTAAAAAGACATCTTACAAAAAAACAAATTGGAAAAAGTTTAGGGAAACACTGGACAAGTTAATAACAATTAACAGACAAATAAACACACCCCAAGAAATTGAGGAAGCAGTACAAACATATACCAAAGCATTGCAAACAGCCAAACATAGGCACACGCAAAACATAAAAATGGACAACAACAAAGACACTCTTACACAGGAAATCAAAGACCTGATCACAACAAGAAATCAGACAAGAAGGGACTGGCAAAGGACCAGAAACCCGGACACAAAGACAAAACTGAATAGGGAAAGTCAAGAAATCAAACGTAAAATCACAAAACACAATAATGATAAATGGACCGCACTATTAGAAAGCCTGTCCCCCAGGGATAATAGCCTCTGGAAGATTACAAAAAGACTAAAACGACCATTCAAACTAACAAGTACACTTAAAAAACAAAACGGCGAAGCCATATTTACTGACAAAAAGAAAGCAGACCTATTAGCTGAGACGTTTAAAAAAGTACACGACTTAGACGAGACAAACAACACAGACGAACAAAACGACATAAAAAACACAACAGACGAATTCCTCTCCCAAATCCACCCCTCAACTCCCACACAAATAGCCAAACTCCTCACATCCCCCAGAGAAATAAATAACGTAATTAAAACACTGCCTGTTGGAAATAATGCATTGCGCTCCTTTCATTGCTAGCACAAGCAGGCTATTATATATATTTGCTTTGTACGACACATGTTAGGATTGATCGTTTTCATAGCAACCAGTAATATTGTTATTTTGTAATTTGACTTGTCATGTATTCTGTCTTTACATTTTAATAAACAGAATTTCATTAGAACAAAACGAGCTTTGTTCATCAGGTTATGGGCGCCAGACACGCATAATCTAAGGTTGACAAATATTTCCCTGAGATGGCTGATTCTGAAGGTAATTCCACACGATTAGTTCCACTTCTTTCTGGTAAGAACTATGCAGTATGGAAAGAAAAGATGCAAGCGTTGCTCATTGAAAAGGACTTGTGGAATGTGACTTCAAATCCAAAACCGGAGTCTGGATCCGACTTAAATGATGTATGGAAGAGATCAAATGAGCGTGCACGGGCTGCACTGACTCTACATGTCACTGATACTCAGTTAACACATTTTGCCGGTCGTGAGTCAGCGCACGATGTTTGGGAACATCTCAAGCACTTATACCAAAGGTCAACTTATGGCAGTCGCGTTTACCTACGCACGAAGTTAAGCCAAGTCAGATACAAGTCTGGCACAATGTCAGAACACATTACTCGAGTGCTGGCACTAGTTAACCAGCTTCGATTAGCCAATGCCAAAGTCGATGATGAAGAGATTGTGGCATATTTGTTTGCCAGTCTTCCGGATTCATACTCTGGACTTGTCACAGCTCTAGAGGGACGAGATGAAGCCGATTTGACTCTGGACTATGTAATAGGCAAACTCGAAGACCAGTACCGACGTCGCATGGAGACTGGACAGCAGAGCACCAAGTTAGACAGTGAAACAGCGTTGCAATCAACTTCCGGTCGTCAAGGACAAAGCGGACGTGGACGCGGCCGAGGCCGTGGCCGAGTAGGAGGTCCTGGCAGCCAGCCGGCTGAGGATCGTACCTGCTACAACTGTAATCGTCCAGGTCATCTGAGACGTAACTGCCCTGAAACGCCACAGTGTCAGCCTACAAATAACAGCAGCAATGTTACTGCACATCAGGCAGGACAGGGTAGAGATAGTCGCAATGGTGGAGAAAAAGTGAAGTCGCAATTTGTTTTCCATGGCACAGCTATTCAAGTAAAAGAGCAACAGTCAGTCATGGTTGCTAACAACAGCGGCGAAAAATGGTGCATTGACTCTGGAGCGTCATCACATATGCTAGATGACAAGAAACGTTTCCAGAACCTATCGGAGTACAAGACTAACATCTCTTTAGCTGATAAATCATCGAAGTTAATGTCAACTGGTATTGGTGAGGTAAAGTTATCTTGTAAACTTTCAGAAGGGGAAACGTCATCAGTCAAACTGCTAGATGTACTGTACATGCCGAACCTCAGTACGAATCTACTATCTGTTCGCCGTATGACACGTGCTGGCATGCGTGTGATTTTCGAAGGTGATCGGTGCATGATCACCACCGCTGATGGTCAGCTGGTCGCTGAAGCGTTCAGCGAGCACGATGATGACCTATACTGGTTGCGTGGTGGTGCACCAGTGAATTCATCGGAAGACAAGGTAGGAGAAACTGCATTTGTTGTAGGTGCTGCCACTCTTTATCAGTGGCACCGACGATTTGGACACCGCGACCTTGCAGCTATCAAAAGACTCGTGTCAGAAAAACTGGTTACTGGCATAACAGTGAAGCTGGGATCAGAATGCAATAGAGATTGCGACTCTTGTGCACGAGGAAAGCTTACTGCTACACCGTTTCCGAAGAACAGCAAAACGAGAGCTTCGATGCCGGGCATGCTTATCCATTGTGATCTTTGTGGCCCGATGCAACACACGACTCCATCTGGCAACCGATACGTACTGACTTTCACGGATGATTATTCTCGCTTTACTGTTGTAGCACTCATTCATGGGAAGGACGAGGTACCCAGTATAGTGAAGGAGTTTATTAATGCCGTCAAGACGAAGTTCAACCGAACGCCAGCAACCTTTCGTTCAGATAATGGCAAAGAGTTTGTCAACAGGGAACTTCTAAACTATTTTAAATCGCAAGGAATCGAGCATCAGACGACCGTGTCCTATACGCCGCAGCAAAATGGAGTTGCTGAACGAAAGAACCGTACTCTTGTAGAGATGGGACGGTGCATGCTTCTTGATGCTGGTTTGGCGTTGCAATTCTGGGGAGAAGCGATCTCGACGGCCGCGTACCTCATTAATCGTCTGCCGAGTCGTTCGGTGGACACGACGCCATACGAGAAATGGTACGGTAGAAAACCAGATACGAGTCATCTGCGAATTTTCGGTAGCAAGGTTTATCGACTAGTTCCACACGAACTACGAAAGAAATGGGATGACTGCGCCGTGATTGGTATCCTGGTGGGATACAGCACTACTACCAAGGGCTACAGGATTCTTGATCCTAAAACTAACAAAGTAACCGTTAGCCGATCTGTGAGAATCGTAGAAAGTGAACCAGGCCATATTCCTGTCCAACACAATCAGAAGATACAACTCCCAGAAGGGGATGTCATTGACTGTGATTGCTTTTACGAGTCCACACCAGAGCATGATAATAACATAATTGAGTCAGAAGATCTGACGAATGAGCCTGATAATTTTTACGAGGAAAATGATCTGGGTCAGCAGACGCCACCACCTCAGTCAGAGCGTGTAAGAGACAAACCATGCGAGCCACATGCCGTCTCCTCTACGAGATCTCGCTGGTCGACACGTTCTACTGCCGGGAAAGCTCCTGAGCGATATGATGATATTTTTATGGCCGAGACTAAGGGAAACAAAGAACCTGTTACTTGGAGTGATGTCATGAAATTGTCACAACGAGAGCGAAAGTTGTGGGTGGCTGCTGCTGAAGAAGAGATGAAATCTCTCCGTGAGTACCATGTTTGGGATGTTGTAGATTTGCCGCCCGGTTTGAAGACCATAACAGCGAAGTGGGTTTTTAAAGCAAAGTTGGATGGTCAAGGGCATATCCACACTTATAAGGCCAGACTAGTGGCCCGTGGTTTCTCCCAGCGTAATAACATTGACTACGACGAGACGTTTGCACCTGTCGTACGCCACGAGACTGTTCGGACGCTGTTGACCGTTGCAGCACTCCGAAACTTACATGTTCGCCATTTAGATGTCAAATGTGCCTACTTGAATGGTGAACTTGACGAAGAATTATATTTAGAACAACCTGATGGGTTCGTCATCCCCGGACAAGAAAACAAAGTCCTACGTCTACGACGTAGTCTGTACGGACTTAAACAATCTGCTCGAGCATGGAATAAGAAGGCAACTGAAGTATTACGTACTTTGGGCCTCAAGAACAGCAAAGCAGATCCGTGTTTGTTTACACGTATTGAGAATGACGGGAACGCAACATACGTGCTGATCTATGTCGACGATCTACTAGTGGCAGCGACCACTGAGCAACTTACTGAAAGTGTTGGTGTTCAGTTGGATTATTACTTCAACACAAAAGATTTAGGTGGAGTTGCTCATTATTTGGGTATCAATGTGGAACGTGAAAGTGATGGTTCTTTCCTTATCCATCAAAGACAGAAAGTTATTCAGATGCTGAAAGAATATGGCATGGTTGATTGTCGTCCAGCATCAACACCAATGGAAACTGGATTTCCTGCAATGAATGCGGAAGACAGTCCGCAACTTCCGAACAATAACAAAGCGAAACTTGGAATTCAAACCGAACACCAAGAAGATGTGCATGAAAGCAGCGAGAAGGGGTGTTGGAAATAATGCATTGCGCTCCTTTCATTGCTAGCACAAGCAGGCTATTATATATATTTGCTTTGTACGACACATGTTAGGATTGATCGTTTTCATAGCAACCAGTAATATTGTTATTTTGTAATTTGACTTGTCATGTATTCTGTCTTTACATTTTAATAAACAGAATTTCATTAGAACAAAACGAGCTTTGTTCATCACTGCCAAACAACAAGGCTCCAGGGCCGGACACAATAAGCAACATAATCCTAAAAAACTTAAACAAAAAAGCACTAGCACAACTTACATACATAATTAACTCCATACTAAAAACATCCTACTTCCCCACACAATTCAAAGCAGCGATAGTCGTCCCCTTACCAAAACCCGGAAAGAATCATTCCTATCCAATTAATTACAGACCAATCAGCCTACTAAACACCCTCGCAAAACTAACAGAAAAAATTATACTAGACAGAATCAACAGAACAGACAAAAAACTCAAAATTACTACAGACCACCAATTTGGATTTAGACCTAAACACAACACAACACAACAAGTAACAAGAATAGCAACAGACGTAATAAAAAACTTTAACAAGAGCAAAGTAACAGTTATGACACTCTTTGATATACAAAAAGCCTTCGACACTGTGTGGGTCCAGGGGCTATTATACAAAATGATTCAATACAACTTTCCCCCGAACTTAATAAAATTAACAAATTCATACCTGAAAAATAGAAGATTTCAAGTAAAAATTAATAATGCATTATCAGTTCAAAACACAGTAAATGCGGGAGTCCCACAGGGGTCGGTCCTCGGTCCCCGCCTCTTCACACTTCACATAAACGACCTTCCAACATTTCAACAAACAAACTTAGCACTTTACGCAGATGACACCGCGATCTACGCGCATTCCTTCGCAGCGGAAGTAGCAAATCGTCAAATGCAAATTCATGTAAATAAACTAACTAATTATTATAAAAAGTGGAAGATAACCATTAACCCCGATAAAACAGAACAGATAATTTTCACAAGAAAGCACACTAACAAAAGGATCTTCACACCACTCAGGGTTAACGATCATATAATAAGACCGCAGCCTGCGGTAAAATATTTAGGCGTCACACTCGACAATAGACTAAATTTCAAGGAACACATTAAGCAAACAGTTAAGAAAGCACACAAAGCGGTAAGGGTGCTGTACTCGTTACTAGCTAAAAACGCAAAAACATCAAAGCAAAATAAAAAACTAATCTACACGTCAACAATTAGGCCGATAATAACATACGGTGCGCCAGTCTGGTGCAATTTAACAAAAACGGCACTAAAACCCCTACAGGTAATGCAGAACAAATGCCTTAGGTTAATTAACAATGCCGACAGATATACACGAATAACAGAACTACACGACATGACAGAAATAGAAACGATACAAGAACACATAAACAGAACATCACAAACATTTTACAAAACACAAATGGCAGCAAACAGACTTACACGAAACATAACGAACACACGCAGAAACAACACAAATGTGCCACCAAAACACAAACTCCCATATCAAAATCTACCTATTTTTAATGAGGATCTGTAACAAATAAGAAATAACAGTACAAGCCGTTATCGTGTCAAACAAAATAAACATATATAAAGATAAAATTCAAGAGATAGAATAGGTACTTTTAAACTGTAAAAATTATTATTAAATATTTCGCAGCACAAACAACTACCGGCTCACTAACTGTGATTGGTGAATTGGAACTAGTTGCAGTGCAGTAAAATATATGTACATGAAATTTAAAATAAACGTCTTTGTTGTTGTTGTTGTTGTTTTTGGTTCTCGTCTGATCACCGAAGTTAAGCAATGTCGGGCGCGGTCAGTACTTGGATGGGTGACCGCTTGGGAACACCGCGTGCCGTTGTCTCCTTTTTTCCCGTTTTTTTTATTATTTTCGTCATGGATCCTGAATTTACACTGAGGCCTCCTGGAACTGCTAAATTAATGTGATTTTTAAAATTTAGCTTTGGATCTCCGATTCTTTAGATTCTTGTTAGATAGGAATCGAAAACAGTTGTTGGTGGACATAGTTCAAAGGACCAATTTTCTGATACGGAACCCAAAAGAGAAAAGCCTGGATCATGAGGAAATGGTACGACAACGGCCATACCACATTGAAAGCACCGGTTCTCGTCTGATCACCGAAGTTAAGCAATGTTGGGCGCGGTCAGTACTTGGATGGGTGACCGCTTGGGAACACCGCGTGCCGTTGTCTCCTTTTTTCCCGTTTTTTTAAATTATTTTCGTCATGGATCCTGAATTTACACTGAGGCCTCCTGCAACTGCTAAATTAATGTGATTTTTAAAATTTAGCTTTGGATCTCCGATTCTTTAGATTCTTGTTAGATAGGAATCGAAAACAGTTGTTGGTGGACATAGTTCAAAGGGCCAATTTTCTGATACGGAACCCAAAAGAGAAAAGCCTGGATCATGAGGAAATGGTACGACAACGGCCATACCACATTGAAAGCACCGGTTCTCGTCTGATCACCGAAGTTAAGCAATGTCGGGCGCGGTCAGTACTTGGATGGGTGACCGCTTGGGAACACCGCGTGCCGTTGTCTCCTTTTTTCCCGTTTTTTTTAATTATTTTCGTCATGGATCCTGAATTTACACTGAGGCCTCCTGCAACTGCTAAATTAATGTGATTTTTAAAATTTAGCTTTGGATCTCCGATTCTTTAGATTCTTGTTAGATAGGAATCGAAAACAGTTGTTGGTGGACATAGTTCAAAGGGCCAATTTTCTGATACGGAACCCAAAAGAGAAAAGCCTGGATCATGAGGAAATGGTACGACAACGGCCATACCACATTGAAAGCACCGGTTCTCGTCTGATCACCGAAGTTAAGCAATGTCGGGCGCGGTCAGTACTTGGATGGGTGACCGCTTGGGAACACCGCGTGCCGTTGTCTCCTTTTTTCCCGTTTTTTTTATTATTTTCGTCATGGATCCTGAATTTACACTGAGGCCTCCTGGAACTGCTAAATTAATGTGATTTTTAAAATTTAGCTTTGGATCTCCGATTCTTTAGATTCTTGTTAGATAGGAATCGAAAACAGTTGTTGGTGGACATAGTTCAAAGGACCAATTTTCTGATACGGAACCCAAAAGAGAAAAGCCTGGATCATGAGGAAATGGTACGACAACGGCCATACCACATTGAAAGCACCGGTTCTCGTCTGATCACCGAAGTTAAGCAATGTCGGGCGCGGTCAGTACTTGGATGGGTGACCGCTTGGGAACACCGCGTGCCGTTGTCTCCTTTTTTCCCGTTTTTTTTAATTATTTTCGTCATGGATCCTGAATTTACACTGAGGCCTCCTGCAACTGCTAAATTAATGTGATTTTTAAAATTTAGCTTTGGATCTCCGATTCTTTAGATTCTTGTTAGATAGGAATCGAAAACAGTTGTTGGTGGACATAGTTCAAAGGGCCAATTTTCTGATACGGAACCCAAAAGAGAAAAGCCTGGATCATGAGGAAATGGTACGACAACGGCCATACCACATTGAAAGCACCGGTTCTCGTCTGATCACCGAAGTTAAGCAATGTCGGGCGCGGTCAGTACTTGGATGGGTGACCGCTTGGGAACACCGCGTGCCGTTGTCTCCTTTTTTCCCGTTTTTTTTATTATTTTCGTCATGGATCCTGAATTTACACTGAGGCCTCCTGGAACTGCTAAATTAATGTGATTTTTAAAATTTAGCTTTGGATCTCCGATTCTTTAGATTCTTGTTAGATAGGAATCGAAAACAGTTGTTGGTGGACATAGTTCAAAGGACCAATTTTCTGATACGGAACCCAAAAGAGAAAAGCCTGGATCATGAGGAAATGGTACGACAACGGCCATACCACATTGAAAGCACCGGTTCTCGTCTGATCACCGAAGTTAAGCAATGTCGGGCGCGGTCAGTACTTGGATGGGTGACCGCTTGGGAACACCGCGTGCCGTTGTCTCCTTTTTTCCCGTTTTTTTTAATTATTTTCGTCATGGATCCTGAATTTACACTGAGGCCTCCTGCAACTGCTAAATTAATGTGATTTTTAAAATTTAGCTTTGGATCTCCGATTCTTTAGATTCTTGTTAGATAGGAATCGAAAACAGTTGTTGGTGGACATAGTTCAAAGGGCCAATTTTCTGATACGGAACCCAAAAGAGAAAAGCCTGGATCATGAGGAAATGGTACGACAACGGCCATACCACATTGAAAGCACCGGTTCTCGTCTGATCACCGAAGTTAAGCAATGTCGGGCGCGGTCAGTACTTGGATGGGTGACCGCTTGGGAACACCGCGTGCCGTTGTCTCCTTTTTTCCCGTTTTTTTTATTATTTTCGTCATGGATCCTGAATTTACACTGAGGCCTCCTGCAACTGCTAAATTAATGTGATTTTTAAAATTTAGCTTTGGATCTCCGATTCTTTAGATTCTTGTTAGATATGAATCGAAAACAGTTGTTGGTGGACATAGTTCAAAGGGCCAATTTTCTGATACGGAACCCAAAAGAGAAAAGCCTGGATCATGAGGAAATGGTACGACAACGGCCATACCACATTGAAAGCACCGGTTCTCGTCTGATCACCGAAGTTAAGCAATGTCGGGCGCGGTCAGTACTTGGATGGGTGACCGCTTGGGAACACCGCGTGCCGTTGTCTCCTTTTTTCCCGTTTTTTTTTATTATTTTCGTCATGGATCCTGAATTTACACTGAGGCTTCCTGCAACTGCTAAATTAATGTTATTTTTAAAATTTAGCTTTGGATCTCCGATTCTTTAGATTCTTGTTAGATAGGAATCGAAAACAGTTGTTGGTGGACATAGTTCAAAGGGCCAATTTTCTGATACGGAACCCAAAAGAGAAAAGCCTGGATCATGAGGAAATGGTACGACAACGGCCATACCACATTGAAAGCACCGGTTCTCGTCTGATCACCGAAGTTAAGCAATGTCGGGCGCGGTCAGTACTTGGATGGGTGACCGCTTGGGAACACCGCGTGCCGTTGTCTCCTTTTTTCCCGTTTTTTTTTATTATTTTCGTCATGGATCCTGAATTTACACTGAGGCCTCCTGCAACTGCTAAATTAATGTGATTTTTAAAATTTAGCTTTGGATCTCCGATTCTTTAGATTCTTGTTAGATAGGAATCGAAAACAGTTGTTGGTGGACATAGTTCAAAGGGCTAATTTTCTGATACGGAACCCAAAAGAGAAAAGCCTGGATCATGAGGAAATGGTACGACAACGGCCATACCACATTGAAAGCACCGGTTCTCGTCTGATCACCGAAGTTAAGCAATGTCGGGCGCGGTCAGTACTTGGATGGGTGACCGCTTGGGAACACCGCGTGCCGTTGTCTCCTTTTTTCCCGTTTTTTTTTATTATTTTCGTCATGGATCCTGAATTTACACTGAGGCCTCCTGCAACTGCTAAATTAATGTGATTTTTAAAATTTAGCTTTGGATCTCCGATTCTTTAGATTCTTGTTAGATAGGAATCGAAAACAGTTGTTGGTGGACATTGTTCAAAGGGCCAATTTTCTGATACGGAACCCAAAAGAGAAAAGCCTGGATCATGAGGAAATGGTACGACAACGGCCATACCACATTGAAAGCACCGGTTCTCGTCTGATCACCGAAGTTAAGCAATGTCGGGCGCGGTCAGTACTTGGATGGGTGACCGCTTAGGAACACCGCGTGCCGTTGTCTCCTTTTTTCCCGTTTTTTTTTATTATTTTCGTCATGGATCCTGAATTTACACTGAGGCCTCCTGCAACTGCTAAATTAATGTGATTTTTAAAATTTAGCTTTGGATCTCCGATTCTTTAGATTCTTGTTAGATAGGAATCGAAAACAGTTGTTGGTGGACATAGTTCAAAGGGCCAATTTTCTGATACGGAACCCAAAAGAGAAAAGCCTGGATCATGAGGAAATGGTACGACAACGGCCATACCACATTGAAAGCACCGGTTCTCGTCTGATCACCGAAGTTAAGCAATGTCGGGCGCGGTCAGTACTTGGATGGGTGACCGCTTGGGAACACCGCGTGCCGTTGTCTCCTTTTTTCCCGTTTTTTTTATTATTTTCGTCATGGATCCTGAATTTACACTGAGGCCTCCTGCAACTGCTAAATTAATGTGATTTTTAAAATTTAGCTTTGGATCTCCGATTCTTTAGATTCTTGTTAGATAGGAATCGAAAACAGTTGTTGGTGGACATAGTTCAAAGGGCCAATTTTCTGATACGGAACCCAAAAGAGAAAAGCCTGGATCATGAGGAAATGGTACGACAACGGCCATACCACATTGAAAGCACCGGTTCTCGTCTGATCACCGAAGTTAAGCAATGTCGGGCGCGGTCAGTACTTGGATGGGTGACCGCTTGGGAACACCGCGTGCCGTTGTCTCCTTTTTCCCGTTTTTTTTATTATTTTCGTCATGGATCCTGAATTTACACTGAGGCCTCCTGCAACTGCTAAATTAATGTGATTTTTAAAATTTAGCTTTGGATCTCCGATTCTTTAGATTCTTGTTAGATAGGAATCGAAAACAGTTGTTGGTGGACATAGTTCAAAGGGCCAATTTTCTGATACGGAACCCAAAAGAGAAAAGCCTGGATCATGAGGAAATGGTACGACAACGGCCATACCACATTGAAAGCACCGGTTCTCGTCTGATCACCGAAGTTAAGCAATGTCGGGCGCGGTCAGTACTTGGATGGGTGACCGCTTGGGAACACCGCGTGCCGTTGTCTCCTTTTTTCCCGTTTTTTTTATTATTTTCGTCATGGATCCTGAATTTACACTGAGGCCTCCTGCAACTGCTAAATTAATGTGATTTTTAAAATTTAGCTTTGGATCTCCGATTCTTTAGATTCTTGTTAGATAGGAATCGAAAACAGTTGTTGGTGGACATAGTTCAAAGGACCAATTTTCTGATACGGAACCCAAAAGAGAAAAGCCTGGATCATGAGGAAATGGTACGACAACGGCCTTACCACATTGAAAGCACCGGTTCTCGTCTGATCACCGAAGTTAAGCAATGTCGGGCGCGGTCAGTACTTGGATGGGTGACCGCTTGGGAACACCGCGTGCCGTTGTCTCCTTTTTTCCCGTTTTTTTTTATTATTTTCGTCATGGATCCTGAATTTACACTGAGGCCTCCTGCAACTGCTAAATTAATGTGATTTTTAAAATTTAGCTTTGGATCTCCGATTCTTTAGATTCTTGTTAGATAGGAATCGAAAACAGTTGTTGGTGGACATAGTTCAAAGGGCCAATTTTCTGATACGGAACCCAAAAGAGAAAAGCCTGGATCATGAGGAAATGGTACGACAACGGCCTTACCACATTGAAAGCACCGGTTCTCGTCTGATCACCGAAGTTAAGCAATGTCGGGCGCGGTCAGTACTTGGATGGGTGACCGCTTGGGAACACCGCGTGCCGTTGTCTCCTTTTTTCCCGTTTTTTTTTATTATTTTCGTCATGGATCCTGAATTTACACTGAGGCCTCCTGCAACTGCTAAATTAATGTGATTTTTAAAATTTAGCTTTGGATCTCCGATTCTTTAGATTCTTGTTAGATAGGAATCGAAAACAGTTGTTGGTGGACATAGTTCAAAGGACCAATTTTCTGATACGGAACCCAAAAGAGAAAAGCCTGGATCATGAGGAAATGGTACGACAACGGCCATACCACATTGAAAGCACCGGTTCTCGTCTAGTAGCAACCCGGCATCCGTTGGGGTAGGTCGGAGTGATACGAGATCGCGTAAAGGTAACTTGGTGCGACGGTTAAAACACGGGCTTGGCCGTTTGGGCCGAACACCGTTATTTCTTGACTTTTATAGTGTTAGTTTGTAAATACTAGTGTAAATACTGTGTATATAGAGTAATATTAGCGCATGAGACTAAAAAACAAGACAAAAAGGCAAACAACATGCGGAAGAAGTAAACCGCTGACTATTAAACACAAGATAGTGAAAAGTGAAAAAGTGAAAAAACTGAAACCCATAAAACAAACAATAACTAACGGCCGACCGGCTGTAGCTGAAATCGGCGATGAAAGCTTAAATAACGAATCAATTACAGACAAACAACAAAAAACTAGTGAAACGTTGAATCAAACAATGGAAATTTCAGAACATGCCAGCGACAACGAGTCGCCAGTGCGTGACGTCGAGATGACGCCAAGCGCAGACAATACGGATATTGGTTTTACCGTTGTCCAAACAAACAAAAGAAGAAAGAAGGGTACACCCGAGAGGACCTCGACAAGCAATGTAAACACTGTGCGACAGGTAGAAAGCCCCAATAGATTCCAACCACTGGACTCGGACCTTGAGACAGACGACGACGAGGACAACAATACGAGCAACAAAGAGCAGGCACCGCCTCCTATCGTAATCCACAAAAAACCAGACGACAATAAACTATTCATTGAAACAATCAAGGAATATGTAAAGAAGGACTTCCAAATAAGGCACACAAGCACAGGCCTGAACATCTACACCACGTGCCAACAGGACTGGAACGCCCTCAAGCTCAGATTAGCTAAGAAGGAGATCCCATGGCACACATACACCTTAAAAGAATGCAAAACCCACGCATTCGTCCTGAGAGGACTGGACCACGCGCCGGACCCCGCACAAATTGCCAAGCAACTGGGAGAAAAGCTAATACAAGTAGTTAACGTATACCGTATGAACAACACGACCAGACCACTGTATTTAGTAACTACCAATAAATCGGAAACGATAAAAACCGTAGAAAAAGTAAAGGTAATAGATTACACCAGGATTACGTGGGATAAGTACCACAACAACAGGCGTCTAACACAGTGTCACAGATGCCAATCATGGGGACACGCAACATCGAACTGCTACGCCAAGCCCAGGTGCCTTAAATGCGCGGGAAATCACTGGACCAGGGAATGCACAAAACAGGACAGGGAAACGCCCGCCACTTGCGCCAATTGCCAGGGAAATCATCCCGCAAACTCGTTAGATTGCCCGCATTACAAACAAAAGGTAGAATGGCTCGACACTAAAAAGGGAAAGCAAAACAGAAACAAAGCAACACCGGTAAGTCGAACAAACCCGCCCAATGTAAACAGTCAGAGGGAATTCCCGCCCATCCAAACGCAGACAGTTTGGCAAACGGCGCCAAACAGCTGGGCTCAGCAAGGAATGCCGCAACCGCAAGTCCCACTCACCCGGACTTTCGAATCCAGGGGCGCTTTACAGCAACAACAAGCACCGTCCACCCGGACCGACGGAAGTCGGGCCGCCCCGGACCAGCTGCAACACTTCCAACAATTAACGACAGAGGTGAATAAACTCAATAACTTAATAAACATTGGTGCGTTAGTTAAGGCATTAAAGGACCTAAATAACATCTTAGAAAACTGTAGCACAGTACAGGAAAGATTTTTTGCGACATTAGAGTTCACTAACAATATTAATCAGTATGGTTTATAAACTCAAAATAGCAACCTGGAACGCGAACGGTATAAAACCCAGACTAGGACAATTAATTAACTTCTTAATTAGGCTAAAGATAGACATTCTGCTAGTGAATGAAACTAGGCTAAAATTAGAAGACAAGTTTAAAATCAGGGGATTTACAGTACTTAGAAAGGACAGGCAGGATAATTCAGGATATGGTGGGGTAGCAATCTTAATTAAAAACAACGTTCCCTACATTAAAATGCATGATTTTAACGTGACGACAGAATCCCTAGGTATCACACTGACAGACAGAACCAACATCATTGCCACATACAACAAACCACGAAACAAAATTAGCGTACACGATCTAGATCAGCTAACAATAGGAAACAAAACACTAGTTATAGGTGACCTAAACGCTAGACACTCCGATTGGAATTGCAACAGAAACAACACTAACGGATTAACCATACGCAAATACGCGGATGATAACAATTTAATCATTTTAAACACAGACACACATACACACTACCCAGAAAATAACACAACACCCACGACAATTGACATTATTATCAATAAAAACGTAACACGAATTACACAACCAATATCCCTAGCTGAACTAGACTCTGATCACAATCCGGTGGTTTTTGAACTACTTAATCAAAATAAAGAAGATCACAACACTAAAAAGACATCTTACAAAAAAACAAATTGGAAAAAGTTTAGGGAAACACTGGACAAGTTAATAACAATTAACAGACAAATAAACACACCCCAAGAAATTGAGGAAGCAGTACAAACATATACCAAAGCATTGCAAACAGCCAAACATAGGCACACGCAAAACATAAAAATGGACAACAACAAAGACACTCTTACACAGGAAATCAAAGACCTGATCACAACAAGAAATCAGACAAGAAGGGACTGGCAAAGGACCAGAAACCCGGACACAAAGACAAAACTGAATAGGGAAAGTCAAGAAATCAAACGTAAAATCACAAAACACAATAATGATAAATGGACCGCACTATTAGAAAGCCTGTCCCCCAGGGATAATAGCCTCTGGAAGATTACAAAAAGACTAAAACGACCATTCAAACTAACAAGTACACTTAAAAAACAAAACGGCGAAGCCATATTTACTGACAAAAAGAAAGCAGACCTATTAGCTGAGACGTTTAAAAAAGTACACGACTTAGACGAGACAAACAACACAGACGAACAAAACGACATAAAAAACACAACAGACGAATTCCTCTCCCAAATCCACCCCTCAACTCCCACACAAATAGCCAAACTCCTCACATCCCCCAGAGAAATAAATAACGTAATTAAAACACTGCCAAACAACAAGGCTCCAGGGCCGGACACAATAAGCAACATAATCCTAAAAAACTTAAACAAAAAAGCACTAGCACAACTTACATACATAATTAACTCCATACTAAAAACATCCTACTTCCCCACACAATTCAAAGCAGCGATAGTCGTCCCCTTACCAAAACCCGGAAAGAATCATTCCTATCCAATTAATTACAGACCAATCAGCCTACTAAACACCCTCGCAAAACTAACAGAAAAAATTATACTAGACAGAATCAACAGAACAGACAAAAAACTCAAAATTACTACAGACCACCAATTTGGATTTAGACCTAAACACAACACAACACAACAAGTAACAAGAATAGCAACAGACGTAATAAAAAACTTTAACAAGAGCAAAGTAACAGTTATGACACTCTTTGATATACAAAAAGCCTTCGACACTGTGTGGGTCCAGGGGCTATTATACAAAATGATTCAATACAACTTTCCCCCGAACTTAATAAAATTAACAAATTCATACCTGAAAAATAGAAGATTTCAAGTAAAAATTAATAATGCATTATCAGTTCAAAACACAGTAAATGCGGGAGTCCCACAGGGGTCGGTCCTCGGTCCCCGCCTCTTCACACTTCACATAAACGACCTTCCAACATTTCAACAAACAAACTTAGCACTTTACGCAGATGACACCGCGATCTACGCGCATTCCTTCGCAGCGGAAGTAGCAAATCGTCAAATGCAAATTCATGTAAATAAACTAACTAATTATTATAAAAAGTGGAAGATAACCATTAACCCCGATAAAACAGAACAGATAATTTTCACAAGAAAGCACACTAACAAAAGGATCTTCACACCACTCAGGGTTAACGATCATATAATAAGACCGCAGCCTGCGGTAAAATATTTAGGCGTCACACTCGACAATAGACTAAATTTCAAGGAACACATTAAGCAAACAGTTAAGAAAGCACACAAAGCGGTAAGGGTGCTGTACTCGTTACTAGCTAAAAACGCAAAAACATCAAAGCAAAATAAAAAACTAATCTACACGTCAACAATTAGGCCGATAATAACATACGGTGCGCCAGTCTGGTGCAATTTAACAAAAACGGCACTAAAACCCCTACAGGTAATGCAGAACAAATGCCTTAGGTTAATTAACAATGCCGACAGATATACACGAATAACAGAACTACACGACATGACAGAAATAGAAACGATACAAGAACACATAAACAGAACATCACAAACATTTTACAAAACACAAATGGCAGCAAACAGACTTACACGAAACATAACGAACACACGCAGAAACAACACAAATGTGCCACCAAAACACAAACTCCCATATCAAAATCTACCTATTTTTAATGAGGATCTGTAACAAATAACAGTACAAGCCGAACAGGCATACTAATCGATTAATTACTGTAAACAAGTGTAATTAAATGTATATATGTAAATAATTAGGATAAGTCTAGGTTAAGATAAATACGTAAGTAGGTTTTTTTTTAAAATTTTTCCTGCAAGTGAAAGTGAAAGTGAAAAGCACAAATAACATTAAAGGCGCAAACAACGCAAGCATTAATTATCGTGTCAAACAAAATAAACATATATAAAGATAAAATTCAAGAGATAGAATAGGTACTTTTAAACTGTAAAAATTATTATTAAATATTTCGCAGCACAAACAACTACCGGCTCACTAACTGTGATTGGTGAATTGGAACTAGTTGCAGTGCAGTAAAATATATGTACATGAAATTTAAAATAAACGTCTTTGTTGTTGTTGTTGGTTCTCGTCTGATCACCGAAGTTAAGCAATGTCGGGCGCGGTCAGTACTTGGATGGGTGACCGCTTGGGAACACCGCGTGCCGTTGTCTCCTTTTTTCCCGTTTTTTTTATTATTTTCGTCATGGATCCTGAATTTACACTGAGGCCTCCTGCAACTGCTAAATTAATGTGATTTTTAAAATTTAGCTTTGGATCTCCGATTCTTTAGATTCTTGTTAGATAGGAATCGAAAACAGTTGTTGGTGGACATAGTTCAAAGGGCCAATTTTCTGATACGGAACCCAAAAGAGAAAAGCCTGGATCATGAGGAAATGGTACGACAACGGCCATACCACATTGAAAGCACCGGTTCTCGTCTAGTCGCAGCATAGTAGCGGTTGCGGTAGGTTGTGACAAACCAAAGTGTGCGAGTAACGCAAACAGTGATAGAACACGTGGGTAGCCAATGCGGCAAAAACAATTAATAAACCTTGTACAGTGATATTGTACAGTAATTAAGTGTAGCAATAAGTGAACAAACAATAAAAACACTTTAGGTGAGTGAATAGAAAATTAATGAGGTTGAAAAATTCAGCTCAAAAAAACAAACTAACTAAAAACAATAAAAGTGTAAAGAGTGCGCGACGCCGATCAGTGACGGAGGGCTTAAAACCACCCGCAAGCAGCGGAATCAAAACCACTAACAGACAAAATGACGGTAACTTAAAAAACGTGGACTTAAAACTAAAACAACAGATAAAACCGTGCAGTGCAACAAATATGGAAAACACACAGACAGCAGCCGGAGTCGTAAATCCCCTCAAAGACGATGACGAGGAGTTTAAGCTCGCCAGTCACAATAACAAAAGGAAGATTACCAGAGAATCCCAGGAAAAGCCCACAAACACAAACAAAAATAGAAAGACAGAGCCGATTAGGGAGAGCATAACCAGCCCCAACCCGTTCGAAGTACTAAGCGAAGACAAAGAAATGGATTACCTGTCCGACCAAGAGGACGAACAGGAAATCCCTAAAAAGAATCAAGCACCCCCGCCTGTGGTACTCCATAAAAAGCCTGAAAACAATAAGGAATTCATAAAGTCAATAAAAGAAGTCGTCAAGTTCGACTTCCAAATTAAGCACACCACCACGGGAATCAACATATACACAACTAGCATAAAGGACTGGGAAGCCGTCAAAACCCACCTAATCGACAAACAAGAACAATGGCACACGTACACGGCCAAAGAGAACAAAACCCACGCGTTCGTGCTCCGCGGACTCGATCACGCCCCGGACCCAGTGGAACTCGCCAAAGAGCTCAGGGAACATCATGTTAACGTGACAAACGCGTACAAAATGAATAATACAGCAAGGCCGCTGTACCTCATAATTACAGGCAAGGACGAAACCCTAAAAACCATAACCAAAATAAAAACAATTGACTACACGCGAGTAACATGGGTTAAATACAATAATAACAGAAAATTAACCCAATGCCACAGGTGTCAAGCCTGGGGGCACGCGACCACAAACTGTAACGCGAACCCTAAGTGCTTAAAGTGCGCCGCGAACCACTGGACAAAACAATGTACAAAAACCGACAAAACAACACCCGCGAAGTGCGCGAATTGTAATGGGGATCACCCCGCAAACTGGACAGATTGCCCGGAATACAAAAAGAAAGTAGAATTTCTAAATAACAAAAAGCAATCGAACACACAAACAAACGACCGTCCGAGACCACCTAACGTCAACAATAGAAGGGACTTCCCTGACCTAGGTCAACCAGCAGCAAACCCTAACGTAGGCCAACAGGCAGCTTTCCCTAACCAGGGACAACCAGCAGCAGGCGGATACGACAACACGCCAACAGCAGAGCGCGCTCAACAACAGGGCACCAATCAGAGAGCACAATCAACAGCGTGGACACAACCACGACAAAATGTAAGCACTAACCAAAGTAATAATGCTATTAGCGAATTTTCAAGCCTAACAGTGGAACTTAATAAACTTAAAAGCCTAATCAACGTAGGAGCTTTAGTTAACGCAATCAGAGACCTAAATAATTTATTAGAAGGATGCCAAACAGGCGAATCCAAATTCATGACAGTAATTGCATTTACAAAGGACATAGATACGTATGGATTATAAGCTCAAAATTTGCAGCTGGAACTGTAACGGCATAAAAAGTAAAATAGGCCAATTAATTAATTTTTTAAGTAGGTTAAAAATAGACATTCTATTAGTTAATGAAACTAGGCTTAAGGTAGAAGATAAGATTAGCATAAGAGGTTTTAGAATTTTAAGGAAAGACCGACCAGATAATTCGGGTTATGGGGGGGTTGCTATAGTAATTAAGAACAACATCCCACATACACAAACACCAGACTTCAACGTAACAACCGAATCGCTCGGAATCACACTGACCGACAGAACTAACATCATTGCCACATACAACAAACCACTAAACAAATTTACACAAAACGACCTTGACCAATTAACGACAAACAACAAAACACTAGTAATAGGAGACTTAAATGCAAAACACACAGACTGGAACTGCAATAGGAACAATAGAAACGGACTAACGCTACGCAAATACGCAGACGACAATAACCTAATTATACAACACACAGACTTGCCGACACACTACCCAGACAACAACACCACCCCCACGACAATAGACCTAATACTTAACAAAAACATCACCCACATAACTAACCCTATATCCGTAGCGGAGCTAGACTCCGACCACAATCCAATTATCTTTGAATTACACAAACAAAACAAAGAAGACCATAAACAAACAAAGGCCTCGTACAAAAACACCGACTGGAAAGCATTCAGGGACACACTTGACAACCAGCTAATATTAAGCAGACAACTAAACACCCCCGCAGAGATAGACTCAGCGGTACAAATGTTTACAACCACCCTACAAAACGCCAAAAATAAACACACGAAAATAATAACAATACAAAATAACAAAGACACCCTCACCCCGGAGATTAAACAACTAATAAGCACAAGAAACAACTTACGCAAAAACTGGCAGAGGACCAACAACCCTGACACAAAAACCCTACTCAACAGGACTAATAGACAAATCAAAAGAAAAATCTCAGACCATAAAAACGAAAAATGGACCGCCTTCCTAGAAAAGCTTTCCCCCAAAGACAACACATTGTGGAAAATCACAAAAAGACTGAAAAGATCTTACAAACAAGTAGACACCCTTACAAAACACAACGGCGATGTAGCCTACACGGACAAACAGAAAGCTAACCTACTTGCAGAAACCTTTAAAAAAATACATGACCTTGACGAAACAAATAACACAGAGGAACAAAACAACATAACAAAGACAGTCGACGACTCCCTATCTGAAAACCACCCTATAACCCCCACACAACTCTCCAAACACTTAACCTCCCCCAGAGAAATAGTTAACATTATCAAAAAACTACCCAATAACAAAGCCCCTGGCCCAGATCTCATAGAAAACATAATACTCAAAAACCTTTCCAAAAAAGCAACAGTCCAGTTAACCTACATAATTAACGCAATCCTAAAAACCACATACTTCCCTTCCCAATGGAAAACCGCAACCATTATCCCCATACCCAAACCCGGAAAAAGCCACAAAGACCCAACCAATTACAGACCAATAAGCCTCCTTAACACCCAAGCCAAAGTAGCTGAAAAAATCATACTAGACAGACTGAACAGAATCGACAAAAAACACAAAATCACGACAGACCACCAATTTGGCTTCAGACCAAAACACAACACAACCCAACAAGTAACAAGAATAGTGACTGACATAATCAAAAATTTTAACAAAGACAAAGTAACCGTAATGGTGCTGTTAGACGTACAAAAAGCGTTCGATACGGTGTGGGTAAATGGATTACTATACAAAATGATACACAACAACTTCCCCCTTCACATGGTAAAACTAACCAGGTCATACTTGAAGGACAGAAAATTCCAGGTTAAAATCAACAATACCCTGTCAGACCAAAAAACAGTAAATGCGGGCGTACCACAAGGGTCGGTCCTTGGACCCCGACTCTTCACCCTACACATAAATGACATGCCTACATTCCAGAATACGAACATTGCTCTTTACGCAGACGACACAGCGATTTACGCCCACTCATTCGCGGCGCAAGTCGCAAACAAACAACTCCAGATACATATAAACATGATAACGGAATACTTTGAAAAGTGGAAGGTCACAATAAACCCTGACAAAACAGAGCAAATAATATTCACACGAAAACACACAAACAACAAAATATTCACTCCCCTCAGGGTAAATAACCACGTCATAAGGGCAATACCGGCGGTTAAATATCTAGGGGTGACACTAGACAAACGACTAAACTACAAAGAACACACCAAACAAACAATTAAAAAGACTCATAAAGCCGTGAGACTCTTATACTCCCTGCTCTCGAAAAATGCGAGCACTTCTCAAAAAAACAAGAAGCTAATATACACAACTACAATAAGGCCAATCATGACGTACGGCGCCCCTGCTTGGTGCCACCTATCAAAAACTGCACTGAAACCGCTACAAGTCATGCAGAATAAATGCCTGCGACTAATAAAAAACGTAGACCGATACACGCGAATAGCGGAACTACACCAAATGACAGAGATAGAAACAATACAAGAAAATGTAAATAGAACCTCACAAACATTCTACAAAACACAAACAGCAATAAACAGACTAACACGAACAATAACAGAAATACGTAGAAACAACACAACCATGAAACTCAAACACAAACTACCATATCAAAACTTACCTATCTTCGACGAAGACATATAAAAACAAAACCAAACATAACCAAACACGAACACAAACCGATCTATGCAACCTTGTAAATATGTAAATATGTAAATAGCAATAGGATAAGAATAGGCTAAGCACAAAAATAAAATATCTTAAGCAGGTTTTTTAGAAACTTTTCCTGTAAAAAAATCACAAAATAAATATAGCAAACCTAGCGCTAAGAACGCATAAAATTAAATATCTTAAGCAAAGCAAATAAACAAACATAAAGTGAAATTCTAACCTAGAATAAGTACTTTAAGATAAATAAGCTACCACAAACATGAGGGGAGTAGAAGCCACCATCGCTAATTAATTAGCGGGATGGACGCGGCCTCTGCAACCCACAATTGTAAAAATTGTACACAAAATGTTCTAAATAAATGTATTTGTTGTTGTTGTTGTTGGTTCTCGTCTGATCACCGAAGTTAAGCAATGTCGGGCGCGGTCAGTACTTGGATGGGTGACCGCTTGGGAACACCGCGTGCCGTTGTCTCCTTTTTCCCGTTTTTTTTATTATTTTCGTCATGGATCCTGAATTTACACTGAGGCCTCCTGCAACTGCTAAATTAATGTGATTTTTAAAATTTAGCTTTGGATCTCCGATTCTTTAGATTCTTGTTAGATAGGAATCGAAAACAGTTGTTGGTGGACATAGTTCAAAGGGCCAATTTTCTGATACGGAACCCAAAAGAGAAAAGCCTGGATCATGAGGAAATGGTACGACAACGGCCATACCACATTGAAAGCACCGGTTCTCGTCTGATCACCGAAGTTAAGCAATGTCGGGCGCGGTCAGTACTTGGATGGGTGACCGCTTGGGAACACCGCGTGCCGTTGTCTCCTTTTTTCCCGTTTTTTTTTATTATTTTCGTCATGGATCCTGAATTTACACTGAGGCCTCCTGCAACTGCTAAATTAATGTGATTTTTAAAATTTAGCTTTGGATCTCCGATTCTTTAGATTCTTGTTAGATAGGAATCGAAAACAGTTGTTGGTGGACATAGTTCAAAGGGCCAATTTTCTGATACGGAACCCAAAAGAGAAAAGCCTGGATCATGAGGAAATGGTACGACAACGGCCATACCACATTGAAAGCACCGGTTCTCGTCTGATCACCGAAGTTAAGCAATGTCGGGCGCGGTCAGTACTTGGATGGGTGACCGCTTGGGAACACCGCGTGCCGTTGTCTCCTTTTTTCCCGTTTTTTTTATTATTTTCGTCATGGATCCTGAATTTACACTGAGGCCTCCTGCAACTGCTAAATTAATGTGATTTTTAAAATTTAGCTTTGGATCTCCGATTCTTTAGATTCTTGTTAGATAGGAATCGAAAACAGTTGTTGGTGGACATAGTTCAAAGGGCCAATTTTCTGATACGGAACCCAAAAGAGAAAAGCCTGGATCATGAGGAAATGGTACGACAACGGCCATACCACATTGAAAGCACCGGTTCTCGTCTGATCACCGAAGTTAAGCAATGTCGGGCGCGGTCAGTACTTGGATGGGTGACCGCTTGGGAACACCGCGTGCCGTTGTCTCCTTTTTCCCGTTTTTTTTATTATTTTCGTCATGGATCCTGAATTTACACTGAGGCCTCCTGCAACTGCTAAATTAATGTGATTTTTAAAATTTAGCTTTGGATCTCCGATTCTTTAGATTCTTGTTAGATAGGAATCGAAAACAGTTGTTGGTGGACATAGTTCAAAGGGCCAATTTTCTGATACGGAACCCAAAAGAGAAAAGCCTGGATCATGAGGAAATGGTACGACAACGGCCATACCACATTGAAAGCACCGGTTCTCGTCTGATCACCGAAGTTAAGCAATGTCGGGCGCGGTCAGTACTTGGATGGGTGACCGCTTGGGAACACCGCGTGCCGTTGTCTCCTTTTTTCCCGTTTTTTTTATTATTTTCGTCATGGATCCTGAATTTACACTGAGGCCTCCTGCAACTGCTAAATTAATGTGATTTTTAAAATTTAGCTTTGGATCTCCGATTCTTTAGATTCTTGTTAGATAGGAATCGAAAACAGTTGTTGGTGGACATAGTTCAAAGGGCCAATTTTCTGATACGGAACCCAAAAGAGAAAAGCCTGGATCATGAGGAAATGGTACGACAACGGCCATACCACATTGAAAGCACCGGTTCTCGTCTGATCACCGAAGTTAAGCAATGTCGGGCGCGGTCAGTACTTGGATGGGTGACCGCTTGGGAACACCGCGTGCCGTTGTCTCCTTTTTTCCCGTTTTTTTTTATTATTTTCGTCATGGATCCTGAATTTACACTGAGGCCTCCTGCAACTGCTAAATTAATGTGATTTTTAAAATTTAGCTTTGGATCTCCGATTCTTTAGATTCTTGTTAGATATGAATCGAAAACAGTTGTTGGTGGACATAGTTCAAAGGGCCAATTTTCTGATACGGAACCCAAAAGAGAAAAGCCTGGATCATGAGGAAATGGTACGACAACGGCCATACCACATTGAAAGCACCGGTTCTCGTCTGATCACCGAAGTTAAGCAATGTCGGGCGCGGTCAGTACTTGGATGGGTGACCGCTTGGGAACACCGCGTGCCGTTGTCTCCTTTTTTCCCGTTTTTTTTTATTATTTTCGTCATGGATCCTGAATTTACACTGAGGCCTCCTGCAACTGCTAAATTAATGTGATTTTTAAAATTTAGCTTTGGATCTCCGATTCTTTAGATTCTTGTTAGATAGGAATCGAAAACAGTTGTTGGTGGACATAGTTCAAAGGGCCAATTTTCTGATACGGAACCCAAAAGAGAAAAGCCTGGATCATGAGGAAATGGTACGACAACGGCCATACCACATTGAAAGCACCGGTTCTCGTCTGATCACCGAAGTTAAGCAATGTCGGGCGCGTTCAGTACTTGGATGGGTGACCGCTTGGGAACACCGCGTGCCGTTGTCTCCTTTTTTCCCGTTTTTTTTTATTATTTTCGTCATGGATCCTGAATTTACACTGAGGCCTCCTGCAACTGCTAAATTAATGTGATTTTTAAAATTTAGCTTTGGATCTCCGATTCTTTAGATTCTTGTTAGATAGGAATCGAAAACAGTTGTTGGTGGACATAGTTCAAAGGGCCAATTTTCTGATACGGAACCCAAAAGAGAAAAGCCTGGATCATGAGGAAATGGTACGACAACGGCCATACCACATTGAAAGCACCGGTTCTCGTCTGATCACCGAAGTTAAGCAATGTCGGGCGCGGTCAGTACTTGGATGGGTGACCGCTTGGGAACACCGCGTGCCGTTGTCTCCTTTTTTCCCGTTTTTTTTATTATTTTCGTCATGGATCCTGAATTTACACTGAGGCCTCCTGCAACTGCTAAATTAATGTGATTTTTAAAATTTAGCTTTGGATCTCCGATTCTTTAGATTCTTGTTAGATAGGAATCGAAAACAGTTGTTGGTGGACATAGTTCAAAGGGCCAATTTTCTGATACGGAACCCAAAAGAGAAAAGCCTGGATCATGAGGAAATGGTACGACAACGGCCATACCACATTGAAAGCACCGGTTCTCGTCTGATCACCGAAGTTAAGCAATGTCGGGCGCGGTCAGTACTTGGATGGGTGACCGCTTGGGAACACCGCGTGCCGTTGTCTCCTTTTTTCCCGTTTTTTTTATTATTTTCGTCATGGATCCTGAATTTACACTGAGGCCTCCTGCAACTGCTAAATTAATGTGATTTTTAAAATTTAGCTTTGGATCTCCGATTCTTTAGATTCTTGTTAGATAGGAATCGAAAACAGTTGTTGGTGGACATAGTTCAAAGGGCCAATTTTCTGATACGGAACCCAAAAGAGAAAAGCCTGGATCATGAGGAAATGGTACGACAACGGCCATACCACATTGAAAGCACCGGTTCTCGTCTGATCACCGAAGTTAAGCAATGTCGGGCGCGGTCAGTACTTGGATGGGTGACCGCTTGGGAACACCGCGTGCCGTTGTCTCCTTTTTTCCCGTTTTTTTTTATTATTTTCGTCATGGATCCTGAATTTACACTGAGGCCTCCTGCAACTGCTAAATTAATGTGATTTTTAAAATTTAGCTTTGGATCTCCGATTCTTTAGATTCTTGTTAGATATGAATCGAAAACAGTTGTTGGTGGACATAGTTCAAAGGGCCATTTTTCTGATACGGAACCCAAAAGAGAAAAGCCTGGATCATGAGGAAATGGTACGACAACGGCCATACCACATTGAAAGCACCGGTTCTCGTCTGATCACCGAAGTTAAGCAATGTCGGGCGCGGTCAGTACTTGGATGGGTGACCGCTTGGGAACACCGCGTGCCGTTGTCTCCTTTTTTCCCGTTTTTTTTTATTATTTTCGTCATGGATCCTGAATTTACACTGAGGCCTCCTGCAACTGCTAAATTAATGTGATTTTTAAAATTTAGCTTTGGATCTCCGATTCTTTAGATTCTTGTTAGATAGGAATCGAAAACAGTTGTTGGTGGACATAGTTCAAAGGGCCAATTTTCTGATACGGAACCCAAAAGAGAAAAGCCTGGATCATGAGGAAATAGTACGACAACGGCCATACCACATTGAAAGCACCGGTTCTCGTCTGATCACCGAAGTTAAGCAATGTCGGGCGCGGTCAGTACTTGGATGGGTGACCGCTTGGGAACACCGCGTGCCGTTGTCTCCTTTTTTCCCGTTTTTTTTTATTATTTTCGTCATGGATCCTGAATTTACACTGAGGCCTCCTGCAACTGCTAAATTAATGTGATTTTTAAAATTTAGCTTTGGATCTCCGATTCTTTAGATTCTTGTTAGATTGGAATCGAAAACAGTTGTTGGTGGACATAGTTCAAAGGGCCAATTTTCTGATACGGAACCCAAAAGAGAAAAGCCTGGATCATGAGGAAATGGTACGACAACGGCCATACCACATTGAAAGCACCGGTTCTCGTCTGATCACCGAAGTTAAGCAATGTCGGGCGCGGTCAGTACTTGGATGGGTGACCGCTTGGGAACACCGCGTGCCGTTGTCTCCTTTTTTCCCGTTTTTTTTATTATTTTCGTCATGGATCCTGAATTTACACTGAGGCCTCCTGCAACTGCTAAATTAATGTGATTTTTAAAATTTAGCTTTGGATCTCCGATTCTTTAGATTCTTGTTAGATAGGAATCGAAAACAGTTGTTGGTGGACATAGTTCAAAGGGCCAATTTTCTGATACGGAACCCAAAAGAGAAAAGCCTGGATCATGAGGAAATGGTACGACAACGGCCATACCACATTGAAAGCACCGGTTCTCGTCTGATCACCGAAGTTAAGCAATGTCGGGCGCGGTCAGTACTTGGATGGGTGACCGCTTGGGAACACCGCGTGCCGTTGTCTCCTTTTTCCCGTTTTTTTTATTATTTTCGTCATGGATCCTGAATTTACACTGAGGCCTCCTGCAACTGCTAAATTAATGTGATTTTTAAAATTTAGCTTTGGATCTCCGATTCTTTAGATTCTTGTTAGATAGGAATCGAAAACAGTTGTTGGTGGACATAGTTCAAAGGGCCAATTTTCTGATACGGAACCCAAAAGAGAAAAGCCTGGATCATGAGGAAATGGTACGACAGCGGCCATACCACATTGAAAGCACCGGTTCTCGTCTGATCACCGAAGTTAAGCAATGTCGGGCGCGGTCAGTACTTGGATGGGTGACCGCTTGGGAACACCGCGTGCCGTTGTCTCCTTTTTTCCCGTTTTTTTTATTATTTTCGTCATGGATCCTGAATTTACACTGAGGCCTCCTGCAACTGCTAAATTAATGTGATTTTTAAAATTTAGCTTTGGATCTCCGATTCTTTAGATTCTTGTTAGATAGGAATCGAAAACAGTTGTTGGTGGACATAGTTCAAAGGGCCAATTTTCTGATACGGAACCCAAAAGAGAAAAGCCTGGATCATGAGGAAATGGTACGACAACGGCCATACCACATTGAAAGCACCGGTTCTCGTCTGATCACCGAAGTTAAGCAATGTCGGGCGCGGTCAGTACTTGGATGGGTGACCGCTTGGGAACACCGCGTGCCGTTGTCTCCTTTTTTCCCGTTTTTTTTTATTATTTTCGTCATGGATCCTGAATTTACACTGAGGCCTCCTGCAACTGCTAAATTAATGTGATTTTTAAAATTTAGCTTTGGATCTCCGATTCTTTAGATTCTTGTTAGATAGGAATCGAAAACAGTTGTTGGTGGACATAGTTCAAAGGGCCAATTTTCTGATACGGAACCCAAAAGAGAAAAGCCTGGATCATGAGGAAATGGTACGACAACGGCCATACCACATTGAAAGCACCGGTTCTCGTCTGATCACCGAAGTTAAGCAATGTCGGGCGCGGTCAGTACTTGGATGGGTGACCGCTTGGGAACACCGCGTGCCGTTGTGTCCTTTTTTCCCGTTTTTTTTATTATTTTCGTCATGGATCCTGAATTTACACTGAGGCCTCCTGCAACTGCTAAATTAATGTGATTTTTAAAATTTAGCTTTGGATCTCCGATTCTTTAGATTCTTGTTAGACAGGAATCGAAAACAGTTGTTGGTGGACATAGTTCAAAGGACCAATTTTCTGATACGGAACCCAAAAGAGAAAAGCCTGGATCATGAGGAAATGGTACGACAACGGCCATACCACATTGAAAGCACCGGTTCTCGTCTGATCACCGAAGTTAAGCAATGTCGGGCGCGGTCAGTACTTGGATGGGTGACCGCTTGGGAACACCGCGTGCCGTTGTCTCCTTTTTTCCCGTTTTTTTTATTATTTTCGTCATGGATCCTGAATTTACACTGAGGCCTCCTGCAACTGCTAAATTAATGTGATTTTTAAAATTTAGCTTTGGATCTCCGATTCTTTAGATTCTTGTTAGATAGGAATCGAAAACAGTTGTTGGTGGACATAGTTCAAAGGGCCAATTTTCTGATACGGAACCCAAAAGAGAAAAGCCTGGATCATGAGGAAATGGTACGACAGCGGCCATACCACATTGAAAGCACCGGTTCTCGTCTGATCACCGAAGTTAAGCAATGTCGGGCGCGGTCAGTACTTGGATGGGTGACCGCTTGGGAACACCGCGTGCCGTTGTCTCCTTTTTTCCCGTTTTTTTTATTATTTTCGTCATGGATCCTGAATTTACACTGAGGCCTCCTGCAACTGCTAAATTAATGTGATTTTTAAAATTTAGCTTTGGATCTCCGATTCTTTAGATTCTTGTTAGATAGGAATCGAAAACAGTTGTTGGTGGACATAGTTCAAAGGGCCAATTTTCTGATACGGAACCCAAAAGAGAAAAGCCTGGATCATGAGGAAATGGTACGACAACGGCCATACCACATTGAAAGCACCGGTTCTCGTCTGATCACCGAAGTTAAGCAATGTCGGGCGCGGTCAGTACTTGGATGGGTGACCGCTTGGGAACACCGCGTGCCGTTGTCTCCTTTTTTCCCGTTTTTTTTTATTATTTTCGTCATGGATCCTGAATTTACACTGAGGCCTCCTGCAACTGCTAAATTAATGTGATTTTTAAAATTTAGCTTTGGATCTCCGATTCTTTAGATTCTTGTTAGATAGGAATCGAAAACAGTTGTTGGTGGACATAGTTCAAAGGGCCAATTTTCTGATACGGAACCCAAAAGAGAAAAGCCTGGATCATGAGGAAATGGTACGACAACGGCCATACCACATTGAAAGCACCGGTTCTCGTCTGATCACCGAAGTTAAGCAATGTCGGGCGCGGTCAGTACTTGGATGGGTGACCGCTTGGGAACACCGCGTGCCGTTGTGTCCTTTTTTCCCGTTTTTTTTATTATTTTCGTCATGGATCCTGAATTTACACTGAGGCCTCCTGCAACTGCTAAATTAATGTGATTTTTAAAATTTAGCTTTGGATCTCCGATTCTTTAGATTCTTGTTAGACAGGAATCGAAAACAGTTGTTGGTGGACATAGTTCAAAGGACCAATTTTCTGATACGGAACCCAAAAGAGAAAAGCCTGGATCATGAGGAAATGGTACGACAACGGCCATACCACATTGAAAGCACCGGTTCTCGTCTGATCACCGAAGTTAAGCAATGTCGGGCGCGGTCAGTACTTGGATGGGTGACCGCTTGGGAACACCGCGTGCCGTTGTCTCCTTTTTTCCCGTTTTTTTTATTATTTTCGTCATGGATCCTGAATTTACACTGAGGCCTCCTGCAACTGCTAAATTAATGTGATTTTTAAAATTTAGCTTTGGATCTCCGATTCTTTAGATTCTTGTTAGATAGGAATCGAAAACAGTTGTTGGTGGACATAGTTCAAAGGGCCAATTTTCTGATACGGAACCCAAAAGAGAAAAGCCTGGATCATGAGGAAATGGTACGACAACGGCCATACCACATTGAAAGCACCGGTTCTCGTCTGATCACCGAAGTTAAGCAATGTCGGGCGCGGTCAGTACTTGGATGGGTGACCGCTTGGGAACACCGCGTGCCGTTGTCTCCTTTTTTCCCGTTTTTTTTATTATTTTCGTCATGGATCCTGAATTTACACTGAGGCCTCCTGCAACTGCTAAATTAATGTGATTTTTAAAATTTAGCTTTGGATCTCCGATTCTTTAGATTCTTGTTAGATAGGAATCGAAAACAGTTGTTGGTGGACATAGTTCAAAGGGCCAATTTTCTGATACGGAACCCAAAAGAGAAAAGCCTGGATCATGAGGAAATGGTACGACAACGGCCATACCACATTGAAAGCACCGGTTCTCGTCTGATCACCGAAGTTAAGCAATGTCGGGCGCGGTCAGTACTTGGATGGGTGACCGCTTGGGAACACCGCGTGCCGTTGTCTCCTTTTTCCCGTTTTTTTTATTATTTTCGTCATGGATCCTGAATTTACACTGAGGCCTCCTGCAACTGCTAAATTAATGTGATTTTTAAAATTTAGCTTTGGATCTCCGATTCTTTAGATTCTTGTTAGATAGGAATCGAAAACAGTTGTTGGTGGACATAGTTCAAAGGGCCAATTTTCTGATACGGAACCCAAAAGAGAAAAGCCTGGATCATGAGGAAATGGTACGACAACGGCCATACCACATTGAAAGCACCGGTTCTCGTCTGATCACCGAAGTTAAGCAATGTCGGGCGCGGTCAGTACTTGGATGGGTGACCGCTTGGGAACACCGCGTGCCGTTGTCTCCTTTTTTCCCGTTTTTTTTATTATTTTCGTCATGGATCCTGAATTTACACTGAGGCCTCCTGCAACTGCTAAATTAATGTGATTTTTAAAATTTAGCTTTGGATCTCCGATTCTTTAGATTCTTGTTAGATAGGAATCGAAAACAGTTGTTGGTGGACATAGTTCAAAGGGCCAATTTTCTGATACGGAACCCAAAAGAGAAAAGCCTGGATCATGAGGAAATGGTACGACAACGGCCATACCACATTGAAAGCACCGGTTCTCGTCTGATCACCGAAGTTAAGCAATGTCGGGCGCGGTCAGTACTTGGATGGGTGACCGCTTGGGAACACCGCGTGCCGTTGTCTCCTTTTTTCCCGTTTTTTTTTATTATTTTCGTCATGGATCCTGAATTTACACTGAGGCCTCCTGCAACTGCTAAATTAATGTGATTTTTAAAATTTAGCTTTGGATCTCCGATTCTTTAGATTCTTGTTAGATATGAATCGAAAACAGTTGTTGGTGGACATAGTTCAAAGGGCCAATTTTCTGATACGGAACCCAAAAGAGAAAAGCCTGGATCATGAGGAAATGGTACGACAACGGCCATACCACATTGAAAGCACCGGTTCTCGTCTGATCACCGAAGTTAAGCAATGTCGGGCGCGGTCAGTACTTGGATGGGTGACCGCTTGGGAACACCGCGTGCCGTTGTCTCCTTTTTTCCCGTTTTTTTTTATTATTTTCGTCATGGATCCTGAATTTACACTGAGGCCTCCTGCAACTGCTAAATTAATGTGATTTTTAAAATTTAGCTTTGGATCTCCGATTCTTTAGATTCTTGTTAGATAGGAATCGAAAACAGTTGTTGGTGGACATAGTTCAAAGGGCCAATTTTCTGATACGGAACCCAAAAGAGAAAAGCCTGGATCATGAGGAAATGGTACGACAACGGCCATACCACATTGAAAGCACCGGTTCTCGTCTGATCACCGAAGTTAAGCAATGTCGGGCGCGTTCAGTACTTGGATGGGTGACCGCTTGGGAACACCGCGTGCCGTTGTCTCCTTTTTTCCCGTTTTTTTTTATTATTTTCGTCATGGATCCTGAATTTACACTGAGGCCTCCTGCAACTGCTAAATTAATGTGATTTTTAAAATTTAGCTTTGGATCTCCGATTCTTTAGATTCTTGTTAGATAGGAATCGAAAACAGTTGTTGGTGGACATAGTTCAAAGGGCCAATTTTCTGATACGGAACCCAAAAGAGAAAAGCCTGGATCATGAGGAAATGGTACGACAACGGCCATACCACATTGAAAGCACCGGTTCTCGTCTGATCACCGAAGTTAAGCAATGTCGGGCGCGGTCAGTACTTGGATGGGTGACCGCTTGGGAACACCGCGTGCCGTTGTCTCCTTTTTTCCCGTTTTTTTTATTATTTTCGTCATGGATCCTGAATTTACACTGAGGCCTCCTGCAACTGCTAAATTAATGTGATTTTTAAAATTTAGCTTTGGATCTCCGATTCTTTAGATTCTTGTTAGATAGGAATCGAAAACAGTTGTTGGTGGACATAGTTCAAAGGGCCAATTTTCTGATACGGAACCCAAAAGAGAAAAGCCTGGATCATGAGGAAATGGTACGACAACGGCCATACCACATTGAAAGCACCGGTTCTCGTCTGATCACCGAAGTTAAGCAATGTCGGGCGCGGTCAGTACTTGGATGGGTGACCGCTTGGGAACACCGCGTGCCGTTGTCTCCTTTTTTCCCGTTTTTTTTATTATTTTCGTCATGGATCCTGAATTTACACTGAGGCCTCCTGCAACTGCTAAATTAATGTGATTTTTAAAATTTAGCTTTGGATCTCCGATTCTTTAGATTCTTGTTAGATAGGAATCGAAAACAGTTGTTGGTGGACATAGTTCAAAGGGCCAATTTTCTGATACGGAACCCAAAAGAGAAAAGCCTGGATCATGAGGAAATGGTACGACAACGGCCATACCACATTGAAAGCACCGGTTCTCGTCTGATCACCGAAGTTAAGCAATGTCGGGCGCGGTCAGTACTTGGATGGGTGACCGCTTGGGAACACCGCGTGCCGTTGTCTCCTTTTTTCCCGTTTTTTTTTATTATTTTCGTCATGGATCCTGAATTTACACTGAGGCCTCCTGCAACTGCTAAATTAATGTGATTTTTAAAATTTAGCTTTGGATCTCCGATTCTTTAGATTCTTGTTAGATATGAATCGAAAACAGTTGTTGGTGGACATAGTTCAAAGGGCCATTTTTCTGATACGGAACCCAAAAGAGAAAAGCCTGGATCATGAGGAAATGGTACGACAACGGCCATACCACATTGAAAGCACCGGTTCTCGTCTGATCACCGAAGTTAAGCAATGTCGGGCGCGGTCAGTACTTGGATGGGTGACCGCTTGGGAACACCGCGTGCCGTTGTCTCCTTTTTTCCCGTTTTTTTTTATTATTTTCGTCATGGATCCTGAATTTACACTGAGGCCTCCTGCAACTGCTAAATTAATGTGATTTTTAAAATTTAGCTTTGGATCTCCGATTCTTTAGATTCTTGTTAGATAGGAATCGAAAACAGTTGTTGGTGGACATAGTTCAAAGGGCCAATTTTCTGATACGGAACCCAAAAGAGAAAAGCCTGGATCATGAGGAAATAGTACGACAACGGCCATACCACATTGAAAGCACCGGTTCTCGTCTGATCACCGAAGTTAAGCAATGTCGGGCGCGGTCAGTACTTGGATGGGTGACCGCTTGGGAACACCGCGTGCCGTTGTCTCCTTTTTTCCCGTTTTTTTTTATTATTTTCGTCATGGATCCTGAATTTACACTGAGGCCTCCTGCAACTGCTAAATTAATGTGATTTTTAAAATTTAGCTTTGGATCTCCGATTCTTTAGATTCTTGTTAGATTGGAATCGAAAACAGTTGTTGGTGGACATAGTTCAAAGGGCCAATTTTCTGATACGGAACCCAAAAGAGAAAAGCCTGGATCATGAGGAAATGGTACGACAACGGCCATACCACATTGAAAGCACCGGTTCTCGTCTGATCACCGAAGTTAAGCAATGTCGGGCGCGGTCAGTACTTGGATGGGTGACCGCTTGGGAACACCGCGTGCCGTTGTCTCCTTTTTTCCCGTTTTTTTTATTATTTTCGTCATGGATCCTGAATTTACACTGAGGCCTCCTGCAACTGCTAAATTAATGTGATTTTTAAAATTTAGCTTTGGATCTCCGATTCTTTAGATTCTTGTTAGATAGGAATCGAAAACAGTTGTTGGTGGACATAGTTCAAAGGGCCAATTTTCTGATACGGAACCCAAAAGAGAAAAGCCTGGATCATGAGGAAATGGTACGACAACGGCCATACCACATTGAAAGCACCGGTTCTCGTCTGATCACCGAAGTTAAGCAATGTCGGGCGCGGTCAGTACTTGGATGGGTGACCGCTTGGGAACACCGCGTGCCGTTGTCTCCTTTTTCCCGTTTTTTTTATTATTTTCGTCATGGATCCTGAATTTACACTGAGGCCTCCTGCAACTGCTAAATTAATGTGATTTTTAAAATTTAGCTTTGGATCTCCGATTCTTTAGATTCTTGTTAGATAGGAATCGAAAACAGTTGTTGGTGGACATAGTTCAAAGGGCCAATTTTCTGATACGGAACCCAAAAGAGAAAAGCCTGGATCATGAGGAAATGGTACGACAGCGGCCATACCACATTGAAAGCACCGGTTCTCGTCTGATCACCGAAGTTAAGCAATGTCGGGCGCGGTCAGTACTTGGATGGGTGACCGCTTGGGAACACCGCGTGCCGTTGTCTCCTTTTTTCCCGTTTTTTTTATTATTTTCGTCATGGATCCTGAATTTACACTGAGGCCTCCTGCAACTGCTAAATTAATGTGATTTTTAAAATTTAGCTTTGGATCTCCGATTCTTTAGATTCTTGTTAGATAGGAATCGAAAACAGTTGTTGGTGGACATAGTTCAAAGGGCCAATTTTCTGATACGGAACCCAAAAGAGAAAAGCCTGGATCATGAGGAAATGGTACGACAACGGCCATACCACATTGAAAGCACCGGTTCTCGTCTGATCACCGAAGTTAAGCAATGTCGGGCGCGGTCAGTACTTGGATGGGTGACCGCTTGGGAACACCGCGTGCCGTTGTCTCCTTTTTTCCCGTTTTTTTTTATTATTTTCGTCATGGATCCTGAATTTACACTGAGGCCTCCTGCAACTGCTAAATTAATGTGATTTTTAAAATTTAGCTTTGGATCTCCGATTCTTTAGATTCTTGTTAGATAGGAATCGAAAACAGTTGTTGGTGGACATAGTTCAAAGGGCCAATTTTCTGATACGGAACCCAAAAGAGAAAAGCCTGGATCATGAGGAAATGGTACGACAACGGCCATACCACATTGAAAGCACCGGTTCTCGTCTGATCACCGAAGTTAAGCAATGTCGGGCGCGGTCAGTACTTGGATGGGTGACCGCTTGGGAACACCGCGTGCCGTTGTGTCCTTTTTTCCCGTTTTTTTTATTATTTTCGTCATGGATCCTGAATTTACACTGAGGCCTCCTGCAACTGCTAAATTAATGTGATTTTTAAAATTTAGCTTTGGATCTCCGATTCTTTAGATTCTTGTTAGACAGGAATCGAAAACAGTTGTTGGTGGACATAGTTCAAAGGACCAATTTTCTGATACGGAACCCAAAAGAGAAAAGCCTGGATCATGAGGAAATGGTACGACAACGGCCATACCACATTGAAAGCACCGGTTCTCGTCTGATCACCGAAGTTAAGCAATGTCGGGCGCGGTCAGTACTTGGATGGGTGACCGCTTGGGAACACCGCGTGCCGTTGTCTCCTTTTTTCCCGTTTTTTTTATTATTTTCGTCATGGATCCTGAATTTACACTGAGGCCTCCTGCAACTGCTAAATTAATGTGATTTTTAAAATTTAGCTTTGGATCTCCGATTCTTTAGATTCTTGTTAGATAGGAATCGAAAACAGTTGTTGGTGGACATAGTTCAAAGGGCCAATTTTCTGATACGGAACCCAAAAGAGAAAAGCCTGGATCATGAGGAAATGGTACGACAACGGCCATACCACATTGAAAGCACCGGTTCTCGTCTAGTTGCAACCCAGCAGCGGTAGCGATAGGTTGTGACTGAACAAAGTGTGCGCGGCAGTAAAGTGAACAGTGAATAAAAACGTGCAAGCCTTAGGGCTAAGACAATTTACAAACAATATAAACTATAATATGTACAGAAGAACTGTACAGTGTTAATAAGTGCAAACAGTGAAAAAACAATTAAATTAATATAGGGGTAAGGACAAAAAACACTTTTACAAACAGTGCGCGAGGCCGACAGCGACGGAAAAAGTTAAATTTAAAGCACCCGCATGCAGCGGGATAATTAAGACAAAACAGCGGATAAGATTGAAATGCGTCACCGAGGCGGAACGTAAATTAATAAAAAACAAGCTAAAAAGACAGTTCAAACCGTGTAAAATCAGACATGATAATTTAACAAGCGAACTAAGTGCGGTTAAACGGCAAGAAAACGAAGAATACCCGAAACAAACAATGGAAATACCGGGACATTCCAGCGACAGGGAGTCGCCAGTCTGTGACATAGAAATGACCTCGACCGCAGATAATCCGGACGTGGGATACACAAAGGTCCCAGCAAACAAAAGAAGAAAGAAGGGTACGTCCGAGCGACCTTCGACACACAAAGCAAGCAATTCGCAAGACACGGAGCGGCAAGTAGTAATTAGCCCAAACAGATTTCAACCGCTGGACCCGGACAGTGAATCAGAATGCGAAGAGGACAGTAGCAACGGGATTAACAAAGAACAAGTGCCCCCCCCCCAATAGTATTACATAAAAAACCCGAAGACAGCAAACTATTTATCCAAACGATCAAGGAATATGTAAATAACGATTTCCAAGTTAGACACACAAGTACTGGAATGAATATATACACCACGAGTCTACAAGACTGGAACACACTAAAGGAGAAACTCAACGATAAAAAGATATCGTGCCACACATATACATTAAAACAAAATAAAACTCACGCTTTCGTCCTGCGTGGGCTAGACCACGCCCCAGATGCATTACAAATAGCCAAACCATTGGGAGAGAAGCAATTAAAAATAGTTAATGTGTTCCGCATGAACAACACGTCCAGACCACTCTATCTAGTGACTACAAACAAAAGTGAAACACTAAAAACAATAGAGAAAGTGAAAACAATAGACTACACGCGTATTACGTGGGACAAATATCACAATAATCGACGAATTACACAGTGCCACAGATGCCAAACATGGGGACACGCAACATCAAACTGCTTCGCCAAACCCAGGTGCCTTAAATGTGCAGGCAACCACTGGACGAAGGAATGCGACAAACAAGATAGGGAAACGCCAGCCACCTGTGCCAACTGCCGGGGAAGTCACCCCGCCAATTCAACCGAATGTCCACAATACAAACAAAAGGTGGAATGGCTGGACGCTAAAAAAGCAAATCAGGACAGGAAAGCGACGGTAAGTCGACGAATTCCACCCAACATAAGTAGCAGGGCGGAATTTCCCTTCATTCAGCCACAAACAGCCAGGCAAGAGACGACAACAGGCGCCGATCAAGAGGTCCGTCCACCCACCAATAGCAGCTGGGCCCGGCAAGTGACTACACAACCACAAGCTCCGCCCACCCGAACAATCGACAACAGGTTCGCATCACAACAGCAACAAGCTGCTCCCACCAGGAGCGACGGCAGGGCTCCGGATCAACTACAATGCTTCCAAGCATTAACGGCAGAAGTGAACAGGTTAAATAGTTTAATTAACATAGGTGCGTTAGTGACAGCACTAAAGGACTTAAATAATATATTAGCGAATTGTCCCACAGTACAGGAAAGATTTTTTGCCACACTAGAATTCACTAACAATATTAACCAATATGGATTTTAAGCTTAAGATCGTAACATGGAATGCAAACGGAATCAAATCCAGAATAGGACAACTAATAAACTTCTTAAACAGGCATAAAGTAGATATCATATTAATTAACGAAACTAAATTAAAACTAGAGGATAAGTTTAGGATTAAGGGATTTACAGTAATAAGAAAAGACAGACGAGATAACTCGGGTTACGGTGGAGTTGCAATAGTAATCAAAAACAACGTACCCTACATGCAGTTACCTGAAGTCAATGTAACAACTGAATCCTAAAGCTTTGGTTTCCTAGGAAGCGGTGCCGTCATTTAACGGCCGTAAAAATACGGTGGGTGACAAGACGCACCGCCAAAAAACGTTGCTGAACTGATTCGTACCATACTGGCTCAGCGCTTCAGATGAGACGACACCGCTCTATTACATTGGGTGTGCGCTACCGCTCTTTTGGAAAACACTTCGCTTAAAATACACGATACAGTTTTTCGTGATGTCACCCACCGTATTTTGACAACCGTTAAATGACGGCACCGCTTCCTAGGAAACCAAAGCTTTAGGGATCACACTTACAGACAAAACAAACATAATCGCCACATACAACAAACCACGAAACAAAATTAGCGTACACGATCTAGATCAGCTAACAATAGGAAACAAAACACTAGTTATAGGTGACCTAAACGCTAGACACTCCGATTGGAATTGCAACAGAAACAACACTAACGGATTAACCATACGCAAATACGCGGACGATAACAATTTAATCATTTTAAACACAGACACACATACACACTACCCAGAAAATAACACAACACCCACGACAATTGACATTATTATCAATAAAAACGTAACACGAATTACACAACCAATATCCCTAGCTGAACTAGACTCTGATCACAATCCGGTGGTTTTTGAACTACTTAATCAAAATAAAGAAGATCACAACACTAAAAAGACATCTTACAAAAAAACAACTTGGAAAAAGTTTAGGGAAACACTGGACAAGTTAATAACAATTAACAGACAAATAAACACACCCCAAGAAATTGAGGAAGCAGTACAAACATATACCAAAGCATTGCAAACAGCCAAACATAGGCACACGCAAAACATAAAAATGGACAACAACAAAGACACTCTTACACAGGAAATCAAAGACCTGATCACAACAAGAAATCAGACAAGAAGGGACTGGCAAAGGACCAGAAACCCGGACACAAAGACAAAACTGAATAGGGAAAGTCAAGAAATCAAACGTAAAATCACAAAACACAATAATGATAAATGGACCGCACTATTAGAAAGCCTGTCCCCCAGGGATAATAGCCTCTGGAAGATTACAAAAAGACTAAAACGACCATTCAAACTAACAAGTACACTTAAAAAACAAAACGGCGAAGCCATATTTACTGACAAAAAGAAAGCAGACCTATTAGCTGAGACGTTTAAAAAAGTACACGACTTAGACGAGACAAACAACACAGACGAACAAAACGACATAAAAAACACAACAGACGAATTCCTCTCCCAAATCCACCCCTCAACTCCCACACAAATAGCCAAACTCCTCACATCCCCCAGAGAAATAAATAACGCAATTAAAACACTGCCAAACAACAAGGCTCCAGGGCCGGACACAATAAGCAACATAATCCTAAAAAACTTAAACAAAAAAGCACTAGCACAACTTACATACATAATTAACTCCATACTAAAAACATCCTACTTCCCCACACAATTCAAAGCAGCAATAGTCGTCCCCTTACCAAAACCCGGCAAGAATCATTCCTATCCAATTAATTACAGACCAATCAGCCTACTAAACACCCTTGCAAAACTAACAGAAAAAATTATACTAGACAGAATCAACAGAACAGACAAAAAACTCAAAATTACTACAGACCACCAATTTGGATTTAGACCTAAACACAACACAACAAGTAACAAGAATAGCAACAGACGTAATAAAAAACTTTAACAAGAGCAAAGTAACAGTTATGACGCTCTTTGATATACAAAAAGCATTCGACACTGTGTGGGTTCAGGGGCTATTATACAAAATGATTCAATACAACTTTCCCCCGAACTTAATAAAATTAACAAATTCATACATGAAAAATAGAAGATTTCAAGTAAAAATTAATAATGCATTATCAGTTCAAAAAACAGTAAATGCGGGAGTCCCACAGGGGTCGGTCCTCGGTCCCCGCCTCTTCACACTTCACGACTTCACATAAACGACCTTCCAACATTTCAACAAACAAACTTAGCACTTTACGCAGATGACACCGCGATCTACGCGCATTCCTTCGCAGCGGAAGTAGCAAATCGTCAAATGCAAATTCATGTAAATAAACTAACTAATTATTATAAAAAGTGGAAGATAACCATTAACCCCGATAAAACAGAACAGATAATTTTCACAAGAAAGCACACTAACAAAAGGATCTTCACACCACTCAGGGTTAACGATCATATAATAAGACCGCAGCCTGCGGTAAAATATTTAGGCGTCACACTCGACAATAGACTAAATTTCAAGGAACACATTAAGCAAACAGTTAAGAAAGCACACAAAGCGGTAAGGGTGCTGTACTCGTTACTAGCTAAAAACGCAAAAACATCAAAGCAAAATAAAAAACTAATCTACACGTCAACAATTAGGCCGATAATAACATACGGTGCGCCAGTCTGGTGCAATTTAACAAAAACGGCACTAAAACCCCTACAGGTAATGCAGAACAAATGCCTTAGGTTAATTAACAATGCCGACAGATATACACGAATAACAGAACTACACGACATGACAGAAATAGAAACGATACAAGAACACATAAACAGAACATCACAAACATTTTACAAAACACAAATGGCAGCAAACAGACTTACACGAAACATAACGAACACACGCAGAAACAACACAAATGTGCCACCAAAACACAAACTCCCATATCAAAATCTACCTATTTTTAATGAGGATCTGTAACAAATAACAGTACAAGCCGAACAGGCATACTAATCGATTAATTACTGTAAACAAGTGTAATTAAATGTATATATGTAAATAATTAGGATAAGTCTAGGTTAAGATAAATACGTAAGTAGGTTTTTTTTTAAAATTTTTCCTGCAAGTGAAAGTGAAAGTGAAAAGCACAAATAACATTAAAGGCGCAAACAACGCAAGCATTAATTATCGTGTCAAACAAAATAAACATATAAAGCATGTCCGGGAAATAGAGAGACCAAATGAATTCAAACTGTATTTTATTGTCTTAGAACATAAAACTCTTAAACTAACATTTTAAATAGTCTAACATTTCCTCTTGTCAGTTATGTCACACATGGCCCCCTGAACTCCTTTGTATCCAATTTCACGAATAACTTTATAGGCATGGTCCATGACAGCTTTTCCCGATTCCTTAGAAATCTCCTAGGCTATTTTCTTCCAAACAAGTTTAAAAGATCTAAGATTTTTGGGTGTCTTGGATCGCTTTGAATACCTTTGTTTACACAATGCCAAAAATTTTTTAATTCCTCTTGCCTGAGGAACATTGGGTGAGTTTTCTGTTTTAGGTCCAAATTCAATGCCTTCACTGGTCAGGCAGTCGGTAACAATTTTTGAGTAATGGCAGGTTGCCAAATCCGGTCAGAATAAAATTTCGTCGTGATTGTGATGTTTAAGGATAAAAGGAATCAATCTCCTCTTTATACATTCTTCAATATAAATTTTTCCTGTGAGGGTTCTAGTAGAAGTGCAGGGTTTGAAAAGTGACCATTTCCATCAACAGCCTGTCAAATCAAGTATTATACGGAAATTTGGATACTTTTTTAAATTTATGTACGTATGCCAGTTGTTTATGGTTTGCTGCATGTAGAAACGTACGTCCACATTGCTCAGAAGGATTTAAGGCTATATGGGTTTAATCGTCGATGCAGTTTTAACATCACTATTGCAATGATTTTCAAAATATTGAATAACGCACTTTGCAAAACACTCGTTTTCTTTACGCGGCATTTTTCAGTTTGACATAATATATTAAATTTGTTTTTACCCATGGTTACTAGATAAAAATGCCTATCAAAACGACCTACTAAATTATAAGTAACTCCAGTTAGTTATTCACATTTCCTACAAAGAGGTATGTCTCCCGACTTCCCGGACATGCTTTATAAAGATAAAATTCAAGAGATAGAATAGGTACTTTTAAACTGTAAAAATTATCATTAAATATTCCGCAGCACAAACAACTACCGGCTCACTAACTGTGATTGGTGAACTGGAACTAGTTGCAGTGCAGTAAAATATATGTACATGAAATTTAAAATAAACGTCTTTGTTGTTGTTGTTGTTGGTTCTCGCCTGATCATCGAAGTTAAGCAATGTCGGGCGCGGTCAGTACTTGGATGGGTGACCGCTTGGGAACACCGCGTGCCGTTGTCTCCTTTTTTCCCTTTTTTTTATTATTGTCGTCATCGATCCTGAATTTACACTGAGGTCTCCTGCATCTGCTAAATTAATGTGATTTTTAAAATGTAGCTTTGGATCTCCGATTCTTTAGATTCTTGTTAGATAGGAATCGAAAACAGTTGTTGGTGGACATAGTTCAAAGGACAAATTTTCTGATACGGAACCCAAAAGAGAAAAGCCTGGATCATGAGAAAATGGTATGACAACGGCCATACCACATTGAAAGCACCGGTTCTCGTCTAACTACCGGCTCACTAACTGTGATTGGTGAACTGGAACTAGTTGCAGTGCAGTAAAATATATGTACATGAAATTTAAAATAAACGTCTTTGTTGTTGTTGTTGTTGTTTTGGTTCTCGTCTGATCATCGAAGTTAAGCAATGTCGGGCGCGGTCAGTACTTGGATGGGTGACCGCTTGGGAACACCGCGTGCCGTTGTCTCCTTTTTTCCCTTTTTTTTTATTATTTTCGTCATCGATCCTGAATTTACACTGAGGCCTCCTGCAACTGCTAAATTAATGTGATTTTTAAAATTTAGCTTTGGATCTCCGATTCTTTAGATTCTTGTTAGATAGGAATCGTAAACAGTTGTTGGTGGACATAGTTCAAAGGACCAATTTTCTGATACGGAACCCAAAAGAGAAAAGCCTGGATCATGAGAAAATGGTACGACAACGGCCATACCACATTGAAAGCACAAAGCACCGGTTCTCGTCTGATCGGGCGCGGTCTGTAGTTGGATGGGTGACCGCTTGGGACCACCGCGTGCCGTCATTTTCTTTTTTACCTTTTATTTATATTGAAGTCTCTAGCAACTGCTAAATCAATGTCATTTTTAAAATTTGTAGGTATGGCTAGGCGTTTTTAGACTTTTTAAAACTATATCGCTGCATATAAAGCTGCACTGCACACTGCACTTACAATGACCAGAGTTAATTATTAATAAAATTAAAGAATACGTCAATGGGTAAAGGCATTTGTTATTATTTAAACTTTCTATGAACAATAATATCACCATGTCTGTGTTTTTAATGATGTTATTTTCGGCTTTATAACTCTTTCTACTAGTGGTATCTCTTACCAAGAGTTTCAGAAGTGAATTATTTTATCCGTAATTCCACTTGCAACTAGTAGGTACAGTTTATCGACTGTGACGACAGTGTTAACATATTTTAAGAAATACGTATACATGTATTTTTAGTTTGTACTAACAGACGAATTAAACCGCAAGGTACTGAGTATTGGTTATCCTAATTAATTAAAGCATTTATATTTGTTTAGTGGTTAGCGAATTGCGTGTATATTTAAGTGTAAAAATTACTTATTAGAAGCATATGCCTGCTTAATTTCAGCTAAAAAAAATTGCTTAGAACTCTATTTTCATAAAATTAAAATCTAATTAGAACAATAAATGATTTTCTATAAAATCTTCCTTTCTAAATAAACGTTTTTGCGTTCTAACTACATATTGTCAGTCATACATCTATGATGAGCAATAATAAACAAGGAAAGGAAAGCGGTGCGGTGCTAATTGAAAGAACATACGTATTTCTCAGAAACATCTACGTAAGGCTAAAAATTAAATTAGCGAAATTTTCGTTCATATAAAAGTAAACGAAGTATTCCAAATTCACTTTGTGTGTTAAGAGCCTCCACAATGAAAAGTGTAAGTATTTTGTGACCAGCGGTAAAAAGGGAATTTATGAAGATTTTTACGCAGGTACTTCTTGGCATTTTTGTGTTCGTTCTTGTATCGGACAGCCCTTTATGGGCTTTACCTGTGCTTCCTGATGATGAAAATGCACAAATATTTAAAGAGACTTTAAACGATACCAACGGTACAGCACACGATTTGTAAGTGTCTTTTCTTTTTTTGTGCATGCTAAAATTCAGAAAAGGAAAATGAATTTGCTTTTAAACCATTTAAATAATCTATAAGGCGAGATTCTTTTTTCTTTTAATTTGGTTTTGATTTATTATTAAATTGCGTTTACATTTTGCAGGTATGTTATTAGAACTGTCGTGTATGAAGTTGGTATTCTAACAGATGCAGATAACGATACTGATAGTTCAAACGAAACGTAAGTTGCTTGGATTTTTAAATTATGGTTCTAAATACGACTCGCGCATCACTCAACATGAGTTTTAACAAATAAAATTGACAGTTCTTTTAATGGCTTTTTTATAAATTTCGGCGTCAAATTTTTAACGAAAAAGAAGTAGTTAACTGTGCCACAGTTTTCTTTACTGCCCTCGAATTGACTAAAACTAATTAAATATCAAATTTTCACAGGTAAAGTTTTCACTTTGAATAACAACTTTAATTAATCAATACAAACAGCAAAATATGCACTTTACAAGAAAATATTTTCATTATTGAGTCATTATATTCTACCCGCATACCGTATAACAGTATTGTATGAGAGCGGCACACATCATTTTACACAGGAAAGTCACAGCCATCTAGATATGTAAGTTTTTTTAACCACCCTGTACTAAATTATTTAATCATATAGCATATACTATTCAGTTCTTCTTATCAATAGAGAAATGATAATGCTTTTAATTTATTATTTTTTCTTTTCCAATCTTAACAAGAGAACATACGTACAGTTGTGGACAGAAAAAAATAGGACAGTGTTTTTTTTCTAGTTTAAAACGGCCCCTGTGTTGTAATTTGATTGCAAGTCAATCTGACAAATATCATAATTATAAAGCCAAAATCAAGTAACTAAATTTTATAGAATAAAGTTTACTTGATTTTTCGAGTTGTCCTATTTTTTTCTGTCCAGAACTGTACATACAACCATCAGTTATTGTTACGTAATCATCGTATTTAAAAATTATGTTAGAATAAACTGAGTTTTTAAACTTTTTTAAAGAAAAAACTTGTTTCTTCAAAGTCCTCTATATAGATATTATTAACACTATAGACAATAATGGGGATCCCATGGCCGTTCCAAACGCTTGTTGATAGAATCTTCAGTTGAATGAGGCGTGGAGGAATTCTAAGCTGTATCGATTTACCAATTTACACATCAAACCTTTCACCCACAAGGCCTTTTGAATATCGAGTAACACCACTGACACTTTGCTTTTGTTGAAATTTTTAATTATGTCATTTGTGATTTTTGTCACCTAATTGGTGTTCTGTGATTATTTTGAGTTTTTTGTCTATTCGGTCTAGTCTGTTTAGTACCTATTATTTTTTCGGTTAGTTTTGCCCCGAGGGTATTAAGGAAGCTAATGGGTCTGTAATTTTTGGATCCAAGTAGTTCTTGCCAGGTCTAGGCAAGGGCGTGACTATTGCAAACTTCCACGAATAAGGAAAAGGAGATGTCTTTAGAGTTGCGCTTGTTATGTAAGTTATTTGCACTATTGCTTTTTTGGATATGTTCTTTAGGATGATATCAATTTGATCGGGACCAGGGACTTTATTATTAGGGTGTTTTCTAATGTTGTTCGCGATTTCGCTGGGAGTGGCAAGAAGGTTGGACAGCTGAGTAGGGATATACGGTAGTTTTTGGAGAGAAATTCTTTACTTGTTTTGGTTAAGTATATCGTTTTATTCGTCTGTATTGGATGTCTCGTCTAGGTCGTATACTTTTCTGAATGTATCGGCTAGGAGTTCCACTTTCTTTTTGTAGACGACGTCATTGTCTGATTTCTTCAGGGTGTTTGCCGATTTAAAAAGTCGTTTGAGCTTCTTTGTGATGTTCCAAAGACTGTTGTCTGTAGGAAATGGATTCTAGGAAAGTGGTCCATTTGTTGTTTTTAAAACTTCTATTTCGTGCTTAATTTGTCAGTTAGTCCTATTTAACAGGGCTTTGGTGTCAGGGTTGTTAGTTCGTTGCCAATTCCTGCGGGTTTCGGTTCTTAGCCTTGTAAGAGTGTCTTTGAAGTGCTCGATTGTTATAATTTTTGTGAAACTGTATTAGGCTGTTTTGAGGGAAGTTGAGAAATTTTGAACTGCGTTGTCGATTTTGGTGGTGGTATTTAGTTGACGAGTGATTCCTATTATTTGATCCAAAGTTTCCCTAAACGCTTTCCAATTGACGAATCAGATTGTTAGTAAATTGTGTAAGTAAGTACACTGTCACACACACAATATTATTTAAGTTGTTATGTACGCTGTTGTCTAATTTTAATGCTTAGGCACTGTTGACGACAGTTTAAATAAATAAATAAATAAATAAATAAATAAATAAATAAATTTGTTTGTGGAACATCTTTCTTTGACTGAGATATTCTATAGTTTAATTGTCTAACTTAAAGATAACGAGGTTATGGTCAGAGCCGAGCTCTGCAACGGAAATTGGATGGCTTATTTGAGTTACGTTGTTGCTAATTATTATATCTATCGTGGTGGGAGTGACAGGTATTATTGTCGGGGTAGTCAATGAGTGTGGCTGTATACATTACAAGACTACGAGATTGTTCCTGTCGCCTGCAAATTTTTGCAATGCCAGTCCGTTCTTATTGTTCCTGTTGCAGTTCCAATTAGTATGTTTCGCGTTGAAGTCGCCTATTAGAGGCAGTCTGTAAAGTACCTAGTTAGTATGCTGCCACAATAATAGTGCGGTCTGTCAGTAAGATACCAACTATTTGAACGGTAGCGTTGAAATTTTGTAACTGCAAGTGAGGTACGTTGTTCTTAATTAGAATGGTTTTCCCACCTGAACCTGAGTTATCGGGTTTGCCCTTTCTTATTATTACCTTTGATGTTAAATCTATCTATTGTTTTTAGTTTTGTTTCGTTTACTAAAAATATGTCGAACATGTGTAATTCAAAAATTAATTAATTGTCCTAGCCTGGTTTTTAACACCGTTTACGTTCCACGTTCCCATTACAAGTTTATACGCAAGCCATATTTGTCTATGTTAGTGGTAAATTCATAAACCAACACCTTATGTCGTTAATGCCTACCAAGACTCTGCATTCTATCAAAAGCAAGAGGCGGACACAAGAATACAAGGACCAATTGAGAGTTTAACAGAGCGACTACCCGTCAGTGACATTGTAGAGGAGGTCGAGGAAGACCTGCCTCAAGCTCCTCCAGCTGAAGTTTCCTTGGTAGTCGAATCCGGCGTCCAGGTCACCCCCCAAATTTCAAACACAAAAAGGTCAAAATATAACAGAAGAGCAAGGGTCGGACGTCAAGCCGAACGTAAGGATGCCGCGGCTGAGGCAATAAGTTATAGCGTGCCGGCGATTTCAAGAAGGAACCTTCTAGAAGCCGGACTACTAACAACAGATTAAGCATTGGAAGGCAGGTGTCATCCGAGAACGAGCAGTCTTCAGACACATCGGTATATTCCCCAAGCACCAGTGACAGCGAAAGATCAAGCAGAAGCAAGCGCAGAAAGTCTGAAAATCGTCCGTGTCACTTCGACAAAGCTCGTCCCCGGAAGACAGCAGTCTTGACGATCCAGGCCAAAACAATGTCCCAAACGCTCTTGAAGACTTAGGGGGAGTGGGACAGACTATCAGGGGCTTCCTGGAGGACATCTTCAATTCAAAGGAAGGCTGGTCGCAACTCGCCCGAGACCTATATGAAACAGCGGTCGTTAGCTCGGTCAAGAACGGTAAAGTAATAATGTCCAAAAAACTTGATGTCTGGCTAGAAGCTTTTACTAGGTCACCAAATATTCGACAACCAGGAAGGAAGGTTCAGACTTCACGTAAAACATCAAATATGCCGAACGCTGGTTGGCGAGATAAGCACAACGCACTGAGGGAATTATTTATAAACAAACTCAGCGATTTCAGTCCAACAGGAAGAGACTAGCGGAATGCATCTTAGATGACAAACCGTTAGTCCAGCGTAGATACACCGGCATCTTCGAAAGCGACTCTGCAGTAGATGGGGAGCCGATCACTGACTACAAAATCAACAATATTAAAGCCTTCCTTCCAGTGGCCGAAGTAGAAGTCCTGGCCATATCTTCGACCAAATTCGATGCCCCTAGGCCTGACCTAATCAGGCTGGAACACCTGAAAAGGGTAATAGTACAGCAACTCGTGCTGTTGCATACGTCATCATCCTGTTTGGGGTAATTCCTCGGGCCATGCAGGGCAGCAAAGCAATATCGCTACCAAAAGAATGCGATCCAAAACAAGTGGATAACTGGCGTCCTATAACCATCTCCAGTATACTCCTAAGCGCCTTAGTGCCCCCCCAATCCACCCAAACCAACGAGGTTTCGGAAAGGTGGACGGAGTGCTCCTAAATACCTTGACGCTGGAAACCATGATCAAGAACAAAAGGAAGAATCTCAAGTCGTACAACATTTTATCGCTAGATTTGCGAAAGGCTTTTGACATGGTCTCCCATCGATTCGTCGAAAGAGCACTTCGAAGATTTAGAATAGAGAAGGACGCCATCAGATTCATCATAGAAGGCTGTAGGGACTCCTTTACGTTGATCGACGTCGAAGACAGAAAAGCACGTCCCATTAACATTAACAGAGGCGTTAAACAAGGAGACCCCCTATCACCCATTCTGTTAAGCTTGGTCGTTGACGAGCTTATTTGTCAAATTGAAGAGCGAGAAGATGGGATGATAATATCGGACCACTTACGGGTATCAGTGATGGGCTACGCGGGCGACTTAGTGCTCCTGGCAGATAGGCCAAAGGACGCAAATAAGAAACTAATTCGCGCAGTAAGTTTCTTCGAAAATAGATGTTTGATCCTGACTACGGAAAAGGGCGTCGCTCTTACGTCAGGAGGTGTGCAAGGCAAAAAGATCTTATTTACACATACCAAACCTTTATTTTATAGTGGAGGCAAAAGCCTAAAACAACTCAGTCCAGATGAGTTCTTCAAATACCTGGGCGGTAGGTATTCTTACATGGGGCAATCAAGATCTTGCATCGAAAGGCTTAGAACCCACCTTAAACGGTTAGAGGCCAGCTCAAAAGTTGAACATCTTAAAAGGCACATAAACGTGCTCCAAACGTGTGTTATGAGTCGTGTCAGCGAGTAGACGTAGTTTGCGGTGCTGTGGCTAAGTTAATCTATTATTATAAAGACGACAAGTGTTAAGTATTTCAAACCACATAATATCTAATCTATAAGGCTAATCTATAAGGCTTTCCAATGGCTGGTGACCGTCAGTTAAGATCTAACAGTAGCAGCGATGAAGATGCTACTGTGCAACGAATTGTTGCGAAATTGCTAGAAACAGACAAAGTTATGGATTTCATTAGTGAACGACTATGTGTGAAACTGGAGAAAAGGTTAGATGAGCTCTTTAAACCATATGTCGACAAAATAAATAATTTAGAACAACGATTACAAGACGCCAATAATAAGATCGAGGCTCGCGAACAATATTCTAGGCGTAACAACCTTAGAATATTTGGATTAGAAGAAAATAATGATGAAGATACAGATGTCATCGTCGCTAAATTCTGCAATGATCATTTTGGAGTTAATATTACGACGCAAGCCATTGATGTTAGCCACCGTACAGGAAAGAAGCATGATAGCAAACCTAGACCCATTATAGTGCGGTTTGTTAATCGCAGCCAGCGTGATTTTATTTATCGTAACAAATCCAAGTTAAAAGGTGCCTACAAAATAATTAAGGAAGATTTAACTTTTAATCGTGTTAAACTACTAAATATGGCTATTGAAAAGTTTGGTGTGATACACGTCAAGGTGAATGAAGTGGTGCATAAAGTGATATCGAATTCGGACTGGATGAAAATAAACTCTGTACATGATTAGTAGGCCCTGTACTGCAATGCGTCTGTTCAAGGTGTGTTACTTCTGTCTTGTACTTAATAAGTGTTTATTACTAGAAAAAATTTATTTCTTTTTTTTCTCATTGTATCATTTAATTAATTTTGATATATTATTTGCTTTAATTAAACTTAATTAGTCTAAAAAGTGGATAATATTCTAGAACAAATTCCGGATGTTGACTATAATGTAAATGGGACTAGTTCATACGGAGTAGATGACTATATCACTCATTTTGGTGGGGGTACTAATCTAATCTCTATTTTCCATTTAAATATAAGAAGTATAAATAAAAATTTTGATGAACTGTTACTACAATTGCAATTAATCGAGACCGACTTTGACATTATTGTACTCACTGAGACTTGTCAAATTAATTATGACCTGGATAAATTCCTGTTATCAAAATATAAATTACACTACAATAATGGTTGTTATAATCAAAACGATGGGGTGGTAGTTTATGTTAGAGATTGTGTTATCAATTATAAAGTTGAAGTAATTGTGAGTGATTTTGGTTTCAAGTTTATTCGGATTTATGGCGACAAAAATAATCAGGTATTTGGTGCTACTGCCGTTTATCGATCACCTTCTAGCAATGAGAATGAGTTTTTGCAAGATCTTGAAAATATTTTACCGGGATTTAATCAGAATATTGAAATATTTGTGGGTGATGTTAATATCGACATACTGGATAATGATAACAAATTATCAGGGAATTATTTAAATTTACTTCATGAATTCAGTTATCTAACCTACCTACAAAAACCCACTAGAGTAACAACTACTAATAAATCCTGCATTGATCACCTTTTTATACGATGTCAGTACCAGTTGTTGACCTATCTGTATCCTGTGGTACTTGAGACCCAAATAACTGACCACTATTCTACTGTGTTAATAATTAAGCATTTTGATATAACCAAAAATGTGTCTGTGCCTACAAACATAAATAATACTATAACTAAAATTGATTTTGAAAAATTATCTAATGTAATTTCAAAGGAGACTTGGATAGATGTACTTGAAGCACATGATGCGAATAATGCATCTCAACTATTTATTGCCAAATTAAAAACTTTGGTCTCAAATTCAGTAGTTATCATAAAAATAAAATCTAAATTAAAAAAATTAAAGCCTTGGATGACTAATGGCCTGTTAAAAGCATTAAGAGTGAGGGATAAATTAAGTAAACAAGTATTACTTAACCCTCATGATAAACAGATTCTTGGGCAATACAAAACTTATAGGAATTATTTAACCAGTTTAATTAGAATTAGCAAAGAAAATTATTACAAAACTAAAATTGCCTTAGCAAATGGAAATTTGAAAAAAACATGGCAGGTAATCAATGAAGCTACCAATTCACAACCTAAAAGTGAACATATTGATTCTATATTAGACAACGCATGTAACACATTAAACGAAGATGCAGATAAGGCAAATTTTTTTAATAAATACTTCCAGGATGTTGCTATTAATATGGCGAAGGCGATCGATAACAGTAATAACTATAATTTTTCAGATACATACAACCCCAACTCAATATTTCTGTTACCTGCTACAAATGATGAAGTAGAAAGACAGATAAAACTATTAAAAAATTCACATTCTTCTGGAATGGATTGCCTATCAAATAATTTAATTAAAAGATTTTGTTGTTTTATAATAAAACCGCTAGTTCATATTATTAATCTATGCTTTCGGTTAGGTAAATTTCCTTCGATATTTAAAATTGCCTTAATAATTCCCTTGCACAAATCTAAAGAAAAGAATAACGTGAATAATTACAGACATATATCACTTACAAATAGTGTCGGTAAAATAATAGAAAAATGTTTCAAAAATAGATTAATAAGCTTTTTAGAAAAAATTAATATTTTATCACAAACGCAATATGGTTTCAGAAATAATATGGGGACAAATGATGCAATTTTTGAGTTAACTAAAACTATTTATGAAAACTTGGATAATAATAAAAAAACCTTGGCTATTTTTCTTGATCTTACGAAAGCGTTTGACACTGTATCTCATCGAGCAATTTGTTGCAAATTAGACAACATTGGAATTAGAGGTCCTGCTAATGATTTTATAAAGTCATACTTGACAAATAGAAAGCAAATCGTCAAAGTAAATTCTTGCATTAGCAATGAACTAAAAGTTAAGATGGGTGTACCACAGGGAACTGTGTTGGGTCCCATTCTTTTTCTTATATATATCAATGATCTAACTAAGCTTGATATAAATGCTAAAATTATTTCATTTGCCGATGATACAGTGATCATTTTTGCAGCAGAGAACTGTGATGAGTTATTGCTGTTGGTTGAATATGGTATGGCATTAATAAAAAGTAAACTAAACTGTGACTTGCTACTTGCTATCATTAAATGTATCAAAAACAAAATTTATTTACTTTTCTTTAACAAACCTACAACCACAGCCGATTAAGGAAATAGTTATCCACACATTAGACTGTTTGAATCACAACAAACTTGATTGCAAGTGTAGTCAAATTATTAAAGGAACTTTGCAGGTGAAATATTTAGGTATAATTATTGATTCGACATTAAGATGGAAAGCGCATGTAGAAGAACTAGTTAAGAAGGTTAGGAAAATAATCTACAAATTTAAATTACTCACGCATATTTTGCAACTAAATACTATTATTAAAAGTGTGTATTTCGCTCTAGTTAAGTCTGTAATTCAATATGGTATTATAGGATGGGGTGGAGCTGCAAATTGTTATCTTTACCCATTGGAAATCTTGCAAAAACGCATTTTAAAAATAATATTTAAGAAAGAATTCAAGTATCCAACGAATATGCTTTTTTCGGATGCAAATATTCTCTCTGTTCGCCAATTGTTTTCACAATCAATAGCTATATTTGCCTATAAAAACAAACAACACTTTAATGTCTGCTCTCATAAGTATGACACAAGAAGTCGGAGTGAATGTAAACTCCTAATTCCTAGAACGAGTACAGCTCATTTCCAAAAACATGCGTATTTTCTTTGTGTAAAATTACTTAACTTTATTCCGGTCGAGATTAAATCTTCTTACTCGTTAAACTGTTTAAAATAAAGAAATGGATAATGGAAATGGGATTGGATTACTATGGCTCCTGTTTGTAGTGTTAATAAGGTTAGAATTGTACAGTTGCGAGTCGAACATATGGGCGCGAATCCTCCCAGCTCGATTTAATAATTCTTTAGGCAAATGACAAAAAATTAGTAGGTAAGTACAAGTATTAACCTATCCTATGGTACTAAATCGGATTTTCGGGGAATGCGAGCTGTGGGAGTTTACGCGCATATCGTCGATACGATATACATTCATGTAACGAGATTTTCTTTTGTTTTTGTTATGTACCTAGTTATTAGAAATGGATTGATTTGTAATAGAGATACTTTATTTAAGAATTTGTAAATGGCCACGCACAAGCTAGCTTATGTGGCCATGGTAGTTTTTTCATTTTAATACTATTGTAATTCTGGGTGTGTAAATTAAATTTAAAAAAATTAAAAAAAAAAAAAACCGACGATTACCGACCAAATATTTGGTGAAGCAGATCGTCGAGTGAGAGTCGCAGTAAGATGAATCCTGCACTTGAACCGCACAAGTCCCGATGTTAGATAGCAAAAAACCTTTATTGAACTGTGGTACAGTTCTCTAAAATTTTGTTTAAATCTTTTATAGCTTTAATTAGAGCACCTAAATTTAGTAAATTATTTAACTTACTTAGTTCTACCGTTAAAACTTTTTAACGATTTTAATTGATTATTCTTCGGTTTTAGGTGTAGCACTATCGGTGACGGCACCTATTATTTTCTTACTTGTCTTCCTCTGTTTCCATTGTTTTCGTGATCTGGATCATCATCGGGCACAAAATCCTCCTCTGGCTCATTTTTATTGTTTAAATCTTCCAATATTTGGAACCGGATTGTCTTCTGTTAAAACCATTTCTGCGACACACGATAACGACTCAACTTGCTGGGGTTTTCCATTTATTGGCCTTTCGATGTTTCGAAGTCCGATTTTTTCACTGGGATTAGTCCTTCTATATCACTAATTAAACTTTGATCATGTTTAACGTGGCTTTCAGCACCGATCGGCCGGCCGGCTGTTTTTGTTTTTCCTAAATGTTTTTTCACACTTCCTGTTTTACATTTACTAACAAGCACTTTAGTCTTATAACATGCGTTTTGCCTTTCCAGTGTCATCAGGTATTACAATTCACGTTGTTACACTATTTTTACACTACCTAATTAACATCGATCTGCACAACAAAAATCAAATAGCGGTGGTCGGCCGCAGCGGTCGAGCACGTGGTCGAACACTAGGTTAACACCGATTGCGTAACTAGTTATCCGACCTACCCCTACAACTGCCGGATTGCCACTGGATGACTGGAGGTGGAGGAGAACCGTTTCAATGGGGTATGGCGGTTGTCGTACTATTAAGTATCTCATGTTTCAGACTTTTCTACGTTCATTACCATTTCAAAAAATTATATTTTTTAGCTATAAATACGAACAAATGTTTTCCATTTAATTATTAATAATAGCATTTCTCACAGAAATCCTGTGAATTCAATACCGGGGCGAATAGTGCGAAATAATTACTTACAATAACACGAGTTGTCAAAGAATTGTCGATTATTTTTTTGCTGTAACATCACGAATGTTCCTTGTGCTTCCATATGAATATCACGAGTGGTATTCGCAATCACAAGGAACATGAGTGATTTTACAGCAAAAATAATCTACAATTCTTTGACCACGAATGGTATTTGAGAGACTATTCAATGAAAAAGACTCATTTTCAGCGAATCATTTTTCATAAACTAGTCCACATTCTAGTTTGTTTACATGAAAATTGTTCTCTGTTGGATATAACTAGCAATAAACTGTTTTCAAAAACTGTCGCTTCGTAACACTAGTGAAATTTTATCGACAATTTTTTCTAGTGAAAATTGTCGATAGAATTCGTTTTGATTGGCTCAAAAACGTCAAATCTTGCATTTTGATTGGTCGATTTTTGACAGATGACATATGAGTTGAATAGTCATAACAATTAATACGCTTTAAAATACTTGGAAACCATACACCTAGATCTCATCCGTTAAATGAACTATGTATTTTATGTTAGATTGTAATAATAATATTGACAATGACCATTGATGTATAGGTATACTAGAGTTGAAAATCGGGACGTCATGTTAGCATCGATATTTTGTATACAGGGCGTGTAAAAATTCGCGTGCAAGCTCTCCGTAACTTTGTTCCGTGGACAATAATAAGGCGAAATTCTCATAGCGAAAAAGCCACCAGATGCTTGCTCAACTCGTGCGTAGCCTTCAAAGTTCAAAATTTGCATTCCCGAAAAGGAAGCCTTTTTTGAAAAATTCTGTTACTTTATGCATTAGATTAAGTAATAACAGCAACAGTCTTCATAATTATAATAAATAAAATGTATTTGTTTGTAATCAAGAATGTCATGACATCCTTGATACAAGCAAACACATTTTGAAGAATTCTGTGAATCAAAATTATGAAGACTAGTTTTATTTTTGGTACTTTTAAACGATAATAGATACTAAATTGTTGCCGTTCTTACTTAATCGAATGCATAAAGTAACAGAATTTTTCAAAAACGGCTCTCTTTTCGCGTAGCTAATTTTGAACTTTGAAGGCTTCGCACGAGTTGAGGAAGCATCGGGTGGCTTTTTCGCTATAAGAATTTTGCCTTATTATTGTGCAAGGAATAAAGTTACGGAGAGCTTGCACGCAAATTTTTACACACCCTGTATATAAAAACAAGATTATTTGGTTGGATATCCTCTGGCACGGCTCGCGTAGCCTCGCATTTGTTAGTAATCACTAATCACATATTGAGGAAGATCAATGTTTTGATTGCTATACCAAGTACGATTTAGTATTTTTTTTTAAATTTATATTTCCGATCCAAACAACAAATCACTCTCTAAATGCAAAATTTAAACCTCCAATACTGATGAAGGACAGGTAATATATATTTCTCAATAATACATATTTTTGAAAATCGGGACACAACCCGTCCCACCATAGCCCTTAGCGCGACGCCTGATTTCCTCTTAAAAATCGGGAAGTCCCGCCAAAATCGGGACGGGTGGGAACCCTAATGTATAGTACAGAACAACCCTCGTACCTCGTACAATAAACAATTCACTCCTATCAATGCATATGTACAAAATAAAATAAAACTACATGCAGTAGGTATAGAGAATGTAGTGTGTGGAACTAAGTTATTAAATAATGTGTTCCATAATTTTCTTGATAGCTGCAATAAACACGGCACAATAAAATCAATATCTATCTCCGTTTTCAAATGAATTAAAAAGGTTTTGTAACCGGATAATTTTGTAATTCTGTAAATCAAACAAAACTAGTTTCCCTTGTTTAATTTTTAATTTACGGCAACTGGTGGCGAAATACCCAATGAAAAAATATAAAACGGTGTAATTTATACCAAAAATGCTTTTTGAAGTAAATATTATAATTTTTTAAGCAGTGCTGGAAATTTTATCTGTGCCTTTTATTGTAATATGTAGTATTAAAAGTGCCGCTATACTTGGGTTGATGTCAATATTGTATACAGGGTTATTCAAATTCGCGGCTCACCATTGGGATCTCGGAAACCGTAAAAGTTACAAAGACGGTTAAATTGGGGCAAAGTTGCGCTATACAATGCTGATTAATATTTAAAAAAGAAATTTGATCTACCTTAGTTTTTTAATTAAGAGCAAAAATCAGAAAAATGTCAATTTGATTTCTTGAGCTTAATTTGGTTGTTATTAAAAATTCTTCAAATCTGTTAAAAGTTTCTTTAAGAAACTTTTTAGCCGTAACAGTGTAGTGGTATCAAAAATTTTCTACGACGTTTCGGTTTTCCGGAATCATCATCAGGTTCGTTTTTCTTATGGGCGCCATATTGGATTTTTATAGCATCTCATAGGGTTTTTGATGGTGATTTCAACGATGTATGACATGATGGCGTTTCACTGCCGAAAACTGCTGTTATTTACAAAAATAGTAAATTTCAATAGATTGCCATGGAAAAACAAACAGAAAAACAACACAAAAACAAAATTCGACGTTCATCATTGGGATTTCGAAAACAGTAAGATATACGAAGACGGCTAAATTGGGGCAAAGTTGCGCTATAAAATGCTGATTAATAATAAAAAATAAAATTGACCTTTCTAATTTAGTTTTTTTCACTGTCCTCAAAAATACAGAAAAATGCTATTTAAATAGTTATTTATAAATCAGCATTGCCATAATCAATGCATAGGCAACCATGGCGTCGTGGAAGGGCCTGCCCGATCACCCGATATGTCTCCGTTAGATTTCTTTTTGTGGGGAAATCTCAAAAATAAAATCATAAGAAGAATATCAATAACAGAGACGAATTAAGAAGAGACATTGTAAACGCATTTGCTACAATTCGAGCTAGAGCTATTCAAAGAGCTATAAACAATACTAGAAAAAGAGCTAATCTTTGTATACGTGAGAACAGCCTTCAGTTTGAACATCTCTTGTAATAAATAAACTAAATAACTAAATAGCATATTTCTGTATTTTTGACGATAGTGAAACAAAAACTAAATTGGAAAGGTCAATTTTCTTTTTTATTATTAATCAGCATTTTACAGCGCAACTTTGCCCCAATTTAGCCGTCTTCGAATATCTTACTGTTTTCGAAATCCCAATGGTGAACGTCGAATTTTGTTTCTGTGTTGTTCCTGTTTGTTTTTCCATGGCAATCTATTGAAATTTACTATTTTTGTAAATAACAGCAGTTTTCGGAAGGGAAACGCCATCATGTCATACATCGTTGAAATCACCATCAAAAACTCTATGAGATGCTATAAAAATCCAACATAGCGCCCATAAGAAAAAACGAACCTGAAGATGATTCCGGAAAACCAAAACGTCGTAGAAAATTTTTGATATCACTGCACCGTTACGGCTAAAAAGTTGCTTAAAGAAAGTTTTAACAGATTTGAAAAATTTTTAATATCAACCAAATTATGCTCAAAAAACCAAATTGACATTTTTCTGTTGTTTGCTCTTAATAAAAAAACTAAGATAGGTAGGTTAAATTTCTTTATCCAATTCAGTTACGAAATGTCAACATTTCGACATTCATTTTAGTTGTGAAAAGTGGTTCATTTTGTAACTAGTTACAAAATATGCTCCCATTTTGTAACTAGTTACAAAAAGATGATTTGAGTTGCGAAAAGTGGTTCATTTTGTAACTAGTTACAAAATATGCTCCCATTTTATCACTCCCATTTTATCACGATAACCCAACTCCTTTTTTAAGAAGATGTGGCATTTACATTTTGTTATCTGAATTGGATAAAATCTTGTATGAAACACGTTGCATAAATAGCTATTTTTAAATATTAATCAGCATTGTATAGAACAACTTTTCCCCAATTTAACCGTCTTTGTAACTCTTACAGTTTCCGAGATCCCAATGGTGAGCGTCGATTTTGAATAACCCTGTATATGTTTTTCTATAACAATAGCAGAGCAGCATTTTCTTGATATTCAGGGTGTGTATAAATTGGTGAAAGAACTACACGTGGCGATGTTGGTCATAAAATTCAGAGTCGAAAATCTTAATACCAAAATATTGTACCACGCTTCCTGGGTATGCACGGGATCTCCAAAGTTTGAAAATGAAGTCTTTTAATAAGTAATTTAATCTGTTGAAGAAAGAAGAATTGTAAAAATTATTTTTTCATAGATGTTGTTTTTCAGCCCCAAAAGCGTGTTTTAAGCATTTCTTCGTTAACTTATTATTGTGAAAAATACATAAATATGGCAACATTCACGGAGTATTGCGATTTAACGGACATCCTTAGTTACCGTGCTACAACAAAACATCGGTGGTGTGTGGAATGTGTGGATCCAATGTTGTCAAATGTACGTTCATTTAAAATGGTTCCTGAGAACAGAGGAAGCATTGTCCAACATTTTGGTATTAAAATTTTCGAATCAGAATTTTATGACCAACATTGCCACGTGTAGTTCTTTCGCCAATTTATACACGCGCTATATATGTAACAGTTACTATTACTAGAGCTCAGATTTATATGCACGAAATTTAGTTAAAATATGCGTATATATATGTATCTAAAATCTTTCAAATATGCACTCGATTCTGTAAAATTAGCACAAAAATATGTAGGATAGGCAATAAATTTTACTCACAATAATAAACAAAATAGTATATTTTTTTATAGTATATTATTATATGAGCGATTATGACAGCCATTATTCACAAAGATGACGTTTGAGCCCACGAGCCGTCAGGCGAGTGGCACAAATCATCTGAGCGAATAATGGCCATAATCGCGAATGTAATACGATACTTTTTCTACACCTATTAAACAAATATATTAGACTCGAATTAGTCAAATTTGATAACTTTGTAAACAAGCAATATTGATTTTTGGATTTGTATTTGTGATTGGCCGAAATCATAATTCACTGCAGTGAATTATGAATTCATAATTCACTGCAGTGAATTATAGGTACTATTTTTCACAAAAAAATGCTAATAATTGCAATATAATTAAATAGGTGTAGAAAAAATTATTTTTAAAATAATACACAAATTATATTAGACAGGAAAATTTTACATAAATTACTGCATTAACTTAACTGCATAGAATAATAACAGACAATAAAAAGCATTAATTATTTAGTTTATTCCCATTTATATTACCAAAACGGTTTATAATTATATATTTTTCTAAATTCTCTACAGTAAACGATTGCCTTTTATCGGAAAGTATATTCTTATATTGTATAGAAAACCTTCGCTCTACATCTACAGATGTACTGGGTGCATACTTTAAAACAGAAATAATTGCAGGATCTAGGTACATTAATTTCAACAAATTCACCTTGTAACATTTTTGAAACTTTATCAAGGATTTTAAACCCTTCATTTTTATTTAGAGCACCACTGAGTTTTTGTTTAATGTTATTTCCAATTCTTCCAGTAACTTTGTCAATCGATTTTTTGAGATTATTAACTAATTCAACTGACTCCATCAAAGGCATTCCCTGTTTTTCTAAATTCAAAATTGTTTCCGCGATAGGGTTAATTAATAAATGCTAACTGCTGTGATAGTTCAGAATTCTGCAACAGTTTTTTTGATTCTATAATTTCTGCTGAACTATCAGATAAATCTACAATTACTTCTTTAATTTTATAAAAATATTGCGCATAGAAAATAGCAGCATTTAACCAAGTACTCCACCTAGTAATAACAGGTTGGGGGTAGGCAGAGGTGTATTTGGTAATTTTTCTTTGTAAAGTTGAATTCTTAGCGGCGCTTTTATAAACACTTTCTTAACATTACTAATTAAAATATTCACAAGTGGAATTGTATCCTTATTTCTTTCGCTACTCTATTAATCGCGTGAGCTAAACATGTTAAAATGTAAGCACATTTACACAGATCCCTACCAAGAACAAGTAAAATATTGTTGACAACTATTCAGGGATTAAGAAGCGAACACCCTAGAAAAAATAGTAGATATTTAATGCAACAAACAAATACCACAATACCAGCATTAGACACTTAAACCTGCATTTCGGAAAAACCCTTAATCCGCTTGAAATTTTTCTGAGTAAGTTAGTCAAGGTAACACTGGGAAGGAATTTCCTAAATTTCTACGCTTACCTACCTGGGGGATTCTTTCTAAAGTTTTATTTTGCGCCAAACAAAAAGTTAAAAAAAAACGGCGAAAAACTTCACGAAAGTAGCAAAATAAATGTAATTTTGCATTTTCATTATAAAAAAAAATCTAAAATTAAAAAAAATATGCAATAAAATGCACGCACTTCGTGAAATATGCAAAAAATGCTCTACATCACGTAAATGTGCAAAATGAAGTTGGTGTCAAATTATGCGATTCGTGTATAAACAAAATATTTTTGATGGCTTATGTATATTATAGAATATGCATTTTGCATATAATCCGAGTTCTAGTTATTACTTACTTACTTCCTACAGCGCTACATCCCAACGTGGGATTTCGCTTTGTCAACCACTCCTTTCCACTTTCTCCTGTCTTGCACTATTTCTTCCCAATTGGGGAGACCTTTTACATCATTAATTACATCTTGTTCCCACCTTTTTGCTGGTCTTCCTCTTTTTCTAGTTACATTAGGTTTCCACTACAGTAGTATCTTCGTTGCTCTATTATGGCTGTTCACGGGTCCAAACCATGAGATTCTTCTGGATTCTATAAAGTTGGCTATATTTTTGTAATTTATTATAATGTGTAGTTCATAGTTCATTCAAATTCTTCATCCGCCGTTATTTTCTTTAACAGAACCATATATTTTTCGCAATACACTTCTTTCAAAAACTTGTAAACGTTCAGTGTCTTGGTTGTTTAGCGTCCAGGTTTCACCCATACACTACGACCGGTCTTATTAGGGTACGATAGATTAGTATTTTACTATTTTTGTATTGTTATTTAAGATTTTTGAATTTACCAACTTATTATTTGCTCTTAGTGCTCACTTACCTGCCTGCAATCGCTGTATTATTTCTTCACTAATTTTATTTGCGCTGTTTACTTGTTGTCCTAAATAATTAAAGTTCTTTACGAATTCGTAATTTACTCATCTATACGAATATGTTGTCCGTTATTTAGTTTTTTGTCTATATATCCTCCTAACATCTTTTTAGTTTTTCCATCGTTAATCGCTAGTCCTCTTCTCGCGGCCTCTTCTTTTAGTTGTTTTGTTGTTTTGTTTAAAGTTTTTACATCTCTGGTTAGTACTACTATGTCATCTGCGTATGAGCATATTTGAACTGATTTGGTATTTATCCATGTCTTTATATTTAAATTTCATACAGTTCTAGTTTCAGGTTAAATACAGCACATCTCCTTGTCTGACTCCACTATTGATATCAATGGAATTTGTATAATATTCACCCTGATACTCTGGCTTTAGTTTCAGTTAAGGTAGTTTTGACTAAGCGTATTAACTTACTTGGTATTCCTAGTTTTATGAAGTCTACTTTTATCATTTTTCTGTTTATCTTATCGAACGCTTGTCGAAAGTCAATGAATATGCAATGTAGTGGTATTTGGAATTCTGTGCATATTTCGAGAGTCTGTCTCAGAATGTGTATGTTATCCACAGTTCCTCTTCCCGGTCTGAATCCATTTTTGTTTTCTTGTAGTATCTCCTCCGTATATTCTGAAAGTTTTTGTTTATTACAATTGAAAAAATCTTGTAGACTACATTAAGTAAAGTTACGTCTCTATAATTATTAGGTACATGTGAGATGTGAGTTTATCGCCTTTTTTATGAATCGGGTATATTATTCCTATTTGCAATTCTTCGGGTATCTTTTCCTCTTCCCAACACTTTTTTATTACTTCATAAACTTTCTCCCACAATTTTAGGCCTCCATTTGTTATTAGTTCTGCCGTTATGTTGTCACATCCCGGTGCTTTATTGTTTTTAAGGTTTTTAATTATTTCTATCACTTCTACTAGTGAGGGGGGGTCTATTTTCTCTTCAGCTGTTTGATATTTTTTCATATTCTATTATTTAGTATTGAGTCGTCATTGTCTCTGTGAAATATTCCTGTCATCTATCTAAGATTTAGTTTGTTTCCGCTAGGATGTTTTCATATTTATCTCCACATGCAGTCATTTTGGGTAGTACATATTCTTTGTTTACGTCTATTATTCCTTTGTAAAATTTCCTCGTATTTTTTGTATCCGTTTTTATTAATATTTCCTATCTTCATATTCATTTCTTAACGATTTTTTGCTCTACATAGTCTCGTTGCGTTTTTTCTCTTAATTTCGTACTCTTTTCTGTTCTCATCTGTTGGGTTATTTATACGAGTATATTTCATTCTGGTTGCATTATTTTCTTCGTTGATGATGTCTTTACATTCACATACACACCATTCATTTTTGTAATTTCTCGTTGGAGGTATTAACTCTTCTGCAGTTATATCGATATTAAAATAATATTAATTATCGATATCAATAATTCGGCATTCTTCACCTCTAAATCAGACATTTTTAAATTGAGATTCTGAATTACTACTGTAATGTCGTTTTATAGTTTTCAAAAATGAAAAGTTCGAGTACATGCTTAAGTATTATGTATTACTGAGTTAGGGCACTGTTGTAAATATGGATTTGAGTGAGTATGAGAGGATTTGCTGTCTCATTTTTTCTTAAAAATTTGAATTTAGTACTTTAATTTAGTCAAACGCGTTAATGTTAAAATTGTTTTTCAATTTTTTTGTGGTTTTCATACTTGCAGGCCTTATATCTATGATTTTCAAGGGTGTAACGGGACTACTGTGGTATACTGTTAATTTAGTATAAATAAATAAAAAAAGAGGCCCGCCTAACTCAGTTTTTGTTGTAAAATCCTCGTCACAGTGTGTACAGGCTTATCATTATCACCTCTCCAGGTAGTGATGAGGCCGTAGCTAGACGTTGGCGATGGGGGGGGGGGGAGGGTTGGGAAAATAAAAAACGCAGAATTTTGAAACATTTTACATTCTGATTAACATTAAAAAATACATAAGTACTAGTGCTTTGTTTAGATATAGGTATTAATCTTACAAAACTAGTAGGTTACGTTTTTAGCATAAAATTTATTTATAACATCTTCGGAACTAATACGAGGTGCATTCAAGTGCTAAGGTCTCCAATTTACTTTCTTATAAACTACTTTCGAGGCGGTTGTGGCTCAGTTGGTTCAGCGTGCGTCTGGCCACTGAGATGGCCCGGGTTCGATTCCCAGGGTCACATATACACCGAAAATACCCGGACGCTCCTATCGGAAGGCAATTGCAAACCACCGAGGTGTATTCTACCTAGTAAAGTCCTCTCTGGAGTAGAAGTGCAAGCACTTCCGTGGTTCGGAGCCCACGTTAAGCTGTAGGTCCCCTATGTATTCAGGCTACTTGACACGCACACCACAGGCATATGGAGATAGGATCGGCAACGCCCTGTACAGGGTAGCCACTATAAGAAGAAGATAAACTACTTACAACACATATATCAAACTTTAGTCACTTCTCAACATAGTCTCTCCCTAGACGTACACATTTCTCGCAACGACGACGCCATGATTGCATGGCCGCTACGAATGGTTCTTTAGGTGTCTGTTTAGCCCACTGGAAAATTGCCGATGCGAGAGCAGCACGGGAAAAAAATGTGCGGCCCCGGAGACTCCTTTAGCGTTGGGAAGAACCAAAAATAACTTGGTGCAAGGTCAGCCGAGTAAGGAGCATGAGGAACCACTTCAATGTTTTTGTCACGAAGAAAATTCTGAAGATTTACTTCCTGATGAGCTGGAGCGTTGACTTGATGCAAAAGCACATGTGGACCCCTCTCTGGTCGTTTTTCTTGCAAGGCTGGAAGAAACTTCATCTCCAAAACGTCTTTGTGGAAAGCAGCAGTCACCGTAGTGCCATTTGGAACGCAATGTGTGAGGAGGAATTGGGTGCACTGAACCAACGGAAATTCCGACTTTGGAGGCGATCACTTTCACGAGTCCATAATACCATCACCACATGTTTCAGTCAATTGCCGATGAATGTCAACTGGTTTAACCCCACGCAAGTTAAGAAACCGGATGATAACACGCTGATCCTTGAACGTAAATTCTCCATTTTAAGTATCAAAAACTTGTCGCACAGCAACTGCTGTAACTACATTTGTGTGTAACGTATGTTTCCGCCATCTCTGCTACACATTCATAAAGAGTGCGTTCAACAATGAACAAAGATGCATGTTTGTATCCGCTCCCCGTCCCAAGAAAAACAATTTGAGACCTTAGCACTTGAATACATCTCATATAAATATCTCTACGTGTGCCCATTTTAAATCGTGACCCCTTACTGGCTCTGAATATGCAACCCATATTACATTACAGGTATAGACTATACATGTAATGTAATATGGGTTGCATATTCAAAACCAGTAAGGGGTCACGATTTTAAATGGGCACACCGTATGTACAGACATTGGAGCTAGATCAGTTTAATCGATCATTTAATATTGAATTTCAAGATTTTAGACGTCTTAGAGTAGAAAAAGATCTTTCTGGCGTTGCCGTAGACCAAGGTAAAGTGGCTAGTAATTGTAAGAGATCCTTAATAATTGAAAAAAAATACTCATCTGCTTTAAAAAATGCATCAATAGCCGTTCTCAGCAGATTATGCATATTACTTCTTATGTATAGTCACAATAATTAATGTCTTATTATCTTATATCTTTAGAAAATATTTCGGTACTTATTTTTTCATGGGAGGTTTTGTCATGGGGGGGGGGGGGTTGAACCCCCTAACCCCCGCCTTATCTACGGCCCTGTGCACGTGGTTACATAATTTATTCAACAATAATCATATACAATTAAATGATAGAAAAACACATGCAGGTTATATCGCATATAAACACAATATAATACTGAATCTTACGCTAAACTTAATACCTATATCCATTTGTTACCTAAAATCGGTACTGTTCTTATAAAGCCCGGCCTGGTCACAAGGACGTTGAAACGCGGTAGTCACAACGGCGTCGAAGCGGTGTGGTCGCGGCGGCATTGAAGCTGCGTTGTAGCCTAAATTTTGTGGCTTATTAATACCATACAATCCATACACCATACCTCACTAGCACAATACTTTCTTAAAACAAGCACCTCTGGCTTCTTCGGTGGTCAGTGGTCATCCACCCTCTGACATTCACCGTTACGTGAAATACTAGCCATCTCTAAGGCGAATGTCAGAGGGTGGATGACCACTGACCACCGAAGAAGCCAGAGGTGCTTGTTTTAAGAAAGCGTTGTGCTAGTGAGATATGGTGTATGGATTGTATGGTATTAATAAGCCACAAAATTTAGGCTACAACGCAGCTTCAATGCCGCCACGACCACACCGCTTCAACGCCGTTGTGACTACCGCGTTTCAACTTCGCCTGTACTACCCCTACCAGTACTTATTTAGCAACAATAAAGGAACCCTAACTTGTTGTTATTACAACAGATACATAGATGGGGTATTCGTGCGCGCTACAAGGGCATTTAAAATAAACTGCGAGTGGGCGAGTGCCATTTGAACAATTCATTTACAATACTTTTCTTCTGCATAGTCAGTTCAGATATTTTAAATACCCGGTTGAAGCATTCTCGAATACCTTATATACTTACCCAAAACTATTTATAACTTCTGAATTATAAACCGTAGCCCAAGTTTGGAGTAAACATAAGCGATATAGCTTCATGTAACTGTAATATCTAGAAAAGTGAAAGCATGATGCTGGTTGTCGTGTGATTAACCACGACTTTAAATTTATGTAAATATTCTAATTTATTTATCCATTAATAATTATCTTCTTCTTATGATATCTTTATTGCTAACCTTTTTGTTTTTTTCAGGCATGAAGAGGTAGACTTAACATTTTACGATCCGAAGCACAACAGCAGTATAATTGATCTTTCAAAAATTCCTGCACCGATACAAACAAATGTGAGCGGGGAAATAATAACTGGGATAGCACCGGTAAACTTTGGTACAATTCCACTGAAAGAAAATGGCACTAAAGCTGCTGGTTATTTACCTCTTAATGCTCCAATATTTCCAAATATTCTTATTACACATACCACCAACGCTAGTTCGTCTGACCCAGCAGAAGAAAAAGAAATTTTAGACGACTTGCCTACTGAACTGGGAATTTAAAAATTTATTTATTGATATTAATTTATAACAAAATTTATAAATTATTATAAAAGTGCAAATAAAAATTTTTTGTTTTATATTATAACAGTTTTGTATTTATTAACCAACCAAAATAAACTTTTCGTAGGTTGAAAATATTATTCGGCTATTACAAAAGAGGAACTCCCACTTTATTGTAATGAGCAGAGCGCGGAAAAATATGCATTTGCATGTAATTGTGCTTATATGCACAATAAAATTTTCTGGTTATCTATCCGAATCACATCCTAAGGATTCCATTTATGCAAATTTTATTTTGCATATTTATGCATATGTTGAGGGAATAGCGCATAAATGCATATGCATGCATATTTAACTGATTTCGAGCATCTTAATTGCATAATTCTGCCTCCCAGGTCACAATTAAAAAATTTTATTCATTTTTTCGGTCTCGGGAATTTTGTTCGCAGGTCGCAATAAAAAAATTTTATTGCGACCTGCAAATTTATGTATACCATTTTTATATTGAATACCTATTTTTGTGGTTTTGTATGAATATAGAAATTTAATTAAATATTTAAATTTCGAATGCGATTTTGCAGTGCATATATAGTGTCAATTTTTAAGTAGTGACAGCATATGTTTGTCTATAATTGCATATGAAGGAGCATATTTTGCTTAATTTTAATCGCATATAAAATGCATATTTCTCGATTTTATAGTGCATACTTTTCCGCGCTCTGGTAATGAGTTTGTACTTCATATTCAGAATACATTGCATCTGAATAATTATTTATTTTTATTCCTTTTTGTTCTCTTGTTATAAATTTCCTTATTTTTATTTTTTAGATCACTATTGCTGCATCCAGCCAATCGGGCCACACTCTCTTTTTCCCTATTTTGCCATCCAAGTGGTTTTGATTCGTTTCTCTAATTATAACACAACCCTCTGCAGTGGCGTAGCTACATATTCAGCGCCCTGGAGCAAGTAAGATCGGTGCGCCCCCCTGTTTAACGGAAGATGTCTGGCGAAATTTGTTTTGAACATTTAGTTTAAAAAACATATATGTACTTATTTCGATTTAAAACCTTACTTAATAACAAATTCAAATTCAATGCGCTCATGTACTTATAATTCATCAAAGAATTTTTCACACGACGCAATCTTTTTTTATGAAAAGAAGGTTCAATATTCCATATAGCTGATAACTCAAGGCCATCATTTTTAACAAACTCTCAATTACTCCTTAAGTTCTGAAATTGGGTTAGGAGTGATGAAAGTATCTCAACTGATTTCTCTATATTCTCTATAAATAAGTCTTTGTAGATGGGTAAGATTTCTCTATATCTTCATGAGCACCTTGCAGCATTTTCGAGACTGTATTAATAGGTTCCAGTATTTTACTATGTACTACTGTCAAAATAATTGTTGAAAATTGTTCAAAATAATTAATCAAGTTTTTAGCTTCACGTTACTTATCATAATTTTTTCCATTTAACGATAAATATGTCAATTGCATCAAAATAATTAGAACGTAATGCATCAAAAGCTTGAGTACGGAAAGACCATCGTGTTGAGCAAACTCTTTTCGATGTTTTTGCTAAGTTGGTTTCATTCGTTTCCATTAACATTGCCCAACGACTAACAGAACTGAAAAAAACATAAATTTTTTCTAACTCTTGCCTGACTTCCTGTACATTGGTGACACTGTCACTAAATTCAAATTATGAGAACACCAGTGCACAAATCTGGCAGCGGGGTTTCGTTGTCTAATTTTTACTTGTAACTCTGACTAGGCACCACTCATATTTATATTCGCAGCCCCATCGTAATCTTGGCCACGAAATTTTGATAGATCGGTGAAATTTTCGATAATTTTTAAAACAAACTGTTGTTTCTAATCCTTGTGATGTTTGATCAGTAACCTGAGTAAATCCATAAAACGTTTCCTTTATTTGCAGCTCGATTGGTTTCTCAGTTTCAACTTTTTTTATTAAAACATAACGGAATACGGTACTTAGCTGATCGATTTTTGATAGATCTTGCGTTGTATCTGTTATTATTGTTGTGAAAGCGGCCTCTTCTATTTCACTTTTTAATTTGGACATTAATTTTATGTGCAATCAAATTAATTAATTCATTTTGTATATCCAGACGTCTGAATATTTGCCGATATTCTGCGCCGATGTTAACATGCGCTCGTGGGATTCCCCGTATACATGTAACTTCTTTGCTGTAAAACACAACTTGTAATACCTATAGTGAGGGCCTATAGTTTTGTGCTTTTAAACATTCTTAGCAATCATCATACATTTTTACAGGTTTAGGTGTATAAAATGTTAAATTTATAATGTAGGTATATTTTCTTAAATCAAAATTATGATAAGTCAAGTGCATACTAAAATATTTAGGTGTTGATAGTTTTATTTATCTAAAAAATATTTTTTTTATTTTTTGTATCCTATTTTATAGAAAATCTGGTTAATCGAAATTTTTTTATGCAAATGTTTTTATACATTTTTATTTCGTCCTTTCTAATTTTGCGCCCTCATGATTGGTGCGCCTGGAGCAGTTTGCTCCAACTGCTCCATGGTAGCTACGCCACTGACCCTCTGCAAATTAATATCTTCGAAGCTACATGATAAATGGCGGATATCATCAGCGTCTCATGCAATCCCACTATCCTTAGGACGTAATTGATAAAAACGCTAAAAATTAAGGGAGATGGAATGCCACCTTGCTTAACTCCTGCCTGTCTACCTGCCTTTGTATGGTATTACTTAAATTATCACAGTGAATAACCTCGCAGGTGATATTAATGTAACCCATTTTGAGAAAATGAATTATCTTTGGTGAGAAACCTTTCTCGTTCAATATATTTTTTTAGTTGAGTTTTATTTACAACTAGCTTAAATATAAGCTAACAAGTAAAAGTGATGTAAGAAACATGACATGAATGGAGCTACCACCCTTAGGTGTTTCTCCTTAATTATAATATATATGTATACAATGCATATATGTCTGATGGCAAGTAAATATCCTAAATTTTTACACAGTTAACGTACAATCATGGTCATATGTTTTGTCCCTTGGAGCCTAAATGTATAGGCAGCACATTGCACGAGAGACATGCGTTCTCCGGAATGGGCTCGTTTCACAGATACTTTCAGCCGCCTGTCGAACCCATAATTGTTAACAATAGGTACTTATCTGTCTCAAAAGATTATGATTTGGCTACCTGCTAAAAACCTGAGTATTTTTTGTCCTAAACAGGAAAGCTAAGTATAGAAATAATGTTTAAATCGTGTTTTATAACGAATTTTAATAGTAACAATATTTACAATAATTAATTCATTTTTTTTAATGAATATGAAGTACAACGGTGGTTAATACTACCGACTTAAGCGCTCGAGTATATGTTATACGTACTCATAGTTTTTAATAATGTTGTATCGTTATATAAATTGCTAACAACAATTTTATAATTTGATTTGGGGAAGGCCTTTTACCCGCAAAATCAGAAGTTTAACAAACGTAAGGCTAGTAATAATAAACATAATAATAATTAACATCAGTTTTTAAGATGTAATTAAGTACTAACAATGTTTTTTTATCGAAATTACCAAATAGTGGAACAAAAAAAGTGTGTTGAATAACAAATCATATTCGCAAATAATTCAACTGTCCATAACCAGCTACCCATTATAACTCCGACTCGGTAAAGATCATTTAAAATTAATATTAATTTATGCAGCCTAACGAAAACAATACACATAAAATACATGACATTTTACATTACGCATTATATAAAAGATATTTTGGACAATCTTTGTAAACTGATATGGAAATATTTCAGTAGGATAATGCATTTTTAAAAGTTTCAAACAAAAATTGAACTTGTAGAATACGTTGCGCTTGTGTTTTTAACAACAATCACACGTGTTTAATGAAAATAACGTTTGTTTATCTGGTATTTAGCTTCTATTATTATTTAAGTGAGACACTTCCACATCCTCCTTGCAGTCCGGATTTGTCTCCGTGTGACTTTCATTTGTTTGGGCCAGTCAAGGAAGCAACGGGTGGTATTCAATTTGAAGATGAAGAGTAGGTCAAAAATTTTGTTCAAAACCAGCTTGCCGCTCATTTAAAAAACTTCTATATTACGAAGCTTCAAAAGAGATGGTAAAAGTATGTAGAGTTAGAAGGGGAGTATGTTGAAGTGTAGGATAAATCATATTGTAAAAATCTTGTTTAAATAAAAAGTTACAAAGAAATTCCGGGTTAAATTTGAACCCCCCTCGTACTTGTTTTGATATTCCTTGAATAAGAATGCTATTTTCCCACATACTAATTATTTTCCACGCGTTTTTAACGTAGAATCGGCTTGTCCGCGACGTCTAGGCATCGTGAAAAAAATAATTTGCTTCTATTATTACACCGACACCGTACTATATTTTATTCTGTGGTACCTATTTGAACCTTCAGGTTTGGTGAAGAAGAACTAAATGCAACTCAAAAAATAACTTCAAACGCATTTTTATTCAAGCTTACAATTAAGTAAGTAAGCAAGGCATAATTGCAAAGAGGGATTTAAATATTTGCTTGGATTATCGCAGACCAACAATAGACACTACCGGGGAGCAGCTTACCTATACGTAAAGTGTTTACAAAAATACCAGTTAAAATCACAAAATTTCGGTTTTAGCTAGTTTTAAAAGTTTCATAAAATAGTAAAATTATTGGGAAGTTGGTTCTACTACATTTACGAATCTAAGGGCCAATTGCACCGACCTAAGTTAATTTTACCTAGAATTAAAGAAAATGAAAATCTATAAATTACTTACTAAAGACATTTTTAAGAATGAGTAGTGAGTACGTCATTATATAAAAACTACCAGTCTATTATGCCTTATAAGATTTAATTTTATTTATTTATGTATTAATTATAAGAACTGTTATGCGTAATAATTTTTTCTAGGTTAAATTAACTTAGGTCGATTAAACTGACTCTAAGTTTAATACTTCAATCTTCTTTTGTTTTGTAGGGTTTTATAACCCTTTGTTAAAGCTAAATGGTACCTGTCAATCAAGGGGATTACAATATAGTAATTCTAGGTAATTCTTAAGATATTAAGATAATTTAACCACCAATTTAACGTGATTATTTAAAATATGCTTAGGTATAGCGTGTTTTGTAAACATTGTGAAAAACCAGAAGTATTTATTTTTCACTAGTTTTGTTTTTTAATTCATACCAAGTAGCATTATTCATTTTTAAATATTCCACTCGGTAAAATTAATAGAGTTTAAAAAAAAACAAATGAATTAAACGGAAAAATTGGAAAATGTATCGCAAACACTTTGACATTAAGCAGCGCAGAATTTCCTAAACATTACATATAAAATTTATATTTAAACTTGTTCCACCCCAATTTTACGAAAGACTTGAAACAATTTGTTCCGTAATATAAATAACTGTTAACTAATTGTCAATCGCACTGCGTTGTGAAAATTAAATTCTAACAACATATTTTTAGACTATCTGAGAATGACCGTCATACAAGTTTCAGGTGATTTTGCAAAGAGTAAACTGTAATACGAATTCGTATATTGGAAATAAATACTTAATTTTGTTACTATCAAATTTTATAACCATAATATTGTTTATGTCATACTCGTTTCTAAAGCAACGTTTTTCGAACGATTTATAGGACGAAAAGTGACACTTTAAAGTGCTAGGACTTTAAAGTGTCATTTTAAAGTCCTAGTTCTTTAAAGTGTCACTTTTTGTTCTATAAATGCTCGTTGCTAGGAGATACGAATTGTTGCGCCTTAGACTACTTACTTAAAACTAATACTGCTACAAATTGCTGGAGATTTCTTTTAATAATTTAACAACTTTAGAAACCAGTATGGCATAAAATTATGTATGTACCTCAAACGAAAAGTGTCTTTAAGGTACTCGCAAGTAATTACGGCCTCGGCTACCCGCCTCGGCCGTAAACAACTTGCTCATACCTTAAAGACTTACTTGTCGTCCTAGATACATAAAATACTATTTACAGTTTTTGCATTTAAATTGATAAATAAATCTAGTGGGTCACTAATAACTACTAATACTTAAAACTTCTAAGACCTAAACCTTAATCCTTTTCGAGAAATACATACCTGGCACGTTGAACAATGTCTTTAAACACCCTGCCAGGAAAAGCAAAGAACCCCGCTTCGAGGACCGTATGTCGTTACTAACAGCCGCTCGTGCAATGTGCTGCCTATACATTTAGGCTTCGAGGGACAAAATATATGACCACGATTGTACATAAACACAAAGAACTGTACACTAAAGATGATCTAGCACTTTGGTCCGGATCAGTCTTCTGTTTCCGTGTTTATTGTTAAGAAGGTTTACGGCCAGTGTGTTGGGGTGAATGTTCAGCCGAGTTGCATATCTTTCGGCATACTTATCTTTCGATTTCTTCCTGAATCCATTTTATGTGGAGATCGTTATGTAGTGTCATATTACTAACATACCATGGAACCTTGGATAACAACCTTAACACTTTATTTTGGAAGCGTTGGATAATGTTCACATTTGATTTTTTTGCACATCCCCGCAGCATTATTCTATAAGTCCAGATTGGGACAAGTTCGGTCTTATAAAGTAGCAGTTGACTCGCGAGTGAAAGATTTGAGTTGTAACCTAGTAGCCAATACATCTTTTTGCTTTTAATGTCAAGTTCCTTTCTCTTTTTTGAGATATGATCTCTCCAAGTAAATCGCTTGTCCAGGTGTATACCACGGTATCTTACACTATCTTTAGTTGGTATCACTTTACCGTTTAAAGTAACATCCAAGCTTGAAGTGTGTTTTAATGTGAAGGTAATGTGAACAGATTTTTCCTAGTTCACTTTTATTCGCCATTTATACAACCAAGTTTCCAAATTGTTAAGTGAGTTTTACAGCTAACTTGAGGCTTCTGCTGGATCTTCATGAGAAGATAGCATTGCCGAGTCGTTGGCAAATGTGGCTAACATCACGTTTCCACTAGAAGGTATGTCGGCTGTATTAAATCAGGTACAACGTCGGACCGAGTACGCTTCCTTGTAGAACTCCCGTTTGGATGAGGTGGTACCTACTCCGAAAAATCAACTTCTACTTTCACTTAAAAGAATCGTTCACTGAGATATGACTTGAGGAGCAAAAAGTATTGATGAGGTAAGGTTTTCTTGATTTTATACAGCAACCCGTTGTGCCAAACACGACCAAACGCTTGTTTGACACCCAAGAATACTGCAGAGCAAACTCATTTATCTTCAAAGTCATCTTCAATTACATCCACTACTCTGTGGACTTGTTCAAGAGTGGAATGGCTTTCCCTGAATTCGAATTGATGTTGCGGAATTACGTTGGAACTTTCAAGTATAGGTTTGATGCGCTTAAGAAGTAATTGTTCAAGTAATTTGGATAAACAAGGCAACAGCGTAATCGGCCTGTAAGATGTTTTTTCCGTTGGAGGCTTGTCCGGTTTTTCGATCACAATAATTTGTCCAAATTTCCATTGTCTTGGAAAGTACTGAATTCTTATTGTTGCATTGTATATTTCCGTGATAGTTACAATGTTTTTTTAAGGCAATTCTTTTAGCACCTTAGCTGTTATTGAGTCATATCCTGGGGACTTTATCATTTAAAAGCTTTATTTCTTCGCGAACTTCGCCAGGAGTAAAGTGTTTAATGGGTAAGGATATCTGTAGTGGACTATCTAAGTAATCGGTGATTGCTTTCTCTTCTTCTTTGTTTGTAGCAGCATTCGGCTGGAAAACGGTATACAAGTGTTCAGTAAATACATTAGCTTTACTAGAAATGTCTCTGGCCCATGTACCTTTACAAAATCTTAAGAATACTGTATATTCATGTACATTCGTGTAATTATTCTATTACCGTTTTTAAGGTAACCACCGTCCTAATCGATGCATGATTTCTGAGATCAGAAATGAGCTATTTTATTTATTTGTTATAAGTGGGAATCAACCACAGGAATGGAAGATAGAGTTAAAACGATGTCTTCAGGGTTGAGACCGTATCAGAAAGCCAACCTTATTCTACGTAAAAAGGGGATTTTTCGTTTATAACTTTTTAAACATACCTCATACATCAGATTTCTTCATACCATTGAATTTCTCATAAAAAGTTGCACAACTTTGCCCATTTAATTGTCTCTCTATATTTGCAAAAGTAACTTCATACCAAAAATACCAAAAATGATTTGAAAACGACTCCTGAAGAGATTAAAAAGGTGACAAGCATTTAATACCTACACATCTATTTGAGTTTGGGAACAAATATTTAATGATCGATTAAGTCTATAGGATAACCGACATCATTGAAACAGCAGTAGAAGAAAATATTGTCATAAAGACGAATGCTAAAATATTAAAATTATAAAATCTAAGCGTGGATAAAGTCAGTTTATAAGAGGTCATTATTCTAACGAAATACACGTGTGACATATCGAATTACATCTTATAAGAATGCAAGATAAGGCACGAATGTGAGGTGCAATGTACTGAAAGTTGACACCTCATACGTGCTTCTATGTGATTCTGCAGGCGTGCGAAATGCTGACAGCAGCATTCTTGTAAGATATCAAGTACACATTTCTCGCGCTCATACTGGAAGAAGGAGGTCAATTTTCTGTATAAAAGCTAAACGAAGATACATTAGAGGTATGGTTTATCTCCAGCCGTCAAAGAAGCAGTACCTACGAGAAAATTGACACCCTTCAAGATGCCGTGCCAGTAAATACATGTAAGATTGTTTTATGTTAAACTTAAACTGTAATTCTGAAATATTCGTGTAAATTGTTTAAATTCATTTCGTGGAATTAGTCGATTTAAATGTGATTGAGACTTAGCATAATTGTGTGTAACTTTAAAATCTAAATTGAACTTGTTTATTAACTGTTAAAGACTTTATTAGGAATCTGGATCTAGAGTAAATCGTGTCGATTTGAACTTAGAACCAGCCGCTTCGCCAAAATATAATCGGTAATATTTTTAGACAATGCCTAAGTCTTTGACGAGGCATTACATAAAGGTCTAATGTATAAACTTAAGAATACACTACTCACGCAGTTGTCTGATGCATATATTAAAATCTTATATTATATATCAAGACTAATGTTTCAAGTTAGGCAGGAAGAAGAATATTTTAACATGAGAAAAATCATGGCAGGAGTGCTGCAAGATAGTACCCTAGAACCAGTCCTCTACCTCTGGTACACCTACGACATACAACAAACTGAATAAGCAGTAATAGCTACCTTTGCTGATGATACAGGGATCCTCACTACTGGCAATGACAGTGGTCAAGTAGCTATAAAACTTTCAACAAGCAGGGTGACTTAATTTTAGGTCCATATGCGAACTCCAATTTTTCTTGAATGTTAGATATTTTTATTAATTTACAAATAAATAGGTACCCAATCTTTTTCTTTTAAATAGCTTGATTGAAGCAAAGAACATAAATAGAGAAGAAGTGCAACGCCATTTATGTATGTGTAATTTTTGTACTCGTATGTTGGATTGTATAAAGAAAACTAATACTGACAGATATATTTGTTCTATAAAACCCCACTGCAAATTAACAAATTCATAGAATCTTACCTGATTACCTAAAACTAAAGGAAACCTAATAATCATTTAATGTTCTTTGCTAAAAGTAACTACAAAGGGGAGGCCTTGCATGTTGTAAGGGTTTTACAGCATTGCTGTTAATTCATACGTATTCGTACCTGCAGAATTTTCAGAAAATTATATTTTAAACCAAAAGTAACCTACAGATTGTCTACTTCCTTATATTACTATAAACATAACACTAACAAGATAACAACGACAAAATAATACCTCATGACAGTAATAATAATAAACCATATACAGTAGAACGCCGATTATTTGGGTAACTGGTGGAAAGGTTGCCCCCGGATAAACGAAAACCACGGATAATCAGCTGGGGTCAAATTTACCGTGATTTTTAAAAAATCATCATTTAATTGAACTTAACAGACATGCACAAGATATGTTTTGAACATAATTATAATGGCATGTACAAATAAAGTAAGTCGTTTTTTGTAAAAAAAGGCAGTTAATTTTTTTGTTTTTTTTTCAAAAATTTTAATTTTTATTCTTTTCATTAATTTACGAAGAATTATTATTTTTAAAACGTGTGAATCATCCTGTCCTAAGTACGCCAACAGTTTCAGCAGCTATTAATGATTCTTCGCTAGGCACTTTTCGAGATAAATCGAGATCTACGTCATCGGCGTCATTTTCTGTACTTCTTTCAAGGGCTGGGTTTATGGTCTTCTGAATATTTTCGTCGTCGGGCAAAATTTGGTATCCTGGTTCGCTGGAATCAACTTTTAACCATGGTTGTAATGAGTCTGAATCAATATTTTCGCACTCTGGTATATCTTTTAACAACAATGAAAATGTTGAAACATCGAAATTTTTTCTTGTTTCTCATACGGCATAATCTTATTGAACGATTTCATAAAGGTCGAGGATTTTACTTGCTTCTGCAGCAGAAAATATTCCGTCTTTTGTCGATAGTGATTTCCAAAATGCATAATAATTGGTGCCGTTGTGCAATAAATTCATAATATCTTCCCAATAAAGACGTTTTACAGTTTCTATAACGCCCTGATCCATTGGATATATTAAGGGGGGAAAAGTAAACGAATATTTCGCCATCGTCTGATTTTAACACGGAAGGGTGAGTTGGAGGGTTAGAATCTTTCACCATCGTTATCTAACGAAAGAAATACTTTTATAGCGCCTGCGGTAAGTTTATCGAAAGCAATTTATCGAATGGCAATTGACCGAATGCAGTTTATCGAAAAACAATTGACCGAACAGCAATTTATCGAATAAGCAATTTATCGAATGACAATTGAACGAATGGTAAATTTATCGAAATAAAAGCAATTCGTTTCTTTTGTAAATGCTTTGAAGTTGATTTATAATTTTAACGAAAAATTATAGGAAGGAATGCACATTCTTCAAGAATTAGAAAGCTATTATTGTGAATCTCTGCAATTGTAATAGTCATGGCTTATCGCTAATGGGGTGGCTCCTAATCTCGAAAAATGCCAAAGCTAATTGCTGTGTTGTGTATCGAAAAATTAGAAGAAGGAATGCACATTCTTCAAGAATTAGAAAGCTATTATGTACCTACTTTGAAACTGGCTTTTAAAGCATATCTACTAAAATATTAAAATACTACTTCAAAGCCTGTTAGCGCTACCCAGGAAACACCACGTGGAGGTCGGCTTACTAGTTTCCCTTTTTTTTAACTGTTTTGTCTTATTTAATTTTTTTTTAACTTTTTTGTCTTATTTAATTTTTTTTAACTTTTTTGTCTTATTTAATTTTTTTGTATTACTTTTTTCTTATTTATTTTTTTTGTATTTATACCTTTTTCTTCTATGGATTCTATTATAATATTTTAAGTTTAAGTCCTTAATAGTATGCTATTTTAATAAGCAGTATTGTGTGCGATGCCACGCAGATAGTCATGCATGTTATTTCTGTCAAAGTTTTCAGCAAGTTGTTTTATTCTATGAGCACAGTCTCTGTACTTTTTACGACTACTTGTTGCTTCTTGTCCACTTACATATTGTTCGATTCGCAATTCGTGAAGCCCTTGTTCCCTCTGAATTGCTTCAATAAATTTCCAGATGTTTGGATGATCTGCAGAAATTTGTTGTTCAAAACCTCGATGCCAACCTTCTACAGAATTGTTGGTTTTTGGCAAACCTTAAACTGCTGCATCAAAGCAATTCCATAAAATATGTGAAAATCGTGGCTCTCGACGACGCTGGCGTCGCTGTGGACGCCCTATCCACGTATCTTCGAAATAATCAATAATTGGTTGTAACTCTGCTGGCAGAATATCGTCATCGCACAACATTTCAAAAGCTTCGACCACATATTGCGTAGGAACAAATGCTATTGCAGAAAGTAATCTCACTTTCAAAGCAAAATCTGCATCTGTTTCGTATCTTGCTTTCAGACCATGTGATTGGATTCGGCGATAAACACATTGACAAAAATGGAAAAAACAACCACGATGCGTCGATTGAGGGAATGCACTCACCATTGCATTGATCATGGCAGGTTCAAAATCGGTCATAATGGTTGATGGTCCTAGTAAGGGTTGCAATTGCTTCACTTCTCTTAATAATCTGTTGTATGTGTCTTCTCTTTTGTCAGGTAGCAGTGCATATATCAATGGTATAGCATTATTTTGTTTTAATCCATGAATGGTAAACAATTGGTAAAAAAGATGTGGCACAGTTTTAAAAGTACCGTCGGCATACCAATGCTCCGACTGTGCTAGAAGTCCAAGATTTCGTCTCGTACTAAATATTAAAATGCGATCTTCTGCGGGCCCGGAATCAAATAAAAGAAACGGCTCCCCACGTTTGGTGTTCGTAAATTCTTCAGGAAAAATAATGGCACTACGTTGAGTAGGTAAAGCTGGAGCAGCATTCTGCTTTTGGCGAATATTTCTTATTGTCCTTTTGATAATATCTACCTTTGGAAGTTGAGCTGCACCCGCTTGAGTAACTGTTGCAGTAGCATTGGACACAATATAGTGAGGTGCGTCTTGAGTATTTCTAGCACTGTCATAACTTTACTTGCTTCTACATGTGCTGCATCGGCAGCATGATTATGATTATCACTCTTTTTAGTCACTTGATCTTCGACTGTGATAACACGACCACCACATTTAGTTTTTCTGTAGTTTTCACATCTCCAGTAAATTGTGGTATCAACTTTTCGATCTTGATAATATAATTGACCATCCACGTATAATTTTTTCTTGCCCTTTTCACTATTTATAAAGACTAAAGGCATTTTGTAATATTTTTGTTGCGCTTCACTCAAAGTAACAATTGCAAGTAAATGGTATTCGTAAGGGGTCAGGCTTTTATATCCGTAATAATGATTAGTAACCCAATAGCGATACACAACACAGCAATTAGCTTTGGAATTTTCCGAGATTAGGAGCCACCCCATTAGCGATAAGCCATGACTATTACAATTGCAGAGATTCACAATAATAGCTTTCTAATTCTTGAAGAATGTGCATTCCTTCCTCTAATTTTTCGTTAAAATTATAAATCAACTTCAAAGCATTTACAAAAGAAACGAATTGCTTTTATTTCGATAAATTTACCATTCGTTCAATTGTCATTCGATAAATTGCTTATTCGATAAATTGCTGCTCGGTCAATTGTTTTTCGATAAACTGCATTCGGTCAATTGCCATTCGATAAATTGCTTTCGATAAATTCACCTAGACCCCTTTTATAGGTAAGTTTTCAGAGGCAACATGGGGGACGAAATATTTTTTGAACCATACCTCGAAAATTTCTGTAGTTATCCAAACAGAACGATGGCAGAAAGCTACTGGAAGATAACTTTTGTTGACATCCTTTAATCAGCTCTGTGATTTAGAATTTACAATGACTGCTAGTGGCAGTTTATCCTCTTCGGAGGCATTAGGCAGTATAGTGCTGTTGCGTGTACATTGTAAATTTGGTCAGGAGTTTAATCCTCTTCTATTTGGAGCTTTCTGGTGCAGTGTCCCTCCTTAAATATATTCATCGAACATTCTCATTGCTTTACAACACTCGATTTTTACAGGTCAAGTTGCAGATAATCTGTCTGAAGAATGGTAAATCCGCTTGACACGCACTAGATATATTAAAAGTTTCTTCCGAACGTGAACTTATCAGTCATCACTTTAAAAATGGAAAATCATGCAGAGCGATTTCAAAAATTATCAATCGCAGTTTTTGCACTATTCAATACATAATTAAGCGATATACGAATGAAAATCGCATCGTAAATAAAATCAAAATTAACCCAGAACACAAATTAAATGACTACGATGAAAACTGGATTATTGAAAAGTTAGTAAATTAATTAGGGCACCAAAAATAGCCTCCGATATCAAAACCTATTTAAACTTAAAGTCGTAAATCCAGAAACCGTACGATGAGTATTACGGAATCATAAATACAACTGTAGGATTGCTCGTAATAAACCGTTTATAAACACACAAAAAAATAGGAAGAAAAGAACTGAATTTGCGAAAAAAATATATAAATGAAACTTTTCAGTTCTGAAAAGATGTCATATTTACGGACGAGTCGAAGTACAATATACGTGGGTATGATGCTAAAGTTAGAATATGGTGAAGGCCTAATGAAGAATTAAAATTTAGAAATTTGCGTGGTACTGTGAAACATGGAGGTGGGTCACAAATGGTTTGGGAATGTGTATCTACTTGGTGTTGGAAATTTAGATTTTGTAGATGGTATTATGAATAAATGAAGACATTCTAAAAAATAAATGTGTGAATGGACTCTTTACAACTGCCCAAAAGTTATTCAGACACCACCACAGTCGCCAGATTTAAACATAATAGAACATGTATGGAATGATCTTCAGCAAAAAATTAGAAAACGTGAAATATCAAATAAAGAACAGCTAAAGAAAGCCCCTCGTGAAGAGTGGGCGAAAATTGATACAAACAAGCTATATTGAAACTTTAGTGGAATCAATGCCACGTCGACTTCAGGCACTGCTTGATAACAAGGGTTATCCCACAAAATATTAAATTATGATTTATTTGTTTTTAATTATTTTATGCGAACAATCATTGAATAAGAAGATACAATTTTAAATGTGACATTCATTTTTTTTCAATTGTTTAGTTCATCAATTTCGTTGTCATTGTAAACAATAAAATTTTAAGTTTACCTATATTCGGTTATCTGATTGAAATAATCCAGAGGTATATGGCGACTATTTATTTTTGTTTTCATTATTTGTAAAATTTGCATTTGCAATAAAATTTATTTTAAAATATAGCTGTACGATTTTCACTGTGAGCAACGGTACGTACCTATAGGTACACTTTGATTGAAGTATTTGGAAGGCAATGGAAAAACTTTCTCGTTTTTTACACAACTGACAGGATTAAATCTAAACAATAGGTTTTCCCTGGGAGGCTCCCTATAACGTGCATGTGTTTTAATTCATGGCTGTCTTGATTTAAAGATAAAAACCTGAAAATCGTTACTAGTTATTACTCATTTTTTTTTTTTTTTTCAAATTAAACTTGTAACTTATATTTTATATTATCTACATGGTTGAAAAGAAAACAACAAAGGCATTCCAACTAGGTCACAGCCAACTAAAGTTTTCATCTAAAAAGTTATTCAAAAAGTATTTGACATATATTTTCCTAAATGTAAAAATAAATGCACTGAATGGGATAATAGAAAAAGCGATTTTTTCGTTGTTTGGCAATTTTTTTAATTACACTTCGTATATTAAATTTGTTTACACCACTGAATTGTTCATAAAAAACTGCATTGCTTTATCTATTTAAGCATCTCTCTTTCTTTACAAACAAAAAATCCAACGTTTAAGAAATAAGGCATCTTGTATATCGCAAAAACAAAGAGAGCATTGTGATATTGTGTTGATTTGTTACAGGCCACTGCCATTTAAGAAGACATCTACAAAAATAGGTGTATACAGAGGAAACACTCTCTGCAGGCTATTGAAGAAGAGGAGGAAACAGACTTGCCCATAATCTTTGACTGCCCTGCGCTTTACTGTAGGGGACAGCAACTCTTCGGGGAAATTTTCCGTGAAACAGCTCTCACACACAAAAATCTCGTAACATCCTAAAACTCGCTGAGGACACAGAGCTACCTTGACTGAGAAAGATTAGGGGGTGCACAAAAGACCATATTGTCGAAGTGCATTTACTAGGCTAGTAAGTAAGTAAGTATTGTAATATTGTCCTTAACATGCCAATAATAATGTTTCATAAATGTACATTTTAGTTGATAAGTACCTAGTTTAGTGTACAGAAAAATTGTAAGTTAGTCCACATCGATTGGTGATGATTGTATTTCAAATTTAAAAAATATATACAGGGTGTCTCTAAAATGCGTGGACATGGCTTAACCATAGATTCCTGGGCGCAAAATAAGATGATTTAACTCAACTTACCTATCTATATCCAAATTCGTTTCGTTAAGCCAGTATTCTGCTTCAAAGTTCTTAAAAAAAAATTAAATTTTCTTATAACAACAAGACGCTTGGATCTATTTGGATGATATTTGGCATGCCACTCCATATTGACTTGAGACATCTTTTGAGATGATAATGGTTATTATGAATGGACCACTAGTATATGAAACATGGGTGTCACACCACATATCAGACAGTAACTCTTTAATGGTAAGACCGATAAGTAAAATAATATTTTTTTCAGAAAGAAACATTCAATAGTAAACCTTTTTGTCTCTTTCTAATTTGTGATATCTGTTACGGTTTAATCACAAAAATTTAAAATCTGGGTGAGTGCGCGTTCGGCGTAAGTGTAAGTTACAGCCATTATTATGTAATATACAGGGTGTCTCAGACATGACTCCCCAGGCCTATAACTTTGTTATTTTTAAAAATAACTGTAATAAACTATATATATTCGTAAATGGGAGCAAATTCTCTATAAGATGGGGAAAGAAAATGTTAGAAAATCTGTACTCATATTATGGCAGCGATATTCAACTTTTTTTTTTCAAATTGCACACTATGCTTTTTTTCGCTCATTCTGATAGTACTTTTTATTCTCTTTATAACCATGTAAACCAATATGGGTCTTACATAAGAAAATTCTTGAAAAAAATACGATTGAAAGTTGAAGTCTAGGTTTGCCATGGAAACAACTGATTGTTGTAATTTGTACTCGTCGGTGATGAAAACAATAGCGTATAGCTGTAAAACAATTGCAATTTACGTTGTAAAGAATGACAAGTGCTCTTTCTGTATTTGTATGTTCTTGTTTAAAATCATAGGAACTAGAAATGAATTACACTAATTCTGAAAAGCTTGATATGATCCTTATTTATGGTTTATGCAAGAGGAATGCAAGAAGAGCAGCAAGGTTGTATGCAGAAAGGTATCCGCTATTGTTTTTATCGCCGACGAGTACAAATTACAACAATCAGTTGTTTCCATGGCAAACCTAGACTTCAACTTTCAATCGTATTTTTTTCGAGAATTTTCTCATGTAAGACCAATATTGGTTTATATGGTTATAAAGAGAATAAAAAGTACTATCAGAATGAGCGAAAAAAAGCATAGTGTGCAATTTGAAAAAAAAAAGTTGAATATCGCTGCCATAATATGAGTACAGATTTTCTAACATTTTCTTTCCCCATCTTATAGAGAATTTGCTCCCATTTACGAATATATATAGTTTATTATAGTTATTTTTAAAAATAACAAAGTTATAGGCCTGGGGAGTCATGTCTGAGATACCCTGTATATATACAGGGTGGGTTTTTGAAAACGAAACAGAGCGAATAACTCCCAGGAAAATTATTTTTCCGAAAAACGCTGAGACACGTCGATTTTTGATGGAAGGGGGACATCTTTTCACATAAATTTCTTATTACAGACTTTACCCCCCAAGAGAGGGGGGACAACCCCCCAAAAATATTAATAGGGAAGGAGGGTTAAGTGACACATCATTTGAAAGGTATTCTAATTCTCTACACAACCGTGTTTTATTTTTTGAATTTGACCGATTAGTTTCCGAGATACAGGTTGTTAATAAAAAAACCTACTTTTTACAAATTTATTTGCAAACTTTTTTTTCTCCATCTTTTTCTGTTAATGGCACCGTCAATCGTCATAATTGTCGTTATTGGTCCGATTCTATCGAGAATAATGAGAATTATCTCGAAGACCAGTTGATATTCCAACAGGATGGAGCTCCCCCACACTACGCCCTGCCTGTTCGGCAATACCTTGATCGTAGGTTTGCGATTCAGTGGATTGGGAGAAGAGGCGTCATAGAATGGCCTGCGCGATCGCCGGATTTGTCTCCTTTGGACTTTTTCTTGAGGGGTCACTTAATGTCCTAAATTTATTTCACTCCACCTACTTCCCTTCAAGATCTACGCCAACGCATTGTCAACGAATGCCGACAAGTTACTCTAGAAATGTTACAAAATGTGCGTAAACGCTTTTTACAAAACTTATATTATTGTATGGAGGCTGGAAGTCATCAATTTGAAAACTTAATTGGCTGACATGTAGTAATTTGTAAAAAGTATGCTCTTTTATTTACAACCTGTATCTCCGAAACTAATCGGTCAAATTCAAAAAATAAAACACGGTTGTGTAGAGAATTAGAATACCTTTCAAATGATGTGTCACTTAACCCTCCTTCCCTATTAATATTTTTGGGGGGTTGCCCCCCCTTTCTAGGGGGGTAAAGTCTGTAATAAGAAATTTATGTGAAAAGATGTCCCCCTTCCATCAAAAATCGACGTGTCTCAGCGTTTTTCGGAAAAATAATTTTCCTGGGAGTTATTCGCTCTGTTTCGTTTTCAAAAACCCACCCTGTATATAAATAAAAAGATGAACTGTTAAAAATCGCAAGGCAGCACCTACAGCTACTTGAAATGTTTGACAAGCGAGAAACAATTGCTACTAAGATAGCAATTAGTTGTTTGTCATTTGTTTCTTAGAATTCCTAGTTTGTTTTAAGAAATGTTCAGCGCAGTCACTTAAATTTTAAATTTTTGTGATTAAACTGCAACAGATAGGTATCACAAATTAGAAACAGACAAAAAAGTTTACCATTGAATGCTTCTTTCTGAAAAAAATATTATTTTAATTATTGGTCTTGTGATTAAAGAGTTACTGTCTGATATGGGGTGTGACACCCATGTTTCATATACTAGTGGTCCATTGATAATAACCATTATAATCTCAAAAGATGTCTGAAGTCAATATGGAGTGGCATGCCAAATATTATCCAAATCGATCCAAGCGTCTTGTTATAAGAAAATTTAATTTTTTTTCACAGAACTTTGAGGCAGAATGCTGGCTTAACGAAACGATTTGGATATAGGTAAGTTGGGTTATACCTATCATCTAATTTTGCGCCCAGGAATCTGTGGTTAAGCCATGTCCACGCATTTTAGAGACACCCTGTATTGTATACATAGGATGTTCACTTTCCGCTGAGTCTAGTAAAGTAATACGCAATTTATTGATAAAAAACATTTTTTGAAGTATTCCCCTCTACAGTCAATGCAACCACAAAACCACAAAAAAAAACTCAATCGTTCGAGCAGCCGTGTGTGGCCGAGCATTATCCAACAGGAACAAAGCTTACGTACCTTCAAATGTTTGTGTAAAATGGTGTTAATTGCTTTCACACCAATCTTTTTGCTTGAATACTTACTCCTTACAGTAACATGCCGGTCCTCTTCAATCATGTTCCAAACAAGACCAATATTCTTTCCGGCAACGGCTGCTTTTGGCTTAGGAGTCCGAAAACTGTCATTCAAGGAAAGTCGACCACGTTGAAATTCATTGTACCACCGCTTTATGGTAGCTAAATAATACGACTTGTCACCAAATACTCCATTAATTTCCTCATAACATTGTTTTACGGCTTAAGCCACGTTTGAAATAATTATAAAAAATCACAACTCGATAATGTTCTCTGTTTAATTCCATGATTTCTTGCGAAAAGGATTACTTTAAGCTTATGTATTTTAAAATAATAATAATAATAATAGCCTAAAACGAATTCCCGTTCCGGGCAAAGACCTCCCCTTTTTATTTCCACCATGCTCTGTCTGCTGCTTTTATCATCCACTCTTTCCCTAGAAATTTCTCTATTTCTTCCACCCATTTTATTCTAGGTCGTCCCTCTCTTCTTTTTGCTAACGTGGGTTTCTAATTTGTTGTAATGTTTGCCAATCTGTTTTTTTTATCTCTTCCATTTTAGCACTTTGCAATTTTTTATTATGTCCCGAGTTTTTATTCGTTTTCTTATTATATTTATTGGTATACTGTCTTTTAACTTAATTTTTAGGTTAGCTCTTAACATTTTATTCTGAGTTACTGAAAGGTGGTTTATCGATCTTTTAGTTAATGTCCATGTTTGGGCCCCGTATGTTATTGTGGGCATCACACATTTATTAAACATTTCGCCTTTTAATTTCACTGAAACCTCACTTTTAAATATGAATTTATTTTAAAATATTCATGTACTATCACGTGCAAAAGTAATGACACGCCTAAGATTTGTTATTGTATGATAAACAGCCTTGCAGCAGTCGATGAGTAACTTGGGCATAACCATAAGACCTTGTAGGTAGGAATAACAAGTTAGAATAAGAAAGTTACTCATCGACTGCTGCAAGGCTGTTTATCATACAATAACAAATCTTAGGCGTGTCATTACTTTTGCACGTGATAGTACATATTATAGTACATATATTTGTCAACCGCCACTGTCTTTAAATGTGTAAACAACTATTAGCTTCCACTGTCAAAAAAATTTGTTGCAAATTTAATGGCCCTAATAGATAGGCTCAGCGGAAAGAGAACAGCCCTCGTATATCTCCATCAAGATCTACTGCACTCCTGCCTCCATGATCGTTATAACTGCTTGTCTCAATCGAAAAACCTGGCTACTGAAGCTGAAATGCAGTAGTACCGTGAGTATCTCCTAAATCTTTTCTAAAATCATGACATTAATAATCAAAATGTGATTAATCTTTGAGCAATTCTTATTTGATCTGTAACAGCAGTTATGGGATAATAAAAAGGAAGTGCAAGTGAAATAAATTTATATATATTCAAACAAAAGTTTGATAAAGATATACCTTTCAGGGACCGATGGCCGCTGCGTTCAGCGAAATTAATCGAGTTGTGTTATTGGCTACTGCAGTCGAAGTACTTTGGTATACTTCCTACCTACAAGCCTAGATCTCCCCTAATAAATAAGCAAACAAATGTATACTTTTTGGTAGCAACTTTTCTTTAATTTGTTATTAATGTAAATATACATACATACATACATACATATAATAATAATAATAATACTTTTTTATTTCCCATTTAAGATACAAAAAAGGAAAATTTATACAAAAAAATAATAATAATAAATAAATATATAAAAGTATAAACAGGAAATAAGATAGCGTTCAGCAAGTTTCCAAGAAAACCCCTTAACATATGTGGCATATTTCACATCATCAAGCGTAGAAACATTATGACGATTAAATGCATATAACTCCATATTTTTAAAATCTGAGGGCAGAGAATTATACAATTTGCAAATGAAAATGATCGTTTAAATAATTCTGTACGGTGCTTAGGTATACTTAACCCTGGAGCACTCGCGCTATGAGCATTTCTCTCACATTTTTCGAAAATTGCCGCAATTTTTTAAACTCTCGTTGCTATGGCTTTGGCGCTCCCTCTAGCTGACTTTATATGTTTCATCTCTAGAATAATTAGGGTAGTTTGTCATTAGCTGTTATAATGACCACATTGCAGCGTCTGTGTGACAGAGATGTGCAGAAACGTGAGCAAAACTCTCATTATGCGAGTTCTCGCGTCGGCCGAACTTATATATTTTGTTATTTTTTTTTGTAATTTATCAATAATAAAATCGGATAACTCATGCTGTTTTTGATCATATTGTCTTAATTTATTAATGCTTATACACTACAGGTCTAAAGGCCTTCCACAACAAGTCATTATAAGGTTAAAACGCACATGTGAGGAAAACGCTCACGCGCGAGTTATGGAGCGACAATAACAGGTGCGAGTGCTCCAGGGTTAATAAACCTCCGAGTCTCAGATTTATATTAAGAGTAACAAGGTTCTATATGTATACACACATACACTATACACATGGTGCTGCATGTAGGCAAAAAACGGCGCACTAATCACGTGACTCGCATGCGGGCCGGATTGTGCATTTCACGCGTAAGACCACATACGCTAACGCACCAGCCTCAACACCGAAAGGTATAAGAGGTTAACGTTTACATACACATACATGTCAGTTCTGAATTTAATTTTATAATAAAGATATGGTGGAGTTTTATGAACTAGAATTCTGTGATAGAATATGACGATATAAATTTAAGTTTGAAGAAATACCTACGATACTATATTATTTTACTAGGACTAATTTTACAGAGTTGTTTGATTGGATTAAATTCTACTGTATAAAAATTATTACCTATAAATGAAGATAAAATGACTAAAAATCAGACACTTGGCATTTGCTTCACCCTAGCTTGGCAGTGCATTTTAAGAGTTATCTATCAAGTTAATTTTTTATAATCAATGTTTTCTTTTAATATGTCTAGCTAGGGTATCTTTCCGGCTTGCACTATATTTACACTTACTACATTTAAAATCCTTCGACTTTTGATGAGTCAATTCGTGTCTTGTTACCTTATATTTTTCCGCAGAACTGTAATAACACTTGCTACATTGAAAAGCATTCATCCCTGAATGGATTCCCATGTGATTTTTTAAAGCAGTTTTATTTGCCGTCCCAAATTTACACAAATTACACACATAGGGCATAAATTCTAAATGAGTCTTTACATGTCTGTTTAGATTACTCACATGTGCTGTACTGAATTCACATTGTTCACACTGAAATGGCTTCCTGTTTGCATGAACAGTCATATGCGATTGTAAATTGCTTTTAACGGCGGTACTATAATCACATTTGCTACATTTATACCATTTATCTTCGTTATGGATTCTCATGTGACGATGAAAATTACTGTTGTCTGAAGTTTGATACTCACATATTTCGCACACATACTTTAAATGGTTATTAGTTTTTAAACTTGATTTTGACCGTAATCGCATTTTTATTGGAAGATTTTCAATATTATAATTTTCATCTTTCAATTTTAATTTTATTTTAAAAAAACTAGAGTGATTGTGGGAACTCATTTTCAACGTTCAAATAACACAAACACAACATAACCCCTACAATAAATAATCAACAACTAAAAGTTTTAAAACGTGCGTGTAATCAGTTTTTAGATTTTAACGTCTTTAGGGCGAGGTTGCCAAATCTTTAATTTTTAAATAGTCTCGGGAATTTTCTGGTCATACTCATACTCATGCTAAGAACCTGATAATGGTTTCATACAGTTGTACTAATAGCGTAAATACATTAAAGTTTAGATTAATCATTATACATTATTTTTGTCTACATTAATATCTATTTGCAGTCGCATTTAACTACATACAATGGTCAAAGCGGACACTGGCAAACCGGCAATAAAGCATAAATAAGTTAGCAGTATAATATGCGATGGTGGGAAAAGTATAAAAGGTCAACTACCTACCTACCATTAAAATTAAAATTATTCTTATGAATTTTGGTATCTATACGTTACAGTTTCTTCTAAATAAAATGGAAAAGTCTGTAATGTAATATGGCTTCCAGTTAAACCAAAAGTTGCAAACATGTTTCTTCGATAAACAACTTCCTAAACAATCTGTTTCAATATCATACTTTTGGCGTTTTGCGAAAATTCAAAAATGTAGTCAATAATTCTAACAAAATCAGTGATATCTCCAGAAGTAACACGCTAAACCACACAAAGCAGTCGGCGGGCGACGTCAAAAGTCGTCATTTGTTAAAAAATAAATATTTAAAACGTCAAAGTGTTGCAAGTGTGGTGCTGGTTCAAATTTTTTTAAATGAAAAATTGGAAAAATGGTCGTCGGAAAAGTATAGTGTAAAACACGTGCTGAAAGGATATTTCACACTCGTGTGATTAAGCCACTCGCCAGAGGCTCGTGGCTCAACTTTCACACTCGTGTGAAATATTCAACTTTCAGCACTAGTTATACAATATACTATTCAATTTTAAATTTTCTACAGAGTTCGAAAACAACCAGCGAAGTAAAAGTATGCATAGCTAATTTTAACGAAATAATGTAAATTCCATATTTAGAAAAATATCACCTCCGCAGGGATTCGAACCACTGACCTTCGGCTATACGCGCCACTGCTCTACCATTGAGCTACAGAGGCAGATCTCTGAAGATGTGACATTCGTCTAAATATAGTAATTGAAAACTGTGAAATCTAGTGTGCATTAGAAATCGTATGATATTTTTCTAAATATGGAATTTACATTATTTCGTTAAAAATATATTTCCCCAAAGGAGTGAATCCTTAAAAATTTAATTTAAAATATGCATAGCTAACTACAACAACGTGCCTAGAAATGAAATATGTACATCAAGAGTCCTTTGAATTTCCCATGGAAAATAAAATGTGCCGCTCTCGCGCAATGCTGCTACAAGACGCATAAGAATATTGCCATTCCCCATTTATTAACTGTCCTGATAGAAAATATGTCTCATTTCCAGATATTGCTTTCTTTGAAAGAGATTTTTAGAGCGCACTTAGAAGATATGTTGATTTATTCCGAGATACCGGGAGCATTACGCATAGAGATAGAACTGGAAGGCCAAGAGTTCGTACTCAAAATACAGTTGATGATGTTCGTCAACGTATGAACGAGCAACCCACTACACTTTCGCAAAAGTCAAAAGTCAATTTATTGGTGCCACTCTACCGTACAAGGTACTTACACAAGTCAATAATAATTACAAATTACAATAATAATAACAATAATTACAGATAAAAGCAAATATACAAAAACAAAATCAAATAAAGACACAAACCGTGTCACAGAGCAATGATATCAGCTAGAAACTCATTGTAGTTGTAATATGCTTTGCCTATTATGAAGTTCACCAATAGGCGTTTCAGTTTAGTGAGAGGTAGACTCCTTTTACTCAAAGGTAGTTTATTATAAAAATGGACAGCGAGGTACCTCGGACCATCCTGACACTGGTTTATCATTAGAAACTTGCCATACTATTGTCAAAAAAGATTTAAAGCTGTTCCCATATAAAACTCTTGCTTTACATGAGTTGCTGCCAGCAGATCACAATAGGCGAATTGTGTATTGCCAGTGGTTTCAAAAAAATATAATTAATAATGATGAATTGTTAAATTTAACGTTTTTTTCTGACGAGTCCTGGTTCGCCCTTTCGGGATATATAAATTCGCAAAATATGAGGTTATAGAGTGCTCAAAATCCTCATACTTTTCGCGAAACTCCCCTTCACTCGTTAAAAGTTGGTGTTTGGATTGCTGTGTCTCGAAGACGTATTATCGGACCCATATTTTACCACGAAACTGTTACTGCTCAGAGATACCGGAATATTGTACGTGAATTTATTAATCAGCTTCATGAGGATGAGCTCCAGCAAGGCTACTTCCAACAGGATGGCGCGACTGCCCACACCGCTCAAGAAACCATCAATTACCTTCCTGAATTTTTTGACGGCCGAATAATTAGTTTACGTTCAAATTCAGAATTTCCACCTAGATCACCAGGCTTGACTATTTTAGATTACTTTATATTATTTCCTTATCTGAAAAATAATGTACCTATACAAGACACCTAGGTTATTAACAATATCGAGGAACTGCAAAACAGAATTACCGAACAGTGTGCCAATATAACTCGTCAAATTCTTATAAATGCTTTTAATATAGTATGAAAAGACGAGTAAATTTGTGTCTGCAGGAAAACGGTGGTCATTTTGAACAGCTTCTTTAGTTTTTTATGTTTATCTTTCTGTACCTGTGAAATCAAAAAATTATAATTTCCAATTTTAATGATTACTTATTTGTTATGAATCGTTTAACAGTGTAGTAATTTAGTTGTTACTGTTATCGTCTAAATTGAAATAATAGAACTCATTTCTTCAAAAACTGGCTTATTTACAATGCAACTTAACCTAACCTTAACATGAACTGATCAGCCCTATTAGATGCTATAAATGCAGCAATCACGGCCATATAGCGAGAGAATGCCAAGAAACTGAGAAAAAATTGAAAGGAAAATGTCTCAAGTGCGGAGAGGAAAGCCATACTCTCAGACAATGTCCAAATGTACCACGATGCTATATATGCGGAAAGAAGGACACCAGACAGGAACAATGGCATGCCGTAAGTATTGAACGGCACGGCGGTAGCAGATAAGAAAGAAGGAAGAGCAAGAGAGGCGAGGGAAAAACAAGTATCCCAGCAACAAAGGAAGCAAGAAAGAAGAGAAATATTAGTTAGTTATGCAGATACTGCAAACTAACTTACAAAGAAGTAGAGCAGCACAGGATCTCCTGCAAAAATCGGTGCAAGAACGTAATATAGATATGGTGATAGTTAGTGAACCCAACCAAAATATGCCTGAAGGGGGGCCTTGGTACAGAGATATTGATATAGACGTTGCTATAAGAATTTATAACCCAAGTCTAAAAGTACACGAAACAAGGGACGGAAAGGGGTATGTATGGGCGAGGTGCAAGAAATATATAATATGCGCATGCGCATGGTATACAATATCGCCAAATATATCAATGCAAACTTTTGAGGAAAGACTTGACCGATTGGGAAATGATCTGAAAAACTATAAAAAAGACCACAAGATAGTAGTAGGAGGAGACGTAAATGCTATAAGAGTTTTGCATGGGGATCCAAACAAAATGATAGCAGAGAGAAAATGGTAAATGAATGGCTAATGGAAGGAGATTGGGAAATCGCAAACGGGGGAGAAAAACCTACTTACGCTAGAAGGGGAAGCAGCTCATTAATAGATGTTACTTTTGGGAACGTAAGTGCTATGGAAGAAATTGTAAACTGGGAGATATTAGATGACAAAAACCTATCAGACCACTATTATATTACCTTTAAAATGGTTAGTAACAAACAACAAGTTATAAAAGCAGATAAATCAAATTGGAAAAGATGGAAATTCGAACCGGAAAAGAAAAAATTGACGAGTTAGTAAATAATTTAGACGCAGGACAAGAAAATGTAGGGACAGTAGAAGAGTATTTTAACATCATGACTGAGACATGCTCTAGTACGCTAAAACTTGTAAGAAGGCCAAGAAATAATTGAAAACCGGTATACTTGTGGAGTGCCGAGGTAGGGGAAATTAGACAACAGTGGCTCAAAAAGAAGAGACTAGTAACAAGGGGAAACAAGAAACGCACAACTACTGAAGAAGAGAAGGAAACATTATATACTGAATATAAGGAACAAAGAAGGAAACTACGAAATATCATAGCTAAGGCGAAAGACATTGCCTGGCAGAACATTTGTAACGAGGTGGAAAATAACGTCTGAGGCAACGGATATAAAATAGCAATGAAGAAGCTGAAACTGATGCCTACTGTATACTTAGACGACCAGAGGAGGCTGGACGAAGCAAAGAAATTATTGCCTGCAGATAGGAAAAATAACTGGGATGAACTATTAAAAAATGTAGACGAACAACCGCCCAGATACAAGTTTACGGAGGAAGAGATTATTAGAGCCGCTAAGAAAAGACTAAGGCCAAAGAAAGCCCCGGGGTCTGACGGAATCCCGGCAGATATAGTTAGAATGCTTGCGATTCACCACCCCCCAGTATTGCAGAAATGTATTTAATAGAATACTCGAAAGCGGATGCTATCCCAATGTATGGAAAAAAGCGAGACTTATGCTGATAGAAAAACCAAAAAAAGCAGTAGAAGAAAAAGTTAGCTATAGACCTCTCTGCCTCTTAGACACGGGAGGTAAAATGTATGAACATTTGGTGAGCCAGAAAATAAGGAAAGAACTGGAACGAGGCAGTGACCTGTCAGAGAGACAGTTCGGTTTCCGGAAGGGAAAAAGCACCGTCGAGGCAATGTCTCTAGTCCAGAAAATAGCAAGGGAGGCTAACACAGGGGCATGTAAGAACAGAAAGTTATGCGTAATGGTGACCATCGACGTAAAGAATGCTTTTAACTCGACACCATGGAGGGAAATAATCCATGTTATGATAAACAGAGGTATCAGTGGATATCTAATCAAAATCGTAGCCAGCTACCTAACAAATAGATGGCTAAATGTCGGCGATGGTAAAGAGATGGAGAATACCAGAGGGGTTCCACAGGGATCGGTACTCGGACCACTCCTGTGAAACCTCTTTTATGATGGGGCACTCAGACTGGAAATGTCAGAAAATACAACAGCACTGGGCTATGCAGACGACATAGCCCTCATAGCTGGGGGCGAGAGGAGGGTATACTAAAGATTGGCGTCACGCATATTCACCGAAACCGAAAAAATTCAAAGTTGCACCGTCCGCAGGAAAAGTGATATTGACTGTATTTTGGGATAAGAATGGCGTTATTGTTGAAGAGTACACACCCAAAGGTACTACAGTTAATAGTTCTACCTACTGTACTCTATTAAAAGATGTCCCGAAACCAGCAATAAGGACCAAACGCCTTCGATTTTTGCCAAAGGGGTTTTCTTCAACACGACAACGCACGTCCTCATACTGCAAAAGTAACCACAGCAACAATTGAAAAACTTGATTTTACAGTGATTGAACATCCACCGTACTCTCAGACCTAGCCCCAAGTGATTACCATATTTTCGGAGCATTAAAAAAAGATCTGCGTGGACTGCAATTCCGAGAAGACGAGAGCGTAAAAACCGCGGTGCATAAATTGTTTTGTGCACAGCCAAAGAAATTCTCCTCAGATGGAATTGAAACGTTAGTAGGCCGGTGGAAAAAGTGTATTGAGAGGCCAGGAGATTATGTAGAGAAATAATATGTCAATTTCTAAATTTATTGAATAAATACAGCTTTACACACCGAATTCGAATTTCATTTGAAACAGCCTCGTAGTTTCTTTTTTAATTTGAATTATGATAATTAATTTATCTACGCTCGGGAGAAATATATGTCCATTATCGCACTCATTTTGCGTACGATAAGGACTTCATTACCGCACTGTTTTTAAACTGTGGTCGTCATGGATTCGTCCATTTTTACCTTCGAATATAAAACTAAGTGGTGTACCTTTTAGAATGAATACGGGATACATAAATCTTTGAATATAAAATATTCAAAGACGTAAACTGATAAAAAATGTAGTAAAAGTATGATGAACAAAAATGAGAAGCTGCAAGAAATAAAATATTATAATACTGACGGTTAAAACAGTTTTTTAAATATATATTTTGCAAAGTGCTAATCTATATACAATACGTATGTGACGCCTATGATATTCACTCGTGACCTTTCTTTGACATTGAAATTATAACATCGAATTGTTCTTAAATATTATTCGTAATGAACGTAGTTACATTAAATGAAGGTAAATACTTACTTATGGAAACTTATTCCTAAATTTTTATTTGTCCTTGTTGGAGAAAAACCACAAACAACACAACTAACCTATTATTTGTCAGCTGTCGGTCTCAAAACTATGACTACAAATAGATTATCAAAATGGCGACTTCCGTCGCACTTTTTGTATAGCTACTAAAGCAATACCCTCATTCCTGTAGCTTTATATTATAAGATTTTTACAGCTACTTCTTCTTCTTCAAGGGCTTTCGATCCTTGTGGATCATCGCCTGCTTCTAAGAAGCTTACAAAATCCATTTGATTTTGGTCACTGTGGTGGATTAGTCCACACTGATCATTAATTAATTATTCGTCTATATTTTTTTGCTTGTTTTTGTTTCTTCTACAATTTTTCTCCATTGTTTTCTGTCGTTCACCTTTTGTCGCCAGTTTACTTCCATTCTCTTCAGATCTTGTATTACGTTGTCTTTCCATCTTATATCTGGTCTTCCTCTTTTTCTTGTTATTTCTGGTTTCCATTGTGTTACTACTTTTGGTGATCTCTCTTCCTTCATTCTCAGTATATGTCCGTACCATCTTATTCGTTGTGACTTTATAAATTTAACTACGTCCTCTCCATTTGTTTCCCTGTATATCTCGTGATTCATTTTTCTTCTTATTTGTCCATTCTCTTCTATAATTGGTCCAAGTATTTTCCTTAGTATTTTCCTCTCACTTCTTCTTAACATTTCCTCGTCCTTTTCTGTTAGTCTCCATGTCTCAGCACCATATGTCATCACCGGTCGAATTAAGCTCTTATATATTCGTAATTTAGTTTTTTTACTTGTTATTTTATTACACAATACATTCTTATTAGCGTAGTAACTTTTATTTGCCGACTGTATTCTATTCATTACTTCTATAGTTACATTGTTGGTATTACTTATTATTGACCCTAGGTATTTAAATTCCTCAACCTCTTCAAAATTATTTCCATTTATTTCTATGCTTTTCAGTTCAGTTTGTTTAGTTTTCTGTGTTCTCATATATTTTGTTTTCTCTGTGTTTACTAGTAGTCCCATCTTTTGTGCTGATTCTTCTATTTTCACATAGGCTTCTTTTAGTTCTCTCTTGCTTCTACTTATGATAACTAAATCATCCGCATATGCTGATATCTGTGTCATACGTGTGTTTATTGTTCCTTGGATTTTTGTTTTTCTTACAATAGCTTCCATTATTAGATTGAATATGATTGTAGACAGCGCATCTCCCTGCCTTACTCCCGTGCTGATTATAAAGGGTTCCGTATCTCCCATTTGTGTTTTTACATATGCTTTTGATCCTTCCATTGTCATTTTAATAAGGTGTATTATCTTTCTTGGTATTCCTAGTTTTCTTAGTTCCGTGTATATTTGTCTTCTTTTAATCTTGTCAAAAGCCTGCTTGTAATCGATAAATAGCACATGGAGATCGATATTGTATTCTTTGCTTTTTTCAAGTATCTGTCTTATTGTGTGAATTCCATCAATTGTTGATCTATTCGGCCTGAATCCGTTTTGGTATTCACCTATTATTATTTCTGCATAGGGTTCTATTCTTCTATATATTATGCTTACTTATGGAAAGTTATTCCTAAATTTTTATTTGTCCTTGTTGGAGAAAAACCACAAACAACACAACTAACCTATTATTTGTCAGCTGTCGGTCTCAAAACTATGACTACAAATAGATTATCAAAATGGCGACTTCCGTCGCACTTTTTGTATAGCTACTAAAGCAATACCCTCATTCCTGTAGCTTTATATTATAAGATTTTTACAGCTACTATTTGAATTAATTTTCGACTTGTCAAAAAAAATTATGTAAAACGTCAGATTATTTTTAAACGTGTTTTAGATTTTGCCCGGGCGTAGATAAAATATTGTACGATACATGTATGATAATGCATTATTAAGATACTTGTTTGATCATACAACTCGGCTATCGCCTCGTTGTGCAAATTTCAAACGCGTATCTTAATAATGTTAATATCCCACTTGTATCGTAAATATCTATTAAATCATACTCTTTATATCCCAGCTTATACATTACATCCCCTGGATAGAATTGCCGAGAGCAATGATCGACTAAAAATTTGTGAATTTCAACGTAATGTATTTTAGATGAAGTTCTGTTCGACTGTAAACAGATTTCGAGCATATTTAATTTTTTCTTAAATTCAGACAGTAGTGAATAAACAACTATTTCTATTATAAGGTAAAATTTAGCCATTCATAAATCAATATAGAGCCCCTACGAAAATTTATTCAAAAGGCTAAATTTTGTCCCTGTGTAATTTTAGACAAATCAGTCTAATTAGATTATGCTTGTAATTGTACTAATTAAATTTTTGGCATGACTTAAAAAAAAAGATGACCACCCGATACATATGGGGCAGCACCTCACACCCTTTGGCTGCGTATAATGTGTACGTATACGACAGTCCATGCGTTAATAGACATAAATCACAAATTTTTTTGTTACACTTGCGACAAAGATAAAAAACTGAATTGGCTAATAAAATAATGATTCTTTAATGAACACGGTACAGAAAACTGTTACAAAAGTTGTTATGGAACTGTAAGTTTAATTATATACATATTGAAAATATGTTATTCCGCAACGATGTATTTTACACTGTGGAAGCCGATAACAAAAAGTTCTAAACCTGTTAAAATTATATATCTTTATATTCACAGAAAAGTTTACAGTTATCTCTTACCTTTTACGTGACCAACCTGACCGACATTATAAACGTGCGGTTATAAATGCAATCATCACCTTTTGGCAAGTTTGCAAAGAATTACGCTATTTAAACATTTTACATTATATGAGAGTCTTTACACAACAGAAACTAATTTAAAACTATAAGTATACCTAATGCATTAATTTTATTATGATACGAAATATTTTCCTCAGAGGGTACAAAATAAATACAAATAAATACATTCGAATGTATAAACATTAAAATTTATTCATCCAGTTTGAAAACAGCACTAGGAAATACTAAAGAAAACACACTGATATACTTTCATTCTATTGAAAACTTTACAGTGCAACGATATTTAATATAACCTGTCTAATCGCACGGTACATAACGTAACGTATACCGCAGCAATAAAATAATTACTTGTTTCGACGTCGTATAAATAAATATGAATTAGTTTTACAATTAATTGAGATTATAATAATTCGCTAGTCACAATCTAAAAAATATAGGTGTCGGTGAATGAACACCAATAATAAAAGAAATTGGTCCGTGTTTTAAACAGTATAAAGCGAAGTTCCGATTTAGGTATGTGACGTATACTATCCCGTGAACAGTACCCACACACCACTTACGATATTTTCACTAATTGAAGTTACAGAGTCTCAGTTATCTGTTTGGGATGTTGTTTTACGACGTGCTAAACGTTCTGATCGTGATAATGAAGTACTCGATGAAGCTTCATTTACTCCTGCTGCACCTGCAAATATTTTTCAAGAATTAATACACAATTTAATATACAGGGTGGTGAATTGCTTCATGTACCATAGGTACTACATTTTTTATAGAGATAAATTCCAACAACTAGTTTTTAACCAATCATGATGCAAAACACTTGAAAATTCAACCAATGGGAACAGTATTTATACTGATAAAATTCCGTTACCCCAATAAATTTCCGCTACCAAGGAAATAAACAGTTATTATTGTTTATAACAATCAGTGCGACAGTTAAAATTATTGTACATTTACATATAATTAAAATTTGTTCTAAAATCGTTAAATAAAATAATAATAATTAAATTGTTTCATTTTGCGTTGTCTTTGGAATTTATCTCACCAAATACCACACAACTCTCTGATTTTCTCAGATAAACTTTTATTTTTAAGCACTCATTTTTTTTGCTTTTAACCCTCATAATACCATGGGGTCATTGGAGACCCCACACGCTCTTTGGAGGGATACCTTTGGAACAGTTTTCCCTATAATAAAAAAAAAATGACTTTGTGCATGGAAGTAGGTTATATGCTTTGGCAAGGTATATTTTTTGTAGCATGTGCCGTTTTCGAAAAAATTAAATAAGTTACACGTGTTTGAGTGTTATTCTCAATCATTCGGTAATCACGACCGGAGGAAGTTCGGTACGCATAATAGATAATAAAGATGCTGAAGAAACGTTACTAAAGTGGATTGAAGAATCTGAGAGTGATAATGTGGGTTACGGGAACACTACTAATAATTCAGATGATGATGCTGAAGTCGATTTCACTGAAGTGCATTCAGAATACGACTCCGAAAACGTATCTGACGTAGAATCTAGCCCTCGTGAGGCAAACAATCAGCAACACAGCTATTACTTGTAAGTAATTAACTTTTACTTTCAAGGGCAAAGTAAAAAAGTTTACTATCACCGATTTGAACACTTTTTGAATTATGGCTACCTACACTTCAAGATGCATACATGCTGTATGAGAACATCACGGTTGACGAACAGCTGCTAACTTTCTGAGGTAAATGCCCCTTCAAACAATACATACCATCTAAACCAATGGCCAGATATACAGTCGTAAAACAGGTGACCAGGGTGAACGCCAAGGCAAACCAGTCATTTCAGAACTGATAAACGGGTTAGAGAGAGATCAGGGAGGAATGTTACCACCGATAATTTTTTCACGAGTCTCGAACTTGCAAGAGACTTGAAAGAGCTCCCTACGGAATTAGTAGATACGGGTAGAAGAGACTTATATTCAACTAAATTTGCTATATTAGTGTCTTACTGTCCAAAAGAACGAAAACTTGTTACGCTACTATCAACTATACACCAAACTAGTGAAATTTCTGAAGGCGATAAGATGAAACCTCAAATAATAATCGACTACAATAAAACAAAGTCAGGCATAAATACCATGGATAAGCTGGTTCGAACATCTACCGTGAACAGACAAACGCGAAGATGGCCTATAGCAGTTTTTTATAATGTATTAGTGCCTTCGATGCCTACATTATAATGGTGTCATCTAAATAAAGATCGGCAACCAAAAAAGGGTTACAAACGACGACAGTTTCTTCTGAAACTAAGAAAACAACCAGTGGCTTCTGAAACAGAGCTACAACCACCATCAACTTCACAGAGATAGTTACAAGAATCTCAAAAACTGAAACGTGGGAGATGCCTGGAATGTGAAAGAAATTTCGATAGAAAACATTCAAACAGATGCAACATTTCCAATCGTTTTCTGTGTACTAATCACCAGACAGTTACCTGTTCGGCATGTAAACGTAACATACCATTAGAATAGTTACATTTTTTTATTTTATTTTATTTGATACTACCATAAGTCGTCCAAATACTAATACAGTGGAACTTGGATAATTCGAACGTCTATAATTCGAAATCGTCGTTAATTCGAAGATTTTTCGCGGTCCCTTGAATTTTGTATTAAATCAATGTAAAAAAATCGTGGATAATTCGAAGTTTACCTTCTTTAATTCGAAGTTTTTGTACCAAAATCAGTCAAAACTTAGTAAATGCGGAAATTTGGAGAGTGAGATTTCGCCCTCCATTGTAAAGAAGTCATCGCTTTGTCTAATCACGTGCGCGCGTCGACCTACAAATCAGCTGTTAGCCGAATCGACGGACTTTAGCACTAAAAGTTGTCACTTGCCAATCCCAACATTCGTCATCTGCGAGAATTTCGTTTTCATTCACTGAACGTGCTTTAAGATTTTGCTAACCTTAAACGACTAAACTCTGCAAAACAATCAGAAATATTACAATTCCTTGTGTTCAGACGTTCAGAGGACCTAAAATTAAACCAAAAAGATGTAACTTTTCTAATTCGAATTTTTGGATAATTCGAATTTTTAAGTGGTTCCTTCAGCTTCGAATTATCCAAGTTCCACTGTACTAAGTTTAGAGGAACGTCTCTAAATGATAATAAATATATGGAGTCAACAACGACCCCACTGGTATTACATGTTATAAAAAAAACTTGGTATCATGAGGGTTAAGCAAAATGACTCAAGCAAACTGACATTAGGTAAAACCCCTCCTCCTTCGGAGTCGGGATTTACCATGCAATTTGCTTTCGTGTTTGTTGCTACCCAAAAAATATTGGCGCAAAATAAAAATTTATTGATAAATTCAGGGGGTCTTGTGTGTGAAATTTTACATACATACTTATTTCCCTATGAACAATGTCATTTGTTGATTTTGGTACACAAACATTCAACAAGAAAGAAAATAATTTTATTCAAAATATTCAACAAGATGAAAAATGTTTTTCAGTATACCTCTCCGAAAACAGTTGTTTTTCTGACGGTTTATGGGTTGCGAAAGGGCATCTGCACGGGAAATTTTTTTCCCGGCTTATTTCACCTCCATCTGTCAAATAAACATTCGATAAACAATTCCAAACAAGCGTTGCTAAGAAATCTCAAAAACATTCTAAATGGCGTTTGCTATGAGTAACAACGCATATTTTAATTTACGTGTTCTATTGCCGTTTTTCAGAAAGGTATGATGAAAAATATCGTTCATTACACGACAGAAACTGCTTTTCCCGTTCTCACATGACTTCCCGTAATCGGCTTCGCCTCACACGAGAATTGTCACGCTCGCCCGGGAAAAGCCTTGTTTCTCGCCTCCTAATGAAATATACTATTATGAAACAAAGTGTAATTAACTGTAAAGTTAGACTGACAGTCAAGGAACAATTAATTTTTGTTTCTGTAATTCCAAGGCATCACTGATTTTTGTCAATGTACAAAAATTAATTGCCAGTTTTGCCGTTACGGGAAAATCGAAAATGCTGCAAAATAGCATCAATGAATGCGATAATTTTTTTTCTACAAAAACATATTTACGATTTTGGTGTAAAATAATTAAAGAAGCAAATATTGACATGTGAAAAATTTGCCATTGGAATTCCTATGGTGCATGAAACAGTTCACCACCCTGTATATACAAATACATATAATTAGGGCTTGACAAATCTGGTCGCCAGTGGTGACTAAATCTTTTCACGTGGAGACTATAAACAAGGTTGCTTCATGAGGTTCGCCAACGACCACTGCATAAGATAACGTACGTACATTATTATTATTATTATTAAAAATTACATCTTTTTTGTCTAGCAAGTACAGTTCACCGCGATTTTTCAAGCCCCGTATGTAGTGTATTAAGAATGAAATGCAGGTACAGAAACTCGCTGCGCTTGTTTCTGTAACGTCCTGCATTCGTTTCGGAATCGCTAACTTCCCGCACTTGTTATGAAAATAACTATTAAATGGCATTGCCTTACTTTTTTTCGTGATTTCAATAGATCCTTTAATTCTGAAAACGGTAACATACAATTTTGATACCTTACGTAAGAAAATTTTGAGCACAAGACACTTTAAATGCGCAGAATTAGCCCACATTGTAAGCAAGCCGCTTATTGTCAAGAAATCGATGGATGGCAGTTCCAACACTTAATCTGATGTTTTAATTTGCTTAGCAACAGGAGTTTTTCTTTCGTTTCGTTATTAATAAAATATGTTTTCTAATTTTCATTTGTCTTTTGTTCGAAAATGTTCTTATGCAAGATGTAAAAATTTTATGTTACCGTATTCAGAATTAGAGGATCTATCGAAATCATGAAAAAAAGTAAGACGGTGCTGCCATTTAAAAAAAAATCTCTGTCATTACTCGAAAACAAATGACGACCGAAAATTGAATTTAATGGAAAAATGTACATTTTCATAAAATAAAATCGACTTTAGAGGATTTGTTCGAAAACTGGTTTGTTTCGGTTTTAATTAATTTATTCCATACTTTAGCCGCACACTGTATAAAAAAAAAACGCATCAGAAAAGTTTAATCAGCAGACCATAGACAAATGGCATACGAACATAAATTTCTAAAAAAATACTTGGATTCGGCAGGCTATTCACCTTTCCCAACCGTAGACTTCTAATGGAACTGAAAAAAATGTATATTGAGGAAAGTATAAAGAAGAGGTTGATTCCTTTTATTCTTAAACATCACAATTACAACGAAATTTTATTCAGGCCCGATTTGGCAACGTGCCATTACTCAAAAATTTTTACCGACTACCTGACCAGTAAAAGCAATGAATTTTTACCTAAAACAAAAACCCACCTAATGTTCCTCAGGCAAGAGGTATTGAAAAATTTTGGGCATTGTCTAAACAAAAGTATTCAAAGCGATCCAAGACACCAAAAAATCTTAGATCTTTTAAACTTGTTTGGAAGAAAATAGCATTAAGATATTGCTGAGGAATTGGGAGAAGCTGTCGTGGACTATGCATATAAAGGAGTTCAGGGAGCCATGTGTGACATAACTAATAAGAGATAATGTTAGACTATTTAAAATATTAGTTTAAGAGTTTTATGTTTTAACACAATAAAATACAGCTTTCTACATTACATGTAGAAAAGTGGGTAAAATATGTCAAATATGTAGAATAATATGTAAAATATGTATGTAAAAAATCTTTCACATTAATACATATTCTACATGTAGAATATGTATAAAAACACCTGCATTAAACCTTAAACCTCCCTCTTTTTACTAAATAGTGGTAGTGTTTTGTCTGGAGTACACCTGCATGTCTGCCTCAGTAGTCAGTCTGCTTTCATATTAAGCTGAAGTGTGTAACCGGTAACTGCAAATAAAATCTTTAAAATGGAAAAAGGTAGACCCAGACACAACCTTTGGGATACCTTAGGTTATACACTGCTTTTAGTTGAAAAAGTAACACCCAGTATACGTATTCATTTAAAGTTCTTATTTACTATATTTCTTCGCCATGTCTTCATTGTCGTATTATAAAAATTTGAGACAAAAATCTTCAACTTTCTTGGAGATAAAAGAATAAAGGTGAACAACTAGAAGTCTTTCCCACTTGATATATTTAAATTTACAAAGTCAGCAAACCAGGTTTCATCTCATAGAGACATTATCAATGCAAAGCAAAAAAACAGGTAAAACATAGCAGGATCAGACAATTATATCTTGGAGATATTGTTAATTTTTTGGTTACGCATGGAAACATGCTTTTGTTAATAGCACTTTCAGTTGTTTGCCTAAACCTTGTCAAGTCAGTTTTTTGTAATCACATTAAACCAAAGAAATTCCCCGCGTGCGAAGACGTGCAGAATTTTATCATCTGGGTGGCTTTGACGGAGGTCGGATAATTGGTATACGAGAGGGTGGTTTTTCATTTCGAGAAATCGCCACTTCGCACAAATTTTACAGCAACAACTGTGTTTCTTTGTTGGCATGCTTGGTCTGCGGAATATTAGAATCAACGCCGCAGAGGACCTGGTGCGGCCAGAAGAACAACAGACCGTGAAGAGCGTCTTCTTCGAATTCCTGCCAGAAGAAGCCCTTTTGCTACAACCAGGTCTGTCGGAGATGAAGGTTTAGAGCAGTAGGTCAAAGAGTTACAATGGCAGCAGTATACCGACAAATTCGGTTAATGGGACTCAGATCATATCGACATGTTAAAAAGATTCCATTAACCGCAGAACATAAACGTCGTAGACTCGAATGGTGTAACGCAAAAATGTAATGGAATGAGGAATGGAACAAAGTCGTTTTCAGTGATGAGTTCAGATTTTGTTTAAGCGCGATTGATGGCCGTAGAAGAATGCGACGAGAGCGTTGCCAGAGAAGAAATTTAGAATTTCAATTGGAAAGAAATGTAGGCCGAGCACCAGGTTTAATGGTGTGGGCGATATATCTTATGGAAATAGGTCTCCTCTCGTGTTCATAGAGGGTAATATGGCAGCTGTGGATTACATCCACCAAGTACTGGAACCGATTCTTGTACCATACGTTCGGAGTATAGAAAACGCTATATTCCAACAAGATAACGCTTGACCACATGTAGCAAGGGTGGGTTTGCAGTATCTAGAGAATGTTGACATACGCCTACTTCCATGGCCTGCTCGATCTCCTGATGTTTTACCAATTGAGCATGTGTGGGATTTGATTGCTAGGAGAGTATCTAACCTAGAACAGCGCCCCATTACATTAGCCGAACTTCGGGGTGAGGTGCAAGTAGCTTGGGATGAGATACCTCAGCAGACAATAGACCATCTCATTCTAAGCATGCCGAGAAGAGTACATGAATGTGTAAGATGCAAGACTCATTATTAAGATATTCTGTTAACTGTTAAAGTTAAATGCATGAATATTTAATCATTTGTTATTTAGTCTATCTTGTTTATTTTGCCACATTAAAAAATTAAATATCTGTTAAAATACTGGGTGTTACTTTTTCAACTAAAATCAGTGTACATTTGTAAAAGAAAATAATAAATATAGTGCATTGTGTGTAGTTTGTAGTAAATTTTTAAAAAATACAGCAAAAGATAGACTACAGAGACACAGGTATATTTATTAGCATGTATGTTTATCTGGTTTTAATTCTGATTCTCTCTACAGGAACAGTTCTATATATCGCAAAAATTTAGAAGGGCCAAAAAGTTCAGATACGGTTGTTATCAATGACAATGAAAAAACATCAGATGATGATGAATTTAATACACCGTTATCAGTATTGCAACATAAAATTATGCCATTAGAACGCTCTGACAGTTTTGGTTCTAATACACAGCCACAGTCCTCATCTTCAAATTGTACAACAATTTCAAGTGAAATTAAAGATGAAAATGTTACAACTAGTAGTACTAGTACCCCAAAAAACATTACTTCGACCAGTAGTACTAGCAACCTAATTATTAGCCCTAAACAAAAACCTCAGAAAATTGGTAGTTTTATAGATACGCTATCAAAAATCGAGAATGACTCAATTAATTTAAATCTAGCAAAATTCTTTTTTGGGTGCAATATCCCATTCAGTGTTATTGAATCCGATTTGATGAAGACTCTTATGGCATCATGTTCTACATTATTAGATAAAACCTATGATGAATTAAAAAAAAGTTTTGCACATAATATTGGAGAAGATTCAGTTCTTTTAGTTGACGGTTGGAAGAATGAGTCAAATAATACAAAAAATGTTGCTGTACTTATTCATAATGCTCGAAATAAAACTGCGGTATTTCTAGATGCTTGGGATATTTCCATGAAAAAGGAAACTGGAGAAAAGTTAGTAGAAATTGTTAATGAAAGTATTCGAGTGGCAAAGGATACATACAATACATCAATATATGCAGTATGTACTGATAATGCTGCTAATATGCTTAAGATGGGAAGAAATATAAAAATTTGGCACTCTACATGTAACAGCCACACAGCAAATTTGTTGGCCAAACAGCTGGTATCCAAAAGTGTATCTTCACGAGTTGTTTCAGTTTCGAAAGCGTTTCATGGCCCAGAGTTGGAAAAACAAATTCTGCTTCTAGGCGGTAAAAGAATAACATTACCTTGCGAAACCAGAAGGTGTTCCTACAGAGATTCTTTTCAAAATTTTGTTTCTAATTTAACATTCATGAGAAAAATTATTGGAGAATCATCAAAAAAGGTGGAACAAAATATTGTACAATTGATATTTGATGAACATTTTGTTAATCAAGTTAAAGAAAGTATAGAATTATTTAATCCTGTGTGCAAATTAATAAATGTTTGCCAAGATTCTGCAGCAACGATAGCTGATGCAGCTGAAGAATGGATGCAATTAGTCACTCTAGATGGTTATCCCGAATTTGAAGGCATATTAACATCAATGCGTAAATATGCTTTAAGCACTTTAAGCTTAACAGCTAATTTTTTGCATCCATTATACAAAGGTAAACGTCTTTAAACAGAACAGCAAATTGAAGTTGAAGACTTTTTATTAAATGAATGAGTGCAGAAGGTCTTGATGACTTAAACGCCTTTAAAAATAATAGTGGTATATTTGCTGCATTACAAAACAAGGGGGTTGTAAATCCCCAAACATTTTGGGGTATGACATCTAAAGAGACACGATAACCTTAGTGTGTTATCACTAAAATTATTAAATATACCAGCTTCATCAGCCCAACTTGAAAGAGCGTTTTCAAATTGGTCATTTGTGCACTCCAATTTACGAAACAGGCTGGGCTTTGAAAGATCAAAAAAGTTATTATTTGTGTACCATTCTTTAAAATATATCAAACGAATATTAATATTACATTTAAGTTAATAGAGTCCTTGTATTGAGAATTTTTATTTCAGTTTATTTGTTGTTATTATTATTATTATAAAAGTATTTATTTTTAAGTTTAAATTGTGATTTTATTTAATTTTTGTTGTATTGAAATATAAATATCTGCAAATTCAATAAAAAAAAGCAAATTATAAACATTACCCTTAGTTTTTTTATCAATATCTCTGTTCTGAGCGGTCCTACGACAAATAAGTTGAATATCAAAATTAAAGGTAACTGAATTCTCTATCGAAAAGGTTTAGACACATTTTTACGTAGTATCAATATTCTCGGAGCTACAGGCGGAAAAAGTCACCCGTCGTACCGCATTCGCGCAGTATATTATACTATTTCCACTGCTTTTTTTCAAAATAGGTATTTGTTTCTTAATCGGCAATCAATTCTAAAAAGAAAAGACCTCTTGAGTTTTTCTGGTAGGATAAACCGTTTTCCAGTAATAATCAAAAAACTTTTCCTTTGCAAACGTTTTCTGAAATAACTACCTAGTTCGAATTATTTTTTTTAAAAAAGGTTGTCGATGATTACTCGAAAATGGTTTGTCCTACCAGAAAAACTCAAGAGGCCTTTTCGTTTTAGCATTGATTGCCGATTAAGAAGCAAATACCTATTTTGAAAAAAAGCAATGGCGTACTATGTTTTGCGTCAGAATTATTCATTTTTTTGCAGTTACGCACGCCACTGTTGAAATTGTCAAAACTAGTTAGATCGAAAAAGAGTCTCTTCATGCCAGTATAGTGCATACCAAAGCTCAATTTAATATCTTAAATCGTTTTCGAGATATTTAAAAAAAGAACTTATTTCTTGGACACCCTGTATCTCGAAAAGGAAGTATATACTTTCGGGCCCTTATTTATAGGAACTTTTTTTCTTATTTTGACTTCAATAACACGGCCTTAAGCTATGGACCTCGAGTCATGGCACACCCTGTATTGGTAGTTTGAAAATCAGGTGCGTCAATCCGATAAGACACGCGACTTCCTCCGCCTGTAGCTCGTAGGATATTGATATTACGTAAAAATGTGTATAAACCTTTTCAATAGAGAATTTAGTTATATTTAATTTTGATATTTACATTATTTGTTGCAGGACCATCCAGAACCGAGATATCGACAAGAAACGATTTTGGGGCGATATTTCGGCAAATTTGGAGGTGTTCCGGGGGTTGCTTGAGTGGGATAAATGAGTATGTCTAAAAGAGGCCTACAGTAAACCGATTCCAATAGTTAAATCTTTTTCCAAATTTAAAACAATGTTAATTTTCCTGATGCCTGGCTTAAAACTCTCAATTATAAATTTGTTGAATCTCGCAATGTAAGATAAAATTAATAATATTAAAATAAAGATGACAATCAAGACTTACTTTTACTAGTACCTGGATTTCCATTGCTATATCCAACACTGTTACGAACACTTATTGATGTGCCTGAAGTGGAAGGAGTACTGTCTTCTTTTCCGGCTCCATTGGTGGGTTTCGCTGGTTGAGGAATAATTGTGATTTCATCATTTATCTTCAAAGGCTTTAACACTGATTCAGTTTTTGAAGCAGACGAAACAGAAGTTGCGGCTGTATTCTTTTTATCCATAACACGTTTAGCAACAACACTATGCGCCGAATATACGTGGCTTTCAAATTGTTTATACATTCCAAACGTTGCTGTACATACAGTACACTTGTAAGATAAATGTGCCGGTTTCAGGGTCATATTGTGATCTCGAGCTACATGATTTAATAACTTCCACTGGTACACCTAAAGAAAATATTTGTATTAATATACTTTCATGTAACAATCATATAGTACAATTTTTTACATATTATGGCATGTTTCATTTACTTTAAAAAAAAAATGGAAACTTTACAAGTGTATATAACACAGCAAATACAATTCATACATATTTTCAGCTTTAAAAATGTTCTGTTGTGCCTATAACTATTGAAACTATAAATTTATAAGAAGAATTTTGTTTAAATACTCAAAACTTGTACTGGTTTAGAAAAAAATATGAATAATGTTCTTATTAAGTAGTAATAACAAGTGACCAACAGTAAATCTACAAATGGTGAAGTACTTTTCAAATCAATTAAGCCCAAATAGCAGTGCCCGATGCGTATCTGTTGAGGTATGATTAACTTGTATTTATATTTTGTAATCACCGTAATATTTATTGTAGATTCTACTGATTGCTGGATACCTAATATTAAAATTATATCAGACTGTTACTTCCACGTTATAACTGCATAGTTGGAGATATTATTCGTACAAATCGGCAACGCAAGCTGGAAGGTCTTTGCAGAAAGATTAATCTTAAACAATTTCATGTTATATGTTAATTTAGATAAATTGTCACTAAATACGATTGTGCATTTAATTAATTGGTGTCTTATTATAATTAGTAAGTGCAAACTAGCAGGGTTGTAGATTATGTCAGATATATACAGTATAACTTTTCGCTAGTTCGGACATGTGCTAAACAGGACACTCCAGTCATTCGGACAGTTTTGTGTCATTTGCCTTTATAATCCGAGCACATACGAAAATCACGTAAATTTCATGTTTTAACGTTAAGTGAACTTCGGGGAATAACTTAATTGCCTACTTTCGTTAAATGAACTTCGGGGGAATAAACCAACTTCCTACTTTCGTTTGTGTTTTCTTTGTGTGACCATTGCTAGTGATACTTTAGGTGCATGTGCAAACGTGTTGTTTAAACTTATTTCAACTGTTTAAAATTATGTATGTTTAAAATGAAGCGATGTCACAACACTCGGACTATAAAAGAAAAATGCAAAATTCTAGAATTTCTAGAGAGCGGCAAAACTATTCGCTTTGTAGCTGAAAGGTTTAACGTGCCAAAATCAACCATATATGATATTAAAAAGAAGAAACACAAACTTACGCCGTTTGTTTCCACTACGTATCATGGACCAGGTATGTACGATTTGAGTTTTAAATTTGAGAAATAAGCAAAGCTTATGATGTACGTAAAATGTAGGCTCCAAGAAAGTTCTACGTCAAGGTGAGCATCCCAAGATAGAGAAGGCTTTGTATACCTGGTTTTTACAACAAAGAAGTCTTCAGGTACCAATTTCGTCTGCAATTCTAAGGGAAAAAGCCAAATTCTTCCACAAAGAAATATCAGGGAAAGATGAGTTTTTAGCAAGCTCTGGCTGGTTAGATAAATTTAAGGCGTGGAATTCGATTTTTGAAAATTTGTGGGGAGTGTGCAGTAGAACAATTTCCAGAAGAAATTCTTAAAGATAGTTAAGGGAAATGAATTTATCAGAAGAGCAGGTGTATAACGCCGATGAAAGTGCTGCATTTTGGAAAGCGTTACCAACAACCACGTGGGTTCATGAAAAAGAGAAGTTTGCACCCGGCAGAAAAATTGCTAAAGACAGGTTCACATTCATGCCTTGTTCCAATGCGGCAGGAACCCACAAGCTACCACAAGTTGTTGTGAATAAATCTCTCAATCATAGATGCTTTAAAAACGCAGTTCTTCCAGTCGAGTATAGAGCGAGCAAGAAAGGGTGGATGACTCAAACGATTTCCATGGAGTGGTTTGAAAAATGTTTTATTAAATACGTAAAAAGGTTTTCAAATGAAAACAATTAGTCACAAAAAGCCCTTCTTCTAGTAGATAACGCTCCCTCACATCCAACAGAAGATGTATTAAATTTTAATCCAAACTTCAAAGTTATGTTATTACCGCCAAATTGTATGTATGTATGTAATCCTTAACCTCTTATATCTTTCGGTGTTGAGGCCGGTGCGTTAGCGTATGTGGTCTTTACGCGTGAAATGCACAATCCGGCCCGCATGCGAGTCACGTGATTAGTGCGCCGTTTTTTTGCCTACATACAGCACCATGTGTATAGTGTATGTGTGTGCAATAATACAGCCAATGGATCAGAATGTAATCCGAAATATTAAAGTCCCTTACAGAAAAAAATTACTGGCTCATTTAATATCTAATGACAGTCTGAAGAGTTACAACTTGAAGGAGGCTATCATGAGCTTACACGAATCATGGGAAACTATAACTGAGAAAAATATTAAGCAGAGTTCCTTACTCTGGCCAAAATCAGAATGGGATAAAGAGGACGAAATTGCATTAGCTCAACTGAAACAACAGTGGGATGCGGAATCAGCAAACGTAAATTTAAGAGCCGGTTTTCAATTGGGCAACTGGACAAAATGAAACAATTTCATTTACAGATGAGAATTTAATTGAAGCGGCTTCAAAATCGGACCATAGTAGGTACAGATTCTGAATGCGAATTTGAAGAATCTTGCACTAAAATTACGCACAAACATGCTGTTCACGGTCGTTTTCTAATTGCTTTTAATGGGCAGAACAAAATTACGTAGAAATGCAAAGACATATTACTATTAAGAAGATTGAAAGAAAGTGCCACTTCATATTTGTTCGGCAGTATGAAGCAGTCAAAAATTAGTGATTATTTTAAGAGACCCGATTCTGTGTGAATGTATGTATGTACATAGTAACTTTATTATAGTGTATTTGTTTTGTTATAAAGCTATTAAATAGTTAACATGCATTAAAACAATGTTTTATTTGCTTTATACATACACAGCGTGTCCCAGGATAGATGTTACAATAGGTGTGATGGACAAAAAAAATTTTGAATTTTATTTTAAGATTGTGGAATTAAGCCCTGCTTGGTTTGAAGAGAATTTTAAGAATATTTTCAGTTTTTGAAAAACAAGTCGGCCTTGACATTGAAGCGAAAACTATTTTCTTTTCAGGTAAAGTACCCTTTTTGTTCACGATACGGCAAAATTTTACTAAGAAAAGTTGTTCATAATAATAAATTATGGCCCTATGCAAAATTTCAGGAAGATCTACCTACTTTGATTAAACCGTCACATTTTAGTTTAAACAAAATAAATTGTATTTATTCAAAATTTTCTTTGTAGAACATTGAACGAAGCAAATAGCATTTACAAGAAATTTAACTTACGAAACATAATAATAACACTGATCTACAATAAATTATTTATTCCACATAACTGCCAGGGGACGTATTCTCGAGTTCCGCTCGTCTAATGTCGCAAATTTAGCGGTGAGACTAATATCGAGTGCTCGATATAGGACCACGTGGTACACGAACGGCCGAAATTTGTAACTACGTAAACTAAAAGTTTTTTAAAATGTAAATGCCTTTAGATATAATTCATTATAACATTTAAAAGAATTTTTTTGCATTCTGAAAATTTGTTGTGCGAATTAACGAAAAATAAGTTGTCTCCACGTGTTCATTTCTTATTGTTTAAAAAAAAATTATGAAGTGTCTTAAAATGTATCCTTAGCTTCTGTTTGCTTCTTTATAAACAGATTAAACAGATTTTTTTTTAAAGTGTAACTGGTTTCTATGGTTATTTGAATAATTATATCTATTTGCAGCTTAGTTTTTAATAATTTAATAAAGTGCTCTTACTATATGGTGAGTTACTATATGTACCTGCACTATATAAGGTTTGTTAATAACTATAGCAACGACATAATAAAATAAATTCACCGTATAAATTTTGGATATGTTGGTAAAAATTTTGCTTTTTAGGATTTATTTACTGTAGCACAACATGTGCAGTGTAAAAAGACAACTAAAGCGCCTGCGTAACGGCATAAATGAAATGATATAAGCTAAGACATCGCTGAATTTGTCGAGTACTCGATATTGAATTCGAATGCCGTTCGAGAATACCAAACCAGTTTACCGTGCGACTTCGACCCTGCGATAAATATCGCACTCGATAAATATCGACCGATTTCGAGAATAGCTTACCAGGAGGCCATGAAAAAACTATCGTTGACTAATCTTCCTGAAATTTTGCATAGGACCATAATTTCTTATTATGAACAACTTTTCTTAGTAAAATTTTGCCGTATCATGAACAAAAAGGGTACTTTACCTGAAAAGAAAATAGTTTTCGCTTCAATGTCAAGGCCGACTTGTTTTTCAAAAACTGAAAATATTCTTAAAATTCTCTTCAAACCAAGCAGGGCTTAATTCCACAATCTTAAAATAAAATTCAAAAATTTTTTGTCCATCACACCTATTGTAACATCTATCAGGGGACACACTGTATACCTTTTTAAAATATTTCTATAATTCGTAAAATTCGCAAATCTGGACTAACAGAAAACTTTATCTGTCCGGATTAGTGAAGTTGTACTGTATATGTAATTATTTTGATTAATACAAATTGTATCTTCATCAAGAGTCTGTGGATAGCCGATTTGTACGCTGACATTGAAGATAAGTAAGGATTTATGACTTTTTTTAGTTCACCTGTTTGAACCTTTCAGTTTGTATATAACCCATACCATAGTTCTATAGCATTAATTGTTAAAATGTTACCAACAATTGCTTTACACCATTTACAACATGGCTTTATAATGTTCTAGTGTGGCACGCACTTCCAAGAAATACAATTGGGATTTTAAATTTTTAAATAATTCATTAAAATCTGTTTCCCTCAAAGTATTTACAATGAAAATATGTATATACAAATTTCGCGAAAAATTCTCTGAATAACTTCCATTTAACTTATACACTAACGACGGAAAATTTAATCGCACTGCTGTACCCTTTGATAAATAAATATTTTTTTGAAAAATCGAAAAACATCAATGTATGTAAATTTAGTTTAAATAGGCAATGCACTAAGAGTAAATTAGGAATAAAATAATGTATAAGAGCACAAGACTGGGTCAACTATAAAGAAGCAAGAAATGGTGCGGTGAATGTATTAAGACAGGAAAAACAAGTTTATTATGAAAATAAAATTGAGGTGGTGAAGTATAACTCCAAAGAAATGTGGAAAACTTTAAAAGAGTTAATTTCAACTAATAAAAATGAGGAAAAGTTTGAGAAAATTGCATTTGGTGGAAAGGTCGAAACTGATGTGGAAGTTATAGTTGACAAATTCAATAATTACTTTATAGATAGTATAGAGCAGATTCTTTCATCGATTCAAAGTGACGACTGGCACTTCAGTGTCAACATACAGTATGTAGATTTGTTAAATGAATTCCAGTTACTGGATATCAATTCTTTAAAGCGGATAGTAAGAAGTATGAAATGTAAAAGCAGTCCAGATAATATAGGAATCGACGTAATAAGAATGTTTTTTGAAGAACTTGGAGATCCGATATTACATATAATAAATGTTTCGTTAGAGAGAGGAATTGTTCCAAGAAACTTCAAGATGGCTACAGTTGTTCCAATTAGGAAGGTAGTACGTTCAATAAAGGCTGAAGATTTTAGACCAGTGGACATGTTGCCAACGCTAGAGAAGATATTAGAGAAAACCGTGAGTGACCAACTGAACAAGCATTTAAGTGTAAATAAGATCCTTTCCTCAAACCAGTCGGGGTTCAGAGAGGGACGTTCTTGTGAAACAGCACTGCAGTGTGTCATTGATGGCTGGAAAAGGGGCTTAGAAGAGGGAGATATTATTCTAGTTATATTTTTAGATTTAAAACGGGCGTTTGAAACGGTGGATAGAAAAATTTTGATTAACAAACTATATAATTATGGTATTAGAGGAATATCGCTTCAGTGGTTTGAGAGCTACCTTTCGGACAGGAAACAGGTGACCAAGTTGAATGGAAAAATTTCAAGTGAGGGTGAAGTGCCTAGTGGAGTGCCGCAGGGGAGCATACTGGGTCCAGTTTTGTTTACTCTTTATATTAACGATATCGAGACAGTGTTGAGGCATGCCTGCTGTCATTTATTTGCAGATGATACAGTGTTGTATGTGAGGAGCAAAGGAGCGGAGGAAGGAATTCGTATGATAAATGAAGATTTGGTGCTTGTTGCAGAATGGCTTGGTGTTAATAAATTGAAATTAAATGTGACTAAGACAGTAGGAATGTGTTTGTCTTCACCAAAACTTTTTCTGCAGTTTCAAGAAGCTGAAGAAAAAGTGAATGTTAATGGGGTTCATGTGAGATTGCTTCAAGTATTTGGGAGTGATTATAGATCGGAAATTGACGTTCAAGGATCATATCGACTTTGTTTATAAGAAAGTGGCTAGACGCTTGGGAGTGTTAAAGAGGTTATCAAACTATGTGTCATTGTTCACTAGGATAACGGTGTATAACACTACAATTTTGCCTTACTTCACGTATTGTAGTTCTGTGTTATATATGTTGAATGGTGGGGATATGGATCGACTACAAAAACTACAAAATAAATGTATGAGGGTAATTTTAAGAACATCTAGGTATGCACCTATAATTGAAATGTTAAAGACACTAAATTGGTTGAATATGCAGGATTTTATAGAATTTAGATGTTTGTGTTTTTTGTATAAATTATTAAATGGAAAATTACCAGAATATTTTGATAGGTATAGGGTAAGGTTGTCGGATGTACATAGTTATAATACGAGGGGAAGTGGCAATGTATATATTAAATGTGGTTCAGAAAGAAAAGTCTTTTAAGTCCGTTTTTGTCAAGGGGTTAATACAATTTAATAGGTTAGATCAGTGTTTCTCAAAGTAGGGTTCCATCAGTACGTGCCAAGGGTTCCGCGCAAAGTTCCGCAAAATACAAAAACATATTTTTGTTCTCGTATTGTAACGAAATCTCCCGGACTAATGTACGGTCGTGACGTCAGATTCTGGAATACATTGATATGTGAATTCGCGGCGGTCGTGGATTGTTATTGTTGGAAATAGTTCGATGACGGTATACAGGGTGTATCGAAAATCGCGCATAATATGTATATCACGCGATTCTACGTCAAAATCCAAGCAAAAAACTTCAGTACCAATTTGCTGTTAACTCTTTATATTTAGTTATGGAGTTATTAGCAGCCTTTAGTCGTATTCTGGTTTGCTTGTCGTGCCATATTTTTATGAAATAATGATTTTTAGCTGTAGTTTAATCAACAAAAGAAATAACTAATCTGTAATTGTACTCAATATACCCTTCGTTTAATTAGAATTTCCATCCGAAGTTTGATATTTTTGCAGTAGGTACTTGTGCTTTTCATAAATATTGCAACAATGTACAATGCAATTATATTAAATCAAGCGGGTTGCTATTGGTGATATCGCAGGTGACGTAGTATGACTGACCACACAGGGTTGCTAAGTTTACAAGACTTTAATTAACAATTCTTCAAAAACTACACGTTTTGGCCTAAAACAGTTATACAATTTTTTGTCCAGTTTTTAACGCAGAATCGCGTGGTGCGAATATTATGCACCATTTACGATACACCCTGTATAAAGACGGTCTGACGGCACGGTGTGATATAATCGATACGAGTAAGTGCAGTGAAGTAAAAACAAATTAATAGATAGTTCAATTGTTTATAGTTAGTAGTTTTTCGGTCCGGTTCCACGTAACTTACATTTACAAAAAAGTGTTCCACGTGAAAAAAGTTTGAGAAACACTGGGTTAGATAATCGGATTAAAAACGAAACATGTTTAGAGAGATTTAAGGCACGGCTAAAAGAATATTATTTGATACTAGATACTAGATTTAGTTATTGCATATTTTTAATTTTCTTTTTTTTGTTTTGATGTATTATATATTAGCAGTATGCTAAATAATAGTTATTTATGTAACAAGTAAGTAAAACATTACTTTTTTTCAGGAGTAGGAAAGTTTGACGCACTCGCTACCGCTCGTGCGGCAAATCCTACAAGTGAAAAAAAGTAGCTTTACATACGAGTTTCATATAAAATTTTTTTTACGTCTGTAAATTTTATTAATTCTAATAAAGTCCGATTTAAGTTTGAAGTCAGAACTAAAACGTGTTGATTATAACGGTCGAACATATTAATAACTAGTTTTGTTTAAATAAGCTAATAAAACTCTTTCAGTGAAGCTATTTACGCCTTTTTGAACACGCCATTCCATAAACAAATTGTATTCTTTTAAGTATTGCTATTTAGATTTATCGGGCAGTAGATTCATTGTTGCATCCGTTGCAGATTTGACAATTTCTTCTGGTATGCATGTAATACTTTCTTCGTCACTATCGGTATTCATTTTAGAAATTTTTAATTTAAAAAACCTTGTTTTCTTTTAAAATTATCACAAAACGGCACAGTAAAGTCGAAAATGCAATTTCACAACACGAAATAGTTGATTTGACAAGTTTGCTGACGTTTATTTCTAGCACACTATTTATTTGATCAACAATTGAAAATGCGTTAAAAAATGAAACGCTACGGTACTTTTTTTCACGGGAAAAGAGTGAAAAAATGAAACGCTATGGAACTTTTTTTCACGCTTTTAGAGTGTTAATTAATTAAGTACTTTATGAACGTAATTTAATGAAAAAAAGTGATGTTTTTTTAACAGACGTAGAAAAAGGTATTTTATTATTATTATACTCGCGAATAACTAGATTGGCGCTTTCACTGGCAGTCAATTTAACTTCACGAATGTTAAAAAACAGCACCGCAAGACCTGTCGATTTGACGGCAGTTTTGCACCTGCTATTTGGTGGTTTGCCCCCCCGACTAAGAGTATAGTTTTTTTAGCACTTCGTAATTCAACCGACATTTTATTCAAATTAAATAAACCGTGTTGATATCACAAAAAATTGCATTTGAATGACGACAAAATGAGTGTTTGAGTGCGTGTCGGCAACGCGCTTGCCCCCGCTTGTACTCTAGTGTAACTTATATGGAGCATGTTCCGATGCAAGTCGGCACGAGTCATTGTGCTCCAAATGAACTGAAATTTGCTGTGCCAGTGTTTTATAGCAATACGAAAAAAAGTAGGCCCTATGCATTAAAAAATAATCAAGTTGAAAAATAAAGGACACCCTAATGATCGCATTATAATTTGACAATTATGTCTGAATTTTTTTGACATAAACGTCTCTTTATAGCCCGCCGGGCTATAATGAAACGTCAAAAATTGATAAACAGTTTATCGGTCTTAAAAAGATTTTTTTTAAATTAAAATCGAAAGTATGCTCTTTATTAAAACTCTATTTGGGGCAATTTGTATTAACAACACAGTTAACACAATTATTTATGTGAATATTCCTAGGCGCAACTGCGTCAACCATTTGACAGTAGTTAGCAAAAAAAAAAATAATTGAGCAACTAACTACTCGATGTGGGTAGAAAATTAATTTATTCCTTTTATTTCAGTTATAAAATCTTCGCCTCAGGCTCAAAATCACGTCTCAGGCCATAAAAGCTTCTTTACGCCCTTGGTACATAATAGTTATTTAAGCTACAAGGAATGTAAGGACGTATTAACATTTGAGGTAGGCGAATACGAGCCGAGGCGAAGCCAAGGCTCGTCGCCCTCTGAAAATGTTAATAGTCCATACATTTCGTGTTGCTTACTATATTTTTTTCGCTTAGCAAGTAGTTTAAAAGAACAAGAAAATATTATTTGCAAAGTATGAATTATTTTGTGACAGTTTTTGTGGTAACTATGCATCCTATAATACTTGGCAACATAAAAAAAATCAATATAATAACAGTGACAACAGTAAACGTACAGTTCTGTTATCTGTTCATTATTTTCCTAGGAACGTAAGTGTGACACTATTAAGTTCCGTCGTCAAGGGTAACTAGAGCCCGAATGTTATTTACACAAACATTAATATACCACCTGAATGGCACCATGCCCATTACCAAAAAAATAAAAAAGCAACATAAACAGAAAACCACACCATCGCCCGAAATACAAAAATGTAAACACGAGTTAGATGTGCTATATGTATTACAGCACTATATGCCAAATGGGGAAAAACACTACAAAGCGAAAAAATTAAAGTATAACTCACTATTAACGGAACAAAAGAAAACCCAACATAACGAATTAATACGAAAATCGGACAACAAAGCAAAAACCATGTGGAAAATAGTAAGCAACAATGTAAACATAAAAAACTCAAGTACAGAAATAACAGCAACGGAAGGGACACCAACAGCAACCCAATTCAACGAATATTTTGGTACGTGTGCAGCACAATTGATAACACAAAATCAAACTGACACTACATACCAGTGCAACATACCAAACAACAATATGAAAATGGCTTTCGAGGAAACTACAGAGGAGGAAATATTAGAAATTGTAAAACATCTAAATAACAAAAAGAGCTCTGGCATAGATGGCATTCCGGTAACCCTCTTAAAGCAATCGGTGCATGTAATTTCTAAACCACTATGTCATTTAATAAATCATTCTCTAATCAACGGAATTTTTCCTGAATGTTTGAAAGTAGCAATTATAAAACCTTTATACAAAAAAGGATCTCGAAACGAGGAATCAAGTTATAGACCAATAAGTTTACTAACCTCTATATCAAAGGTAATAGAAAAAGTGGCATTCAAAAGAATATATTCTTTTATGGATACGTGTAAACTATGGAACAACGCTCAACACGGTTTTACGAAATATCGAAGCACGGAAACAGCCATCTACGATTTCACACAATATATCCTAGACGCACTCGAAGAAAAGAACATTCCCTGTGGGATATTTGTAGATCTTTCAAAAGCGTTTGATTGTCTGAACCATCAGATTTTAATCACAAAACTTAAACACTATGGATTCCACGACATTTCCCTTAAATGGCTAATAAGCTATCTACAGAATCGTAAACAAAAAGTGGTCACACATAAAAATGGTAAATGTGAAGAATCTGCGATAAGAGAACTCAGCCTAGGAGCACCACAGGGCAGTATACTGGCTCCATTACTCTTTATCATCTACATAAATGATCTCACAACACACATTGAGCAAGCCCATGTTAAAATTGTACAATACGCAGATGACACAAATTTCATCACCAAATCAAAGACGATTGAAAATATGAAAGAAGACGCCGATAATTGTATGAAGCAGGCCAAAACATGGTTCCAAGAAAACAAACTTGCATTGAACGCTGAAAAAACGCATTGCATTACATTTAAAAACAATAATGCAATTAAAACGGACGATGTTTTATGCTTGGCAGGAAAAGACATCAAGTGCAGCGAATACACTAAGTTTTTAGGAATCCAAATAGATGATAAATTAACATGGAATCATCATTTAACGTACTTGAACCGCAAGTTAAATACAGTATGCTATGCACTTAGAGTGTTGTCTAAAACAACAGACTTACAATCATTAAAAACAGTTTACTACGCGAATTTCTACTCACTGCTACAGTATGGAATAATTTTCTGGGGAGAAAGTTCCAACATAAACACATTATTTGTTACACAAAAACGAGCTATCAGAATACTCGCTAAACTAAAAGGTAGAGACTCCTGCCGGGGTGTTTTTAGAGCGAACAATTTACTCACAATATATGCAATCCATATATACAAATGTTTAGTGTACCTAGCAACACATATAGATCTGTATGAAAATTTTCTAACAAAAACCTCAAACTACAATTTACGAGAGCAACATCTGATACATTTTCCTAACCACCGACTATCAAAATATGAAAAAGGCACACTGTACAAAAGTATCGTCTTCTACAATAATCTACCGCCTCATATTGGTGTCCTCTGAATGTTATCACATTTGTGGAATAAATTTATGTAATTACAAGATTTGAAAGTACTAAAAGTGTGCAAAAGTGTTAAGAACAACATTAGTTTGTCGTGGAGAGTGAAGATTTAAGCTTTGCCTCCTGTATAAGGAAAGAAAATATGAGTTTGGTAATTTTGAGGTTAAGTTAACAGAAATTCACTAAGAACTATGGCTAAAAAGTGTTATGTTTGTTTAAAAGCATGTATTGATGAAAAACTATTAGGGGAGAAATGTTTTGGTTGTGACAAGTGCAAATCAATAATTTGTGAAGGATGTGCAAACAAGAAATTTACGATTACTGAAATAAGGGCGTTGGCGCTGAAAAAAGACAGATTGCTCAAGTTTTTTTGTGAGCCGTGCTTAGAAGAAGTATTTAACGAGAAGGATGAATCTGTAAGAGATATAGTGAAGATAGCAGTAGAGGAAGTATTAAGGAAAACAAAGAACGAGGGGAATGAAAAAATAATACATATTGAAGAGAGCCTGGAGGAAATGAAGCAACAGCTGACACAGTTGGAAGATATCAAGCAAGAATTAAACAGCTTAAAATTAAGAAGTACCACTAATGAAGAAACGATGAAGATATCGTATGCAGGAAAAGCTAAACAGAATTTAGAGACAATTATTGTCCATCCTAGAGAGGGTATATCGCAGAGGGCCAGTAAAACTAAAGAAGAAATAAAAGCGCAAATAAAACCAGTTGAACTGGAAATAGGGATACAAAGAATGAAAGAGCTGCGTGATGGTGGGGTGGTTGTTGCATGTGAATCAAAACAAGAGAGGGATAAATTAAGGGAAGACATTGAAACGAAGCTTAGTGACAAATATATAACAAAAACAATAGAGAAGATAAAACCTAAAGTAGAAATTGTGGGCATACAAGAAGAAATGAATAAAGAAGAAATTAAAAATTGTTTAGTGAAACAAAATAGTTATTTAGCGGGGAGAGATTTGGAAGTGTTGTTAATAAAGAAACTTAAGTATAGTTATTTAGTAATTATAGAGACTGATGTTTTGAGTTTCAATAAGATTATGACAGAAGGGAAATTAAGAATAGGTTGGAATATTTGTGGAGTAAAAGAGAATGTAGGGGTCAGACGATGTTACAGATGTTATGGCTTTAATCATAAAGCGGTAAATTGTACCAGGGAAGTAGTATGTAGAAGATGTGCGAAAACAGGGCACAAGATAAATGAATGTAGAAGCGAAACTAAAAAGTGTATAAATTGTCATACAGCTAATGAGAAGTTAAACTTAAGTTTCAATGATGAACATGATGTGTATGACCGTGAATGTCCGGTACTTAGAAGACAGATGGAAAGGCGGAGAGAGAGGATAAAGTATGAGGAAGAATAGCAATTACAGAGCTGTCATAATAGGGTGGAAGGAATGATATCGGTGTTAAATGCGCAAAGTATCCTGGCACATGTAGATGAAATACGTGATTATATAAGTAATAACTCAGTGATAGTCTTAGGTTTGACTGAAACTCATGTGACAGCAGATATAGAGGATTTTGAAATTGGTATTGAGGGTTATAATATGGTAAGGGCTGATTCCGATTCTAGGCATACGGGAGGTGTTATTTGTTATCTGAAGAAATTTTTAAATTATGATGTGGTTGCTACTTATGTAGAGCAGAAGGTCTATTGGATGTTAGTGTTAAAGTTGTATGTATCTAATGAGAATATACATTTGGTAGTAGTTTATCGCTCTCCTTCGAGTTCCTGTGTGACGTTTTTAAATTTCTTTGATGAGTGGTGCATAAACTTTGTTGAAGAAATACAAGGAAAAATCTGGATAGTAGGAGATTTTAATTTAGATTGGGATTCAAACGGTTTTTATATTGAGAAGTTTAAACGTATTGTTGAATCGAATGGCCTGTGGCAGAAAGTTAATGAGGTAACCAATATAAATCGAGATAGTAGAACTACTATAGATCTTGTTATTACAAACGTGTGGGATACAATTGTCAATATTACTGATGTACCTAATGTTTCAAGCCATAGAACATTAAACTTCTTTATTGAATTATCAAGAAAAATGGAAATTAAAACAGTAAGAGGTAAGATTGCCGATTTTAATGATGCGAAGATTAAGGTAAAGAATGTTAAAATGAATTATAGGGATGGGGATTTCGATGCTAAAACAGACGAGTTTGTATGTCAATTAAAGCAAGTATACGAAACTATACGTCCAGTAAAAAGGGTTAAAGTATCAGGAAGGTGTTCATGGTTTACTGACTCAGTTAGAAATATAATACATTCAAGAGATAGAGCGTATCAGCGCTACTTGTTGACGGGAGAAGCACAAGACTGGGTCAACTATAAAGAAGCAAGAAATGGTGCGGTGAATGTATTAAGACAGGAAAAACAAGTTTATTATGAAAATAAAATTGAGGTGGTGAAGTATAACTCCAAAGAAATGTGGAAAACTTTAAAAGAGTTAATTTCAAATAATAAAAATGAGGAAAAGTTTGAGAAAATTGCATTTGGTGGAAAGGTCGAAACTGAGGTGGAAGTTATAGTTGACAAATTCAATAATTACTTTATAGATAGTATAGAGCAGATTCTTTCATCGATTCAAAGTGACGACTGGCACTTCAGTGTCAACATACAGTACGTAGATTTGTTAAATAAATTCCAGTTACTGGATATCAATTCTTTAAAGCGGATAGTAAGAAGTATGAAATGTAAAAGCAGTCCAGATAATATAGGAATCGACGTAATAAGAATGTTTTTTGAAGAACTTGGGGATCCGATATTACATATAATAAATGTTTCGTTAGAGAGAGGAATTGTTCCAAGAAACTTCAAGATGGCTACAGTTGTTCCAATTAGGAAGGTAGTGCGTTCAATAAAGGCTGAAGATTTTAGACCAGTGAACATGTTGCCAACGCTAGAGAAGATATTGGAGAAAACCGTGAGTGACCAACTGAACAAGCATTTAAGTGTAAATAAGATCCTTTCCTCAAACCAGTCGGGGTTCAGAGAGGGACGTTCTTGTGAGACAGCACTGCAGTGTGTCATTGATGACTGGAAAAGGGGCTTAGAAGAGGGAGATATTATTCTAGTTATATTTTTAGATTTAAAACGGGCGTTTGAAACGGTGGATAGGAAAATTTTGATTAACAAACTATATAATTATGGTATTAGAGGAATATCGCTTCAGTGGTTTGAGAGCTACCTTTCGGACAGGAAACAGGTGACCAAGTTGAATGGAAAAATTTCAAGTGAGGGTGAAGTGCCTAGTGGAGTGCCGCAGGGGAGCATACTGGGCCCAGTTTTGTTTACTCTTTATATTAACGATATCGAGTCAGTGTTGAGGCATGCCTGCTGTCATTTATTTGCAGATGATACAGTGTTGTATGTGAGGAGCAAAGGAGCGGAGGAAGGAATTCGTATGATAAATGAAGATTTGGTGCTTGTTGCAGAATGGCTTGGTGTTAATAAATTGAAATTAAATGTGACTAAGACAGTAGGAATGTGTTTGTCTTCACCAAAACTTTTTCTGCAGTTTCAAGAAGCTGAAGAAAAAGTGAATGTTGATGGGGTTCACGTGAGATTTGAAAGTTGCGTCAAGTATTTGGGAGTGATTATAGATCGGAAATTGACGTTCAAGGATCATATCGACTTTGTTTATAAGAAGGTGGCTAGACGCTTGGGAGTGTTAAAGAGGTTATCAAACTATGTGTCATTGTTCACTAGGATAACGGTGTATAACACTACAATTTTGCCTTACTTCACGTACTGTAGTTCTGTGTTATATATGTTGAATGGTGGGGATATGGATCGACTACAAAAACTACAAAATAAATGTATGAGGGTAATTTTAAGAACATCTAGGTATACACCTATAATTGAAATGTTAAAGACACTAAATTGGTTGAACATGCAGGATTTTATAGAATTTAGATGTTTGTGTTTTTTGTATAAATTACTAAATGGAAAATTACCAGAATATTTTGATAGGTATAGGGTAAGGTTGTCGGATGTACATAGTTATAATACGAGGGGAAGTGGCAATGTATATATAAATGTGGTTCAAAAAGAAAAGTCGTTTAAGTCCGTTTTTGTCAAGGGGTTAATACAATTTAATAGGTTAGATAATCAGATTAAAAACAAAACATGTTTAGAGGGATTTAAGGCAGGGTTAAAAGAATTTTATTTGAGTAGATACTAGATTTAGTTATTGCATATTTTTAATTTTTTAATTTTCTTTTCGTTTTTTCTGTTTTGATGTATTATATACTAGCAGTATGCTAAAATAAAGGTATATATATTAGGAGTGAACTTTACAACCCCAACAAATTCAAAAAAGATGTCTACGTGTACCTGGAAAACGTGGAACCATATTGCCTCTCCAAGAATACAACACAACCACAAGGATGTAACCTTCTCAAAGAACTTCTCGTTGACGTATCAAACACAATATGTATTTACATATATGATTATATTATAGTGTAGGGTAAAGGTACACAAGAGCGCGCACCTAAGAGGTTTTTTACTATAAAAAACCATATTTAAAAAATAATAGACTGCATTTGGGAAAGAAAGGAACCCACGTACTTACAGAAGTATTTTATTTTCAAAAAATTAACAAAAGCTCATTAAAATGCATAAAAAAGGCACTTTATTAAAATAATGAAAATGCGCACTCTTGTAGACCTTAATTCACAAGAGTGCGCATTGTGGAATATAAGAGTACGCAATTACAAACATAAGTCACATTCAAAATTTCCAGCCACATAGGCGGTGCAACTTTCATGCCACCACTTCTGACATCGATGGCATTGAATCTAATCTTCTTTAGGAGGATCGACAAATTGTTCTGCACAACCAGGACAGAGAACATCTTCACTTTTATGGTTGCATTTGTTACCTTTGCCTGCATTTGTTTTTTTCTTTTCACATTTCTGCTTCTTTGCTCCTGATTTTTTCTTAATATTGTCCTTTTTTCCTGAAAGGTTTTCGGCAATTTTTCGTCTTTGCTTTTGTTTGTTCTTCTAGCTTATCTTTATATGGAGTACTCGTCAGGATTTCTGATTTCTGGCTGTGTTTTCTTCTTTGCTGTTTTTCTGTTAATGTAGGAAAAGGTCTAAGTTCTTCAGGTTTCGTGGAACAACTTGGGCCTGCATCTTCATGTAAAATAGTAAAATTGGTGTTTTTCTCTGGAGTTGATAGAATGGGTATTTTTTAAGCTGATTTTCATTGCTATCTTTAGTAACCTGGGGAGATTTATTATGGGATTCTTTTACAATATCTTCCACCCCTGACAAGTTAAAAATGTCGATATTTTTACCATTTATGGCTGATCCAGTTTTACTATTTGAACTTTCATTTCCTGACAGAAAAGTGTCTTCTTCTTCAAAGATAATTTCTACTTGTGACAAGTCAAAATTCTCAGGAAGAATTGTTTGATCTAGTGGTAATCCATTTTGGTCAAAACCCATTTCCACAATCACTGTTCCATCTTCGTTTTGGTTTTCCATAATAGTACCATTAAAAACATCTTCGTTTTCTCCATCACCATTTAATTCTTCACCAGATCCAACATTGGCTATATTTTGCTCGTCAGTTTCCAACACAGGGTTATTAATTTCTGGGGACCCAATCTTTCCATAGCTCTGTCTGTAACCAGCGAGGGACTAAAATCTTCATCATCAAATTCTTACGGATTATAGGGCCAAATGCCTGTAGCTTCAAAAGCCTTCTCTGCCTTTCCAATATTTGAAACAGTATTGTATGCGGTTTTAAATAAACCTGCTACATGTTTTGAGGTAACGGGCTTCCCAGGGTTAGACACTAACCAGTTTTCAACAACTTTGCTGTAAGCAGTTTTAACTGGCCCAAAATATCCCCTGTCGAGGGGTTGGATTTTGTGACTCACGTGAGGTGGGAGAGATAACAAATGTATAAAATTCTTCTTACAATACCGAATAACATCTAGACTTCTGTGTGAGGAGTCTACAAGCAGTAGCACCGGTTTTTCAGGAGATGGTTTAACATTATTTCGGAAATGTCTTATCCACTTCAGAAAAAGTTCGGAATTAATAAATCCCGAGTCTGAAATCATGCAAAGAGTTCCTGTTGGTGGCCCTTGGAATAAATCTTGATTCATTCTCTTTCTTTTAAGAATCAACGCTGGTGGAACATAATAACCAGCGACATTCATGCAGCAAACTGCGGTAACCACTTCTCCTCGTTCTCCACTAGAGACTTTACCGACATGTTTTTTGCCCTTCACACTTAGAACTTTTGAAGTCTTGTTTGAAACAGTTGATATGCCTGTTTCATCCATGTTAAAAATTTGATTGGCAGAGAAATTGTACTTTTCATGCATTATTTTCAGGTTTTTAAAAAATAATTCAATTTGAGGTTTATTGAAGCCTATCATCCTACCTAAGGAACATTGCTCAGGTCTACGCAGTGTGATATTATTTCGTTGACAAAAACCTCGCACCCACGTCTTAGGTACTCGCCCTCTTCAAGCTTTCATTAAAGCAGCGCTTTATTTTATTGGCATTAGCAAACTGAACGGCGAAAGTCATTAGATCTTGCATGGTTATACCATAAAAACGTCGATCGATTTCTTTGACATATTCCGGCAGTTCAGTTTCTTTTTCTGGCGAAAAAACTGTATCAAAACGTCCCAAGGATTTAGGCACAGTGTTACATTTTAATCTTTTTCTTAAAGTAGATTCTGGTATATTCAACTCCCTGGCAATGCTTCTTTTTTTACAGCCTTCCTCCAATTTTCTACGTATTTCTTCCATTAATTCTTCTGTAAACACCAGTTTTCTTGAACTTGTTCTTTTATAAGTGCTCATTTTAAAACCTAAAGATGAAAAAATTACGTTACCTAGTTTGATTGCCCATTTACAATATTATTAACATTTTGAAAATACGAGTACACAAGAGTACGCACTGCGCACTCTTGTAGAATGTGAAGTGCGTACTCTTGTATATTTACGTCGCATGGTAAATTTTAGTCTTTAATTAACAAACACACAGATACTGGAGTTCAATTTTTACAAAAAACTTACCAAATATTACTATATTTCACTTGGAAACAATCAAACTATTGTTTAGCACCGTAACTTTCACTTAGGAAGCTAATTTAGACCGCGTAAATGTTACAGCTCTGACAGCGATTTAACAACTAATGCAAATATCTTCAATCTTGACACACCAGTAACGAAAATTGCAACATTAGAGGATTCTATACGTTTATACTAATTCGATGATTGAAAGCTATATGGTGATAAGCGAAATTTATGGAAAATATTCACAATGCGTACTCTTGTAGACTGCGCGCTCTTGTATGACTTTACCCTACCTGCATACTGTCATGTTTTGAATAAAATTTATTATTATTATTATTATTAGCCACTTACAGTTACTGTTGCCATGGATGTAAGGCTTGCTTACTTTGCTGGTAGCGAAAAAATAACTATTATCGTCGACTAGCATCATTATTGTAGAGAAAATCGTGCATAATTTTATACTTTTTGCACTCCCGGGCGTAAAGTGACTACTTTTCGCCCGCAAAGAAGGGCGTAAAGTTAATTATTGCAGACCTCGGGTGCACTTTACGCTCGCGACAAATTAATTTGAAATATCACAAAAATATCTTAGTCATAATACAATTTTTATAAAATCATTCTTGCAGTGAATGCGTCAATTTGACATTTTTAAAAATGTACTATTATTAAATGAATATTTGTATTTTTCAATTTGAGAATTTCGTTTGTTTGTTTATTGGGCAAAATCTAGGCGGGGACTACTACGGTCAATGGCACTATCCGACTAAAAATTTTCCCAAACCCAAGGGATTTCCACCTCTGGAAGGGATCTTTATCGTGCCAAACATCATATTCGAAAGAGAACATACTTTCAGATATTTTTCTGCATTAAAAATCTCACCGACTTTGAATCTGAGATCTCTTATTTATAAGGCAAGTATGCTAACTCTAATGCCATTCAGGCCACCGGTTTTGAGAATTTTGTAATATTGACTGTCATTTATCACAGCCTACTAAAGGCAAAGTTTCAAATTTATATCTCTACCCGTTTCAGCAGTAAAGCTTTGAATCCAAACGTTTTTCCACTGTACATAAAATAAAACCATCTATCAAACAGTAAGAGTACAAAAGTACAAAATAATAATCTAATACATAATAGCATAATACGAAGCAAATAATGCGGAGGAAACACTGTCCTAATATGAATTAACACAAATAGAAATGTAGAATGAATGTGTTATAATTTCTCCAATTGACATATCGACTATGTTTAGTTATTTGAATGTACCAGCTTTTTAGCTACTATATTTCTTATTAATTACTTTCTTCCTCTATACGAGAGAAATGTAAATAAATTATTATTGTCACTATAAGTCGATATTTTATAGTTTATTTTAATAAACGAAACATAACATGACATATAAAATAAATTGGTAATTACTTACCCGTCCACAAACAGGACAACGTCCAGCATCTTTGCTTCTGTTTGCAGCTTCTTGCATACTTGATGTAACAAGTCCATGCGAACCCAATAAATGTCTCTCTAAACCTTGATCCGTGAAGAAGCGAAATTGGCACTTTTGGCAATTAAGAGGAGGCCTATTATAAATCATCTTAGGATGAATTTTGACCTTGTGTATCCATTGCATATGATTTCTTAACTGTTCCAAATCTTTAATGTACCCGTCACATATCTCACAAATTACAAACGAATTTTTAGGATTAGAATCTCCAGGTTTCGTGATCGTTATTCCTGGCGTAGTACTTCCACGAGGTAGAGGAGTTATAGAAATGCTCGGTTGTTGTACTGGCTTCATTTTGTTCAGTGAATTTTGTTGCTGTTGTTACATGTAAAATAAAAATGCATTATGATCTTTATATTACTGATTTTGCATGTAAGATGAGTGTGATAATAAACAAAAGTAGAAGCAGAAGGATTAGTTTTACGGTAAGGTTCCATATGTGATACATGCGTTAGAGTCAATGTTTTATTATTAGCACTAAGAATATATTTATAATAAATGCCACCAATAACCAATGAAAGTAATGATATATAATTTTTATAACAGCTTAGCTTAACTAAATAAAATTCTTTAATATGAATGAATATGTGCATATTTGTCATAAAATAAACAAGGCTTTGAACTTTTTCGAGAATGAAGTAAAAAGAATATAAAAAGATTGTTTTTCGGAAAGTAACTACCAAATAAAATTTTCTGTTTTAAAATGTATTCGTGGTAGTAGTGACTTCCAAAATGCACGATCAGGATTTTAATGGTAAATCTTTAATGTTCGATTTTTAGCTATTATATGGTCAAATTAATGTTATTTTTTAACAAAAATTCATTTAAACAAGGTAAACAAGTTCAAAAGAATACAAGAAAAAATACGAAGAAAAGGACTAATAGCAAATCGTATTTGTAGGAAAAGTAAAAGGGGACACTTTGAAGAGAAACTTAAAATCCTGGAAGAGCAGAATAGAAATAAGGAGATAAGGAACTTTTACCAAGAAGTGAAGAAGTCTAAAAAGAAAAGACTTTTATAGAAGTAAAGAGGGCGAATCGACAATACATGCAGATAGAAAATTGAAGAGATGGGGACAATATATCGAGGAGCTGCTAAATGAGGTCAGAGAGGAAGGAGACGGAAATAACTATTTGGAGGAAGATATGCAACAAGGGGAGATGCCGACAGAAAGAGAAGTAATCGAGACAATAAAGAGTCTGAAAAACAACAAAAGTGCAGGCAAAAACGATATAACAGCGGAAATCTTAAAAGAAGGAAGAGATTATTTACAAAACTGTACAACCGGTGTAATAAAGGAAGCTCGGGAAGCAGAAGTTATACCCCCCATACACAAAAAGGGGAATCTCTTGTTAGATGTCACGTATAAGGTATTGGCAAGAATTATAAGAAACTGGCTAGAAAAGTTCTATAAACAAAACATTTGAGAATATCAGGGAGGGTTTAGGAGAGGAAGATCGACCATGGATCAAGTTTTCACTGTAAAACATATTATGAGTAGTAGTTACAAACAGAATCTGCCGTTATACAGTCGAACTTCGATAACTCGAATTTTTGATAACTCAAAACAAATTGGTTGGAGTTGGCGTTAAGAGTGAGAATTATGTGTAATTTTTACTTGATAACTCGAACTTCTATTACTCGAATATCTTGATAACTCGAACAGAATATTTGGCGCCACCTTCCATAAGTCAAATTTTCTGGGAATCGTTGAGCGTTTTGCGTTCGTTGTCCCCTCCCCCGCCCGTGTCTTATTGTTACACCGATTAAGAAATTTTAGTTTCTTTGCCGTCACCAGCGTACTAATTTATTGTTTAATTATTAAATTGCTCTGCTAAGAGTAGACAAAACAATAATGCATTCGTTCAGAAATTTGTTTACAAACCCTAAATTCTCGGTAATTAATTAGTCATGGACATCAAACTTTTTGAATCCGGGGTATTAATTATTTTCAACGTAAAATATTTTTAATATTCAGTAGTACAGTATAACTTCGCTAGTTCGGACATGCGCTAAACCGGACACTCCAGTCATTCGGACATTGCTACAATTCGGACATTTGTGTGTCATTTGCCTCTATAATCCGGACACATACCAAAATCACGTAAATTTCATGTTTTAACCGTAAGTGAACTTCGCGGAAGAACTTAATTGCCTACTTTCGTTAAATGAACTTCGGGGAATACCCCAACTTCTCACTTTCGTTGTGTGACCATTGTTAGTGATACTTTAGGTGCGCGTGCAAACGTGTTGTTTAAACTTATTTAAACTGTTTAAAATTATATTTAAAATGAAGCGACGTCACAACACTCTGACTATAAAAGAAAAATGCAAAATTCTAGAATTTCTAGAGAGCGGCAAAACTATTCGCTTTGTAGCAGAAAGGTTTAATGTGCCAAAATCAACCATATACGATATTAAAAAGAAGAAACACAAAATTACACAGTTTGTTTCAACTACGTATCACGGACCAGGTATGTACGATTTGAGTTTTAAATTTGAGAATTAAGCATGGCTTATTATGTACGTAAAATGTAGGCTCCAAGAAAGTTCTACGTCAAGGTGAGCATCCCAAGGTAGAGAAGGCTTTGTATACCTGGTTTTTACAACAAAGAAGTCTTCATGTACCAATTTCGTCTGCAATTCTAAGGGAAAAAGCCAAATTTTTCCACAAAGAAATATCAGGGAAAGATGAGTTTTTAGCAAGCTCTGGCTGGTTAGATAAATTTAAGAAGAGGCATGGAATTCGATTTTTGAAAATTTGTGGGGAAAAGGTGTCTAGTGACACAAGTGCAGTAGAACCTTTCCAGAAGAAATTCTTAAAGATAGTTAGGGAAATGAATTTATCAGAAGAGCAGGTGTATAATGCCGATGAAAGTGCTGCATTTTGGAAAGCGTTACCAACAACCACGTGGGTTCATGAAAAGGAGAAGTCTGCACCTGGCAGAAAAATTGCTAAAGACAGGTTCACATTCATGCCTTGTTCCAATGCAACAGGAACCCACAAGCTACCACTACTTATTGTGGGTAAATCTCGCAATCCTAGATGCTTTAAAAACGCAGTTCTTCCAGTCGAGTATAGAGCGAGCAAGAAAGGGTGGATGACTCAAGCGATTTTCATGGAGTGGTTCGAAAAATGTTTTATTAAACACGTAAAAAGGTTTTCGAACGAAAACAATTTGTCACAAAAAGCCCTTCTTCTAGTAGATAACGCTCCCTCACATCCAACAGAAAATGTATTAAATTTTAATCCAAACTTTAAAGTTATGTTTTTACCGCCAAATTGTACGGCAATAATACAACCAATGGATCAGAATGTAATCCAGAATATTAAAGTCGCTTATAGAAAAAAATTACTGGCTTATTTAATATCTCATGACAACGATTTATCAAAGAGTCTGAAGAGTTACAACTTGAAGGAGGCTATCATGAACTTACATGAATCATGGGAAACTATAACTGAAAAAAATATTAAGCAGAGTTGGAGGTTACTCTGGCCAAAATCAGATTGGGAGTAAGAGGACGAAATTGCATTGGCTCAACTGAAACAACAGTGGGACTCGGAACCAGCAAACGTAAATTTAAGAGCCATTACACAAATGTTGAATTCTATTGACCCACAAGTCAGTTCTGGGGAAGTTTTCAATTGGGCAACTGGACAAAATGAAATAATTTCATTTACAGATGAGAATTTAATTGAAGAGGCTTCAAAGTCGGACCATAGTGCAGATTCTGAATGCGAATTTGTAGAATCTTGTACTAAAATTACGCACAAAGATGCTGTTCAGTCGTTTTCTAATTGCATTGAATGGGCAGAACAAAATGACATAGCAATGCAAGATATATTATTATTAAGAAGATTGAAAGAAAGTGCCACTTCATATTTGTTCGGCAGTACGAAGCAGTCAAAAATTAGTGATTATTTTAAGAGACCCGATTCTGTTTGAATGTATGTATGTACATAGTAACTTTATTATAGTGTACTTGTTTTGTTATAAAGCTATTAAATAGTTAAGATGCATTAAAACCATGTTTTATTTGCTTTATATTTACCTTTTTAAAATATTTCTATAATTCGTAAAATTCGCAAATCCGGACTAACCGAAAACTTTATCTGTCCGGATTAGTGAAGTTGTACTGTATATGTATATGTTTCAGACGGGAAATTTTAGAAAAAGGTTAGATTTCAGGCTATAAACTTTTTTGGTAATTTTTAAGCAAACTTTTTTTATGGCAAGTCATGATTCGAGTTATCGAAGTTCGACTGTATATCATATTCATCGACTTCAGGCAGGTGTATGATACAATTCAAAGAAGTAACAGCCACAAAGCATTATCGGAACTTAACATTCCAAAAGGATTATCAGCTTGGTAAGAATTTTAGAAGAATAGTTTGTCAGATAGTTTTACGGTGGAAAGAGGTTTAACCCCTTGAACCCGGTGATGCATCACTTGCATCATATTTGCAAATTCTAGGTCATGCTTAATATCCGATGACGCACTATGTGCATCATTTTAGTTCTGGCTTGTATAGCAGTACTAAACCCCCGGATATTAGTGCATACCTCAATTTAGGGATGGGCGATGTTCATCGATGTTCTAAAAACATCGATGTTTTTCTTTCGATATTCGATGTTTTTACATCGATGGTTACATTCCCTAACATCGATGTCTAACATCGATGTTTCAATCGATGTTTCAGAAACATCGATGACGAATGCAGCTGCGATTTTATGTGTCCCGTCAGCGCTGACTCAGCAGCGCGCCGAAATCAAAACATTACACAGTTTTTTTTTTTATGGGAATTTCGTAGAACACCAGAACGCCAACGCTATTATATTTTTCGTTATCAGGATCGTGCCAGACAAGAATATTGTTTTTGTTATTTCTATTGCTCTAAACTGTTTTATTTCCTATTTTTGTTACCACCACTTACTGCTTATTATTAGTACCGTGAGATCGAAAAAAAAATGATTCTGAGCAGGCCTTGACTAGTACAACACGATTGGCTACACTGGTTCTAGAATGCCTATGAATTATAATGTGACAGTGACATTTCAAATGTAAGTCAGTTTTGCAATCTTGTTTCCAGAATTATTTAAGTTTATCGTTGTAATACTAGTGAAGGATCACATTTTGAACACCTACTCTAACATGTATTCAACTTAGTTTTCAGTTTGTTCCCTAAATAAATACTGTTTTGTGTTTTAATTTATTTGACATTTATTAACCTCTAACCTACTGCCACATTTTGAAATCAGTCTTGCCAATCGTGTTGTACTAGTCAAGGCCTGCTCAGAATCATCTTTTTTTCGATCTCATGGTACTTCACTTTTCACTTACCACTCGCAATTAAAGAGCGTTGTTGAGAAAACATCGATGTTGAGAAAACATCGATGTTGAGAAAACATCGATGTGTTCTTACCGATATTTTCTGAGTATCGATGTCCAGCTTCGATGTTGACATCGATGTTCAACATCGATGTTTCTTATCGATGTCCCATCCCTACCTCAATTGTAGAGTCCCGGATATAAAAAAAAAAATTGAAGTATTTTAATTTTCTCCACTCGCGGAAGGTGGTAAGCCATAGCTGAGCACGCTGCTTATCTGTGGGCCGGATATACAAGCTACCTAGTGCTTTACACTCCCGGATTCAAGGGGTTAAGACAAAGAGATCTGCTGTTTATAACTATGTTTAATTTAGTATTAGAAGTAATATTGCGGAAAGTGAAATACAACGCAGTGGCGTCATTTAATTTATCAATATAAACATCAATGCATTGCATATGCTGATGATTTAACCTTGATAACACGATCAAAACATGAACTGGTGAATTTAGTAAAACCGTTAGAATCTCAAGCAAGAAAACATGGTCTATGTATAAAAATATATGGTGCTGATGGGAAGAGCATTCTTGGAAAGAAGTAATATAAGAGTGAAGGGCACTGATGGAGAGGAGTACAACTTTGAGGAGATAGATGAATTTGAATACTTGGGAGTAACCATAACAAATCGCAGTGAGGAAGAAGCAGAAATTGACGAGAGAATAAGAAACGGTAGTAAAGCAGCTGGTGCTCTTAAAGATCTTTTACAATCAAAAAATGTGTCAAGAAAGGCCAAGCTATAAAGTCACCCATTACACAAGTGTTAAGAGCCAAACAAGCAAGACAGCTGAGACATGTGGTTAGAATGACTCACAACAGAGTATCAAAAAAAGTGTTACAGCAAGCTGAAGGAGGAAAGAAACGAAGAGGGCGCCCAAGAAAGAAATGGTTGGAGGCAGTAAAGACAGGCTTGAGAGAAGTAGGAATTCAAAACTGGAAGGAAAGTGCAAAGGCCAGAAGAAAATGGAAGGAAATAGTTAAGACAATTAAAGCACTATATTATTATTATTAAAGAAGCTCCCAATATAATTAACAAATCTAAGGGCCAGTTACACAAAGCTTTTATTAAATTAACGAATGATCAAAGTTGACAAAAGAGCATCATTTTTTGTTTACTAATGTCTTATTTGCCATATGCATTCGAAATTTGATTCGATTTTGTTCACTTTGACGAATGATTAATTTAACCAAGCTGTTAAATCATGTTTGTGCAACCCGCCCTAATTGTTTCAGATTACATGTCCTTTTACATGCACATTGGGTGCGTTCATCCGGACTTAGCACTAGCCTAGTGCAGTGGTGGTGAACCTTTGTATATTCGCGTGCCACAAATTTACAAATAATATTTATCCAGTTGCACACGTGCCAAATAGTTTTTATAGGAGAAAAAAAAATTTATAAAAAATTAATTACATTCATTTAAAAATTAACAAAAAACATAAACTTAATAAGCAGGTATTAAACTAAATACTAAACTTTGAAGAACTTGTTCATGGCTTAACCATCGGACGTCGTTGCACATGGTACACCAAATTTACCGCATTTATTAGTTCTAGAAATTTTCGTAGTTACTGGTACAGTTTTAAAAAGATCTATTTCTCTTTTAGCAAGTACATTTATAACTGCATTACAAGTACTTATTCCTTTTGATGTTATTACTAATGATGTTAAACTGGTCAATTCTTCTTTGATATTGTAACGAAACTCGTTAGCATTCGCGGAGAGCAGGTGTGAGATCGTATGCGTCATCCGCCAATAGAAGTTTCCAGGTCTACCGCGAGTGATCGAGAAGAGCGTCGAACTTACTGGATTGCAAGCCCGCAGGGTATAAAGGCTCATTCCCTTGGGCGAACGGGTTAGTCTACTAGCGAGAACCTACCAGCGAGCTACCAACGTGTTGTATCAAGTGCTCGGTTAATATAAATGTGCGCGAATAATAGAAGAACGTGAATATAATTAAATAGACTGTATAAATAAATTAGTTAGTGTTTCGGATTAATTTAGTATCGTGTTTTTTAGTGTTTAAGTTGTTGTTTCGTGTTAATTGTTAAATTGTTTAAATTTGTTAATAAATAATTCACAACACGGACCCAAGTTTTAAATAAACGTGTTGAAAACGGTACAATATTATTCTCAATGCAATAACGAATAAAAAATGCTGAACGAGCTGATCCAGTTATATCACTACTCTCATCAAGACAGAGAGAAATTAAACCAGAAGATTTTATAATTATGTAGTTCTTGCTGGTGATGTGGTGATGACTCTTTCATTGTGTTTCTAGCCGAAGGCATATTCTTTATTCTCCTAATATTTTTTTTATTTTCAAAATCTTCAAAGAGTGCGCATTTTAATCATGCCCCTTTAATATATTCTCCATCACTAAAATGGTTTTCCATCTTTAGCAATTATGTTTGAATAACTCGCTATAAATTTCACTAGAGATCTATATTTCTATTTTTAATTACTCGAGCAATAAAATTATAATACTGTCAGACCTTCGCGTGCCAGCAAAATTTTCGTACGTGCCACCTATGGCACGCGTGCCATAGGTTCGCCATTCCTGGCCTAGTGTATGTTAGCGCAACATAGTAGCGGCTAGAAACGGCCGAACAAAGTTTCTAGTGGTGCACTAGCAAAATGACTGTTAACATTTTTATTTTGCTTTTGAAAATAAGCACACATCAAATAGTGAAAATTCCAACCGTAAAATTTGGCAGGTTTGAAATCTAATAATTATTTGGGTATAACTAAAAGATTTACCAATAAAATTCCTATTATGCTTCTTTCAAATCACCATTCTGTAAATCAAAAAAATTACCGTTTCCTATTTATTATATTCTTCTAAAGTTTGTCGAAGAAAACTTGAACAATAAAATAAACAAACGCACCTGGAAGGCAGTATTTACTTGATACAGGTTACAGATGATAAGACAAAGCTTGAAGCCGTTTATAATACTTCCTTACTAAAGGAATAATTATGATTGGTACGGTGTTATGCTTTTCACCAAACGAACAACTCTCCAACTACTACAGAAACGATAACAGTTATCTAATCTGTACTTTAAAGCAGTAAAGCAAACATTCAAACTTATGGAGACAGTTTCAAAAACACTATGTAAGTTAGAGCCTGTGACCTGTCAACCGGTTGGATTACTTCACTGTTCAAGTTAACTCAGACAAACTTTATCTACGGTGTAGAGAATACATCGCTAGAATAATGCCTTGCAATTTTCAGACACCTAAAATAACTACTAAATCGTAATGTTATAAATAAGATTCATTAATCAAGCATTATTTTCGACCATTTGATTAATAGATTTTTTTTCTTACTTATTGCTTTAAAATAGGTCCTTATATTTGTGGAAAAATCCAGTCTATTAAAAACTAAGACATTTAAAGCTGCTTACTGACTTGAACATGAAGGTGAATGAGGCAACTAATTAGGATGGCTTCTGAGGCACAGCAAACCGTTTGCCGAGCATCCTCGGAGCAAGCCAACGACTGTAGGTACATTGAAGTGAGGCAACGTTCGGTATGGATGTATTTTAGACATTTTGGTCCAATGTGAATTCGTTCTTTATTAAATAATTACTATATTTCTGTTAATTAAAACTAGATAATTTTGTGAAAATGGATTGGGATCAAGAGCTACGTTCCAAATTAATAACCGAATATAGAAATATTGTGGAACCCGTAAAACTGCAATTATCATAACAAATTAATAATAGAAAATACGTAGACCGAGCTAGCACAATTTCTTTTTTATCTTTTTAAGTAAATCATACAAAATAATAAAACTCGCAAAAGCTACAGCTATATTTTCATCAGATATTTTCGTTCATTCACTTCGACCTGCGAACAAAGTGGATCAGAGTCGAGGCGTACCTTATACGCCCTCGTCTTAATATAATAATAGCCTTTATAAATCCCATTCTAGGGTAATGGCCTCCCCCATATCCAACCATTTCTGTCTGTTATATGCTTTGGTCCATCACTGCTCACTACCCCACTTCACTAGTTCATCTGACCATCTTGTCACAGGTCTCCCCTTGCTTCGTTTCTTAAAAGGTTTCTTAGCCCATCTGTCCTTTAACATCCTTATCAAGTGCCCTGCCCAACCCCACCTCCACGTTTTAAATCACCACGTAATTTTTACAAAACCGGTTTTATGTTAACTTTCTCCTTTAGAGCTATGCATGTATGTATTGGCTTGGCGCTCCTGTCGGAATCGTAGCCTTTCCTTGGAACTCTTCTGATTCTTCTCTACGGTGAATTACTTCGTATTTCTTTACTCCTGTTCTGCTTGAAGGTTTTCGTGTGATTTGGCTTTGGTTACTATCTTCCTCCAATCCTTTATTCCTAGCCCTTTGTCTTCTATTACTTGGTCTTCCCATCTCTTTCTGGGTCTTCCTCTTGCATGGTGGACAGCATATCTCCTTGCGGCACTCCTTTTTCTATTTTGATTTCTCCCATGATACCCTGTTCCATTATGACTTGTGCAGTGGATCCTTCCATAGTCACTTCCGTTAATCTAATTAGCTTAGGTGGTATGTTGATATCCGTCATGTCTTTAATTAGTTTGTGTCTTGATATCATCATATATCATATAGCTCCACAGTTGGAGCAAAGGGCGCCCATGGGGCGTTTCACTGGCATGTAGATATGTATGTGGTGAGGATGCTAGTCTCACACACTATCTTGAGTCTGTCCGGCTGTCGTAATTCTGTTTGTTAAAGTCTTCCATTTTTTCCTATTTTTTGCTATTCTTTTTGCTTCATTCCAATTTAGGTCAATTTGTTTTAATTCTTCCGTGATTGTTCTTTTCCATGTATTATTTGGCCTACCCCTCTTTCTTTTCCCTATCCTGTTATATTCTAAAGCTTGTCTTGTTATATTCCCTGTTGGTTTTCTGAGGGTGTGGCCAATCCATCTCCATTTGCGCTTCTTTATTGTCACTTCTATTTTTTCTTCTTCCGTCATCTTCCATAGATTTTCGTTGCTAATTACTTCTGGCCAAAAAATTCCACATATAATTCTAAGGCATTTATTCGTAAATGACTGTAGTTTTTTGTATTGCTTTTTATTTTCTTTCCACGTCTCTGCCCCATAGAGTAGTGTGCTTTTTATATTGCTACGAAAAAGTCGGAGTTTTGTTTTCCTGCTAATATTGTTTGACTTCCAAATGTTATATAATGCATTAAAGTTGTTCTGTGCTAATCCTATACGCCTTTCTATGTCTCTCTCTGTGCCGCCGTCTTGATATACTGTCGAATATTCCATGTTCATAACATTTCTCTATTGTTTGTATCAGTATAAGTATAAGTATAGTATGCACGGTGAAAGATTGCTTCGGGTGGCACAGATAAAGTTCGTGCTCTCGGCTACATTCGGCATCTAAACAAAGCCAAATGCTTTGTGATGCTTTCCCAGTGGCGTCGTATAATTCGGTTTAAAGAAAGTGCGTAACTACAGGTAATGTGTCACCTTGGAATTCAAAATATTTTTGTAGGGAATTTTAGTGGTTTTTAATTACTCTACAAATCATTAAACTACACAATGCGGCGTTAATAAATTCACTGAATAAACAATATTTGAAGAACTTGTTTTTTCATGGAGTACATGTGATGCAGTTTGGCGACGATGCCACTAATACCAGCTGTTTCCCGGGCCTGGCAATTTTAAAATTAGACGAATGCGCACCCGACCTTGGAGCAAACTTTGGCTGTGAGTGTTGTATTCCATTGAGAGTAGATTTGTCTGGCCTGAAACCTTGCTGATATTCACCAATTTCTAAGTCTGTACATCTTATCATTGTCGGTCTTAACTAATGATGTCAATATTTTGTAAGTTGTGTTCAGTAACATAATGCCCCTGTAGTTTCTACAACTTATTTGATCTCCTTTTTTTGGAATTGGTATAAGCCATCAATTCTTTCCATTCTTTGGACATGATTTCTTGTCTCCAAATTTCTGTAATTAATTTATATATTCGCTGCTTTATGTTATAGTTTACAAAAATAGCCACATCAGCAAGGCTTAAATTTTCTACCCATTATATTTACACAATAGTTTTTCCACTTCAATTTCCTAAATGCAAATTCTAAGGTTGAGTTAAATAAACTGGAGATAAAGAGTGTCCTTGTCTTACTCCTTCTGAATGTTAAAAATCTTCCCTTTTCTGTCTGTCTTTATATATGCTTTACTGTGTTCATACATCAATTTGATAATTTGTACGTATGTCGTGGATACTTCTTGTTCAATTAACACTTTGTTCATGTTCTATGTTGCCAAAAGCTTTGCTGAAGTCAATCAGTGCTATATATAAAGGTATGTTGTATTTGTTGTGTTTTTCTATTATCTAATTTACTGTATGTAAATGGTCTATGATTTTCTGAATCCAGTTTGATCTTCTGGTTGGTGTTGGTCCAGTGATCTATAAATTCTACAATGCCAAATTTGGGCAAATAGTTTGTAAAGACAAGAAATTAGACTAATTGGTCTATAATTTGCCACGCTATTTGTGTCTCCTTCTTTGTGAAGAAGAATGATTTCAGAAGTAGGTAGTCCACTGACTAGGGATTTCTTCAGTTTCTAAAATTTTATTAAATGAGTTCTGAAGGTTCTATTAAATAGGCCACACCCTGTCCTTTTTGAATTTCTTGTATTGTTTTTCTAATCTCAGTTTTCTGGATGCTTGGAATAGCTCTTTCTTAACTTCTTTTAATTTCAATTTATTTTGTATGTGTTTGCTTTTGGGGATGCATAAATTTGTTTAAAATAAACAGTTGCCATTTGATTGATCTTATCTGTAATCACAATCAGGTATTTTATTAAGACTTATAATCGAGTTTTTTCCTTTGTTTAGTGTTTTCTGTATTCCTTTTGTAGAACCTGTTTCGTTTAGTATTTTTTTTATTATTTGATTAATGTTTCTTCTTATTGCTCTCTAGCACTTTTAAATTGTTATGTTTTAACCTTTCTCTGATTCTTATCATATTTTGGGTTTCTTGAGATAATCTGTCCTGCTTTTTAACGTCCTCCATCTGCACCTGTTTGCTCGAATTTATTATTGTCATCTCTACTTCATTGTAGATTTCTTAAGCTGCCTGCTTTACTTTTTAGTTGTTCCACTTACGATTCTAGGTCATAGTTTCTTAACTGCGTTAACTGTGTTTTTGATTTTCGACCAGCTTTTCTACCTATTTTAATTGTAAGTCTAATTAATCGGTGATCTGTGCCAAATTTCAGATAGTTTAATACATTAAAATTTGTTACATTTTTTTGTGTGATTCACTAGAATGAAGTCTATTTCTTTTTTATATTTGTTGTTAGGTGATATCCATGCCCATCTTCTCCTCGTACAGCGTATTTGTAATTGTTGTCTCTGGCAAAATTCTATTAGCTTCCATCCTCTTTCGTTTCCATCTGGTCTGCAGATCATTTCCTCCCTTGCTTCTCTATGTCCAATTTTACTGTTGAAATTACCTTGTATAATCAATAAGTTTTCATTTAGCTTCAAGTTTCTCATAAAAAATCTATTATTTCTTCTGAAGCTGCTTCTGTTGGAGCATATTGCACTTGTACTATAACTACTAACTACACATTATTTTTTAAATGGCGATATTTTTAGTACAGCTTATTTCTTGTATATTCTTTTATCAACAAACCTACTCCATACTGTCCTTTTGTTTGTCCTATGTAATGTAGAATTTTTCCTGAGTTTAATTTAATAATTTTTTCTCCCATTCTTCTTGTTTCGCATAAACCTAGTACATCACAGGATATTTTATCGATTGCTTCTTCTCTTATCTGTTGATGTTCTAACATTAAGTGCACAACATTTTAAAATAAGGTTTGAAGAATTGTGCCCTACTTTTTGATATGGTAATGGGGGGATTTTGCTTTATTAATGGCAAATTTTCTAGAAATACTTATTTGATCATATTTCGGGGTAATGCCTAATTCGTTAGTCTGCTTATTGATTATTTTATTTTTGATTTTGTCTTGAGTACAAAGTTTTTGGTGAGTTATTTTCATTTATGCCGATAGGACTTAACATACTTTGTGACAGAAAAATTTATCAAAGACGTCAGAGCATACAGAGGACCAGATGTGCATTCGGACTATTTCATGTTAGCAGTTAAACTGAAACAGGAAATACCCAAAGCCTTGAAAAATAAAAGCAGCGGTAGAAAACAATACGCATTAGAGAAACTCAAAACCGAGAGTACAAGAGAAGTTCAAAGCAATGGACGTTAGCGGTTAGCTTGAGTATTGAAAACATGTGAGAAAATATGGTCACAATCACAAAAAAGGCGGCTGTAGGAGACTAAATCAAGAAAATAATGGTTTGATCAAAAATGTGTGAAAGCACTGGAAAGGAGAGCAGAAGCCAGGAAAAAAATGTTAGTGCTGACTACTGTGGAAAATCAAGATAAATACAGGAATGAAAGAAAACGTTGTAAATGGATCTGCAGAGAGAAAAAGATATGGTCAAGAACATTGAAGAAACATATAAAATAATTTCTAACAGAAAGTAAAAAGGAACAAATAGGGATACCAGGCAAAGCCAATATTCTTCAAGAATAAAGAAGGTAACTTAGTATACGGCCAAAAAGGAATGTTGAGAGTATCTACGGAGTATTTTGACGATCTATCGAACAGGAGAACGAGCCAAGAAGAGCCCATAGGTATACCATCAAGAGAAATAGTAGAGGAGGAGCAGGATGAGGGTAACGAAGAACCACCAAGTTATAGTGATATTAACCAGATAATAACATCCATGAAAAACAACAAAAGTATGGGGACCGATAATATAGCTGCGGAAATGATTAAAAATGGTGGGGAACTGTGGGAAACTTCACTTGCTAATCGAACAAATATGGACAAACAAAGAAATGCCCCAAAAATACAAGAAGCAATAATACAAATAATACACCTACTGCACAAGAATGGAATGAAACTTGAATGCCAGAACTATAGAGGAATTGCCCTGTTAAACATAACATATAAGATACTAGCAACAGCTATAAAAAAACAGGTTGTCAGAAAATTGGCGAGTATCAGTGCGGATTCCGAAAGAATAGATCCGTGGTGGATTAAATATTTAATCTCAAGGAAATTCAACGAGAGTTATGCACACAAGCTAAAAACACACGTAGATTTTATAGATTTCAGGCAGGCTTAATATAGCCTTAATGGGTTAGGACTACTGGGAGCTTTAAAACAACTAGAAGTAAACAGGAAGTTAATAAGGCTGGTTAAAATGACAATGAAAGGTACGGTCAACAGAGTAAGAATAGAGGGAACCTTATTAGATAAATCTGAAGTCAACCGTGGGTTAAGGCAAGGCGATCCACTGTCAGTTGTACTATTTAATAACTGAATTAGACAATGCAAAGATTAGTAAAATAGGACTAATATACCACAAAAGGCATCAAACCTTAGTGTTTACTGATGAAGTAACATTAATAACAAGAAATAAGAAAGAGCTGACAACGATAATAAAAAGTATAGGAAGCTGCGTGCCAGATGGGTTTAGAAATAAACAGAAATAAAATGAAATACATGGTGTGGGATAACGCTGAATTTGTGAAAACAATTATTTGAAAGTAACAAGTATAGGTAGAAGATGCAAATTTGAAGATGTTGCACGATTTAGCTACCTGGGAACAATAATTAGAAAAACACCAGGCAAATAGGAGGAAATAGCAGCAAGGATGGCCAAGGGCAATAAGTGTGTGTATTCGTTAAATAAGTTGTTGGTAAGTAAAGAGATTTCACGTGCAGCAAAGTTCAGGGTTTATAAAACAGTAATCAGACGGGTGGTGACTTATGCAAGTGAGGTGCAGTCGTTACGGAAAGCAGATGCGCAAGCGCTAAGTGTGTGGGAGAGAAAAGTGTTGCAAAAGATAATGGGTGGGAAGTGGATCAGTGGTAGGTAGTTAAAGAGAACGAACGAAGAAGTAAGAATGCTTTTTGGCCAACCGACCATGATTGGAGTAGTTAAAGCTCAAAAGTTAAGATGATTAGGGCTTATTTATAGAATGCCTGCAGAAAGGGTGCCTGGACAAATTCTTAAAAGCAGCTTAGAAGGAGGAAGAAGGCCCAAAAAAAAGATGGTTTGAAGAGGTTCAGGAAGACCTACACCAACTCGGCATTGTAAATTGGAAGAGAAAAACAGACCACAGGCAGGAATGGCAAGCAATAGTCAAACAAGCCATGAGCCTACCAAGCCTTTAGTGCTATTTTATATACAGGGTGTTTTAAAACAACGTTTAACACGTTGACTGCCGCCCATACATTGATTTCTACAAAACCTGGGGGCCAATTTTAGAATTACCATATTTTTTTAATCTGAAATAGGCCATTACGAAGACCAGCGGTCATTTTTAACTTCATAAACATTCACATGGGGCCAACATTAACATATAATACAGATAAATATAGGCCATAATAACGGTAAGTTGCTGAAACTACAAGCAATATACGATGACCGGCCGTCGTATGGTGCATTCAGTCAGAAATTCGTACGACGAACGGCGCATCGTATGGCACTTAATGTGTTAAAGATCTTGGGGGCATGTGGTACAGTCGAAAATAAGGCAAAAAGCCCCAATACACGTAAGTACGCAAATCAACCGTTAACGAGATAACAGCGATTGTTCCCAGTAGATACATTAAATACTCAACGATAACACATGCCAGTAAACATGTGCTTATCGATTTCGTTTGCTGAGCAGAGTTGGGTTTTGTATCTGGGGTTATTTAAAAAGTTTAGTTTATGCAACACCGGTAAACGATCTTCCAGATTTGCGCTAACGAATAGAACACTGTTGCCCGGGTTTTTTGAAAGAGTGCAGGCTTCCTTTGAACGAAGATGTAAAGTGTATTCACGGAAACCATGCGCTCAATGTAAACAACCACGAGGTCGAAATAGGGGCTGTGATTGGTTGTATACTGGTGAAAGTTGCCTTATCCGATAAGCCGGTGACGCATTTTTACATAAGTATGTACTTATGGTAATTCCATATTTTACTCTTTAAATGCAAGGTGTTTGTGCAAGTTAGTGTTTGTGCATCTAAATATTTCTCGTTTGCCGTTTTTATTATTTTTTAATAATAATGGATGACCGTGAAGCTTCTACTTCTACAGCCGATGTGTTTAAACGCAAGAAACATTATATTAGGTTGCGAGAAAAACACCTAGCAGTAAAGTTATATGAAACAACAGTCGAACAAAATCCGAATATATGCATAATCGACATTATAAATTCTGTCGCCAACACAATGGAACTGAGCGCTAGATACATTCAAAATGTTCTAAAGAATATCGGGAAAATGAAACTCTTACACCTCCTAAAACAACGAGACCGCGAGCGATCCTTGTGGATGAAATTGAAGATGCCGATCTTGGCGCAAGTAGAAGAAAGGTATTTTCTAACAATTTTATGGTCCTTTGTGTTTCTTTTATTTTTGAAAATGGCATTTAAAGTAATGATTTTTGAATGTCAAATAGATAAAGAAAATGTTGCAATTTTTATGGCCGCAAGCAGAGATGCGAATCATTAGCAGCTAATTGTTTTTTGCTTAGGTTCATGAATTTTTTTATCGTAAAGAAATTCCTAACATCGATAAAATTTTACGATTTTTTGCTTGAAAGGGACGATATTAAGCCGCGTTGACATGGGTCGTGAATCACGAACGTGAGCCGCGCTTTCGTAAACCACGCGCCGTGTCAATACTAGATTGGTGAAATATGAATCGTAAGTTCTTTTCACGAACCGAAATATTCCGTTCGTGATAAGTTCAAACCTGTTTGATATTTGTTTCGTGAAGTCAATTGTGAGCAGTGCAAGAAGACAGTTGTGTTGATCATGGCTGCTCATATTTTCAAAAGTGAATGACGCAGACACCAGTAAATTTCTAGAATTATATCAGATTGAGCCGGTTTTGTGGCATCCAACCAGAGAGGACTATAAAAAACGAGAGTCCCGTGCAGCTGCAGCCAGAAGAATTGCTGCTGCAATGGAAGTTGAAGGCTTTACAAGACATCCATGTAATAATTAAATTCAAAAATTTTGTAGAATTCACTTCCTTGTCCACCATTGTCTGTTTCTTTTTCTTGCCAAAATTTTTTTTGAAATACTGCCTGCTGTCACTCCACACATAACTTGACATGCTTTTGACACCAAGTCCTGCTTTTGCGTGACTGAGACAAATTCTGAATTTCTGCCGTGTAAACCTTTTTCACGAAAGAGGAATGACTCAAGTCGTGAAATTACTAGATTCGTGATACCACGAGCGTGGCTCACGTTCGTAATTCACGACCCATGTCAACGCGGCTTTATTATGTGGCATAGGAGATATTTAAAAATCATTAAAAAACATCGTGAAGAAGGTCGCTTAATATTTTATACTGATGAAACATGAGTGAATGCAGGTAGGTTTCCTTCTTTACTCTATATTTATATTATAATATTTAAAGAGGTGACAGCGCGATATCCGCCAACAAGGCTCAGCTTCACGAGTAACTACAAAGCGAATTTTTACGAGTTAAAAACAAATTTAAAAGGTAGTGAAACTGCAGTGATAGGTAACATAACGAGGAGAACCGGCGGCGATAAAAGTTTTTAAAACAAGTCTCGATACACAGGCGTAAACAAACGCGAATTAGAATCGTTCACCGAGTAAATTTGGTTAATACGACGCGAGTTTACCGATAACACGACGGTGAGGTATGAGCTGAGATGAAAACAAATAAACGTGCGCGCAAAACGCGGCTAAAACGAAAAAACGATACAAAAAAGGAAGAAAACCAGACGACAACATTGCGAGAACAAGGACTAGAGAAAACATAAAAACCGCACTAATACAGAGCGCAACAATACTGCAAACAGGAAGAAAAAAATCACACACCGACTGGTTCGACGAAGAATGTGTAAAAGCAGTGAAAAAGAAAAAAGAAGCTAAAAATAAAATGTTACAAGAAAAAACCTTAGAAGCACAAGAGAAGTATAGAGAAACAAGGAATACAGTTAACAGTTTGTGCAGAGAGAAGAAAAGAAAAATGCTCAACAAGAAATTAGAAGATATAGAAGAAACACACAAAAACAAAAACTCAAGACTATTTTACAGAAAGTTAGCAAGTGAGAAGCAAGGGGTTAAACAAAACACAATCAGTCTAAAAGATAGAGAAGGCAAACTATGTCTGGAAGAACGAAGTATAATGCACATCTGGGTTGAACATTTTAATAAAATCCTAGTAAAGCAAGATCAGCACAGAATAGAGGTACAGGTCGAAGAAAGCGTGAACCACGAAAACAATCTACCGACACACAAAGAATTTGAGGGGGCAATAAAGAAAATGAAAAATAACAAAGCGCCAGGAACAGATGAGATTACAATCGAACTAATAAAAAATGCTGACGAACTAATACTAGATAGTATCTTTAGACTAATAAAACAGATTTGGAAAGATAAAAAGCTCTCCAGAGAATGGACAACGGCAATCATAACCCCTATCTACAAAAAAGGAGATATGACGAGTGCAAGAAACTATAGACCAATAGCTTTATTAAACATTACGTACAAAATACTAACAAACATAGTTAACAAACGATTACAACAAGAAACAAGAGATAAGATTGGACAGTACCAAACAGGGTTTAAAGATGGGAGATCAGTGGTAGATAACATTTTTATCCTGAGACAGGTACAGGAGAAGTGCAGTAAGAGAAATGAGCCAGTCCACGCAGCCTTCCTGGATTTCAGACAAGCGTACGACTCAATAAAGAGGAACAGAATTATTCAAGCAATGGCAGAACTGCATCTCTCAACAGAATTAATAGCATTGGTAAGAATGACCTTGGAAGTAACAAAAAATAAAATAAGATTCCAACAACTCGAATCCGAAGAATTCAGAAGTAACGTAGGCCTAACACAAGGTGACCCCTTATCAACCACATTATTTAACATAGTGCTAGAGAGTATAATAAGGAAGAGTAAAGCTGACCAAAAACGAATGATCTTAAACAACTCACATCAGTGCCTAGCCTATGCAGATGATGTGGTATTTTTAAGCAGAACAAGAGAGGAGCTGAAAATCTTAGTAAGTGACTTCCAAGAAAAAGCAGGTGACACAGGTTTGGAAATAAACCCGGATAAGTCCTTCTATATAATATTAGGTACCGCGAAGCAAACTGAAAACCAATACCTTGAAATTAAGATGAAGAAGCAGAAGACAATGAAACTTAAACTAGTCAATAACATTACGTACCTAGGGGTAGAATTTACAAGCGACGGGAATTACGAGAGTGAAATAAAGAAGAGAATAACAGCAGGATCAAGAAGCAAAGGAGCTTTCAGCAAAGTGTTTAATAACAAAATAATCTCACGAAAAACGAAGATAAAATTGTACAAGACGGTAATTCGACCCGCAGTGACGTTTGCATGCGAAACTTGGATGACTACATCAGAAGACGAAAAGAGAATTGAAAGATAGGAAAGGAGAATGTTACGAAAAATCTTTGGAGGAACTAATGAGGACAGCTTTTGGAGGCGAAGGACAAACAAAGAATTAGAGCAGTGCTACAAAGAGTCACCGATTAGTACAGTGGTTAAGCAAAGCAGACTAAGGTGGCTAGGCCACCTAGAAAGATTAAGTGACAGTGATACGGTAAAAAAAGTGTTTAAAAGCGAAGTGAGCGGTAGAATCAGACATGGCAGACCTAAAAAGACTTGGTGGGACTGTGTAAAAGAAGATTTGGAGAACAACAACATCACAGTATGGGAAACTAAATCAAGAAACAAGAAACAGTGGAAGATGATAGAAGAGTTAAGCCAAAGGCCTTCTGGGGTGTAGCGCTGCTAGATATATATTATAATATTAAATATTTTCTGAAAAGTTTTCATTTAACTTTTAAACAACGTTTAGGTCATACGAAAAATAAGGTATGGGTGGATACAAATGTTAAGATCAACCCGGCAAGCATTTTTGGAAGGTTATTCTACTGGCCTGAAAAATCCTTCAGAGAAAGGAAAACAGCTTATAATTTGCCATGTTGGAAACGAAAATGGTTTTACTGAAGATGCGCTTTTGCTTTTCGAAGCATCGAAAGGAGACGGTGATTACCATTCTGAGATGACGGCGGAAATTTTTGAAAACTGGTTTAAATCGCTATGCCAGAAATTACCAAAAAATTCCGTGGTAGTAATGGATAATGCACCTTATCACAGTCGCCAATTAGAAAAATTGCCAACTACAAATTGGGTAAAACAAGATTTTAAAAATTGGCTAACCCAGAAAAACATTCTCGTCGATGACAATGCACTAAAAGTGGAATTGGCGGCATTATAAGTCATAACTGATCATCGAATTTTACTTTATATGTTCTTCCATTTATTTGAAAACAATATACATAATTGCTATTAATGTTTTGTAAATTGTACTTTTGTAGTTGTTATTTAAAAATGGAATTTAATAAAATTTGTGTTAGGTTTTATTTATACATTTTTAAATTATTTTGCAGATCGCGTTCAATTGGTGTGAAAATTCTAGTTCTGCAATTACTAGATCTGGACCTGGGCCTACATAATTTTAAAAAACGGTTCTTATTAGAACCACAATTATATTAAAAGAAAGAATTCCTATTTCTTATTTTTATGCTTCTTTTTATTAACTTACTTGTGTACACGCTACAAGCGCGTACACTAACGCAGCCAACAATTTTACGCAACGCATTTGCTGTGCGAATCAGCCGCTGTCAAACTTGTTTGTTTACATCGACTGCACGGCTTGGGCGAACAGAGTTTAGATCCTGTGTCGATATGGAAGGACGGCATTTTGAACATCTTATTTAGTTGTAATCTTTTTTATTGTAAAATACAATAACACCTTAAAAACCACGAAAGAAAATTTATTCTATTGCTTGCAATAAAATCGCTATTATCTCGTAAACAGTTGATTTGCGGACCTATGTGTATTGTGGCTTTTTGCCTTTATTCGACCGTACTGCATGCCCTTGGAATCTTTAAACGTTGTTTTAAAACACCCTGTATGTATATTATATAATATAGGATTGTTATCAGTGCGAGATTGAGCTTGATTGGATTTTTTATATTCCTCGTTTAATGCATTCTCCGACTGTTCGGTTAAAAAATGCAAAGCACTGACATGGTACAACTGCCGGATTGACAAAGACTATACCAAAGAGGAATTGAGCTAGGGAAAAATTCTAATTAAACATCTTAAAAAAGCAAAGATGTTAGGTTACAGAACAATCAATAATTAATGATGACAAATATAAAACTGCAGATTTTGAAAAATCCGAAATTCACACTGAAAAAGAATTGAGTGAAAAGAAACCAGCTCAAGTAAACACTTTAAAGCATATGGAGCAGGTGGAATCGAATTCGGAAAATGTTGCTACTGGATCAGCAAAAATTGATGAAAACGAAACAACTCTTCCAAGAAAATGACCAATCAACCTTCTAAAGACGACTGTAATGTTTTCGTTATGTTTCGTTCTAAGCTGATTTATGGATAGTATTTTGCAGTCTTCCTATTAGGATTTACTGTACCATATTAGTTACGTTTCAATTTATATAGAAATAACATGTCGACACCTTGCGGTTTTTTACACATTTTATAATGGTGATGTTTGTAGATTACCAATTTCAATAGTTTCCAATTTTTTGCATCGGACAAGAAGACTTTTTCTTTTAGAGAATTGCAAAATTATTAGTAAATACTGTAAACACTTTAGAAGCACGTGTGCTCTCGCTCCATGCGTTATCATGAGAGTAGTCTGAGTTATGAATAGTTCTGTACACGTTTCTTACTCGGTGTATTCGTCGTTAGATGCAGTTTTGTAGTGTTACAAATTTGTTTATTTAGGCATTCTCTGTAATTTTGTTATAAAAATGAATATGACTATTAGTGATTTAGACGATCCTGACTATATTGCAAATCTTCATGAATAAGTGGGGGTATAATGAAAGTGACGAAAATGTGAATCTCAATCAACATCATCCGCCTTCAGTGCTTAAAAAGACACACCAATATAAAGACATTACAATGTTGAAAACTGTGCCAAAAGCATTCCAGCGTGGAATGAAACAATTCCGAAAGCAACCTCTATCAAAGAGCCTATCGAATATTTTTGTTCCTTGTACAGTGTGCAAGAAAATCCAAACAAACTGTTAGCACTCACTTCAAATGAATTAGAGCAATTTCTCGGAATAGTTTGCTGTATGTCACTTGTGAAGTTACTGAAAACATGCCTGTACTGGAATTCTCAACTATCGGTTGTTACAATAATGAAAGTAACGAGTAGAGATAGATGGGAGATGATAAAAAGGACACTGTAATGACAACTCTCAAGTTGATCCCCAAAACTTTGGCAAGCTTTACAGGATTAGACCTACAATAAATCATCAAAAGAGCAGATGTTGGTCATGGATGAACAAATGGTGCTTTTCAAGGGTTTTGTATTGGCAGGTTCTAGCGGTATGGTTTATAACTTTGAAATAAATACCGGAAAACCTTTAGTGGCATTTGGTTCTTCTAATGTAGGTTCAACTGGAAACATTGTTTTATTGTTAATGTACCAATACCCAAACTACACGCCATCTTTTGTATATAGACAATTGGTTTACTTCTGTTGGGTTATAGGAGAAGGAGAAGTTACCTAAAAAAGCTATTTACTGCCTGGGACCAATACACAGCAATCGCCTACTAAAATGTCCTTTTATACCAGATAGTGCCATTAAGAAAAATGGACGAGGATCTTTTCAAGAACTTGAAATGCAAACGGATCAGAATGTTTTCCAGATTATAAAATGGTTTGATAACCGCTCAGTTTTTCTTCTTACCAACTTCTCTTCAGCTCGACCTTTGGGAAATGTACTTAGATGGGATAAAACAAAGAAACAGCTTTAGAGATCTCAATCTTTTACAGTTGCAAATTGAAATAGTCGGTGATGAATACATAATTAGACATAAGGATACAGAATTTTTTTAACTTTCGCACTACTACTAATTGAGTTACTTATCGGCACACTAGACTCTTTTTCTATTTAAATATCCCTAATTCTTTTTCATCATTTCCATTAGGCAGATTGAAACAGAAATTTCTAAAATGTATGTAACACAAAATTGTAAAATACTCAACATCATTTCAAGTTTTTGATCTTATCTTAGGTGATTACTGGATTTTTCTTTGATTATAAGGGGTTTCGATACAAGCACAATTTTTTATAAAGAATAAGTTTTTCTCCTAAAACTCATATTAAAAAAAATTTCCCTATAGGAAACCTCATCTGTTTACACACTGTATATCGATTTAATGCATGGAATTCAAAATATGAAATCGTAATCTTTCCGTTTTCTATGTAATATAAAGTTAAAAATGATATGGTGTTAGTTAAAAAGAATGATGATTGTGCTAGATGATGATACTGCGGCAACAAGCAGCATATAGGTGCATACCTGGATGGTGATAGAGTTGGGCGTGGCAGATAAACTGGGCAGAAACGCCGTGGCACCAACGTGGCCTATGCGGCCGCCCATCTCCTGTCCGCCCACCACCTAACGCACACACATCATATCCTAATTACTCTAACTAATATAAACATAACTCTGACACTATCGAAATTTGATTGCGTGCATATGTTATAACCGAAATATAATTTTCAAGTATGAAACAGAAAAAAGGAACTTAAGCCAGAAAGGTGCATTGCAACAGTAAAGGTTTCTTACCTGATATAGTTGATTTCCACTAAGTTGATAATTTGTAGGTACTAAAACCGATCCACCGGACATGTTTGCCTGTTTATAAAGCATACTAGTAGATCGTATACCGGGTGAAGATTGTTTAACTGTGGTGTTGCCCAAGGAAGGTCTACCTCTTCCACGTTGCATCACAGGTAGATTTCCTGCCAATTTAGACATCATTTGATACTGAGATGATCTAGCCATCGCTTGATAAACGGCCGCGGCGGTACCTAAACCTTGCTGTTTCATTCGTGGGGCACGAGGTATTTTTGCTGGAGGCTCGTAATCGGCAGGCGGTTCTAAGTTCCTATCTGGTTTAAATTTACGAGTGCAAGCAACTAAATGTCTCGATAGCTTCCCCTTTTGATTATCTTCAAAGGGACAATTTGGACACTGATGAAATGCCGGTGCTCTTTCTAAACGTCCTCTAACACCATGTTGAACTTCCATGTGAAATAAAATATCGTGTGGACTTCGAACTTCATATGGACAGAAATTACATCGGTATACGTAATTTTTCATATGAGGCGTTTCTAAATGGAAGGCCATTGCGAGAGATGATTCAGTCTTGAAACTACAGAACTCACACTTTTTGGTCTCCATACGATATGGTTCATTGTTTTCTTTAGTGAACTCGAGATTTTTTATTAAAGAATTAATCGTTTTCATTGTTTCTGGATTTTGACCATTTTCACGATCTCTCCTTCGTTTCTGTTGTTTAAGGAGATCAGACTGAACTGCTTCTTGAACTAAACCGTATCCTATTCCCATAAAAAATTTTCCTAATGGACTATCAAAGTAAGTTGCGGGCGGTTTTCTTAATTCTGCCGCTAAAGTCGTAGGAGAAGGTACCGGCATTGCAGGCAAATCTGTATTAGATTTTTCTGCTTTTTCAGTTTTATCTTCCCCCTTTTTCTTTTCTTTTTCACTATCTACAGAGACTTTTTCACTAACTACTTTTTTGTCATCGTCTTTACTAACACCCACTTTATCCTCTTCCTCATCGGCTGACTTTTTACTGTCACCTCCTTCACTTTTATCTTTATCGTTTTTACTTTCATCTTCCTTGTTTCTATCCTTCTCTTCTTTGTTTCGTTTTTCCTTTTCTTCTTTTTCCGCATCTTCTATTTCTTTCTTCTTTTGTTCGTTTATTTCATTCTCGAGATTTTTAACAAATTCTCTTAATTCCTTTATTGGTGGTTTTTCATAAACGTAAGGAACAATAAATGATGGAGCTTCTACTACGAACATATCGTCTGTTAAAGTAGGTAGAACAGGAGGTGGAGGAGGTGGTGGAGGTACTGGTTTTGGAGGTGGCGGTGGAGGAGTCATAGGAATAGGTGTGATCGTAGCTCGCATATTGGCGGGATAGATACCTTGAGCTGGTAGAGCCATAGGCAGCATCGAATAGGAGTTTGAGATCGGAGTAGAAGGGAGCGAAGGTTTCTGGGCGATAGGAACGGGACCTCTACCTGATAAAATAGAATTTGTATCAATAATTACTAAAGTAGGTTCTTTTTTATTGTGATTATTTGCAGTTGATTTAGAAGCTATTTCTGCAAGACATTTAGTATCTTTCACAACAATAGTTGAACTAGACATACGTGCTTTTTTAGTTATAACTGCCTTTTCAATTTGAGGAGTAGGAGGATCCGCTACGGCCAAAGGATCTTGAGGCATTACTTCTTCAATATCCGATTCGGATTCTTCTGAAGATTGTTGTTCCTGTGCCCTAAGTTGTTGTAGTTGCAGCTGTCGTTTTTCTTCTATATATTCTTCTTCTTCGACGTAACTCTTTTTCTCTCTATTTAAATTTCTAGAACTTCTCCGTGGAGGACCCGAATCCGTCATCCTCTTTTTCTTTTTTAACGGTGTATCTTCTAAATTGATTACTTCCGCTTCGTTAGAGTCTTTGTGATTTTCATCTGCAGATTCTGACATTTCTAAATCATCACCGCTCACATCTATGCTTCCATTTTCTATGGGATCTTTATTATCATCCAACACTACAACATCTTCGCCATCCCCGTCACCCTCACCCGAATCATTAATAACTATGGAATTTACTTCTACTTTATCACTATTATCAATTAAAGCATTGCTTTCACTAGTAGTTTCAATAATAATTTCATCAGAATTATTTAAACCGTTCACTATGTCAGATTTATTTTTATTATTCTCCGCTTCTTCTTCTTCCTCCTCTTCCTCTTCTTCAACATCACTGTTGTCTATTTCGTGTATTTGTTCATTACTATCATCATTTATAATTTCTTCTACTTCCATTTTATCCATATCTTCGTCCATATCATTATATTCTGATTTTTCTTCATCATCTAACTGTACGCTTGGATTATCGTCGTCTGTTTTTTCATTATCGGTCAGGTTTTGATCTTGATCCGCAGCATCCTCACTAACGTTTGTTGAAATTTCATTCATTTCTATAGTTTCATCATCTCCGTCTTCTTTATAATCACAAACGTCACCGTTTACACTGGCACCATCTGGAAAACAAGTTATCAAATCTTAAAAACGATGAAGTTTAATTAATGATGTTTTGTATGATGAGCAAATTAAAAGGTAAATAAGAATCGACAAATTTAAATTTTCTGGTTAATTATTTATTAGGGATAATCAGGTACTATACTAAATAGTCAATTTTTACTCAAATAGTACAAAACATTTGGTAAATTTTGTATATTAAATAACCACCGTAGTATTTTCCTAAATGATTCTAACAAATTACATTATGTGCCGTATTTAAAATATATATTTTTGTAATAAAAGTCACTTTAACTTTATTCAATGATATGTTTTAAATGAAACAGAAAACGCTACTATAAAAATATTTCCTGCAGAAAAGTATCAAAGATATCTTAGAGTCAACATTGTACTAACAAATTTAAATGACTTTTGGTAAGTTCTTTCAATCAGTTTTGGTTAATATTTTATTGAATCATTAATGTTATAGCATTGAATATCAATAAATAAAAATGAATACATAGCGAACTGTTCGTTTATAATATGCATTTGATAAACATTGAGGGATTTTTAATATTATATCCTTCTGTCACATTTGACATTTGATATATTTAAATGGTTATCCATAAAGAGCATCACATCTTAAAATGAGTATTAACAAAGCCTATAAACAATTATATTAAAAAAATATATATAAACCTTTTATACTCTCTTCATTTGAATGGATCTCGTCTACTTCCCCCATCTCAGCAACAGCTGCCATAGCCCACAGTAGAACCTACAAGATAAGAAACAACAGAATTACTCTTACATGAAAAATTCAAGTTCAATTACTATAACAACTGATGTGCTTAAAAAAAATTCAACTTTTCGACTGAATTAATTTTCAAAAATCTGCCACATGGAAAAAATCTTATCTCCGCTGGAATCTGAACCACCGATTTTATTATTACCATTCAGTAAAAGATATCGCAATAAAGTGAATCCTTAATACTTTGTTCTTTAAAATAACTGAATACTTTAAGATTATTGTTAGGAGCTTCCTTATCAAGGAATAAACTGCTAGCAAAGTAAATTTCCAGGAATTCCATTAGGTTAATCTCCAGGGAATTCCACAGAATTCTAATCAGTTGAAATTCTTTGCATTTTATTAATTATTAATTTCTTACAATTTATAAGCAACAAAAACATTAACAAGACAAGCTTTTAACATAGTCCTGAGATTTTAAACAGTGCAGGAATAACCGATAGTGGACTTACGGTATTCAATTCAAATTTAAAAACCACATTGGCATAATGTTATCATGAAAAATAAATCATAACAAATGTTCAAAATGACCAGGATTAGCTTTCATGTAACCAACCGATGACACTGTCGTAACATAAAAGAATACATACACTCAAAAAATATCCGGACTTTCACGAGTTTATATTTACAGACTTTATCCAAGGAATATTTACATTTAAAACTGGTGCTGAGGAGGGATAATGTAACAGCACTTTTATTTACTTTTTGCTCCTAGTAGCTATTAAGACATAAATCATGTACTTAATGTTGTTATATTGATCAATAAATAAAAAAAAAAAAAAAAAAAATCAAGCAACTTAAAATCCCATATTATGAGGACCATCAATAGATTAGGACATGCAAAAAGATTTAATCTGGTAATTATTTGATAATCAAAGCAAAAGAATTACAACCGTTCCTTGCAGTTTATAAAGCATTTAAAAGAAAATGTAACTGGAGAATGGAGCATCAGAGAACCTATGCTAATATCAACTTCTTATTTATCAAGTATCAAGTGTACAATTGACCCTGAAGATAGTAGACTATTTAGGACACCCTATAGAAAAATTACAAATGAAACCCTAAGTATTAGCACAAAGACATTAGATGAATAGAAACGCTTAATGACTTAACAAGAACTTACAGAAAACATTAAAGCTAGCAGATATTAAAGGAAGATTTTATAAAGAGAGTTGCTTAAAACTTTCTTTCACTTACAGATTGAGAACCTAATAAGAGGGAGAACAAGCAGCAGAAAGGAATGACAGGAAAATTATACAACATAACGAAAAAAAACTGTAGAGAAAACAAAATACGAAATCAGTTGAAATGAAAGTTGACCAAGGTGAAACCATAAGAGGGCAGAATACTTCAGGGAAACGTACAACAGACCTACTCCAGAAAACAAAATCATAATAAATAGAAGCAACAAGAGGGAAAAGCTAAACGTGAATATGCAAAAAAACACGAGAGGAAATAAGGAATGCACTGAAGAAAATGAAAAATGGCAAAGCAGCAGGAAACAATAACATCCCAGCAGACACAAACCTGACAGCAAAAATACTAGTACCACTAATGAACAAAATATGGGAAACGGAGAGAATTACAGAGGAATGGAGTGAAGTATTAGTGATAAAAATACCAAAAAAAGAAGACGTAACAAGATGCAGAAATTGGAGAGGCGTAAGTAACACCTCTGAACACAACTAGTAAATTGTTTACAAGAATAATCCTAGGAAGAATGAGAGAAGCGATAGACAAAATGCTGAGGAGAAACCAAGCAGGATTCCCAGGAAACAGGTCAACACTTGAGCAAATCAATACCTTAAGAATCATAGTCGAACAATCCAATGTCTAAATTTCATAGACAATGTGGCAAATACTGGATGCTTATGGATTACCAGAAATAGTGATTAACATATTAAAAGAATTCTACTACAATTATGCCAAGCAAGCAAGATAGAGATAAAAACAGGAGTATGCCAAGGCTATGTCCTATAACCACAATATTCCTGTAAATGGAGAACTGGGTGATGAGTAAAATGGACGTAGAAACAAAAGGAATACAATGGAGAATGTTTAAGAAATTGCAAGACCTAGACATCTGTCTAATAACACAAAACACTAAGGGATATGCACATAAAAAGCGAACAACTAAACAACTAAACCGACAAATTAGGATTACAAACAAACAGTAGTAAAACCAAATTAATGAAAATAAATATTAATTTTAGAATACAACCAATTAACATAAATATTAATGATGGAAGTGCAGTGCGAATAAATGGGGAAGCGAGTTGGGCAGTTGATAATCGAGGATCAGTGGAGAATGACGTGAGGACAAGAATATCTAAAGCATAACAAGCATTTATGGCATTAAACAAAATATGGAACTCAGGAGAATTAACGGAAACTAAGACAGTGCTGCTGTACAGAGCAGAAACATGGAAGGAAACGAAAGAAATGACAAAGATTCAGACCTTTGTAAACAAATGTCCAAGGAAAATATTAGGAATAAGGTGGTCAGAAATGATCACAAACGAAGAACTTTGGAGGAGAACAGGCCACATGATAAGGAAGGAAGAAGGAGACATTGCGAAAACAGCCTTAGGCTGGAATCCCATAAGCACAAGAAGACAAGGAATGCCACAAGAAACATGGAGAAGGGCAATGCATAAAGACATACAGCATACTGGAAGATTATGGAATGAATGAAACTCCACATGGAGCGAAGAAGGATTCAGAAGAAACTGAACATAAGTTTTGTTTACGAATGCCTTGCTTGCCACACAAAATTTGAATTTATTGATTCTATTCACTTCAACAGAGTATCGAACAAAGCTGTTAAATTATGATTATTCAGCTCAATACTTAAAAAACATGCCATTATAAAATCCTAGAGTAGTGTAAAATGTTTACAAGAACATCTTTAGTACCTAACTTTAAATGTGTGACAAAATCTAAAATCTAAAAGTAATTTTAAAGAAGAATAACACCTAAAATGGCTTAAATAAACTAATAACAAAAGTAAAAGATTAAATTATACAAAATACATGATACCAACATAAAGGCATTCACACATACATGCAATAAGTGGTAAGCAGGAATGAGAGGTTAGTCATAGATTCTATTTTAGGAGAAAAACACAACAAAGCAAAATCAAAGATGAGCGAGTCAAAAGAGGTCCGGAATTGGGAAGCCGCACTTCTTAGTGGAGGTGAAAATAACAACAAAGAAGGCACCCCCATAAAAGAGCACTCAGTCAGCGGCAGTTAGATTCATCAGCATTAGGAGCTACAAATTATAAGATCCGAAAATAAGGGAGGTACTCAAGCAGCAGATACAACTGGAGATTGAAGAAGCCAAAGGGAAACTAGAAACCGAAGGCAGAGAACAACTGTGGTCAGAATTCAAGAAAATTATTCTAACAGCAGCAGAAAGAATGTGTGGAGTCACTAGAGTTAACATAAATAGAAAACAAACAGCATGGTGGAACAGTGAAATAAAGAAAGAAGTAAAGAAAAAGAAAGAGTTATGGCACCAATATATCAATGAAAGAACAACGACAAATACCAGCATTTACAAACTACAAAGGACCAAGGTCAATGAACTCATTAAAAATGCTAAAATTAAGGTGCAGAAAGACTTTGGAAGGAAGATGAAACAAGGCAATGGGACACTAAGGGACTAAAGAAAGACAAGGCCAGAGCAGGATCTCATTGGAAGCATTCCCACGACATTCTAGAAATTCAGCTGTGCGAAGTTGAAAAAGCCATGAAGAATCTAAAAACAGGGAAAGCAGCAAGTAAGGACAACATTAAACCAGAAATGTTAAAACATGTGGGAGCAGAAGGAATACCAACCTTACATACGATTATCAAAGCAGCAAAGAACTATTCCTCGTAATTGGCAGAGCACAGTAATTGTACCTCTCCACAGAAAGGCGAATAGTTAACATTGTGACAACTATAGGGGTATAGCACTATTTAGTGTAGCCTACAAGATTTATGAAAGAATAATTGAAATAAAATTTAAGAGACATTGTGGAGCCCACATTGAACGAAAACCAGTGGATCACAGATAATATTATAAACTTCAAGGGTAAAATATACCTGTGTGACATTAACTTAGAGAAGGCTTTCGATGCCATGCCAAGGGAACTAATCCGGAATGTCCTAAACAAAAGAAAAGTAAACCCGCAACTTGTAGAAGTAATCCAAAGCATGTACAAAGAAATCAGAAACTGTATAACAGTGGGGCAGAAAAACTCAGTCGAATTCATAAGCTGCAGAGGAGACAGACAAGGGGGGGATTTTAAGCCCGTTACTGGTCATTGTCGTCATGGATGAACTAGCAAAAAGAGCAAATGTGACAGTGATAAAGGCAGTTTTAGGAGTGAGAAACTTGCAACAGGTAAAAGTTACTGAATTTATGTACACGGACGATCTAATCGTAACAGCTAATAACTCCAAAGAAGACCTACAAAATAATATAAGTGCCTGGAAAGACGTAATAATAAATAGTGGCATGAAAATCAATGCAAAGAACATCCAGGCAATGGTAACAGCAAAAGAGCAGGAAGAACTAAAACTAAAACTGGACAACGAAAAAATCAAACAAACCACAAATATGAAATATTTCGGGGCGATATTGGATGCAAGTGGAGATCTGGATCCCGAATTAAATAACCAAATTGGGGCAGCTACAAGACTGTATAAAGCACTAGACAAACCGTTCATCGTTCATAAAGAAAGGTGTCAGAACCAACAAGCAAGCAAAATGCGTTACCTACGAAGAAGTATAGGTGTAACAAGAAGAGACAGGATACGAAACGAAGATAAAAGGAACAGGCTTGGAGTGGACACATGTGCAGAATGAAAAATAACAGCTGGGTAAAAATGATATGGGAAATGGGCTGCGACAAGAAAATACCAAGGCGTAGGCCAACCAAGACGTGAGACGCTCAAATGAGTAAGGTCCTGGAAAAGAGGGAGCGAAACTGGACACAGGCAATATCTTTACAGAAGTATTCTTCTAAACTTTTCAATAATATGTATAACTAATAGTGTTATTCTGAATTGGATTACACTTGCTAACAATTATACAGTTTTTATTGGTACTGCTGCAGGCCAAGTTTACATTGTAAAGTTATGAAGTTTACGAACGTGTCATATGAATAAAATTATGTGATGATTATCAAGGCTGTGTCTGTGAAATCATTAATTTCACAAATTATTTTGTTATTATGCTATGGTGACCTACAAAATAGGTTTATGTTAATCTAAAATAATAATTCATAAAACTCTAAATCTGATAGAAAGTGGCAATTTTACTAAATTTATTTTAAAATTATATACAATTCTAAATAACACTGTTATCTTCTTGTGATTCTTACTAACTTTCATTAAAATTTTATACATAAATCAATTTTAAATGAAAATATAAATTGAGTTTTTAATAACGTACAAGAAGGCACTGATAAGATTTTTCAAATGCACAGGATTACGATTTTGTCTAGTTTGTTTAAATCTGAATAATGCTCATAATAATAACTGAATTAGATACCAGTAGAAACAACAATTCTCTATCTTAATAAAAATAAGAACAGATTTGTTACTGAACAATTATAATTAAGTCAATATAAAACCAGGAAAGTAAACTTGGAGGAAAATGTTTATGAATGTGCAATTATTATATTTAATGTTTACAACTTCAATGAATGATTTTAACAACATTAAATTCAAAAATAAACAAACAGAACAATTACACCAAGTGGGTCAAGTAATGAATGGGAAATATTATGGGTGCGTTAATATTTTGAAAATATGACAATCCCGCAAGATTTTGAAACTTGCTCCTGGTGGAAAATTATAATAATCGGCCAGTGCTGCCAACACGGAAAAAATTAATATTTAAACTATAAACAGCTACATGGAAGGGTAAAGTATGATGATTCATAATTAACAAAGCAACGTGTATTTTTGATATTTGAAAGGCACAATTACCTAAAATTAAAGCATCCCCAATATTCCCGCCAAAGTAACTGGGATTTTAGATCACGTCGACATTGAACAGCTGCACACCACCAATAGAAGGTTGTGACAATCGTAAATACCCGAAGCAAAACACGACCCGCGACATTTAAAACTGTTGTCACACGTGTATTTGAATACAACACATATTACGCGAAAACCATGGATTAATTATTAATTATTATGACTTATATTACTTTAAAAACACGAGAGCAAAGAGCAGCGCTGTCACTAACCCCTAACGCTACACTAAACTGCCAATATGGCGTCTAACGGTACGTCACGTGACCAAAAATAGTGACGTAGCACTCCATTCCACGATGTCTTAAAATTTTTTCATTACGTAAGCGAATGTATAAATTTATAACAATTAGGATTATTATTGATTATTCTACCGAAAAATGTATCCGCCGCCCTCATTTTAAATAATTAACGAGCATTTCTGCATCCCTTAATTTTAAACTTCTGAATTCCCGCCACGCACTTTTGTAAATTATTTACCTAATAAAAATTACACGACCTTAATTTTAGGACACGTTTGATTACTGGGAAAAGTTGAATATTTTGCGGATACTTGCGCTTACGTAGGGCAGAAGAATTTTCATTAGAAATTTCAGCGCGTCAATTAAAAAATAATAATTTAAACAAAAGAGAACGTTTCTCACTTAAGTTCCATTTATTAAATGCGGACAGGAATATTCGACGCGAAAAAATAAAAAGTAAGTAATTAATTATAAGTTTAAAATTTTAATATGACGAAGCAAATTAATCCTTCTCTCTCTAAAATGCAGAGGTCCGGGCTAAAATATAGTTCGTTCGCGGAGAAAAGCGCGCTCATTTTCGTTTCCTGTTATACAAAAGTAGAAAGATAAGTAAGTAGAAAGTCTGGGAAAAGCGTCTAATTCTCGTTTAGCGGCGTGTAGCCCGTTGCCGTTTCGCATGAAACGAAATACACCGCGCCCGACGTTCAAAACGCCACCCGACGCCCCCCTTTCACGAAATGGTTGCGCCCGAACCTCATTTTGTTCATGGTATACTGTGTACCTAATAACTTTTTCTTAACGTTTCCAATCGGACTTCGCATCTCTACATTGCTTTCTAATGTGGAGGATAATAAATAATTATTGACGTTAAGAAAAAAAAATAAGTTTTACTTTACTATATACAGAGTACATAAACGCTTATTTACATTAAAATCCTATAATATAATTCTACTGATATTCTTGCAGTTTTTCGCTTTTTCGGTACTAGGGCTAAAGTTACAAATTGTTTAAAGCATGCGGCAAAAGCACGTGCCGGCATCCACATGGTTTTCGTACGCCTATGTCAAATTACGCCAAATCTTCGTCGAAAAAATCACGAACTCCTAAATGTCAGCGAAAACGATTCCCATTCAATAATTTCGAATTTCAAGATAGCCTTTTCAGCAAATCCTGGAGCAGCGTTACTGCTGAAAAACATCCTTGCACTTGGTATCGATTTTTCGCGAAAAGGAGGTACACAAAATGAGAGTTCTAACAACTAGGAAGACTTATCCTGATCCTGATTATAAACTCTAGTCTGTAAAACAATTTTAAAATAATAACCACAGAAATGTGGGGTTGTTCTTTGTAACTACGCTTTCGTTTACGCACTAATCACCTATGTATACCTATTTGTAAACATAAGGAAACTTCAAACTTCAACCAAATTCCTTATGCGATAAACATTGTTTGACCTAGAAGCTAGTAATTTCTAAATTTCCCGATAAAAAGAAGCCTCGGTTAGGATGTATAGTACTGAAACTGATGTTAGGGTTTCATGTTATAACAAGAGCAAGGGATTGGTATAGTAAATCCTTACGAGAAAAATAACAATTAAACGATTACTACCTACCGATAACTAACAATCCATAAACGAAAAACTGATTTACCATCCAAAGAATTCAGTAATTATTATTATTAAGAATGAATAATAGAAAAGATAAAGAATACTTTCAACAAAGCACTTTGTTGCACTCGCCTTAGGTAGTGAATCACCACCATATTTTTAAACAAACGCACATCGCAAAACAAGTTACTATCGATTCTGACAATCAAAAATGGACTAATAGAAAAATACATGCAACTATACAGGCTCCGATTATATTATAAACAAATTATTTTATTTTATTCTGTGTATTATTTCTTGGTCTGTACTAAACTAAAATCCATATAACATTTCGACCCTTCAAGGGGTAGGTACTTTTTAGAAATACAACATACACCTAATACATTTGCATTTCATCAAAACTAAACTGCCTACACTATTTATTTAAACGAAACATTTACCAATAAATAAATCAAAGAAACTGGCGAATTAAGAATGAAGTAAAACATAAATATGATAGATAAGAAAATAGAAGCCCGCATATAATATTTGACAACGCGCTGATTTTCATTTAAAAAATCAACGAAGCTTTTATTAAGCAAAGCTTAAACAAACGAATAAAAAGACAATACAAAATGACAACGAGGAAACAAGAGAATGTTCAGAATAACTTGTATAAACCATTTAACATATTATATTTAATTTTTTTTTAGAAGAGATCGAATTGAAAATTACTAATAATAACAAAAGATAATACTATGAATGTAGCTTGATAAAAACCGATCAAAATGCATTCAAATTAAGTCATTTTAATGATTACGCACGATCATTTATAAACGACGTAAAATATTTAAGAATATCTCGTATTTAAAGAAGCGTGCCTGAAACTTGACCTAAATCGGATATTCACATTTTGTGATAGCATTCGGTAGAATTTTTTGACAACTGTTGAATATTTAAGATATCTCAAGGATCCTAGACTGGCAACAAGAAATCTTTGAATTTTAAAAACCTTTATGAAATACATGGGAGCTGTTTAGAATTATGGTTAGGATGCATGTATGTTTAAAACTATAGAGATAGCTGATAAACAAAAAAAAAACGTTAACATGAAACAAAAGAAGTAAAAACAAAAGTTTCCATGTTAATGTTTGCAGTTTTCTTTGGGATTAAAATAACCACGTAATTACCTACAATTATAAAACTATCTACACTTTTAAAACAATTAAATTTCGTACATTAATATTAAGACATGGATATTGTTAATTTCCGTTCAAGACCAACGCCCATTTTATGGTAGTGCATCGCGGCGCATCGCGCCGCGACGTATAACGTAAACATTAGAGTACGCGCACATGGCTACGATTTTCGTGTAGAAAATACGTTAAAATGAAAAACGATTTCCTCAGACGGCTGAGACACGAGACGAAAATATTATCTTACATCCATCCCAATGAGATACACCGCGTGCCAGTTTTCTTGAAAACGAGTAACTTTTTATTTAAAAAGCTACAACAAAAGTTTAATTAGCAAGAGCAGAATTACAAGAAAAATTTAACAATGTTTTCCGATTTGGAATACCTCGTTGAACTCTTTTGATATTCTGGAAATATGAAATGGGGACAGAATTTCAGTTTTTTTTTTTTCATCCAAAGAACTAAATAAAATTAGTTAAAATTTCACGGCACTCTTGGTTGTCCACTTATAACAAAACTTACATTTTTTAAATGCAAACAATAGTTTATTTTTACATAGTTGAAAAGCTTATTTTCTCCCCTTTTTAATGATATATCACTCAGTGGGTTTATCTTGAATTTTTTTAGAAACAATTGAATAACAGACTCATTAATTTAAACAATGTAAGTTTAATATTTAGTTAAAAAACGTTAATAATAATAATAATAACAATCATAACCTTCGCCGGCCCAAAATCAATATGAAACCTTGATTCCCAAAACCGTGTCTACCGTGACCCTTTTCTGATAATTTATTTTTAAGGCAATTTTTAATGAATTTTTTTTATAAACTACCAATACTGCTTACTTAATCTTTATTTAACTTTATTACATGGCACGAACTATAAAAATTTAATTATAAAAATCTAAGTATAACTCGCTTATAACGTACTCGTCGGGACCATGACAATCAGTACGTTATAAAAGAAGTACGTTTTTAAAAAATTCAATAAATTAAAAGAAAATTTTATTTTTTGAACAATTCACACAAACACAAGTACAGAGTACAGTACGCACGATGAAAGACTGCTTCGGGTGGCGCAGATAAAGTTCGTGCGTTCGATAGCATTCGGCATTTAAACAATAGCCAAATGCTTTGTGATGCTTTCCCAGTGGCGTCGTATAATTCGGTTTATTTAAAGTGCGTACATACAGGTAATGTGAGTCACCTCGAAATTCACAATATTTTTGTATGACATTTTAGTGGTTTTTAATTACTCTGCAAATAATTAAACTACACAATGCGGCATTAATTCACTGAATAAACAATATTTCAAAAACTTGTTTTTTCATGGAATACATGTGATGCAGTTTAGCGACGACGCCACTGATATCAGCTGTTATTTTATTATTTATTCAGAAACATAATACATACGTAGGCTATATTTAGGTGCTCAGTTATTTAAAAAAAATCTGTTGTGAGAGTCTGTTTATATAATTGTACGTGACAAAAAGGCTAACAATCGACTGAGTACATACATGATGGGGTTTCGTCTTGTAAACTATTTCTTAAACGCCGGGGAATACCCGCATTGTGTACTCTGCGATTAAAACTATTATGTGACTTTTGCTGATTTCATATTTTAATAGTAAAGTACGTTATAAGAGAAATTATGCAGCCTACGGGACGTATTTTTGGTACGTTGTATAAGAAGTCCGTGGTAAAAGAAGTACGTTTTAAAAGAACAAATACACGACGTATCCGGCGGGGACCGAGCTCTCAAGTACGTAATAACCGGATGTACGTTAAAAGCGAGTCCGTTATAAGCGAGTTATACTGTACTAATTTTCAAATTATTGTTTCCTATATCCTATATTCTATTATATTGCAGGTATTATAGAGATTTGTCTTAATTTTTTTACAGGGGTAATCGAAAATCCGAAAAAATATAAATTTAGTGTAATACTACATAAGCATCTATTTCTTTTTTTCATTTTACCTAAGAAGGTTCCCCATCCTCATCCCAAAACCGGATCAACCCACGTTCACAAAGTGTTTGTAAATCTTGACCGATAATTTTTTTTTAATTTTTCGCGTTTATATATTATTTATATTTATATTTTAGGAGAATTCCTGAAAGGAAATTACATTAGAAAAATTAATACGCAAGTTATTAAAAAAAGAAATGATCTCGGGTCAGTAACGACCCGGTTTTGGGCCGGCGAAGGATAACTATGCCGTGAAGTTTTTAAATAAACTTAGATTATAGTTTGCATTTGTTAATCTATCACAGTAGGCTGATCACTGATCACTAAGATAAAAAAAGAATTAATTCTAATGAATTCGAAGACTTCCACGGTCAGTGCCAGTGTTAAAAGAATGTCTTCCGGGTTGAGACCATATCATTGTTGAGACAGAAGAACTCAACGTTTCGTCCATTTTTTTTAAGGGCCTTCATCAGGAGGAAAATAGGGGCACCAAAAAAGTACGGCAATTCAACGTGTCAACCTGTCAACTACGTCAGAGGCGAAACTCTTTTAGCAAGTGGAAGAAGGGCATGTAATTAATTCTAAATCTAAAAACATTACCAAATCTGCTTATTAATTGTGCCCTTTCATAATTTACTTACTTACTTTAAATGTAGCTAAAATAAATATTTTACACTATATGTATATTTTTGAAAATATCGAAAATTTAAAGGCATCAAAGCCAACTGCGGTTTCTAGTATTTGAAAAAATACAAGTTTATGTTATAATACCAAACTTAATAAGCAAACTAGAAATCCAATTTCACCATTAAATTCTACATAAAAAAGTGCCCTAAAGATCTACGATATTAAATTTTGGATTGCACCTTTAAGTTTGTCTCAAAAATCTGGCCCGAGACACCGTTTTAGGTAGGTAGGTAGGTAGGTGTAATAGTTAAGGAGCTAGCCTGGAAACCTTTCGAAAACGGTCCACCCTGTACTCAAACTAGAAGGCCAAATATGAAATTTCACTACATTCTAGTGACTTTCATTTTTTTTTATATTTTTGGTGGATAGTAACTAGCATAAATCACATAATCTGTTTGTCTTAACTAAAGCACCGTGAAACCCTACACTTCTTTGTCCTTAAATATAATTTTTAACTGAACAGAAGACAAAAACCAGTGTAATTCCAATTTTACGAAAATTTACAAATTAGATGTGTATTTCTTGTTGTCCGTCAGCCGTTGATATTTTACTTTAAAAAAATGAATAATATACAGGGTGTCACCTGTTTTGTGCATTTCATTTGTTTCAATTGTTTTGAAGCCCAGTGCCTAGATATAAATGTCCAAAATACGGGTTTTCTGAATGGAGAGTGATATTCTGAATCAAATTTTCATATTAATTCCGTGTTATTGGTATCAATGAAATCTTTGAAAAACGCTAGTTTTTAATATTCTAGTGTCCCACTATAGTGCCATTTGAAAAAATAAAGTTATTCTGGAAAAAGCATTTTTCTATTTGGGTGCTAAAATAACTCCATTCTAGCACCCAAATGACGTCATTTGAGTGTTAAAATAAGTCGTTGGAGTGCTAAAATATACTAGTAAAATTTACTGTATTGATGTTGGTAGCGTTGAACTGTCAACTGACATACGTCAAAAATTCTTTTTCATACTGGGATCTGGACTTGTCCGGCAATAAATTTTCTAACCTAAAATTACGCCAACATAAACGTCACCAACCACCGCAAAATTCCCTAGATTTAAAATTTTTATTTTTTAATTTATAAAATGGTATAAAGCGGCAAAATAGAAAAAATAGTATAAAATACTCGTTGCAGAAGGTCTTTCAAGCACTCATTTGTTCCTCAACTCACCGCTATGCGGCTCGTTTCGGAATTTCAAATTCGTGCTTGAATACATGCCTTCTGCAACTTGTATTTTAATATACTATTTTTCCAACTGTAGGTCATTCTAATACAGCAACGAAAATAGTTGAAGTTCTAAAACAATTTGTCTCGAGTGTTGGGGCACCTTGACTTTCATTTTGCGTAAGTCATGGCACTCTAGATTAATTTCTGCAAAAATTTGCAGTTAACATCAACTTTGTTATTTTACATTTTTGAAATCTCCATTTAATTTTATGTTTGAAACAGTTCGATGGCAAAATGCCACGACCTATGTAAAATGAATGTCAAAGTGCCCCCAACACTCAAAACAAATTATTGTTTTAGAACTTCAACTGTAACAAATACGCAACTTTTTTACATTTAATTAGTTTCAATTATTCTGAAACCCAGTGCGTAGATTTAAATGTCCAAAATACCGTTTTTCTGAATGGAAACCGTTATTTCAAATTAAATTTTCAGATTACTGCTACGTTATTAGTAGAGCTCGGAAATATATGCTGTGATTTTTTGTATTTATCCGAATTACGTTCTAAAAAATGGATTCCTGAAAATTTTATTTTGTAAATATTTGCATATTTTGCGAGTACAGTGCATATTTGCATTAAGTGAGCATATTTCAACGTGTTACAGCATCTATAACGCATATTTTACATTTTTTGTACTAAAATAAGGCAATAATAGTACATTACGTAACGAGTTTAGAAAAGTGATGTTTTACTAAACGAGTGGCTTGTTGAGTACGAGTGAGCGAAGCAAACGAGTTATAATATTTTATTACTTAACAAGCCACCCGAGTTTAGTAAAAACACTTTTCTAACGAGATTGCGTATACTATTTTTTCGCATTTAAAATATAAATAAAAAACATTCATTAAAAAATGTTGGTACTATTAAAAAAGTAGTAAATAAAAACGAAAATTATTTTCTTTGAACGTCATGAATGCGAATTTAGAAAAATCAAACTATTTAAAAGACCTTTCTCCAGAGATTGCCAGTGCTGCTAATGCAGCCTCTCGCAGCTTACTTGCCACTAAATCAAAAGAGAAGTATGAAAACACCTACGAACAATTCTGCAAATGGAAATTAGCTAAGAATGCAGCAGGAGTTGACGAAACATTAATGCTTGCTTTCTTTTTTGAAAAGATAAGCCATAGATCTTGCAGTCTGTTATTAAACAATAGCTTATTCTTTCTTTTTCAAGGCGAAAATTTGGAAAGCCTCCAGCTTGTGGTCCACATATTCTATGTTAAAAAGTACCTTGCAGATAAATGAGAATTTGGATATTTCTCAGTACAAAAAACTCATAACATTCCTTAAACGTCAAAACGATACATATGAGCCGAAAAAACCCAAGATTTTGACAATAAAAAACGTAACACAATTTTTAATGGGAGCTCCAGATGATAATTATTTTTTGTTAATGAAAGTGGTACTTATTTTTGGTCTCAACGGAACATGTAGACGTGCCGAATTCTGCGCAGTTTAAAAGTAGATGGCATCCAAGATACTGGATCAATTTTGATTCGATACCAAGACTAAAAAGAAACGCAAATTTACAGTGAGTTCAGATTGTAATGGATATGAGTTATATAAAAAATACGCTCTTCTGAAATTAGCCAATGTTACCCATGGAACGCAGTGCCGGCGCTAGGATCTTTGCCGCCCGCATCCAATTTCCATCTAAGCGCCCCTATAACGATCCGGGCGTATATGGTTCTTTTACGATAATAAAAATTTAAATTATTCGAAATTTCTTAAATAAATTTGGACAGAACAAATGTAACGAACCGGGGGTGTTGACTAGGTAGGATATTCGTCAAAAAACCGAATATTCAAAAAATTCTCAAAAGTCAAAGCAAATATTGATAAAGCCACTTCACTTTAATCGTTGAATATAATGATACAGGGATTATAGCCTTCTCGCCGACTCGAATCGCTAACAAAATTAAAATGAATTTTAACTAAGTTAAAATTTATTTGAACTAAAGTTTAAAAAATTATTTTTTTAAATTAGTTTTATGCGTACACACCACGACACAGAGACGAAATAATAGTCCGCACTGTGGAAATTCGTTTCGGCGCATAAGAACCGTTCACCGTTTCACTTTAGATAGACTGCAGTAGACACAACATTCTGCAGACAAGCATTTAGCCTGCTCTGGCTGCAAAATTGTAAACAGCCGGTTGATCAAAAATGCGGCGTTTAAAATAAGATCAAAATTTCACATAAAATATTTGAACAGGGAGCAACACCATCAACGTCAAGCAATCACCTCCAAGTAAACCCAGTGCCCCTCGAGGAACCCCCATTTCCAACTTCGTCATTTTCAGATAACACTCAAGTCCAGCAAACTATGAAAAATTTAACATCGACCTGTAGCATTTTCTAACTTAAATAAATGTGTTTTTCATTTTCATCGAAATATGTCTATGTAGTAAAATGCCACTTTAATAGATGATTTTAAATGCATTAATATGGCATATTGTATAAAACGCGAAAATAAAAGATTAAAAACCTTAACATTCAAACAAAATGAAACCATCACTAACAATACTATAAACTTACAACCAAATTTTCGCAATAATGAATTCAACAATTACCAATTTGAAAAACCTACATATACAACAATCCCATACATCCCTATACTATCCGAGAAAATAGAAAAAGAATTAAAAAAAGTCAACATCAACACTGCCTTCAAAAATACAAACACCTTAAAAAACACATTATACCATAACCTAAGAGATAAAACCAATATTAATAACCAAAGTAATCTTGTTTACCAATTAAACTGCAACAATTGTAACGCCACATATATAGGCCAAACAAAACAATACCTAAAAACAAGAATCAAACAACACCAACAATCAATTCAATCAAAAATAAAAAACCCAAATAAACCCAACACAGCTTATGCAAACCATGCCTACCAATCATTACACAACTTTAACATAAATAAACTAATAATCTTAAAACACGAATCAAATTTAAATAAACGACTATTAACTGAAAGTATTGAAATTAAAATAAAAAAAATAAAAACACAATTAACTACAAAACTGACATAGAAAACCTTAACACATTTTACTATAATTTACTAGAATAACCCATTTATCAATATTAATATTGAATCAAAATTTATATTTTTAAAACGTTTACTATCCACACAAACCAGCTATACAGATAAGTCAATATTCTCATATTTTAACACACTCCACGTACAACTCCCAACACCTCAGAATGACTTTGAAGACTATTAAATAAAATATATTTTTTCGCCTATTCTAACTTTAATACATATTTATACAAAAAAAAATATATATTTTAGATGTGCTGTCCATAAAAATTTTAAAGTGTACCATTGAAAAGGGAAGTATCTTCCGAAACGTATGGAATTATACCAATTAAACTTAAATAATTTTGTATTATTTAAAAACTCTACTGAACCAATATAACTTCCACAACTCGAAACCAAAAAACATTCAGTAAACATCAAGCCTATCATATTTTTTATAAATGCATATTGTTATTTATACTCTTTGCTTTTATTAAAGTTTTCTAGTACAAACAGACAGGGTTTTAACGACATAATATTATGTAATGGAAGCATGATCAAGAAATATTGTTTCAATTGGCAATAAAATTCTGAGATTGTTTTATACACTCATTTGTTGACTTGTTAACCCAATAAAACAGATTTTAGTTAGTTATGTGATTAATTACATAGTTCCAGGTATGTAAAACCATAGATTTAGTAACGGAAATAACAAAAAAATGCCTGTTAACAACAAAATCCACCGCTACCAATTTTAAGTAACATTTTTTGTTGCCAACTGAAACGGTATGCTTCAGAGCTTTAGACTTTTAATTGCTCGTTTCATAATGAATCATTTTACGTAGTTGTTACGTCATAATCATTTGAAATGTTTCTCAATAGAATATTCCACACATTTTGGACATTTGGCATGAACTAATGTAAATTTCGTTTAATTAAAAGTTAAATGCCGAAGGACGAGTGTTAACAATTGCGATTAACGTGCGATCAAAAATACCTACGATAGTAGGTATTTTAAATAACATGATAAAAAGCAAAAACAACAGCAGTGTAAATATTGCAAATAAATGCGTTGATGTTCATACAAACCACTTCTTTGTCGAAGGCAAAACTAACTAAAAAAGGTGTTTTTATTTGAGTGCATATTAAATTACCAGCTTGACCAATTTCTTATAAAGACGCGTTTAAAATGTAGTTGATTAAATCTGTAGTCTAATTTATTTTTTCATAATGAAAATTTGGAAAACTTAATATAAACAATATTGCTTAATAGATGAATTTTCGTTATCGTAATTTTTGTTACATAGGTACACTGTTTCCCAAAAAATAAGCCACAAATGGAAAACCTTTTTTATTATTGATTTCTCAAAAACTTTTACCCTTGATAAAACTTTGTACATTTTTTAAAATGTAAGTTACACTTTTTCTTCCACAAGGACCGGTCAATATGAGAGACTAGACCAAAAACTCCTCACTAAAAAGCAAGAATATTTGTAAAAAAATTGGCGAAGAATCTTCGCTGGACTTTCCACACTTTTTATTTTTGAAATTTTGAATTTTTTTTCAGCTAGTTCTAATCAGCCGAGCTAGAGGTACCATGAGATCGAAAAAAAGATGATTCTGAGCAGGCCTTGACTAGTACAACACGATTGGTTACACTGGTTCTAGAATGCCTATGAATTATAATGTGACAGTGACATTTCAAATGTAAGTCAGTTTTGCAATCTTGTTTCCAGAATTATTTAAGTTTATCGTTGTAATACTAGTGAAGGATCGCATTTTGAACACCTACTCTAACATGTATTCATCTTAGTTTTCAGTTTGTTCCCTAAATAAATACTGTTTTGTGTTTTAATTTATTTGACATTTATTAACCTCTAACTTACTGCCACATTTTGAAATCAGTCTTGCCAATCGTGTTGTACTAGTCAAGGCCTGCTCAGAATCATCTTTTTTTTGATCTCATGGTACAATCGCCCAGGACGCAATTTATGACATAGAAACTTCGGGCAAAAATTATTCGATTACTTTTCAAATTCTCTATTGATTTCCTAAGTAAAATTTTGAAATTTTTTTCAATGAAAAATCTGCGCCCAAAAAAACATGGCTAACTTCCGTTTCCGGTTCCGGATTTTTTTGAAAAGCTTATTTTACAGATGTACTGTAATTATAGGCCCGCATACCAAATTTGATGAAAATCGGCCCAGTAGTTTTCGAGATATGACGATAACGCCACAGTCATTCATAAAAAAGTAATAATTAAAAAAGCTAGAAATCGGCAACTCTTTTAGGGAAGGATAGTTAATTTTAAATCCTAAATTCGGATCCAGCAACACCTACAATAGCCAAAATATTACAGTAATTTTGATGACATAATTAAAGACTTTGCAACGAAAAAGTCCCGACAAGTTATTTAATAATAATCCTATATAATATGTAATAATGCTTTTATAATAAATAATTTGTATTTTCAATATAAATGAGCAGAGTAAGATAATATTTTTTTGAAAAAGTGGGTTATATAAACAAAAAAATATATATTGTAGTCACCCAAGATTCGAACCTCCAACCTTCCAAGCGTATGCGGGTGGAAGCTTGGTCTCTTACCGCTGGACCAACACCGACTTTCGTTAAAACGGTGACTCCTGCCCTGATATTTATCTTCTGTCTTTGGAATGTGCCGTTTCCGAGAAATTTTTTTTGAAATTAAGAAAAATTTTTTCATCTAATTATAATCAGTAGAGGTAGGGGTACAATTTGGCGTTAGGTTTATACCAAGATGTTGATGTGTTTTTACGAAAAAAAATGTTAAAGTCCAAAACTTCAAATGGTCATAAAAGGCGTTAGAGAAAAATTTTGGGGATGCGATCAACGCTATTTGAAAGGCATCTTGATTTACTATCGACCCAGAACATTTAAAAAAAATCGTGTGTGTCGTTTCCGAGAAAAGTTTTTTTGAAAATTTGAAAATTTCCAAAACTGTCCGGACTTTTTATTTTTGAAATTTTGAAATTTTTTTTCAGCTAGTTCTAATCAGCCGAGCTAGAGGTACAATTTGGCCTTCGATTTATAAAAATATGTTGATGCGTTTTTGGGAAAATCGTCCTTAAAGTTGCGCTTTTCACAAATTCGCCGCGGGCGCAATTTTTGACATAGAAACTTCGGGAAAAAATTATTCGATTTCTTTTCAAATTCTGTATTGATTTCCTAAGTAAAATTTGGAAATTTTTTTCCAGGAAAAATCTGCGCCCAAAAAAACATGACTAACTTCCGTTTCCGGTTCCGGATTTTTTTGAAAAGCTTATTTTATAGATGTACTGTAATTATAGGCCCGCATACCAAATTTGATGAAAATCGGCCCAGTAGTTTTCGAGATATGACGATAACGCACGCACCCAGCCACAGGCATTTAAAAAAAAACACATATTTAGGATGCCTGGACCCCTAAAACGTGTTTTTTTCGAATTTTTATGATTTTGAATTTTTGCACGATTCCAATAGTTTCCTATACATGCGTTGCAAGTATGGAAAGTAACTCTAAAACGTGTTTTTTTCGAATTTTTACGATTTTGAATTGGCGCACGATTCCAATACCTTCCTATACATGCGTTGCAAGTATGGAAAGTAAAAAAGTGCAAAAGAATAAGAGAAAGAGGGAGGGAGACCTTTGCCCTATACCGGGTGTCAATGAAACCTGGGGCACCCCTATTTTTTACATTCCTTATATTTTAAGATATCAAAATGAAATTTGGTATATGTAACATACTCTTTAAATAGCATTTTTTGACATAGAACACACGTTTCTGTCACTTCCGATTTCGCCGGAATTACTCTCAATTTTGTTATTTTAAATGGAACACCCTGTATATATATACATTTTTGGAATTTCCATTTCATTCTACGTATGTTATATCAAGTTTGAAACATTTTGATGACAAAGTAAATACTTGCAGAAGAGTTTATTTATTAATCTAGGACAGGGGTCTCCAAACTTTTCGCCACGAGGGCCACATTGGGTACTTCAGGACTTTTCGGCGGGCCGTAATAAAAATAAAAGATAAATAACTACAGGTACATATGAGTTTTATTGAAAGCACAAAATTTCATAAATTAATTACTAAGTATGTGAAATTAAATTCTGTTGACAGCCAGAAACGAAACCGGCAAATTCTCATATTTTCATTACACATTCTTTCTGTCTTTCTTTCTCTTCTCCTTATACCCTATCGGGTATTGGATTCTAGGGTTGTGTTATTTTCCTGTATCCACTTCCTCTGTTCTTTTTCATTCCTAATCCTGCTTCAATTACTTTTTTCAGTAGTCTGTCCTGTTTCATCCTTGTGGTATGCCGATACCAATTAAGTTGTTTTTTCTATATTTTCCTCAGTATCTTGCAATGTTTCTCTTATATCCTCACTTCTTCTTCTGTCAAATTTTGTTACCCCATATATGTATTTTCCTCATATGTTTCATTTTTGTAGCGTTTATTACTGATTCCTGTGCTTGTTGTATTATCCATCTTTCATAGCCATATGTCATAATTACAAATTAAAACTATTAATGTGTTTATTGTTTTTAAAATATCACTAAATTGAGGTTCAAATTGAAGCGCTAATTACAAGTACTGACTTGAAATGATCATCAGATAAATTTGCCCTGAACTTTTATATTTCATTCGCGAAAAAGTTTGTTCGCAGAAATACATTGTCCCAAAAACAGCGATAAATCTACAAATTCCTTCAAATTTGGGTTCAAAAATTTATAAAAATCGATAGTTTCCTTCCTTGTATTTGTCTTTAATATGATCATTTTCCTTCTTTATGCAACTGCAAAATTCTTCCGCGGGCGGGATAAAATCATATCGCGGGCCGGATGGGGAGCGCGGGCCGCAGTTTGGAGACCCCTGATCTAGGATGCCATGACCTGCGTAAAATGTAAGTCAGGGTGCTGCGACACTCAAAACAAATTATTTTAGCACTTCAACTGTAGCAAGTCTGTCACTTTTTTAATGCATTTCATTTGTTTCACTTGTTTTGAAACCCAGATTTAAATGTCCAAAGTACGTTTTTTTTTTTTAACGGAGAGTGTGATACCGAATTAAATTTTCATATTAATCCCGCGATATTGATATCAATAAAATCCTTGAAAAACGCTCGTTTTTAATATCCTAGTGTCCCACCCTAGTGCCATTTGAAAAAATAGAGTTAAGGTCGATTCTCACTTGCGCTGCACTCAGCTCGGCGACGCGACGCGACGCAGCGATGCAAAGTGCCGTAACGCTGGTAGGTATTCTCATATAAGCGACAACGAGCGACAGCGACGCGACACTACGTGTGAAAATTCTGGAGCTTTAAAGTTTCGGTCACGGAAAATGGTTAAAACCACTTGAGATTTTAAATCTACAATAATCCCTTGTAAAACCCAGTAATACGAGGATTGCAAGCACCTTGTCCGCAGGGGCCGTACTATTAAATTTTCTAGGAATACCTCGTTTACAGTTATACCGAAACATCTTTTCACTTTTAGGTATTTATTTCCAGCTTTTAAATACGGTTCTGCTATTTTTACCTGCAGTCGGCACCTACATTAGGTTTTACAAGGGATTGTAGATGTAAATCACAAGTGGTTTTTTGCATTTTCGTTGACAGAAACTATACTATACCCCACGTCATAGTTGGAGACGAAGCATTTCCCTTTAAGATGTATCTGCTGCGTCCCTATTCGGGGCGAAACTTGCCAGAGGAATAGAAGATAAACGATTTTTAATTATAGGCTTTCAAGAGCTCGCAAAGTAAGTGAAAATGCCTTTGGTATCCTTTGCCAAAAATTCAGACATAGATCGTGTAAAGTTCTACATGTTCAGCCACAAGGATCATCAATTATTGTTCTGCCGTTTCGTCGTCCATAGAACACATTTTGAACAACAAAACAGCATGTACACTATATAAAATCAGGATTAATACTGGGCGACGCAACGCGACATAATTTAACGCTCACGGAATAATACCAACGTTGCCGCACGACGAAGCGACGCGTCGTAACCTGTCGTGCAGCGCAAGTGAGAACGCATTCATTTAAAACCATGAAATATTTATCTATCGACAATTTGCATCGCTGCGTCGCGGCGCGTCGCCGAGCTGAGTGCCGCGCAAGTGAGAATCGACCTTTATTCTCGAAAAAGCATTTTTGCCAACTTTAGGTCATTCTAATACAGCAACTAAAATAGTTAAAGTTCTAAAATAATTTGTCTCGAGTGTTGGGGCACCTAGACTTTCATTTTGCGTAAGTCATGGCACTCTAGATTAATTTCTGCAAAAATTTATTTTGTCATCAAAATGTTTCGAACTTGATACTACCATACGTAAAATTGAATGGAGATTCCAAAAATGTATAAATATACAGGGTGTTCAATTTAAAATAACAAGGTTCATGTCAATTCCGGCAAAAACGGAAGTGACAGAAACTTGTTTTCTATGTCAACAAATGCAGTTTAAAGAGTATATCACATATACCAAATTTCATTTTGATATCTTAAAATGTGATTAAAGAAATAGTAGTTCCCCAGGTTTCGTTGACACCCGGTATAAGGATGTAGAAGCTAATAATAATAATAATAATAAAGTTAAACTTAAAACAGTTGCAGTAGGATGCGGAAAATTTCAAAAATTTAACTTGACGACAAGAGTAAACTCCCTTTATATTTCAAAATTTAAAAAAATGTTCAAAGTATGATAGCATTTAAAAAATACGAAATTTCGCTACGTGATAGAAGTTTCCATGTTTTTTTGTATTTCTAGCGGATAATCACTAACGACACATAAATAATGGTTCCTTTTTGACTGTTAAACCCACCGCTATTTTGTTTCTAAGGTCAAATCCTTCACAGAAGGCATGCAAGGAATAATTCGAATTTTTAGAAATAGTCATAACACATTAGAGGATTAGAGGACTGTTTCTTCTTGCACTGACCAATTATCAGTAAAAATAAGTAGGTAGCCCTAAAAATTAAAAAAACAAATCTATCTGATTACAGTAGTTTTAACTATACAGGGTGTCATTGAAACCTGGGGCACTACTATTTCTTTTATCACATTTTAAGATATCAAAATAAAATTCGGTATATGTAACACACATTTAAAACTGCTTTATTTGACGTAAAACACAAGTTACTGCTACTTCCGGTTTCGCCGGAGTTAACCTTAACTTTGTTATTTTAAACTGAATACCCTATATACCGGGTGTTTGACTTAAGGGGCGAACATAGGGAAATATAATGTGAAATCGTAGGCATATATGCAGATTCCTACTCCCCGTTTGAGTTGATAGGATTGATAGTGGTATCAATCGAAAGACAAAAAAAATGCGCTTAATTTGATACTACCTTACTCGAATTTTTTGCTTTTTTAAGAAAGAAATAGCTTAAAAACTGCAATAAATAATTTGCATTTTATTCGCAAAACGCAGACCAAGACCAGCCATGATCAAATCTGAAGTTTGTTTATGCCAAAATAAATTTTATTTTCTATCAGTTATCAATTCACGTATCTACCTAATTACTAGGAATATTTTAATGAGGAGAGGGTATTTATTGTCAAAACATTTTATACTGGCGTCAGTTTACGCACAGTTCGTGACTTAAAAAACTTCAAATTATCATGGCTGGTCTGCTTTTTTTGAATAAAATGCAAATTATTTATTGTAGTTTTTAAGCTATTTCTTTCTTAAACAAGCAACAAATTCAAGTAAAGTAGTATCAAATTAAGCGCATCCTTTTTGTCTTTCGATTTATACCACTATCAATCCTATCAACTCAAACGGGGAGCAGGAATCTGCATATATACCTACGATTTCCCTTGCTATTTCCCTATGTTCGCCCCTTAAGTCAAACACACGGTATGTCTACATTTTTTGAATCTGCATTTGATTCTACGTATGTTAGTATCAAGTTTGAAACATTTTCATAACAAAGTAAAATTTTACAGAAAATTTTATTTATTAATATGGAGTACCATAACCTGCGTAAAATTAAAGTCAAAGTGCTCCAACACTCAAAACAAATAATTAAGGAAGCTAATATTTACGTGCTAAAAATTTACCATTGAAATTCCTATGGTGTGTGAAGCGATTAACCACCCTGTATGTATAGAAGTACCGGGTGAACCAAAATTACGAATACAACATATGAACGCGCTCTTCGGTCAATTTTTTGAAGCTGTTATTTTGTTTTTGAAGTTGTTTGTGTTTCGTTTGTTTATTTGAGTTGCTTTCTTTCGATATCACCCGATTTAATCTTTAATTGTTCGAAACGACTAAGCCATCACCTCATCATCACGATTCTATTATCAAATTGCACCCCGAGGGTCTTACGGCACGCGAAATCCAGAAGAGTCTACAGGTTCCTCGCAACCTTGTGTATAACACAATTCGAAGGTTCAAGGAGCTGGGAAGTAGCGCTTTACGATCTAGAAGGGGACGGATTCGCTCCATTGCTATAGCATTAAATATCAAGAACGTATGTGAACGCGTCAGAAGAAATCCAGTCCAATCGGTCAGAGCAATATCGAGAAGTGTAGGCATCAGACTCACTTCGATGCAACAAATTGTCAAGCAATATTTGACACTAAAGCCCTACAAGATGGGAAAAGATCACAAAACTTAGGAGGAAGGAACGCTGCAAGAAGCTGGTCCCAGGAATGGTGCAAGCAGAACTTTTCTTCTTTTATCTCATTCAACAAATGGCCTCCCAATTCACCCAATCTAAATCCCATGGATTATTCCATTTGGTCAATCCTGGAAAGCAAGGTTTGCTCACAGCCAAACAAAACTGTTGACTCGCTGCAAATAACACTTCAAAAAGTCTGGAAGGATCTTGACGCAGCCTACCTGCTTGCCGCTGTCAACGCGTTCCCCAAGCGCCTTCGTGCCTGTGTTCAAGCTGATGGCGGACATTTCCAACTTATAATATTCTGTTGTGTTTATTATTGTTCAATAAATGTTATTTTTATAGTTCGCATTAATATTCCGTCAATTTCCATTTTCCTTTTGTCTTTTCCTTGTATTCGTAATTTTGGTTCGCCATGTATAGTCTATAGTATGATATATCAATAGGATATATTGAGACTGGAAAGAGGCATTCGGGCTTCTAGTCCAAACTCATTTCCCAGAATTGAAGACCCTTGAACGAAAAGAAGAGCCGATGATACGCTGTACGAAAGCTACGAGAGACGATCGCTTCGCAAGTGACAAATATAACAAAAATTGAATGGGCTAAAAATAAGCTTCTACCATTCAAAACGTCTGAAAAGGATAGAAGGTATATACAGGGTATAGATTTACTGGCCTCTAGGCTGTGCACATTACTGAGGGCTAGTTTAGTACTAGCATATGTGCCTCAGGCATGGAGAGAAGTTCAAGTGGTGTTTATACCTAAACCAGGGTGTAAATCATATTCCCAGGCAAAAATCTTTTCGGACTATCAGCCTGATATCTTTTCTCCTGGCACTTTTGGAGATGTTAATAGATAGGTATATGAGGGAGGAAGTACTGAGCGTTCATTCGCTCAGCCCACGCCAGTATGCTTATCAGCCAGGAAAATCTTACGAAACGGCAATCAGTGAAGTGGGAAAAGTAAAGAGGTTACGATCGGCGTGTTTCTAGATATAGTGTGGTTTCACCCCTGTTGTGATTCCTCGTTGTGGAGGATCATCTCACAGGGATAAATGAAGCAGGATACAAAAGATTGGCTATGCTGACGATATAACGGCACTGATCTCCGGTAAATTCGGAGGCGTTAGCTCAAACCTCTAAACTTTATTGAGAACTGGTGCAGAGAAGATGGCTTATAGGTCAATCCGACTAAGACCACTGTAATACCATTCACAAAGAAAAGGAAGCCATATGGCTTAAAATAATTACACCGCTCTACAATACTCCATTACAGTTGGAGAATGAAGTAAAATATATGGGAGTCGTTCTAGACAGCAAGTTAACCTTTAAATCCCATTTGGAGAGGATAACGAACAAAGCCACTGCAACATTCGTGTTGTTGTCAGATATGTTCGCAGAGGGAAATAATATGTCGCCAGTTTCCCAATTTTGTAATTGTTTCATCTTATCTTCGTACCTCAGAAAATCCTATGACATTCCAATTTTTGTTTTTTAATTTCTTCTTCTATCTCTACTAATCTTTCATTGATCCTTAATAATTTTTTTGTATTACACATGGCAATAGTCACTTTCTTTTGACAGTCTTTCCTAACTCGGGGATTCTTAGCATCTTCTACATTTTCACTAGTTTCACAGTTGGCGTGTTGATTAGCTTCTCGGGAACTGAGGGCCACTCTATATCTTCTTTCATCATTTAATAATATGGTGGGAATTTGGCCGTTTTTATCATGCTGGCCATAGGGGTTAGTGGGAGTATATGTCATAGGATATAGCAAGGGTTAGGACCAGTGCCGTATCTAGGGCAGGGCCATAGGGGCACCTGCCCAGGGCGCAAACTCAGAAGGGGCGCAAATTCAGACTCTTTCCTCTACTACTAAAAGACTCAAACTGAGCACAAAGTAAAGGTTTCGGTTTTACTGGCGTTGTTCGCCAACATTGCGGTTTTTGGATAGTAAATAATTAAGATCCGGGGCGACGGGGGGCGCAAGGAATCAATCTTGCCCAGGGCGCAAAATTGCCTAGATACGGCACTGGTTAGGACAAGGCTCTCCCAATTTTAGGAGGCGGGAGACACCTAGGCTTGCGTGGGCAGGATCGCAAGTCGTGAAGTAGATCTTGTTCTCTACCGGGATCGTAGAGAAATATCTACCCACTATCCCAATACGTCTATTACATAACGTTAAATAAGCGATTCCATAATTTAGACCGTTGAATTATGACTTATTTATAACTCACAGGCTGTGCCCAATCACAAAACTTCAGGTTCCATTGCTCACGATTTTCTGCCAATCTCAATGTTGCAAATCGTTTGCACAGTTGCATAATTATCTAGCAGCCATGTATGGATGGGTCATGTACCGCAGTAGTTTTATTCTTAAAGAAATGTTGACAGCTGTCATAACGGTAATAATTTGCACTTTTATACTTTTACCAAGTAGTCCAGTCAAATGGTCGAAATAAACAGGCAAACTTTGCATTTTGGGTAGGCAGCTATTTTTTTTTATCGTTGTGTAGAGGGGTCAGCGATGAGTCTAAATCAGGGTTTTCGGGGTGGTAACCCCCTCCATTCGGCCGCTATTTTGAAAAGAAGGGTTAGATGGTTTTTGGGATATATCTCTGTAGTAGGGAATCTCACAAAAAAATTAGTATACAGCTTTTTTGTAGAAAATCGTATTGTGCACGATTTTTATTCATAACTTTTTTACATAGCATTAATAATAAAAAAGTTATGAGCTGGAAAAGATAAAAACTTAAGGGCTTATAACTGTTTTATTATTAATTTTATGTAAAAAAGTTATTAATAGAAATTGTAGAGAATATGGTTCTGCACAAAAAAGTTTTAAACAAACTTTTCGTAAGACTCACGACTACAGAGATATAGCCGAAAATCTAATTAACCCTTCTTTTCAAGATGGTGGCCGACTTGGGGAATGGGGTGGTGGGGTCATATTAATAAAAGTTGTAGATAATACGATTCTCTACAAAAAAGCCTTGTACAAACCTTTTGTAAGACTCACGGTTACAGAGTTATAGCCGAAAAATTAATTAACCCTTCTTTTCAAGATGACGGCCGAATGGAGGAGGTTACCACCCCGAAAATCCGGATTTAGACTCATCACTGATCCCCACATACATCGCAGAAAGAAAACCCCTGCCTACCCAAAATGCAAATTGAATTACCATTTGACTGGACTAGTCCAATCAAATGGTTGAAATAAAATGGTTAACTTAGCATTTTGGGTGGGCAGCGATTTTTGACGATGTGTATGGGGGTCAGTGGTAGTCTAAATGAGGATTTTCGGGGTGGTACCCCCCTCTCTATTTGGTCGCCATCTTGAAAAGAGGGGTTAATTAGTTTTTCGAGTATATCTCTGTATCCGTGAGTCTTACAAAAATTTTGTTCAAAAGGTTTTTGTAGGAAATCACATTCTCTATAAGTTTTATTAATAACTTTTTTACGTAGTATTAATTATAAAAAAGTTGTAACCTCTAAATTTTTTGTCTTTGCCGGCGTATAACTTTTTTATTATTAATGCTATGTAAAAAAGTTATTAATAATAAATAATAGATAATACGATTCTCTACAAAAAAGCTTTATACAAACTTTTTGTAAGATTCTCGACTACAGAGGTATATCCAAAAAACGAATTAACCCTTCTTTTCAAGATGGCGGCCAAATGGAGGGGGTTGCCACCCCGAAAACTCTGATTTAGATTCACCACTGATCTCTCTACACACCGATAAAAAAAAATTGCTGCCTACCCAAAATGCAAAGCTAAATTACCATTTGACTGGACTACAAGGCCCGCTGAATTAATATTGCATATAAGGCCTGCCCACTTCTTTTAGCCAAGACACAATTAGAAAGGACGATAGCGCCATTTGCGGTAAACTATACATTTTTTAAGGGAGAAATGTGTAGTTCACCTGAAACGGCGCTATCGCCCTTTCTAATTGCGTCTTGGCTAATGCCCATACTTATAGTCGATACTCAGCTCGGTCTCGAACTTCAGCATTACTCAAGTAACAAAATGGCTATTATAGTCGTTGCTTCCCGAGTAAAAACGACTTCGAGCTTGCTTTGAGCGTACTTGACTCAAGGTTGGTCACACCCTACCTTGAGACGGGCTTGAGGCCTCCTTTACTGTTTGACGTTACGCATTTCGTGTTTTGCTGTGTAGTGACAAGTTATCAAAATAATATATATTTTGAAAATCATGGGTCGCGAAGAAAGTGAAGAGTTTTTTGAGTACCTTGATATGGTAGAAGAAGCCATAAATGCAGAAATAGTGTCAAAAAAGATATTTATGTAATAAGGATCATAATGACGGTCATTATGGTGTTAGCAGTGAATATTAACGAGGGGAAGCGTCAGCCGAGCCCGATAACACGGCATTTACCATAAATGATCGTTTATGATCCGAATTACATACAAAATGTTATCTGCTGTCATCAATTTAGTAAAGTTTATTCATGCTAAAGATTCAGAATCTTTACACAACCCAAACAAAATTGTAATAGTACTTTTTTAATTTCATTATGATACTAGGACGTTTTGAACTTTAATACTTTTTGAATTTCATTATGGTACTAGGACGTTTTGAACTTCATTATCATTATGGTTCTAGGATTATAATAACGATGTCATTTTGACATGCCAGCAGATAAAGGTATATACGTGACGCCGAAAACCAGATTTAGCAAAGATACTGTTCTTTATACAATTTTACCGCTAATAGCAGACCGCTTTATGACTGAACAATCGTGGTTTACCATTTGCTCCCCTTATACAGTTATTAGTATGCTTGAGATACCTGGAAACTTTCACTTTAATAAACACCACTTAATTTAAGAACTTACGAAACTTAAGAAAGAACTTAAGACATTTTTAGGACTAACAATTCGCACGTGCCTCAACAACAAAACCATATACGTATTAGAAATATACCGCTGATACTACCTTCTCTGCGTGCTCGACATCAGAGTGCAAACATATTTGTTTCTATCTCAACTTGTCCCCTTTTTCAACACAACGAGCATGCGCACATTTAAAAAGGGTGCAAACTGAGATAGAGCTATCTGAGCTATCATGGAGCTATCAATATTGCTGTCTCTCTTTGCTGAGCATGCCCACCGCTCATTGTCAGAATACAGCATTAGCCGTATATTTCTAATACGTATATGAACAAAACGTACAAGAGGTTATAAATACTAAAATATAAATATATTCTTTGACGTTTATATCAGCGCGGTACAACAAAAGTAACAAAAAACCCTAGGTTACTCGATGCTTTCCTGAACTCCGCCGAAATTTCACGAAGCCGCGATTATAAGATATACAGCAGGCTAAGCAAAGCACACGACTTGAGGTGTTCTTGGCTGAGGGGGTCTCAAGGGCGAGATCGAGTTTTGTCTATAAGTACGGGCATAAATGAAGTGGGCATAGTGTTGCCGCGAGACGAGACGAGACGAGACTTGGGGTCGGTCTCGTCTTGGTCTCGACTTGGTCTCGAGTGCTATGGTCTCGTCTCGGTCTCGAACTGGTCTCGACGATCTAAGTCTCGTCTCGGTCTCGAGTCTCGACGAGAGTCTCGTCTTTTCAAGGTGAAATTATTTATTATAAAAATTGTTGTGATGCGTTAAATATTTAAATATTACTGTATATGCCACTATCATTGATGTTTCGACAAGGTGGAATTCGACAAATGAGATGATTAAGACAGCTCTATCAATGAAATATGCTCTCAACGCATAATGCGAAAATAATACTGAACTAAAAAATTTAAAATTATTAGATCATGACTGGAAGTTACTGGAAGAAAATATCAAAACATTTTAAAATACTGTCCACCATTCTAGGGGGAGAATAGTATGTAACTGACAATGGTTATTGTTGAAATGAATATGCTTCTAGATAAATAGAAACAGAAATATTTAATCTGGATAATAAAGAACACAGGAATTTTCTGGACGAAAAGCTATTGCTAGCATATCAAAGTGGACGGGACAAACTATATACTAAAGCATTATAAAAAGACAAGTTGGATTCATTGCGTTGTGTTAATTTTTGGCCCCCGACACAAAGTTGAAACATTTAATTTAACTTCTTGGGGAAAAGAAATGAGAAACACTTCAGTCGAAAAATTTGAAGAAATTTATAAAAAATAAAAAAAGTGGGTGAAATGTTGAGTTATTCTGTCTCAAAATGACACGGTCCCAATCCGGAAAACGTTTTGTTAATACCGACACTGACCGTGGAAGTATTCGAATTCAATTTTTCTTACCGTATTTTGTCCGGATCCATTGATCATATTATTAAAACATTAGTCGAGACTCTCGAGAGTCTCGGCGAGAGTCTCGACGAGACTCGATACTGGTCTCGTCTCGGTCTCGAATTTGACCTCGAGACCCAACTGTGGTCTCGTCTCGACTTTTCAAGGCGAGACGAGACGAGACCGAGACTGGTCTCGAGTCTCGCGGCAACACTAATGCCCGTACTTATAGACAAAACTCGATCTCGCCCTTGAGACCGCCTCAGCCAAGAACACCTCAAGTCGTGTGCTTTGCTTAGCCTGCTGTGTATCTTATAATCGCGACTTCGTGAAATTTCGGCGGAGTTCAGGAAAGCAGCGAGTAATCTAGGGTTTTTTGTTACTTTTGTTGTAGCGCGCTGATATAAACGTCAAAGAATATATTTATATTTTAGTATTTATAACCTCTTGTACGTTTTGTTGTTGAGGCACGTGCGAATTGTTAGTCCTAAAAATTTCTTAAGTTCTTTCTTAAGTTTCGTAAGTTCTTAAATTAAGTGGTGTTTATTAAAGTGAAAGTTTCCAGGTATCTCAAGCATACTAATAACTGTATAAGGGGAGCAAATGGTAAACCACGATTGTTCACAGTCATAAAGCGGTCTGCTATTAGCGGTAAAATTGTATAAAGAACAGTATCTTTGCTAAATCTGTATCTATTACGAAATTTGAAATCTCCATAAAATTCGAGAGGGTTTTCGGCTATATAGCTTTATCTGCTGGCATGTCAAAATGACATCGTTATGTCATTGTATTTTAGTGACGTAAGGAAGTTAATTATAATCCTAGAACCATAATGATAATGAAGTTCAAAACGTTCTAGTACCATCATGAAATTCAAAAAGTATTAAAGTTCAAAACGTCCTAGTATCATAATGAAATTCAAAAAGTACTATTACTTTAGCATGAATAAACTTTACTAAATTGATGACAGCAGATAACATTTTGTATGTAATTCGAATCATAAACGATCATTTATGGTAAATGCCGTGTTATCGGGCTCGGCTGACGCTTCCCCTCGATAATATTCACTGCTAACACCATAACGACCGTCATTATGATCCTTATTACATAAATATCTTTTTTGACACTATTTCTGAATTTAGGGCTTCTTCTACCATATCAAGGTACTCAAAAAACTCTTCACTTTCTTCGCGATCCATGATTTTCAAAATATATATTATTTTGATAATTTGTCACTACACAGCAAAACACGAAATGCGTAACGTCAAACAGTAAAGCACGCCTCAAGCCCGTCTCAAGGTAGGGTGTGACCAACCTTGAGTCAAGTACGCTCAAAGCAGGCTCGAAGTCGTTTTTACTTGGGAAGCAACGACTATAATAGCCATTTTGTTACTTGAGCAATGCTGAAGTTCAAGACCGAGCTGAGTATCGACTATAAGTATGGGCATAAGTGGGCAGGCCTTATATGCAATATTAATTCAGCGGGCCTTGCTTTTACCTTGCACTAAAAGGGAAATACTTATACCGGGTATTTGACTTAAGGGGCGAACATAGGGAAATAGCATGGGAAATCTTATATATGCAGATTCCTGCTCCCCGTTTTAGTTGACAGGATTGATGATGGTATCAGTCGAAAGACAAAAAAAAATGCGCTTAATTTGATACTACTTTACTTGAATTTGTTGCTTGTTTAAGAAAGAAACTGCAATAAATAATTTGCATCTTATTCACACAAAGTAGACCAGCCATGATCAAATTTGAAGTTTCTTTATGCCAAAATTAATTTTATTTTCTGTCAGTTATCAATTCACGTATCTACCTAATTACTATGAATAGTAATGTTGCATATTTTAATGAGCAGAGGGTATTTACTGTTAAAACATTTTATACTGGCGTCAGTTTTCGCACAGTTCGTGATTTAAGAAACTTCAAATTATCATGGCTGGTCTGCTTTTTGTGAATAAAATGCAAATTATTTATTGTATTTTTAAGCTATTTCTTTCTTAAACAAGCAACAAATTTAAGTAAAGTAGTATCAAATTAATCGCATTTTCTTTGCCTTTCGATTGATACCACTATCAACCCTATCAACTCAAACAGGGAGCAGGAATCTGCATATACAGTGCGAACGCCGGCTGTGGAATACTCCGAGTAAAATGTTTTCGGTTCATCTGAGGTCGAAATCCTCGGACACGTAAATCTTAGTTTTTAATGGCGCATCTTTTTTACATTACAATTTTTTTTTATTCCCACCTCCCTTTGCTGCAATGACGTCATCATATTTTTTTTAAATAGCAACCCCTACTTTTTCTTGCAAATTCTGGTTCTCCTGGCAATTCTGCATATGACTGCATGTATTTTTTGGCCAGCACGATCACCTGACCTTACACCCCTAGATTTTTTCCTGTGGGTGTAGTCTACTACCTTGTCATGACTATTACTCATTCGGGCGAATTTCGCTTGTGTCGCAAACTTCGCCCTCCCCGAGTAATAGCTATCATAACACACGCTTGTCGCATTCGTCTATTATTTGACTAGTTCTTTGATTTATCCACTGGATAAAGTATACTTACTTAAAAATTAAATCAAGCAAGAATTTAAAAAGTCGATGAAACGCTGAATAATTCCTGAAAATATTCCTTTCATCAAAGAGTTTAATGTTAGCAAAATTAATATATTATTTCCATCAAATTCCTCACCCAACAGGACAGTAAGTGAAACAGATCAAAGACAAGCAAACAACGAGGAATTGAAAGGGAAAAGTTTCAGCGAATATAAATACTTTTTAAAGAATTTTGCCTGAAACGAGTTAAATTACCGCAGCATATACCGGGCACCCTAAATTAAATTATTAAGTATAGAAAGGGTGCTATCTAAATACGCATGGTGAACTCCAGAACTACACGATTTTTCTTGAAATTTTAATAAGAACGTGAGATAGCCAGCTCTATTCTGAACGTAAACGAAAAGAAAATATAATTCAAGGGGCTTTTTGTAAAAAGTTACAAACTAAAACAAAATTTCGTAATTTTGATTGAGTACACGAAAACTGTTGTTGCATTTTTTTAAGCATATGATTATTTAGCATAATGTAATGGTTTCCTTATTTGTCTCATTCCCTTTATAAAAATCTAAATTATCCGATAGATTTAGTAAGTGCCGTAAACAGGCGACTTCTTTTGGAATGTTTACATGTTAATATTACACAGGGTGGAAAAGGTTCCTTTCAAAACTAAAACAATCGGAGATATAGAGATTTCTGCGCAGACTTCTTTCTTTCTCTTTCTTTCTTTGTCCGGTAAAGTCCCGTATTACCCTTTAGGGTGTCGGGTATTGGTTTTTAATAAATTTTATCCATTCAATTTTATTCATGGTCAGTTTATCCGCTTCTCTCTTTGTTATTCCGGTCTCTTTGATTAGTTCCTCTATTCTCTTTTCCCAAGTTTTTGATGGTCGTCCCACTTTTTTCTTTTTGTCGCTCCTTGCTATTATTAGTTGTTTCGTTTTTCTCTCTATGCTCATCCTACTTATATGACCGTACCATAATAATTGTTTCTTCTTGAGCTTGTTTATAATTTTATCTTGCTTTAGTTCCTCGTATATGGCATCGTTTCTGATTCTATCAAATTTGGTGACTCCCATTATTCCTCTCATAAATTTCATTTCTATTGATCTGATCTTCTTTTCTTGCGTTGGTGTAATTGGCATTGCTTCCATGTTGAACATTATCATTGGCGGGATTAAGGTATTGTAAACTCTAATTTTGCCTTCTCTCGATATTTCCTTCTTCCTTAGTATTGTTTGGTTTATTGCATAATATACACCGTTCGCCTTTTTTACCTTGTTTGCTATATCCATGTCCATTCTTCCGTCGTTTGTTAATTTTGTTCCTAGATATTCCATCACTTCTACTTCCTGTATTTCTTTTCCATTACACGTTAATCTGAGTTTATCTTTTACTTCTTTGGATCCGCTCACCACCATTGCTTTAGTTTTGGTTGTATTTATTTCCATCTCCATTTTGTTTATTTCACTAGTCCATATGTTAAGGTTTTTCTGTAGTTTATCTTTATTGTCCGCTATTAGGATGATATCGTCGGCGTATAGCAAGGATTCTATCCAGATTGGTCTCATTTTATAATGTCCTACTTGTGTTTGTGCCGTTTTTGCTCGGGTGTTTTTTAGAATTTGATCAATACAGATTATGAACAGTAAAGGGCTCAAAGAGTCTCCCTGTTTTATTCCCTTCTTTATTTCAAAACTTTGTGAAGTTTGTCCCATTAGTTGTACTCTTCCGTATACCTTGTTATAAATGCTTTTGATTATTTTTATCAATTTTGTTGTTACTCCTAGTTGTTCCATACATGTTTGCGTTTTACTGAGTCAAAAGCAGATTTTAGGTCTATAAATACAAAGTATATTTTGGTTCCACTGTTTATTGCTATATCTATTAATTTTCTTATCACGTGTATGTGGTCTGCTGTTTGTTTCGTTTCCCAGAAAGCTCCCTGTTCATCCTCCAATTTATTTGATATTTGTTTTCTCAGCTTGCCTTCTACTATTCTCGTGTATATTTTGTATATTACTGATGATAAACATATTGGCCTATATGGTCGAATTTTCGAGCCAGGTAATGCACGTCATCAATAAATTTTATGACATCATAACTTGGTACGTCTACATGAAGTTCCAAACGATTTACAAATTTTATAACCTAAAAAATGTGAAACGTCAAACAAACGTTAATGATACACAACACGATCTGTCAAAAATTTGCAAGTAAAATTGGAAATTGGAAATATAAACATGCCAAAAATAATACTAACTTTACAAAAAATAAATATGAGCTAAATTAGAAAATAAAAACTCGATTTCTCTCTTATTTTCAAAAATGTATAGACCTTTTGATTAAACACGGCTGCCTAATCTTAGAAAACTACAAAAATAATTTATATTTAGCAATTACATTTTGTATTTTTTTATCGCGCATTATTGGTAACGCCGACAGTTGATCATGTGATTGGTGACGCGCATTACCTGGATCGACAATTGGACTATAATTATCGCAGTTGTTTGTCTGTCCTTTCTTGTGTATTGGCGCAGACTTCTAAGACAAAAAATAGTTTTTTGCACGACTGTCATTTTGAATATTTTAAAATAGCAATTGGGGTACACTATACATCATCAGGGAACTTTCTCCTCGTAACCAAAAAAATTTCAAGAGAAAACATACATAAGGACAATATGAAAAAAACACTCTGTCCGTCAAGCGGGTCATGCTGTGAATTATTATAGTTTTGTGCAGGTATGTCAATTTTGTTGATTACAGTGGGACTTATGTATGCAGGGGATTCAAAAGTATTGTCATTAATTTTAAGCGTAAGTAGAGCATATCAAATATAACAATTTTTCTCAATAAACCATGTGTCGCAAGTAAACGGTAAGCTCAGAAAAAAATTAGAAAAATAAATACAAAAAAATTGGTTTAGAGTCACTGGAATATAAATTTATCAAAAGCCTTTTTTGTTCATACTGATAAGAGAGTCCAGGTATGTTACGTAGGTTAATGTCAGTCATTCTTCGAACGTTTATAACCTTTTCGCAACCGAATTAACTGACATTATTTTAATTTACGGGGAGACTCTTCAGAATGCTGCAGCACCTCTGAAAGACAGTTTGTGTTTGTGTAGAAATTAATGGATAAACATTTGAACATCTTCTGTAAGTCCTGTTTCTCTTTAACAACGTTTTTTTCTATTATCACTTTTTAAACATGTAATTGTTTACTGTCAGTCTCAAGCTTGAAAAAATGTGAGAGAAAAGTGAAACCTGTAAATTACATAATTGTGTAATATTTCATTTATTTTTGCAGGGTCAAATTTCTACCGCAGGCTTTTTAAATGCACATTAGCCAGCGGTTCTCAAAAGTGGGTAACAAAATTTAAAATAAACAAAAATCGCGATAAGCTTTGAATTTTTGCTGTAATGTATTTCTATTAAGGTCAGCATATATTCATTTAATTTAATGACAAAACTTTTGAATCACCCTGTATAAAACGTAGTTTTATGTGCGCATATTGTCAACAAATTAAAATATTTTTACGTAATGTAATATCCGTTTTAGAAAGAAAAAAAGTTTTGTGATGATTTCTAATACACCCCCAATTGGTCTTTAAAATAATTTAAAATGGCGGCCATACAAAAAGAATACAGTAAAAATATTATTTTTGTCTTTTCAATTAGTATCGCAAAAATGACTTATTACACCAGGTAAAGTTTTAAAACAATTTTAGCTGGAAAGCTGTGTCGTTCCAAACCCTATAGAAAACTTATGTACTTTAGGAAGATCTAAACCCGTTTTTTGATATATTTTCTACGTCTGTTAATAATTAAAATTGCTATCCCTGTATAATATCAAGGCCAACTGTATCAATAGAGACTTCGTCCCTATAAGGCCGCTCCACTTCGCGTTTTACAAATTTTTTGACAGGACCAGAAACTAATGCCCCCTTTAGGAAGTTGTTGTTACTATTATAACTGTCAACAGTGTATTACAAATGTCAACTAGTTGTCAACCAATTTATTAAAAAACATTGTGAAAGTAGATCTTTGTTCAAAAAGTTTTAATGTGTTGAAGCACACAATTAATACTTTTATAGAGTGCAACAATTCAAAAGAATATTAAATTTATTAGTTGAATTTTTATTTATTTATTTATTTAATATTTGATAATATTGTAGTTAATCCCGCGCGCAGGCAAATGCCTCTTCATGGCGTTTGCTCTGCATGTTGTGCTATATTTTCCCAGTTGCAGCCCAAGAATCTTATGAAATCTTCCTTCCATCTTGTTCTTGGGTGGTCGCTTATTCTCCCGTATAGAGATGGATACCATATCATTTTGTAGTTCTACTTGCCCATAATGCCCGATATTCCTTATTATGTGCTCTCGCCATTTCCATTTCAGTTTGCTAATAGCGGTACCTACCTAGGTAGTTATTAAATGTACCTACTACTAATTTTTATGGAAGATTTTCATTTCTTGCTCTGTCCTCTCTTCTGATCTTGAGAATTTTTTTTTAGCATAATTATGATGTGTCACAAGTTTTTTGCTGTTGCTTTTTATTAGACTCCACGTTTGTGCTGCATATTTATGTCATTGCCGGTAATATATTGCTTTTTCTTAAGTTTTAAGTTAGTTGTTTCATTTCAGATCTTTTCGAGCTGCCAAAACTTATTCCATCCACTAGCTATGTATTCTTTCTTGTACTATATTGTTTCGGTTTTCTGAGAATAAAATAATTTGGCCTAAGCATTTAGCTTTACCTTTGTATTGAATTTCTTCTCCATGAGCATAGATGTTGCGTTCACATCTGTGAATAAGTACAGGATTTTTTATTGTTCATTTTTAGTCCTATTTTTGTGTTATTTTTAACTAGTTCGTTAATCAGTGACTCTTGGGATAGCTGAAGGATATAATAATAGCGGTTAACAGTATTGTAATAATTGTTGTGCTTTGTAAATCTTTCTTACCGTAATAATATTTGAAAGAACGCGACAATTTAGTTTTACATGAACTTCGAAAAATGGTGGATTTTTATTTTTATACAAACGCCAGATTCGAACAATTGCTTTAATTAATTACTTTGTTCTTTGTAAGAAATAAATATCGACCAAATAATTTAAATTGATTTGACAAATTGTTGACAATCGACAATTTACAGTTATCTTCCGAATTGGTTATAGTTTATGTAATAGATGACACCACTTTCTGGTCTTTATGGCCTACTGTCTCAAAACCTATTTTTAGGCAGAGTGGACTGGCCGTATATACGGAGTATATACATGGTGGTGACTCGAACACCCGAACATAGGGATTTAACATGTAAAATCATATTTTCATAATTTCCTGCTCCCCTAATTATTTTAGGTAAAAAAGCTTCAAATAAAAGTTTTAGAGCATAAATTTCTGCATCTGAATCATTAAACAAAATTAATTTTGCATGCCTTGTAACCTCAGAAATTAGGTATGAAAATGACGCAAATCACCCCAAAAATAGCGATAGCCATGGAATTAGCAAATGTTAACGGTTTATCTGTCAAATTACGCTGCGTTAGTTTATTTTTATTATTACTTGTAATTACTGTTAAAGTGAAAATATGGCCAACAATTATACAATAAGTGAAAAAAATCAATTTTTAAAGTTATTTTACAGTGGTAATAGTATAAGACAAGTGCGAGATCTATTTGCGAATTTATATCGTCATATACCAATTCCGTCGACATCAACGATCCATACCATCATCAATAATCAAACAAAATATGGGTCAGTGTTCGTCCCTTGCAAGAGTTGTACTAAAAAACAAATAAATATTGCACCAGAAGAAGATATTGAAGCTGAAGATCATAACGCTAACGAAATCAATGTATTAGCTGCGGTATCAAATACTCCAAATGTGAGCCTTAGAGAAATCGGGTCTGGATTAGGTTTGCACCACACCGCGGTCCTAAAAATATTAAAAAAACACAAATTTAAATCTTTTAAATTTTCCGTCCACCATGAAATTTGACAGAGAAACTGTTAACATTTATTAATTTTTGTTTGAATTCCATGGCTATCGCTATTTTTGGGGTGATTTACGTCATTTTCATACCTAATTTCTGAGGTTACAAGGCAAACAAAATTAATTTTGTTTATTGACTCAGATGTAGGATTTTATGCTCTACAACTTTTATTTGAAGCTTTTTTACCTAAAATAATTAGGGGAGCAGGAAATTACGAAAATATGATTTTACATGTTAAATCCCTATGTTCGGGTGTTCGAGTCACCACCCTGTAGATGCAGTTGGTCGTGATAATATCTAATTAAAACTGCTCGGTAGAACACTGATAAGTTATAATTTAAATTAACAAGTTGGAGAAATATTTCCACTCTAAGTTCCATGATGGAAACAAATTAGTGGCCATTTATTTAATTAATTTTTGATAATCTATACACCAGGGGCGTGCAGTCCATGGAAGCAAGGCAAGCATTGCTTCCCTTCAAATATTAAGTACTAAACACCGCAAATACTTAATGCACGAAATTTGCAATTAAATATTAGATAAATAAATAGTGCTCTCTTTATTAATCTCATATAATAATTCTAAACGGTATTTTAGTTGTACGTACGCCATCCCTTCCTTGCATATGTTACTGACAAAGATGTAAAGCGGGCATTAACAACATTGACCGGGCATTGATGTAGATATCCAATTTTCCTGGGCATTATCGCTGTTGCCCGGGCATTGACGAGATGGCCCGTTAAGGTTGGGCAATGTTGTAAAAATTTTCATCTAATTTTAGTATTTACATCCTTGCCCGGTCGCTAACGATGTTGGCCAAAAGTAACTGGACAATGTTGATGGCATGGAAATGTTACATGTGAATGTATTAAATCAGTAATGAAATGCTAAAAAAATATACTGTTTATTAGTAATCAAATGATATAACAAATATATTGTTTAAATCTTTTAATCTAAGTTGGTAACTAAAACATACGAAAAAAATAAACTTCCTCTACCTCTAACCTCCAATAAACACCTCTACTGTTTTGGCAGAAGCATTTATTGGAGGTTAGAGGTAGAAGAAGGTCAGTTTTTTAATTGCTATACCAAGTACATTATCCACATTGACCGGCCATTGTTAACACTGACCGGATTTACCACATTGACCGTAACATTCTTTAGATGAAATGCACGGACACCACGAGGACACTCACAAAATAAACAAAAAACATAGCATAACTTTCTATACTATCATCACCGCCCGCTCTCTAGTGGGCACTAGCGACGTGGCCCGGACAATGTTGTAAAAACCACACTTGAAGCATTGTCAACAACGCCCTATTTACATGGACAATCATGTTATTGGCCGGTCATTATCGATGATGCCCGACTTATAGCAAGGTATTATCGATACTGACCGGCCAATAACGTGAGTGGCCAGATTGTCGTCAATGACCGTAACACATACACCGCCAGTTTGCTCAGACTGGCCGCAGCGCCAAAATACGAATACCTATAATATACGCAATAATTTTCGCCACATATTAGAGGGTATTCGGTTTTCAGACCATGAGCGAGCGTTGCACGTGCGCGGCTATGGGAACACTGTTCTTCTGGTATAGTCGCAAATAAGCAATACGACGAGTTAAATATTAGTAGATATTAAGTATGGAACTGGAAAGAAAACGATTGCGTAGTACTGATAATGATGCTCAAGCTTCTTACCGCCGTCTTTTCTATGAAATTATAGACCAAATTCACCAACAAATCAATTACAGATTTAAAAACTTTAACGACTTCATATTTCTCGAATTATGTAGTTTTAGATTTTAATGCTTATAAAGACAAAGCTTTTCCAGAAAATGCATTCAAATCGTTGGTTCGTCATTAAGATAATTATTTTGATACGGTTCTATTACGTTCATAACTTATGGCAATAGTATATGAAACAGAGGATATTAATACGAAAAAAAATGCTAATGAACTACTGAACTTTTTAAAAAACGCAGAATTGGAAAAAGCTTATTTAGAAGTGGTAAAATTATGCGAGTTACTGTTAACAATCCCCGCTACTAGTGCTTCTGTAGAACGTAGTTTTTCGGCACTTAAACGTATAAAGAATTTTGTAAGGAATTCAACTGGACAAGACAGACTTTCTCAAGTGTCATTATTATCAATTGAAAATAACCCGATCAAGGAGATGTCGGAACATTCCCGTTTCTATGATGACGTTATAACCGAGTTTTCGAAGAAAGATAGAAGAATTGAATAGCACCATAAATAATACGTAAATTTATAAAAATTGCCCCCCTTCCCCTAAATCTCACCGCACGCCCCTGGTTGTAAGTCAACTAAAATTGGCATACCGCCTGCTAAATCAGTACTTTTGATCCAAATTTTTCAAGAGAAATAGTTTTTCACTCTCTGATACATCATTCTTGTTCTTTGCAACAAATTATCGCGGCCCGGCTACAATGGAAAAGTCATACTTAAAGTAGACTCATCGTCCATAGTGATGCAAGAATGCAAAATTCCACGCCTCACATTTATTCTGGACTTCGACATTTCAACAGCTGAACTGTTTTCACTAAATCAAACCCTATTTTCAATTCTTTTATGCCCAGTAGTTTTTTAATGTATTTTTTGTGCAACCGGACGCGAAGTGGTCATTTCGCGTACGCAATACAGGACACGAGATCCGATTTCGCGGCCTGTATTACGTTACCCCTAGTAACGGCCGCGAAACGCGTTTTATTTATGTTGTTTCCATAGAAACATTGTGACGTGAAAACCGACTCTATTTACATTCATTTATGATAAAAATTTGTAATTATGTATTTTTTACAGCTGCACAAAAAATGCCCCTTCAATATATATTTTTGGAAATATGCGATTTAATGGTACCATAGCAAACCACGGCTTATATTTAAAACCTCATCATTTTTACAATATGAATATTAGAAGGTATTTGAATTGACTGTCGTATTATACTTAAAAAGGTGTCGCTACAACATTTTAATATTCAATGTTAAATATTAATTCATTAAACTAATACGAGGGGTCGTTTTTATATTCCCGGAATAAACACTTTGTAATTTGGTTGGAATTTTTCTATTTCACTTTTTAAAATCATCTATACCTTGAAACAACATATGACAATTTATAAAACAATTGTCAAATTTATAGCTTAGTTATGTTCTGGTAGTCAGCAGCACTAACTGGTGTATCAGAAACCACTATTTTTAGGATTTTGCATGAATAATTGGGCATGTCAAAAGTAAGTGCAAGATGGGTTCCCCGAATGCTTTCTCCCTTTCAAATGCAGCACAGAATTCAAGTCTGTAATCAGTTTTTAAGTTAGTGTGAAGAAAATCCCGACTCTATAATTACAGAATTATTACGGGAGATGAGACTTGGGTCCATTATTATGACCCAGAGTCTAAACAAGAGTCAATGCTGTGGCATGTTAAGGGTTCCAGCCCTCCTAAAAAGTTTAAAGTCGCTGCATCAGCAGGAAAAATAATGGCTACCATTTCTTGGGATTGTGAGGGCATATTATTAATAGATTACTTTAAAAAGGGCCAAACAATAAATGGCGAATACTATTCGGGCTTATTAAAACGTTTGAGGGATTCAATTAAACAAAACAGAAGGGGAAAGCTAAGCAAGGTGATACTGCTGTTGCACGACAATGCGACTGTTCATAAGGCAAAAACAGTCAAGGCTGCTATTGACAGTTGCGACTTTGAAGAACTGGAACACCCGCTCTATAGATCCGATTTGGCTCCCTGGGACTACTTTCTATTCCCAAATTTGAAAAGAGACATCCGTGGAAGAAAATTTGCCCATGATAATGAACTCATAGCAGCAGTTGAGAGCCATTTTAAGACAAAAACAAAAGAATATTTTTATCACGGTTTGCAGTTGTTATTGAAACGTTCTAATACCTGCCTTGTTAAGGGAGGGGGTTATATTGAAAAATAAATTTTTCTTAGTTCTGTAGTTGTTTATTTTGTTTTCTATTCCGGGAATATAAAAACGACCCCTCGTACTTTATTCATTATTCGTAGCGTACCTAGTTTTTGTTTATGAAAAATAATTGAGAGATAAAACTCCGTTAATTAGGAGGATTCTGTAAAGTTTAGTTATAACATGGAAACATGCATGATACAGCTTCAATATTAAAATTACAAGTTTTGAGTTTTAAGTTATAAATACTTATAATGGTCCGTAGTCTCACTTCACATTTAAATTTTTATGAAAATTGGGCTTGCAACAATTTGCAAAAAGCGCTCAGGTTTGCAGAACATTTAGAGATGACTTTTCAACCCAACGATGGGGATAATCCTCAGGACTGGATTGAACCAAGACAAGAGGATATTGTCGTCAAACCTATGTACCTCTCCAAAAGAAGTTTCTGATCAAGTTAAAATTAACATCAATCCGAATAAAGCTCCTGATTTTGATCTGATTACCGGAGAAGTCTTGCAGCAATTCCTAAGAAAAGCAATCGTAAAATTGACCAATCTTATGAACGCTTCATTTAGATTGAGGTGAGTTCCTAAGATGTGGAAAGTAGCAGAGGTCATGATGATCCCCACACCAGGAAAGCCTCCCCATGAAGTTTCATCATATCTAATATCTCTTTGCTGCCTGTCATATCGAAACTACGAAAAATTGTTTCTTAGGAGACTAAAACTGATAATACATAGAAGAAAAGGAGTTGATTCCCTCTCATCAATTTGGCTTTAGAAAAAAACACTACACAATTGATCAAGTACATACACACAGGTAAAATTAGAGGGACACAAAAAAAATCGTATTTTTTCGATGTTTTAAGAGCGTTCTAGAGCACGTGACGTTCTCAGTGGTTTTATCTTAATATAAGGGCTACAACTACTTTTACATGTGTTTGCTATTTACAGATCGTGTCCTAACACCGCTTTGAAGATTTTTTAACAATTCCGACGTCTGCCGCGCAGCGCATAACGTAGTTAGAAAATTTCTCTAAATTTCATTTAATTCTTTAATTATAATCAAGAAAAATCTGTACTTTGGCAAGTAGCCCTAAATTGAGGGTAACTATGTGGGATGCTATTGATAAATTTTGTAATTTCGGTTGTTTCGATTATGATTCCGCTTTTTCGCAAGTATTTAATTTTTAATAAGCATCCCACATTTATAGAGTCTAAAGAAACAAAACAGTAAAAACCGGAATTAATTATCTCAATTATTATGGAAGTTAGGTGTAATTTCCTGTCACTAGTACTCTGAACCGCTCTTAAGATTTATTTAACTTAATTTGGCATGAGAAAATTCACATTGGAAGGATTGCAACTATACACACAAATTAAACGGGAGCAGGACATTTGAACGCGGCGAGTTGAACGCGAGCGGTTGAACGCGAACGTTTGAACGCAAAACTTTTTAACGCAGGGACTTTTGAACGCAGAGACGTTTGAACGCAGAGACGTTTGAACGCAGACACGTTAGGTTTAGTCTGGGTTAGGTTAGGGGTCTGGGTTAGGTTAGGTCTGGGTCAAGTTAAGGGTCTGGGTTAGTTTTGGTCTGGGTTAGGTTAGGGGTCCGGGTTAGGTTAGGTCCGGGTTAGGTTAGGTCCGGGTTAGGTTGGGTCTGGGTTAGGTTGGGTCTGGGTTAGGTTAGGGGTCTGGGTTAGGTTAGGTCTAGGTTAGGTTAGGTATGGGTTAGGTTAGAGGTTTGGGATAGGCTAGAACTGGCTTAGGTTAGGTCTGGGTTAGGTTCCAGGTCTGGGTTTACATGTAAAATAACTTGCCAATGTTTGTACAACAAATCAGGATTCACTGGCGTTCAAACGTCTCTGCGTTCAAAAGTCCCTGCGTTCAAAAGTCCCGCGTTCAAAAGTCCTCGCGTTCAAATAACTGCGTTCAAATAGCCACGTCCAACTGCTCGCGTTCTACTGTCGTGGACCCAAATTAAATTAATGGTTGTGGTTGCCAAACTGAATGAAATGAGAAAATTGTGAACAAAAAAATTAATTATCCATTATAAAAAAAAATTGATTTGATAAAATTTCCATAATTTTATTCCAAAATGGGGGTGTTATTAATAACGCGTGTTACCCCCGCGAGCCCTAATCACAGCTCCCACACGTCTCCTCATGTTTTCGATGACATTGTCAATGGTTGCTCGAGGCAGATTGTCCCATTCTGCCACTAGTGCAGCCGCTAGCTCTTCCGTGTTCTGCAATGATGGATTTCTACCATTGACCCGTCGTCCCAGTACGACCCATATGTGTTCGATGGGATTCATGTCTGAGGAACATGCTCCTCAGTTCATGGTAGCAATACCAACTTCAAATAAAAAATTTGAAACACAGCGTGAGCGAGTAGTATGCGGCCGGGCGTTATTCTGCATTAAAATAAAATCATCCCTAGTAATGGGCCAAATGGCACTACATGTTCTTCCAGGATGTCTGTAATATATCGTGCAGCTGTCAGAGAACCTCCTTGAATTAGGACTAATTCGGTGTGTGTCCCCAATATTATCCCACCTCAAACCATAAGTGAGCCTCCTCCATACGAGACCGTGGAAACAATGTTGCACTGTGACTATTGCTCTCCTTGTTGCCTCCACACTTTTTCTCTGTCATCAATTGCGTTTACGCAAAAACGACTTCCGTCCGTAAACAAAACTTTGCCCATTGTCCTAAATTCCAAAATCGGTGTTTACGTGCGAACTCCAATCACGCTACGCGATGCTGTACCGCAAGTTTGGGACCTTTTGCGGGAACTTTTGACTTCAAGTCAGCCAGCTTCGTTAAGTCTTCGCCGTACAGTTCATTTACTTACACGCACCTGACGTACATCTTCTAGGACATTTCTCGTCTGGACAGCTGTTACACGTCGATTTCTCAGAGTCTGTAACAGAATAAATCGGTCGTCCCTTGCAGTAGTCACTCGTTTTTTTGCCTTGACCACATCTTCGTACGTAAGATCCAGTTTGTTTGAACCTCTGTACATTGCGATGAACAACATAGACTGAAACGCTGAGGAGTCTTCCGACCGACCTGTAGGTTTGGCCACTTTCGATCATTGTTACTGCTCTAGCGACTAAATTGGTCATTTTTGATTTTAACCTCTTAGAATTGGATCAACAAAAACAGAAATTATTGTTAACCCTTGATCTAAAGTCAACACGAATTAAACATCCATATTCAACACAACGAAACCAAAGCAACATGTTAACAATACGATAAATGACAATCAATCTTTACTAAGTGGCCAGATTTAAGTGTTAATCGCCATTTGTTATTTGTTGTACATCTTGAACTAACAATACAAACATAAAGCCATAGTATTCAAACTTTCTTTAACACATGGCCTTTTTTTATGTTCCCCTAATTATGCCGATGTGTGTAGAATTACAGATATAATTGAAAAATCATTAGAAAAAAATAAAGCTTGCTGCACCATAAAAATGTAGCCCCGGCTTTCGATGAAGTGTGACACTAAAGCTTGTTTCACAAATTGGATATGCTCCTGCCACGACAACATTCTCAACTTCTAAAATCCTATTTGGCAGAAAGATACTTTAGAATTAAGCAGGAAGAGGCTTCTTCTTGAATCAAAGAAATTAAGGCAGGAGTGCAGCAAGGTAGTGTACTAGGTCCAGTACTCTATCTGCTGTATACTAATGACATAAAACATTGAACATAAAACAATAGCAATATTTGTTGACGATACTGCAGTTAGTGCCGTTGGAAAAAATCATGAAGAGGCTGCTGAGAAGCTTCAAACCTGCATCGATAGAATCAATAGCTTGACTAAAACTTGGCGTATCAAGCTAAAGGAAAGTAGGTCTGTGCATATAAACTTAACTAACAAACAGAAACAATATCTACCCATCAGAGTTAAGGATACCCAGATTCCGCATGCTGATTCAGCTAAATACCTGGATATGAATCTTGACGCAAGGCTACGCTGGAAAGTCCATGTGAGAAGGAAAGGGAAGAGCTTGGTTTGAAATACAAAAAAATGTACTGGTTACTTGCAAGAAACTCCAAGTTATCTACATACAATAAACTGCTTCTCTAGAAGTAAATCTTGAAACCTGTTTGGACCTACGACGTTCAACTTTGGGGCTGTGCTAGTAAATGCAACATTAAAATCATTCAACGATTTCAAAACAAAGTACCAATAAACATTGTTGATACACCTTGGTACTTTCGCAAAACCAATTACTGACGCTATATCTTTTATTTTTTTTTAATTTTCTCCAATTCCATAAAGCGCTGACATATAAACTTAATATAAAATCAGTGCAATTACTAGCTCCAGGGCATCAAGAATCTTCAAGTCTTTCGGTGGATTCCTTGTGTGTATATTTATTATTTTTTATTATTTCAAATCAATTTATTTTTGATGATAGCAGCGTTCCTAATTAATATCAAATTATTATGTCATACGAGTACCTTGGTCGTACCTTCAAAGATTCATTAAGCCAATTTTCAAATAGAAAATTACAGAACTTCTATTTTCTAGGCCAAAGGTCTAATATATTTTTTCCGGTTTTCGTTGGAATTGAATTGAAATTTATAAAACGGATTTGTAAAATTATCTATTTTTAATGTCCCTAATATGTACAATAAATAAATTTTAAGTTTATAACTATATCTGTAATTCTTTCTTTTTCATTGCCAGCAAATTAAGCAAAATTAGATTTTCGAATCTTGAAATTTAATTCTAGCTTTTTATTTAAATGTACTCTCTAAGTATCAAATGCGATTATTTAACCAATTATAAAATTGAATTGAAAATACATGAAAAGTATTTACAGTGAAAGTAAGATACAATCTACCTTCTCTACAATTTAAGTATAACGCGAATCTTTTTATTGTTGTTTTTTTAGATATTTTTAAAGTGAGATGGTAACTTCTTTTAATTTTTTTTTTGACATTCCCTAAATTAATTTCAACGTAATTGTTGTATAACCATCATTTTAATAGATTAAATGAATAGAAAGGATCCACTTTCAATAAATATTTTTTTAAATTGTGCTTTTTATTTTTCGTAGGTTTTTAGTTGTTTTTTAATATTTTCTACCTTTTCGGCTTTATTTATTTCTCGAATAGTTTTTACTGGATACCTTTAAAACTATAAATTTTTAACATTTTAAGATTCTTCGACATTTCAAAAGTTAAGTACTACCCGAAAGCATTCTCTCCAGTTTAGCAATTAACGAAAGAAATAATAAAATTAATATTCTGTAAGTAAACTAAAATGGTATTTTTGTACCTATGGACTTGATTCGAAATGAACATTTTTAATGGATAATATAGAAAGAAGACGTGTATAATTGGATGTTTTAATAGGGCATCTCGGTAACCATAAGAGATAGAGGAAAACGAGTGGCCAAGTCTCGATCTCTTTTTTCGAGATATGTTTAATGGTGAAAACAGAAATTGGCTATCTTCTTTTGTTTTTGAGTTAGAGCCCAAAATTGACTTTTTCGACTTTTTTGATATCCTCATAACTCCCTTGTTTTTAACAATAGCAAATTACCGTTTTGACATTATTAAGGCACTTTTTTAAGGAGAATCTACCAGTTTAATCAAATTTTAAATTTATTCATTTGTTTCTCATTTATAGCATAAAGCTGTATTTTTTTATATGGAAGTCATAGTAGGCAATGAAGTGGTTAAAAAGAGTATTTTTTTTTCTTTTCAAAAATATATAGTTTGTTCGAAATATTTCCATTATTTACATAAGAAATGTCAAAAAGCGTATTATATTATTCTTTTTTTAACGTTTAAGCCCTATCTAGTTGTCCTTGACAAACAAAAAGCTGTAAAAAAGAATTTGTATGTTCTGTCATCTAGTAGGCTAGAAAAAACAAAACTACCAAATAGTTTGACAACTTCCAGAAAATAGCAATAAGTGTCAGTTGAATAGTATATTGTATAACTAGGGCTGAAAGTTGAATATTTCACACGAGTGTGAAATATCCTTTCAGCACGTGTTTTACACTATACTTTTCCGACGACCATTTTTCCAATTTTTCATTTAAAAAAATTTGAACCAGCACCACACTTGCAACACTTTGACGTTTTAAATATTTATTTTTTAACAAATGACGACTTTTGACGTCGCCCGCCGACTGCTTTGTGTGGCTTAGCGTGTGCAAAGTTTTGCACACGGGCATTTCACACAGTTTCGTTGCTATGCGAAATTTGTTATTTTCAATACTAGTAAACCGAGTGAAATGAGTCATTTTTCATTGTGGTCGTCGGAAAAATTGTTTACAGTGCTGATTACATAATCTGTTTGTAATAGTGGAAAAGTGTTAAAATGGCATACGAAAACAACGAAAAATACGATATGTTGGAATGTTTTATTCTAAGTAACAATAGTGCTGATATAGCATCTCAAACATATTTAAATCGTTATCCTGAACGAAGACAACCTCATAAATATATTTTTCAACGATTAAAAGAAAATCTAATCGATTATGGGTCATTTACCAAACCAAGACCCAAAAATTACAATATTGAAGATGCCGACGATGCAACCATTAATGTTATAGGAGCTGTTATTGTAGACCCTTCAACTTCAAGTCGCCAAATTGAAGCTGAGACTGGAGTTTCACGGCGTCGTGCTTTATAGCTATTAAGACAACAAGTGTTTTATAGAAGGTTTAAAAATCAAGGTCGTAGTTCAAATCCGAGCGAACGAAATGAGCCGAGCATTTGATAGACCGATATTTTTAAACTATAAAACACGAGTTGTCTTCAAGATTTTTTCTAACACTAATATCAGACATTTTTTTTCACTAATATATTATTAGAAATTTTAATCAATTATTATTTGAGACGCGTCATAATGCACAAAATGCGCAGATTGCTAGGCAACGACGTATTTAAAGGCCTATAAAATACGTTGTTATTGACGACGTATTTTATAGAGAAAGCGTATTTTAAAGGAAACATAACAAGTGAGCTCTTATGCACCATAGAAACAGTATAAGATATTAGTGTTAGAAAAAACATTTTAAAGAAAAACAAATTCAGGCCCTATGCTATAAGAAAACAGCAGCAGCTTCTAGCAGGTGACTCGCAAAGACGACTGGAATTTTGCAACTGGTATCAACAACAATGTCTTGAAGATCCTATATTTTCTAGAAAAATCATTTGGACAGATGAGGCCTACATCAGCAGTGCGGGAGTTTTTAATCGGCACAATCACTGGTCTGATGTCAATCCACACATAACGGTAGACATTCAGAACCAAGGGCGGTTCGGTTTTAGTGTTTGGTGTGCCATACTTGAAAATCGGATTTTGGGCCTACAAATTTATGAAGAACATTTAAATGGTCAGAGGTATCACCAAATACTGAGCCAAAATATTATCGACAACTTTCTGGACGAACTCCCAGTTGTCGAAAGAAGAAATTATTTCTTTCAACAGGATGGAGCTCCACCTCATAACACCAGAATAGTGTCTGAGTTGCTAAATGTTAACTTCGGTGACAACTGGATTGGGACCAATGGACCAGTAAGATGGCCAGCGCGCTCTCCGGACTTAACTCCTCTTGATTTCTTTTTTTGGGGATACATCAAAGATCATCTCTACCAAATGGACAATAATAACATCAACCAATTAAGGCAAAATTTCCAAGATTGCATAGAGTCAATATCGATATCCATATTCAGAATGCAGTGAATAGTGTGCTACGGAGGTGCAATTTGTGTGTGGCCATTAACGGCGAACAATTTGAAAAGTTTTTGTAGTTCTTAAATAATTTGACGTTAAAAACAGATTTATTTATTATTAGATTATTCTTGTCAAACTATTTGGTAGTTTTGTTTTTTCTTGCCTACTAGATGACAGAACATGCAAATTCTTTTTTGCAGCTTTTTGTTTGTCAAGGACAACTAGATAGGGCTTAAACGTTAAAAAAAGAATAATAAAATACGCTTTTTGACATTTCTTACGTAAATAATGGAAATATCTCGAACAAACTATATATTTTTGTAAAGAAAAAAAATACTCTTTTTAACCACTTCATTGCCTACTATGACTTCCATATAAAAAAATACAACTTTATGCTATAAATGAGAAACAAATGAATAAATTTAAAATCTGATTAAACCAGTAGATTCTCCTTAAAAAAGTGCCTTAATAATGTCAAAACGGTAATTTGCTGTTGTTAAAAACAAGGGAGTTATGAGGATATCAAAAAAAGTCGAAAAAGTCAATTTTGGGCTCTAACTCAAAAACAAAAGAAGATAGCCAATTTCTGTTTTCACCATTAAACATATCTCGAAAAAAGAGATCGAGACTTGGCCACTCGTTTTCCTCTATCTCTTTTGGTTACCGAGATGCCCTATTAAAACATCCAATTATGCCCACCCTGTACATTAAGATGGAACTAGGCGGGACATATAGCGAGAATGTCAAACAACAGATGAACTCGCAAAATGTGGAGTGGGGACCAAGAGACCATAAGAGAAACAGATGAAGATCCCAAACCAGATGGATGGATGATGTAAAACGAACTGCTGAATACGACTGGATGCAAAAGGCGAACAACAGATAAGAATAGACATGTTTAAGGGAAGCTTACAGCGACAATGGATGGGATAAGCTGACGATGATGCTGGTGACTTCTTTCAAGTATTAAGGTGAAACTAAAGCTCAAAACTGCAAAATAAAGTAGCAACGATTACTATCGTATTAAACATAAAAAACAAAACAGGTTTTTTTTATTTTAATAGTTTGAAATATGGGACCCTCGACACTGTAAATGTATAAGAGGGTAAAAGGAAAAGAAAGAAAGAAAGAAATCTGGGAAAGTGCGAATCCAGAATTATTTTTAAAACAAGAAAAAAAAAATAAAACCTCAACAAAACGCAAAATGACAAAACCAGTAACCTACGGCATTGGTTTATTCAGTTCAGCCAATATAAGACTTCTCAAATTATCGTACAGCTTTTAAAAATGCTGCTGCTAACTATTTGCCACTTTGTTATCCCTAACAAATCGTAATCAATAATCCATACATGTATACATCCATGATCGATTTACATTTCATTTGAACCTGATTTGGTCAAAATATCAATACTTTAAGATACATCATTGCCGGTACTTCTTATAGATGTTCTTAAGGTTTTAATTTTAATCTGCAGAAACCTTGCAAGTTCTTTTCAATTTATTTATTACTACTTTGAAACTAACTAAAATTTGCAAGGATTTAAGAACTTTTTTTATTATGCCTAGCAAAGTTTCCAAGTTCTTAAGAAAATAATCAAGGAGGTTAAAGCAAAAATTGCCTATATCAAAGCAGTAAAACTTAAGAAGTTAAAAACAAAAGTCAGTATATTTATACATGTGATTCGTTAACGATATCTATGACTACAAATTTGATAAAAATTACATAACCTTAACAACCTGAAAATGCAACCAAAACTGTCAATCAATTGTGGCCTACTAAAAATGGAATAAAATGTCAATGGGCTATATGTATATCATTACGTAAAAATCGAAAGTTATTTATATTAAGATTCCCCAATTTAGCTAACCTTTTTTGCTTTTCAAATTTATAACATCATTTACATCTACAACTATACAATTGAATATTTAAAAGGGAAAACAAACTCACCGGCTAATCGTCGTCTTCCTCGTCGTCAAAAGATAACAATGGTTTGTTCTTCACTTTCTTCGATTTTTTATCAGAACCTTCAGACGAAGAACTTCGTTTACCAGCCTGCTTAGAAGACTCCGCGGATGTATTGTCTTTGGAAGGAGCTTTAAACACTATAGGTGTTTTTAGATCTGCAGGAGCTTGTTCCGATTCTAAATGAAATGTGACAACTTAGATAATTTATAGACTAAATTATAAGTAATATTTACAGTAATTTTTTATATGAAAAATTCATAACAAAAGCTAACGTGACTAAAGATGAGTAAAACAAAATGTCTTTCCCACTTGTTATATTAAATAGAACAATACATAACCACGTTTCACCTCACAGAGGCATTATCAAATGCTAAAACATAATATAAAGTTACATCAACTTAATCAGAGCTTAAATCTAAAGCAATCTTACCTAACGACACAACATAAAATAATAAGTGTCGGAATCAACCATCTAACCTAGAGGGTCGTGGAATTCTATAAAAAACTAAAAGACCACGATTAAAGATGATTGAAACCGACACTGAGATCAAGGACCATCAAAACGTTCAAAAAATTTGGAAGCAAAATTGAAAATGAAATCATGAAACAAGCTGAAACAAAACACCAAGGTCAAAGGCCTGTTTTGGTAATTTTTAGTTAACACTAGATTAACTTTCTATTTTTGTTGGCACTGCTTAGTCGCCATTCTCTTAAAAAACAGCGTGCTGTACCTGTTGCTTTATTTGTTTAACTACATAATTATGTAGTTTATATTAGTTTAAATTAAGATTTGTTATCTAGTTTTTGTTCTTTAATGTTTTCTTTCCGAGTAAATAGCCTTTAGCTCTGATTTGGTTGGTTCTCGTTATCTTTATTAGTTTGACCTTGGTATTTTGTTTCAGCTTGTTTCATGATTTCATTTTCAATTTTGCTTCCAAATTTTTTGAACGTTTTGATGGTCCTTGATGGTACTTGATCTCAGTGTCGGTTTCAATCATCTTTAATCGTGGTCTTTTAGTTTTTTATAGAATTCCACGACCCTCTAGGTTAGATGGTTGATTCCGACACTTATTATTTTATGTTGTGTCGTTAGGTAAGATTGCTTTAGATTTAAGCTCTGATTAAGTTGATGTAACTTTACATTATATTTTAGCATTTGATAATGCCTCTGTGAGGTGAAACCTGGTTATGCATTGTTCTATTTAATATAACAAGTGGGAAAGACATTTTGTTTTACTCATCTTTAGTCATTTATATTCAACCCACTATAAGTATCCGACATGGATGGTCTCAATACAATGGTTTACAAAAGCTAACGTATCCCGATATAAAATTTTCTGGTCTTGAATTGTGTCATTTTTGCAGAATAAAAGTTTTGCATATTTGCGGTTATTAATAACGTCGAGAGTTCTTCATTGTTGCAAAAGTCTTGGAAAACGCTGGGACTCTTACGAACGTGCAACCTGGGGATTCCTCGTCTACTAACAAACGCAGCTACAGCGGTATTAAAGAATAATAATGAATCACAGCATCACCCATATCAATAAGTATTTTTAAACTGTTAGGCACATTTTTCGAATACATTCCCTAATTCCTTTCAATTATTTGACCGTAATTACTAGATAACTAATGTTAATGCTAATTATTTCTTAAAATTCTATGGGAAAACATAAATATAACATAATCGATTTCTATTCATTCATTCCCTGGAAAATAATGAGGTGATTAGTAAATACTTAAGATCCATCTCTGAAATTAAATGTATGCAAAATCCAAACGGTATTTTTTAATAAATAAATACACTTTAGGATACATTTACTCCCCGAATTTCTCGAAAAATTGCAAAATGACATCCGAAAGGAGTTTGATAAATAACCATCAAAGTAAAATGTACAATATTCAAAGGATCGAGGATAAACCACACAGTGAACACCAAGAAAAACCTCAGAAATAATGCGTTAAGATAAGCTTGGCAAATACTAACCGTTTTGTTAATTCCACAGAATTAACAAAATTATGGCCCCAATTTACTGGCGCAAGCATACAAGCACTCTAAAGGGAAATATTTCCGAGTCTTGACCTTAAAGAATGTCGAGCTCGGGAAAAGCCACTCTTTTCTGAGAAACAAAGAAGTTGTCGTTTGTAGTGAGCTAAAAAACATCGCAACTGGATTACAGGACAGTGGCAGATTAATCAACATTTAACACACTACTTGATAAACATATCGGGAATGGTGTATTGGTACCTAGACCTTTACATCAAGATCAGTTCGGCAGGATTATTTACAGAGACAGCGCTCTACTTTCTTATAAGCAAGACAGGATAAACGTTGGACAACAAAGATATCCTAGGAGCCTTTCGGGACACTCGGAGAAGCTTTTGACAATACATCCTTCAACGCTATTGCATTCGCCCTAAAAAACCACAGGCTACAGGAAATATGCTGCAGAGAGGAAGGGTAGTTTAAACATTATTGATTGGAGAGGTTATAGCGGTTCGGGTACGAGAGATGTCTTCAGAGGGAAGTCTCATCCCCTATGTCATGAGACCTTTTGTGAACGAACTTCTAACAGAACTAAACAGTGAAAGGTTTTCTCCCATGTGCTATGCAGAAGATCTGGCCATACTAGTTAAAGGGAAATTTATTGGTACAGCCAGAGACCGAATGCAACAATTCCTGAAGTCTGTAGTTAGTTGGTCCGAAAGGAAAGGCCTTACTTGAAAGAGAAATTCGGACGGTTTGGACTCCCTACATCTCGGGCGTAGAGGCATAGGTATTATTTTATTTATGTATGTATTATTCACATGGCCTGTGGTTTGTTGCCCACTACACTTGAGCTCATCAGCTTATTGTGCCCCCTAGCATTTACATCCTACAGAGTGACTCCATTAGCGAAGTCTAGAATATACCTGTAGGATGTAATGTGCTACTTCTTCGGGTACCATTAGATCCACCCCAAATCAACGCTGTCTTAAGGCTCCCACATCGGGCATTCACACAATATGTGCTCTGTAGTTTCTTATTCCTCCCCGCAGAATCTGCAGTTTGGATCATTTATGACTAGTAATTGAAGGTGTCTTCTGAGCTGGTAGTGTCCTGTTAGCAGCCCTACCTACATTTCTTATTTTTTCTCTGCTTAAATGCAGTAGTTCTCCTGCTGACTTTGTAAGGACTTCTTAGAAACAACCGCGATTGCCTTAGCCCCTGTCCCTCCCTGAAATATCTGCAGTGTTCTTCTCGTAATCGTTCCTTTGCCAACTCCTTTGCGGCCACATATACCAACCCGCATGTTAATTCAAGTCCGATTAGGGGTTTTCCTGCTCACAGTTTTGCAAGCTGATCTGCTTTTTCATTCTCTTATACATTTTAGTGTCCTGGCACCCAATTCAGAGTTATTTTGTTATGTTCTGCCAGTGCAATCAGTCCTTCAAGGCATTCTAGAACTACTTTACATTTGATCTCAACTGTTGCAACAGCTTTTAATACAGTTTGGCTGTCCGACAATATGTACATTTGTGATTTTCATAATCTTTCTGTAGCATAATGTTTGTACAGGTAGTAATAGCAATTACTCCGGCTTGGAATACTGGAGGTTTTTATCGGCCCCAACTTATCTAGAACCACCGCACAAAGAAAGTCATCAGTTAGTCGGAGACTACTCTAACGGTAGTCCAGCGAACATACAACAAATCACGGGGTCTAAGCTCAGGAATGGTGTGGTGGTCTAAACTTAAGCAAGACACGTCTTTTCTAGAGCAAAGCTTGTCGTCCATCTGGACTCTGAATACAGAATAAACAGAATAAAATTATTTTTGTCTAAAAAAAGTGTTTAACTTGCTTTTTTTACCCCAATTATTATCAAACGACCCTTGTACAGTGACCGGCAAAAGGTTCGCAACATATAGGCAAAATTTTTGAGTATCGAAAAAACTAGGGGATCGCTTTTGCATGTCCGATAACCTATTAATCGAATTTGATGTAGGTATGTCACGTGACCACTGGCATGGCGGCAAATTAGTCGCAAAAAGTGGGGTTAGGTAACAAGATATCGAAGAAAATTGTCTGAAAAAGTTGCTTAGAATTTAATTATAGGTCCATATGCAAAGTTTCAAGCGTTTATTTCATCAAATTTTTCCCAATATTTTTATTCCCCGAAAAAAAATCATAAATATACCTATGTAGTAACACAACAAACAAATTTTCAACTTTTACTTCCGTCTACTATTTCAAACGGGTAGCTGTCGATCTATTTTCGAATATAATGGTTCATATAAAAATGTATATTTCATTCCATTTTAGTAGTTTAGAAATACCTTTTACAGTCTGCGGTGCTTAAAACGCCAAAACACAGAATACTTCAAAACGTAAATTTTAGATTTTTGCAATACTTGGTGAGGCACTGCCAAAAGTTTAAATAACGGGATAATAATCTAAAGCCGCTTACAAAAAGTTTCATCTAATTTGCCACAATAATAATCAAACGCCTAACTACATATAACTGATTGTTTTCTTACTTGGAAGTATATTTCCTTGATTATAAAAGATATGAGCAGGAGAGCAGGTAATAAAGAGAAAATTAGAAATGCACTCAAATAACAGAGGAAAAGCTCAGAACAGTTATGGAACATATTTGAAGACAACAACAGAGAAAACGGATAAAAGAAATAGTGGCATCATAATAACTGGAAAAAATTTGGAGAAAAGAAGGAAACCCATAGTAAGAGAACTCAAAAATTGTTCTATAGATCTTAAAATCGTTTAAAAAAAGACCTACCACGATGCAATTAGCATCAAAAACACAAAATGGAAAATGGGTAAATACTGACAAAAGAAAAGAAATCACGAATAGATGGTAGGAATATTTTCAAGAATTATTGTGTGTAAATGGAGACATAAAAGAACTAACTGAACAAGAAGAAATTGAAACAGAAGTAATTAATAGACAAATAGAATTAGAAGAACTGAAAGAAGTAATAAGAAACTTTTAAAATGATACATCATAAAATCACATAGTCCAGTCCAATGGTAATTTAACTTTGCATTTTGGGTAGGCAGCGATTTTTTTTATCGGTGTGTAGAGGGGTCAGTGGTGAATCTAAATCAGGGTTTTCGGGGTGGTAACCCCCTCCATTTGGCCGCCATCTTCAAAAGAAGGGTTAATTCGTTTTTTGGATATATCTCTGTAGTCGAGAATCTTACAAAAAGTTTGTATAAAGTTTTCTTGTGGAGAATCGTATTATCTATTATTTATTATTGATAACTTTCTTACATAGCATTAATAATAAAAAAGTTATAAGCCGGAAAAGACAAAAAATGTAGTGGTTACAACTTTTTTATTATTAATGCTATGTAAAAAAGTTATTAATAAAACTTATAGAGAATGCGATTTTCTACAAAAACGTTTTGAACAAAATTTTTGTAAGTCGAAAAATTAATTAACCCTTTTTTTCAAGATGGCGACCAGATGGAGAGGGAGGTACCACCTCGAAAATCCTGTTTTAGACTTACCGCTGACCCCCCTACACATCGTCAAAGAAGCGCTGCCTACCCAAAATGCAAAGTTTGCCTGTTTATTTCGACCATTTGACTGGACTAACAGAAATGACGAAAAAAGGGTCTGAAGTACATATTTTTAGAAATATGTAACAAAAGGTATGGAAAGAAGAAGAAATTTTAAAAGATTGGAAAATAGCATTAATTTTACCCATACATAAAAAAATGACACAAAAAAGATTACAGAAATTATGGAACGATACGGTTCTAAGCACAGATTTAAAATTGCAACGATTTCAAAGTAAAACTCTCCGCGCAATAGCAAGCGCCGAATGGTTTGTGAGCAACCGCACACTCCATAACCATCTGAAGATTCCATGGATCAAAGATGTCATCAAAGACTACTGATACAAAGATCGGATTAGTGATCATCCTAGTGTTCTGGTGTCAGACTTATTAAATAATGAGCACACAGTCAGACGTTTGAAGCGGACAAAGTTTAGTGACCTCACAAGCTAATATTGTAAAACTTGTATACCTAATATACTGACAGGAGGCCACTCTTGGTGTTCCTCTCCACATGTTATGTATGACAACTCATTTACTTGTTAGTCTAGATAGACTACTTGTAAATACGCAGTTAATAAATTAAAAAAAGAAAGCTTTAAAATATTTGAGCAAATAAGTGATTAGAACTAACAGTAAAGACTATGCTAGATGAGTCACAAAGCGGGTTCAGACCGTATTATCTTTACTATCAAGTAAATAATACAGAAAACTCAAGAACAACAAAAACAAGCTTATTCCGCATTTATTGATTTAGAAAAAACTAGTGACAGAGTGCCACGAGAACGACAATGGAAATGTTTTCAAAGGAAAGGCGCGAGTAAGAAAACAACTCGAATAATAAAAAATCTATACGAAAATAATGTCAACAATGTTGTTAGTCAAAATGTAAGATCACTACCATTTACATCCAAAGACGGAATAAGACAAGGAGGAGGATTAAGCCCAGCTTTGTTCATACTATTTATGGACGAAATAATAAAGAAATGCTCATCTGAAACTAAAAAGTTTAATATTGGACACAGAGGGATTTACAAAGACCAGACATCTCAGAAGGGGCATTTTCAGATGACATAATAGTAATGGCAGGAAGGATAAAAACACTTAAGAACAATCTAGAGATATGGAACAGATCATTTAAAAAAAAACGGAATGAAATTAAATAAAAGTAAAACCAAGGTCCTGATAATAGGAGACGAACAAGAAACAATAAATATAAAAATAGAGAATGTAACTTTGCAACAAGTTAACGCATTTCAATATCTGGCAGTAGAAACAGAGAATGGAAGACAAGAAATAAAAATTAATAATATCTATGCTAAAGTAGTAAAAATGTACTATGAAATGAAAAAATATAAATTAAAGAGACATAACACGAAAAATTAATGTGTTCAAAACTATATACCGTGCGTCCACGAGACTACGCACCATGGCGCTGGAGTGATGGTAGTTTATTTTAAAGATCTACTCTTCCGGTGGCAATTGATAGTCAAACAGTTGCTAAGCATTGACCATTAAAATTGAATTTGCAAGTAACAAATAATACATAAAAATCAAAAACAACAAAAATAAATAACTTAATCAATTTCGCAGCCAAATAAATTACAGCCGGAGTATTCAAATTAAATGTTCAAATAAGTTTCCATTTACTGCCATACAGTATCCTAACCTATCATAAAAATTATGTCTAACATTATCTAACAATCGGGGACTAATATTAAAGCACACTTCGGTAACTTTATCTTGAAGAGAATCTAAATTAGGATGAACTCGGGAAGAGTAAACTTTAGATTTTAAGTAAGGCCATAAAAAAAATCGTTCCGAGCTAAATCAGCAGACCGAGCGGGCCAACCAATTGCACCTCCACGTCCAATCCAGGTTTCATGAAAGGTATTGTTTAGGAATTCTTTAACTACTGCTGAATTGTGAGCGGGACAGCCATCGTGTTGGTACCATATCGGTCGCTCATCTCCAAGCATTGTATGTTCAATTGCAGGACGAATAGTTTCAGTTAAAAGTCCTAAATAAGTTTCTCGGCGGTCAACGTTCCGTTAATAAAATAAGGTCCAATTACAACGTTATTTAATATTCCACACCAAACACTGACCTTCTGTGGATATTGTGTGTGTCTTTTTACAATTAAATGAGGATTGTCGGTACTCCAATATCGAAAATTTTGAGAATGTGGTTGATTATTTAAAGTAAACGTACATTCGTCAGTAAAGCTCACTCTTCTTTCTAGAAAATCAGGTTCATTGTTGCATTTATCCATCATAATTTGACAAAATGCAGATCCGTTTTCGGAATCTCCCTCCCGCAGTTCTTGATGAGGCTGATATTTAAACGATTTAAATTTATGTGTCTTAATATTTTATGTACGTAACTTTTACCTAGCCTATTTTCTGCACTTAATTGCCGCACTGATATGTTGGGATTGGCACGAACAGCTGGCATTATATCAATTTCACGATCATGAACCGCAGGATTAATGATATCAGGTGCTACAAATCTTGAGAAAACATTACCAGCAAATCTGCTTATGATTCTTCCAACAGTAGTGTGTGCAGGACGAGGTCTGTTGGGATATGTCGTTGCAAATCGTCTACACGTTTCTCTGTAACTGTTTCCTGTGTAGACCCATTGCACTATTTGAACTTTTTCTTCCACAGTGTAAATATTCATGACGATTTTAGTATAAATTCAAATAGGACTTGATTTGTTTCAAACCATACGTCAAGTTGAATGCCACTTCGCCACATCGTTTATTGTCATAGAAAAATAAATATAATAGGGTTTGTTGTTAAGCTGTTTTCGTAATAGCAGGAGCTGATCTTTGGGATAAATTAACGTTGCTCTGATTCCATTGTGCGAAACCCTGTGGACACGGGGTATAGACCTGTCCTAACATTCGGATATTGGATATTAACAAGAAGCCAGAAATGAACGAAGAGCGAAGATACATATTGATATGATATCAACTTTGAGTAATAATTTCGAATATAATTATTTATTAGATAACCAAAAAAAATAAACATTACTCAAATTTAAAAAAAATGCAGTTTTATAGCTATTAAGACAACAAGTGTTTTATAGAAGGTTTAAAAATCGAGGTCGTAGTTTAAATCCGAGCGAACGAAGTGAGCCGAGGATTTAATAGACCGAGATTTTTAAACTATAAAACACGAGTTGTCTTCAAGATTTTTTCTAACACTAATATCAGACATTTTCTTTCACTAATATATTATTAGAAATTTTAATAAATTATTATTTGAAACGCGTCATAATACACAAAATGCGAAGATTGCTAAGCAACGACGTATTTAAAGGCCTATAAAATACGTTGTCATTGACGACGTATTTTATAGAAAAAGCGTATTTTAAAGGAAACATAACAAGTGAGCTCTTATGCACCATAGAAACAGTATAAGATATTAGTGTTAGAAAAAAGAAATAAAAATTTGTTACAATAGCTAAATTAAATTTTAAAGTATTAGTTGTAGAAATTGCTAATTGTTGTATATTATTGAATTATATTTTTTAGCTAGTGATGTTGTTATGGTAAAGTATGAATGTATGAACGTTTATTTTAGGAAGACACCAGGGAAACGAGGAGAGCAGAAAAACAATTTGATAAATAAACAGAGGTTATTTTGAATTGAAAAGTGGAACGACGAAAAAGTAATTGCTCCTTCAAATTGAATTAAAAATTCAATTTAAAATATAAAAACCAATTATTTATAATATGATTAATTAAATATTTGAATCAAAAGAAGAATAAATACAATAATATTATACTTGAAGTGAATTAAAAGTGGATTTGAAATTGAGGTTCAATAATTAAGGTGAATTGGAAGTGGATTTAGAGTGGATAATTAAAGCGAATTGGATTTGAAGTTGAGGAGGGATATTCCAGGTGTACGGAAATTGGAATCGAAATTAGAGTGGAGGCAGAGTGGAAGAAAGATCGGATTAAAAAGTGCTGTACATAATTTGGAATTTGGAAAAAGGCGTGTGTTATTTTAAATTAATATAATTTTAAGATACAGAAAGATAGTTATTTTAAATTAATATATGTAATTTTAAGATAGAGAAAGATAGGCATGGGATATTCTTGTAATAACTCTGTATTTTTTGGAAAATCTCTGAGTAATTATTATTTCTTTTTGAATTTTTTTGAAATTAAAACAAATGTTACAATAACCGATTTTCGATTTTTAAACAATTTTTGGCGCTGGCCTATTTTGAAATTCAACTTAGTAATAAAAAGTTGGGGTACCCTCAGAACGACCCTGAGATTAAAGAACATTTAATTTAAAAAAATGAACATTTAAATTAAAAAAATAGTATGGTTGTTAATTGAAAAGTCAAGCGACCACTGCCAAGGCTCATTACAATATATTAAAAAAAAAAGACGAAAAGCAGCGATACAGGCCAAAGTACTGGCAAGAAATAAAAAACATTGTGCATACTGTTTAAGTAAACTATAAATCCTACACCATAATATGGTAAAAGGGTTTATGATTATATATACAGGGTGAATCCTAAATGGCGAATAATACCTATAGCACGTGATTCTGCATCAAAAACAAAGCAATAATTCTTATACCAATTTAAAGTTAACTTATTACGTGAGGAGTTATTGGCAGCCTTAAGTCGTATTTTGGTTTGCTTGTCGTGTGATATATTCATGAAATAATGATTTTTAGTTGTAGTTTAATCAACAAAAGAAATTGAAATAGCTAATCTGTAATTGTACTCAGAAGTGGGCATTTTCTTTCTTTTGCATTTTAACTTATGTTGTCCTGTTTGCTAATCAGAACGACGTGTTTGATTGCCCTCGTGTTCATTATTCTTGGGTTCATTGCGTTACCTTCAGTTTATTTTGTTTGTTATGATAACTATTAATTTTGCTTGTTAAATTTTGTGAATTGTCGTTATGAAGTTTTGTAGAATATGCAGAAATGCATCTGATCTTAGAGGAGTGCTGTGGTAACTTTAATGCTGTTGCTAATTTGTATTTCGAACGTTACCCAAACAGAAGACATCCAAATGCTAACGCTATTCGACGACTGAATCAACGGATGTGAGAAACTGGAAGAACTGCGCCAACTACAGTAGCTGACAGAGCTCGTCGAGTATTGTTGCCACAATTTGAAGAAAATATTTTAAATATAGTCGAAAATGAACTAGAATAAAGCACATGGCCCATTGCCAGAATATTTGATGTTAGCTAAGAACCATTCATTGAGTGTTATAGGAAACTGGTTTGCACCCGTATCACTACCAAGACTACCACCAAAGAGTAAGGTTCTACACGTGGTTACTTCGTGAACAAGAAAGGGATCCTGGTTTCATTGGACATATCTTATGGACTGATGAAGCTACGTTCACCAGAAATGGCGTATTTAATATCCATAATATGCACCAATGGGCCGACGTAAATCCACATGAACTTTACCAAGGTGAAATTATTGGCAATAGGCTTACAGAACTACATATTTTGCTCCATCGTCTAAATGCAAATAATTTGGTTGGATCTTTAGAAACAGATTTTAGAGACCTACCTACTAGATGATGTACCTTTAGATTTAAGGAGAAATATGTGGTTCCAAATGGATGAGGCACCAGCACAATGGAACATTTAAACACGAGAATGGTTGGACCGTGAATTTCCAGAATGATTGATTGGTTGTGGCGGTCCAGTACCTGATCTCCAAAAAGCCCAGATTTGAGTTGTTTCGATTTTTGGGGTGGGGGGAACTTTAAAAGCATTTGCCTATGAAGAAGAGATTGATACTCAAGAGCAACTTGTACAACGAATAAATGAGGCAGTTCGAAGAATTCAAGAAAACAGCATGTTCTAAAATCCAGAAACAAGCATAAATCGCAGGTTTGGGAGATGTATAGAAGCTGGAGATGGCCATTTTGAGGATTTACTATAATTAATGTGTATTTTAAACAATAAAAATCTTTAAACATGTTCAGCATTTTATTATCACTTAAATGTTAATGTAGGAATGCATAAATACCACGAAACAGGTCTAATGTGCCTGTATACATTCTTTGTATGGTCGTATATTAAATCAAGTGGGTTGCTATTTGTGACATCGCAGGTATCATCGTAATCTTGAGATTACGTAGCTTCTATCTACAGATTTTCAAAATGTACTTTAGATTTTCGCAAATAAAAGTTGGTAAAACTTTTTACATCGCCGTTGGATAGCTGCTGTTTGTTTTTCAAAAATTCTCCGTATGTGAACAAAGACTATTTTCCACCAAATATACAGGGTGTTTCTTAAGTAGAGGTCATAAATCCAGGGGCGTATTGTAAGGCCAAAAATAAGGTTTTTTTCTTATATAAACATGGGGTCTTAGGGCAGCCGTTGTCGAACTACAGTATGTCAAAAATTTAAAAAAATAACGATTTTTTATTTTTAATTTTTAGACCGCTTGAAGAAATTTTACCAAATCCGGTGTACATACCTAGTATATCGATGGGTATAAATCAAAAAATTACCAGCTTGGCTGTTCACGCGCATAATTAATCGTTGTTTATACCTTCGACTTTGCGTGTGTCAATTGAATTTTCAGAAGTAATACCATAAGTGACTAGAATTTTACCGGAAATTTTTTTGCCGTCACCAACACGACTGCTTGTTGCGACGAAAATCGTAACGAGTGCGACAGCACGAGTTACGATTTTCCAAAGCAACAAGCAAGAGTGTTTGTGACGGCAAAAATTTCCTGTAAAATTCTAGTCACGAATGGTATTCGGATTGATAATTCCTCGAATTATAATGAAATTACTGAAATACTTGTCACTCAAAAAATTTTGACAGACGTTGTCTCTAAGCAACGCTGCTAGTCGCAAAATTTTCTAGAAAATTTCACTAGTGGTATTTTCGATTTAATTCGATTGTGATTGGTTCAATTCACCAAAATACTGTGATTTGATTGGATGACTGGAATAATCTATGTTATCAGCCAAAAACTGCTAAAGTTGTCATCACCGAAAACAGAGATTGCTGTGAAAATAAACGGAAATCTAGAAAGGTGACTCGCGAAATCAAAAAGAAGATCTCTATAAGGCACAGCAAGGAAAACCCGCCGAGTCAACGACGAATAACCAAAGCAGCCGGAGTCGACTCAAAGACCACCCAGAAGGTAATCTACAGAGATTTTTGGAAAAAGAAACGCAAGAAAGCTGTACGAAAAGCGTCTTGCGGGTCAAAGATCAGAGTATGTGGTGTCACTGGATGAAGTTTGGTAGAGTGGACCATTGTAATATCAAACGCAAGATTTGTTACGTCAATGATGGTGAAACTGTGACCGAAACTTGTACTTGTGAAATAAAGATTCGGTTCCCAACTCATGATAGTTGGAATCATTTCGGGAAGGCGGCCCTTAGGACTTACCCGAGTGCCATCAAAAGTGAAAATTAATACAAAGCACTACGTTGAAGAAGTGTTGAAGCCTTTAGTGGAAGAAAGAATTCCAGAACTTTATCCTGGGGAGGAGGAAAAGGTGTTCATTCATCGTGATGCAGCTAAGGCTCATACCTACTGCAAGATTGCCTTAGGAATACGCTACAAGATCCACAGCTTATAAGCAATAGTGAGATTCCTATCAAGTCTCCTGATGCCAGTGCTATTGATTTTTTTGGCTTCGGCTGGCTGAAACAGCGTATGCTCCAGCATCGTGCTTTTGGAAAAATTTACAGGAAGAGTGGAACAGTCTTTCCCCTGATATGATCATGAAAGTCTTTTAGAGTTGGAAGCGCCGATGCAGGAAAATAGTTAAGAATCAGGTCGTCAAATAGAACATATTTACCGTCTAAAAATTTTAATTTGCAAACTTTTTTCATTAATTAAGTGTTCATTTCTTAAGTCCTCGTTCTCCGTATTTCGTTTTAATTATTTTAAATTTACAATTTTCAAAATAAATAACATTGACAAATATGTTATGGTAAGGTTGATATTTAAATTATTTAACTAAGTTAACGAGTGTAAACAAGCATTGCCTATTTAATAAAATGTTCAGGGCGTAAAGTGCGCCCTAGGGTGAAAAAGACGCACTGTACACCCATCTAAAAGCATCAAAAGCGGCATTTTACGCCCTGGAGTGCAGGAAAAAATACTTTTTTGTGCAACCGGGCGCGAAGTGGTCATTTCGCGTACGCAATACAGGACGCGAGATCCGATTTCGCGGCCTGTATTGCGTTACCCTTAGTAACGGCCGCGAAACGCGTTTTATTTATGTTGTTTCCATAGAAACATTGTGACGTGAAAGCCGACTCTATTTACATTCATTTATGATAAAAATTTGTAATTATGTATTTTTTACAGCTGCACAAAAAATGTTGTGTATACTTCGTCCGCGAAATTCTTTAGCGCCCTCGCGATTGTCCTGCCTCGGCCGCAAGCGGCCTCGGTGACAATTTTTCTCTCGGTACGCTAAAATGGAATTTCGCGGCCTTAGTATACAAATAACTATTTTCTACTCCCACCATGGAAAGTGGGCTTTTCAGACTTCGTCTCCATAGATACGAGTATTGAAAATAAGTGTTTTTCTACTCCCACCATGGAAAGTGGGATTTTCAGACTTCGTCTCCATAGATACGAGCTTTGTATTACAAATTACTATTGCCGAACAAGTGAAATTTGCGTGCGGAAAGTAATTTTTCCGCACGTAATTAAAAATGTCAGATTTTGCAGAAATATTTAAATTTTTTTATGGAAATGTGGTTGTAGAAAAAATAGCGTGTAATACATGTGTTGAAAGCTTGTTTTTGCCACACTAATGTGACTGCAGCACTCACTATCGTTCGTGCTGCAAACTTCACATTCGTGTGGGAAACATACCTAAGCTTTCAACACTTGTATTACAATATACTATTTTAATATCAACAGTTTTTACTACGTTACTAGAAAATGTTATCTTAGAAATGGATTTGTTTGTAAAAAAGTGTTAACGTGTGTAAATTATTGGCTCAAAAAAAAAAATGAAGAAAATTTGTGAACAATGTCTGATATAAATGAATCTGATATTGAAGAATCAGCTGCGTTGGCCGTTCAAATTTTATTATTAGGGAAATCAATAGTGTAGCATAAAAATTCTAATCGGAAGTTCGAAGATTGGCATAGAGAAAATCGAGTGATGGTGACCAACAAATAAGTTTCAGTAGCATATTTCGAACAAAAATCCACAATCGACAAGAACTAAGAAATAAATCAGAAATAGAAAAGCAGATGAAACAACCCGTTTGATAATAAAGATTAAATTTAATATTAAATCTTTACTTTATCCAAAAATTCTTGTACATTATTCTAAATAATGTTGATTGTTGCTTATCAAAAACGAAGACATTTTATACTGAATTATACTGATTGGGATTCCTAATAGACGTGCGAACAGAATTTCCGATTTGCAATTCAAACGTTAAAAGATTTGGATCTTGTTAAAACATCTAAAATATTCCTGTCTTCGTCAGTCATCAATTGAAAATTCCACATTCTTCATTGAATATCGGAGCGGAAACATGACGAGACCATTTGTTAATTCGAATAGAAATTGCAAACTTATTGAAGTCCAGAACAATGCTTAAAAAAAGTCTACTACGATGTTAGTTGACACAGAGGAAGATACCACCATTCTTATAAGGCATGGTGGATGGAAACCATTGAATGTGGCGGAGGGGCATATTGAAAGTTCTATTGAATATAAACTTCAAATAGTATCCAAAATAGTGAACCAAAACGGAGAAGTTAACATAAATCCTGTAGCTCTGTTTTTAAGGGGTGTTCAAATTAAAACTCATTTACAGTAGGCTATGGCTTGTGATGTGAGGTATACCACAAACCACAAACCAAAGTCTACGGCAAACAATTTTTCATTTGAACGCTAGTTACTTCCTCTAAGATCTGTCCTTGGGTGTCATTAAGTTACGTTAACATTATTTGCAATCGTAATAAAAAATACCATGTACGGTGTTCAGCTATCTTGTTCTAATAACTATGTATAATAACTCTCCGTATGAAAACATTTTTCGGCTCTCTTTAGAAAAAAATCGATTTTTCCTAATTCAACTTAGTATTTATACCTATATGATATAATATAATTTACGTTACAAGTCCGAGAAGTGACTTATTAAAGTACGAGTTTAGATGTTTTTTCTGTGTTTCTAAACGAGTACTTTAATAATAACTTCCCGGACATGTATCGTATAACGTTTTATTTCATACTGTAAACAATTTGATTTTTTAATTTTTACATGTGACACTTTTTCAATAACGTCAACATGTGACATTACTGTATCAAAGCCAGTAGGTGTGGCTTGGTTACACTTTTACGGGCTCTGATTGGCTGCATAAAATAACAGTCCGGGAAGTGTTCCTTGATAACACTTTCCGGCTCTTATACCGTAATAGCTCACTTCCCGGACTCAAAATGGCGCTAGGAAACTGCATTTACCAGGCAGTATGAAATAATAGTATATTACGTCACTAGGAGTAGAAAGCGCACTTTTTGTGCTGAGCTCAGAAAATTGCGGCCGAGGCTTTAGCCGAGGCCAAGCAATCTGGGCGAAGCACAAGAAAGAGCTTTCAGCTCCGAGTGACATATACTATTTTTTTTTTCAAGCGCTATATAACTATTTTGCATGTTAATCAATGAAAACGACAGAACATTTGAAAATACTTACTTGACTTTCAACAACTTGTGTAGACGCGTGCACGGAAAAGATCTTTCTACACAAAAGAAATATCGTTCGAAAATAATTTTCGAAGCGTACAACACGCTTTTGAAGTAATTTTACCTTTTATTAAACTGTCTGAATTTATTCACACTTGACACTTGTAATCAAAACAATAACAAGTGGTGCCACCATTTGTGACGAGTTGCACCAACATTATGTTACTCGTCGCCTGCGTTGATTAAAAACGGAGTTTATAAAGCCTGCCGAATAGCAAAAATGGCCATTATGCAAATTTTTGCCACTGCTTGCTTGTGGCGCTAGTTATCCATCGTTGACAGCTGTCAACTGGCTTTGATTTTTTACGATTTACAACAAATACGGGTTATTGGATGTTTAATATTTAATCCAGAAAGTGTATTACAATATAAATTTCAATTGTATGCAGGTTTTCAGAACCTTATGAGACTGTGTAAAATATTAATTAAATAGGAGTGTAAGAAGGGTGCAGATACTTACTACTTTTCCTCGGCACAAACCAGGAAGACCTTCCAGGGATTGGACTGGTTATTTAGCTTAAATATAAAACTAAATCTGTAGAATTATGGCAAGGAGGGATGCAAAAAGACATTTTTAGAACGTACTTTTTGTTGTATAACTAAACGAATAACCAAAAATTAACAAATTTAAATTAGAAATACAGCTGTCAGTGAAAGGATAAGTAGCGCCACGGAGAAAATTTGAACTAGTCGATTAACTGTCAAACGGCCCTATTCGGCAGGCTTTATAAACCCCGTTTTGAATCAACGCAGGCGACGATGTTACTCAAGGCACGCTGAATTAATATTGCATATAAGGCCTGCCCACTTCATTTAGCCAAGACGCAATTAGCAAGGACGATAGCGCCATTTGAGGTGAACTACAGTGAAAGCTCTGATAAGCGGACAGTCACGGTTCCAAAAAAATTGTCCGGTTATGGGAGATGTCCGTTTAATAGAGGGAACTATTATAAAACAAAAATTTACAACGTGTTTCCATTTATTTATTATTTATTTTTAAAAAAGTGCAAAATATAAGAAATTATAAAACAAAAGCATCAAAAATAGATATGTATAAAAAAACACGTATATAACACTACTTCTGAATACATACATACAGAGAAGGTAAAAACCATTGTGTTGACTTTTTAACAAACTGTAAAATACTTGTTTGACGTGTCTTTTCCAATTTTTGTTGAATAATACAGTTTTGAAAATGCGTTTCAAGGTTTTTAAGATGCTCAAATGCAATAAAATCATGTACTGAAATAGTAATTAACGTCACAAGTCCGGGAACGCATATTTTACAGCACGAGTCAGATGTTTAAAGACGAGGCGACGTAAGGAGCCGAGTCTTGAAACTCGAAACGAGTGCTGTAAAATGAGTTCACGGACGAATGTCGTTACGTATTTTATTTCATACTGTAAACACTTTTTCAATGACGTCAACATGTGACAGGCCGGAAAGTGTTGCTAGGTAACACTTTCCGGCTCTGATACCGTAATAGCTCACTTTCCGGACTCAAAATGGCGTCGGAAAGCTGAATTTACCAGACAGTATGAAATAAATGTTTTTAACATGGAAATGGTACGTAGGACTTCATCATAGAATTTTATGGATTCAGCAGCGCAAGGTACATATTTCCACCATTCATCCTGATTCATCATCACTCATCACCTCATCACTATTCTCGGACTCTTCAACATTTAGGGAAAGATCAGTATTATCGAACGTTTCTTCTTCATATGCACTTTGCAATAACTAACAGTCATTAAACAAAGGAAAATCAAGTGAAATGGCTAGAACGGGGACTCACCGAATATTGATTGGGGATTCCCCAGATTTAAATTTCAATAAACGATTTTGTCCTCTTTAACAAACATTGCTCATCGTCCGCTCATTAGAGCTTCACGTCCGTTTATGGGAGATTTTTTTCCGTTTGTGGCAATAAAATAATGTCCGCGTCCGGTTATAAGAATGTCCGCTTATCGGAAAGCATTTTACATTGGAAGCTATAGGACCAAATTTGGTTCCAAGCAAAATGTCCGGTTAAGAGAGATGTCCGCTTATTAGAGGTGTCCGCAAGGAGAGCTTTCACTGTATATACTTCTCCCTTAAAAAATGTATAGTTCACCGCAAATGGCGCCATCGTCCTTTCTAATTGCGTCTTGGCTAAATGAAGTGGGCAGGCCTTATATGCAATATTAAGTCAGCGGGCCTGGATGTTACTAGTAACATAATGATTTCCATTATTGTATTAGTAACATAATGGAGTATTTTTACCTTGTGTATTCAATATTATGATACGCTTGAAGAAAAAGTTACTAATACAATCATGGAAATCATTTTGTTACTAGTAACATCAAGGCCAGCTAAATTAAATATTACATATTAAGGCCTTACCACTTTATCTAGCCAAGACGCAATTAGAAAGGACGATGGCGCCGCCATTTGAGGTGAACTATACATTTCTCCCTTAAAAAATGTATAGCTTACCGCAAATGGCGCCACCGTTGTTTCTAATTGCGTCTTGGCTAAATAAAGTGGTAAGGCCATAATATGTAATATTTAATTTAGCTGGCCTTGGTAACACAATGTTAGTGCAACTCGTCACAAGTGGTGGCGCCACTTGTCATTGTTTTGGTTACAACTGTCAAGTTTGGATAAATTCGGGCAGTTGAAAAGGTAAAATTCAAAAGCGTGTTGTACGCTTCGAAAATTATTTTCGAACGATATTTCTTTTGTGTAGAAAGATCTTTTCTGTGCACGCGTCTACATAAGTTGTTGACATTCAAGTAAGTACTTTTCAAATGGTCTGTCGTTTTCATTGATTAACATGCAAAATAGTTATATAGCACTTAAAGAAAAAATAGTATATGTCACTCGTAGCAGAAAGCTCTTTCTTGTGCTTCGCCCAGATTGCTTGGCCTCGGCTATCGCCTTGGCCGCAACCTTCTGAGCTCAGCACAAAAAGTGGGCTTTCTACTCCTAGTGAAGTAATATAGTACTATTTTATTATACCTGCATCATAATCTTTGTATTTCAAACTAATAAGCATGCGAAAAAGGACGATTAAAACACGCCGTGTTTTAAAGTTGCCTAGGTAACAACAACGTTTTATAACAAATTTACATAACAACCAAACAACAACTGCTAATCATCTCTATGCAACGTGATGGGATCCACACGTCACCTTGTAAAATGAATCTAAATTTTTCAATTTTTTACTCTAATTTTTACAATGTAATGCAGTGCAGGTAGGTATAATAAAAAGTAGCGTATAATACACGTGTATAAGAGCCTTTAAAGCACTTGCGCCGCTAAAAACACTCGGCGTTGCCTCGTGTTCTTAAACCCATCGCGCATGCTTTAAAGGCTTTCTTATACACTGGTATTATAATATACTAATTTTGCACTCCTGAGCGTGCCTCTTTTAACTTCAACTATATTAATAAAATGGGAATGCTTATTTACACTCGCTACCTTGAATACGATATATTTTTAATAATTTAAATATCAGCCTTACCTTGACATACTTGCTAATTAAATTTAAAATAATTTGTGACACAAATTTTTGTACGTACCACAGGCGTAACATTCTATTTTTGGAACTTAGCGTGTTACAGCACTCGGTGCTTCGCATCTCATGCCTTATCTTTACACCGAGGACCAAAAACAGTTTGTTTATACCCTTGACATACACACAACCAAACTTATACGGAATCACCTAGTATTTTTTACTAATCATAAGAAATTTATGAAAACGTTTTATGCAGATAAGAGATAAAGATAGGTTTTCGTTAATAGGTGATTACATGTGCATTAACAAAAATTGTCAGTTGTGTCCACTTGCAAAACTAAGGTGACAGAGTAAACTTGACTTTGTGTTCAAAAGAGCTAATTATATCCTACGTAGGTTTGTCAAAAGTTCAGAGGGGAAAAATTGCTACTTTTGTTGAGCGAGGAATGTCGCAAAGGCAAATCGCAGCAACAGTGGGCATCTCTCAGTGCGTTGTTTCAAACGTCTATATTTTTGGAATTGGAAACTCTTAAGAACAGGCCTAGACAAAGTGGTCGCAGAGCAACTACTGATCGACCAGTTTTCAACTCAAATAGCTAGAAGAAATCCAATCTCTTCTCATCCAGAGCTCAAAAGGCAACCTTTGCAGGCTACAGGTGTTAGGTAATGTTTCTGTTGAAACAATACGAAAGAGAATTCGTGCCCGAAATTTAGCAGGAGACAGTTAAGGATTCCCGAGTTATCCAGGCAGAACAAAATTGATGTCTGGAACACCAGAACTGGACAATTGAAGATTGACAAAATGGCATTTTTTCAGATGAAACCAAAATTGGTCTGACATCAGATGACTGTCGAATTCGGGTTTTAAGAGGTCGAGGCAGACAGGCCAGACTGCACACTGATAGATCTATCCCAAAATATAAAGGCGGAACTGTAATGTTCTGGTGAGGTATTATAACGCGAGAAAAAAACTCCTTTGGTTCCCATAATACGGCAGAGTTTAACAGGAGGCAGGTATGTTGATTGGGCGTTTGAACTCATAGTTAGGCTGTGGAGAGGTGCAATGGGGAGCTATAATTTCATTTTCATGCACGATAATGCAATGGCAATAAGGCAATGGCCCACAAATTATTCATGGAAAAATGGTTTCTACGTGTGGGAATCTTATTTTCAAGATAAATTTTGGTATAAACTCTTTCGATGGGATAGCGAATCAATTAACGATGACCCAAAGTTGGGACGACGCGTGGAAGCTCGAACTGAAGAGATGGTGCGAAGTCAAAAATTTGGTACTGCAAGATCTCTGCTATTTCCAATGAAGTCGGTATATCCGAAATAAGTATTCTGAAAATTTGGCATGACGATTTGGATACAAAGAAGGTGTCTGCACGGTGGATTCTCAGATTGCTTAAACCTGAGCAAAAACTATTGAGAAAAGAAATTCTATAGAAATTTTGACAACGTTGGAGAGGGACAGAAATCTTTTTTCTCGAATTATTACCGGGGATGAGGCTTGGTTACATCACTGAGACCCTCTTACTAAACAGGAATTCCTGCAGTGGGTTCATAAAAGGGCTCTCCACCACCAAAAAAAGCCAAAACACAATTTTCTGGAAAAAAAACTGGCGGCAACAGTTTTCTGGGATGCTGAAGGAGCCTTGCTTATTGAATATATGCCATAAATACAGAGGCCTATAAAACACAATTTCAATATTTAAAAACTGCTCTGGAGGAAAAACGCCCACATTCTTATTCGCAAAAAGCTGTTGAGCAATATTGTGCAGAGTTGCCAAAGGAATTTTTTTCTGAGAGTATGGGACAATTGGAAAAAAGATGGAGTAAGTGTATGTGCTGAAGGGAGTTACGTAACGCCCGCGTATTAGACGCTGCTTTTATTATTATTATTATTATCACAGTGTATAACAAACAACATAGAACATACCAGGCTACATTTGAAGTCTAAAATGCTTGCAATATAAGCCAAGTTTACAATAAATGTTTGGGCCAGAGTCAGATTTGCAAAAACCTCGTATGTTTCCAAAGCCAGCTAAGAGGCAGAGATTTGTGAACGAATTCTCATAAAAAATTAAGTACCTAATAACTTTTCATTGTCATGCTATTTACAGCTTAATTTAAATTATTAACACATAAAACATCTAAGCAAGTTAGAAGAGAATGTTTGTTTTTCCATTGCAATTACAATAAACCGTATGGTGAATTTTCGTCTTCTTTCTCAGTAAGACAATCGGATGAAGCAGGGCACGTCAATAAGATCGTAAAACTATCCAATTTGAATTTAGCAATTTTAACTATATTATTGCCTAACTGAATAATTCAAACTTTAATAGGAAAAACGAACATTTATAACTTCAGCTGGTCTTGATGACATATGTTCTCAGCCATTTTCGGAGTAGTTTTTAATTTTGAAAATTGGAAAAACCCTATCTTATTATCAGAAATTCTTCGGATGTTATCGAATTAAAGAACAATTCCATGCAGCATTTTTAATGACTTTGAATGTTTCAATATAAACAACTGAAAAACTCTTCCAAAAACAGTTGTATTACTGGATAACCGAAGTTTTTATGCAAGTAATTGAGAAATAGATTTAACTAGCTGACGTAATTTTTCGACGTTTATTAAATGAATACCAATACGATACCGGATCTACGACAGAGTTATTGATTTTAGGAAAGCGTTTTTCTCATAGCCGAGTTAATATTAATTTAATAAAAATCGACGGGATAATATTTTGAAAATTGTCAAACGAGCCATAAAACAGGAAAAAATAATTGTTTAATTTAACAAATACCACGTAGTCATAGTTATTTAACGCAAGTTATCTAAGCAGATTGAGTCAAAATACCGTTTCACATCGGCAGACCCAACCATTTTCGCGAAAAAGGGGAGTAAGCTTCGTTCTACAGTTATTATGAACTAAAATACATCACGTGACCAGAAAATATACATTTCTGCCGCTCTCCTACGAAAGCTTCGATCATATCCTTATTCAACTCATTGCCGACGTGTAGTTGAAAACATTTTAAAAAGTTCGTCGCTTCTGAATAAAATTTAAAATTATGATAACTCATTCAAAAAGTCGCGCTAAGTGACATGTCAGTCTAAATATCGAGTTTTCGCAATTAAACCTACTAATTTACCTTACAACAATAATTTAAAAACTATTTTTTGGGGATATCAAAACTTTTGCATTTCATTCCCGCCTTATAAATGCGCATGTGAACCGAAATCACCCGAAGTAAGCGAAATTTACCGAACTGTTTATGTTTACGCTAGGCGTACAGTGGCAATTTTCTATCAGAGTTGTATGTTATAGGTTAGGAATTCCAAGACAATTAGTTTACATTTATAGCCAGTGTATAAAAACGATCGTTCATTGAGTAATCAAACGTCGAAATTAATTAATATTACAAATAATCGCATACAAATTTACCTTTCTGTAACTGCTCTTTAAGTTGGGCAGCCTCTTCTGCAGAAAGGTCTCCGGGTTGAAGAACTACAACAGTAGGTTGCTCTTCCGTGGTGTCCTCCAAATCCTCTTCGGTAGCGGCGCTTAAATCTTCCCTCTAATAAAAAAGCCGATTAAAGACTTAATATTCCTACATAACCTAACCTACTTTCGTTTCGACTGTGGGACCCTCCTTGTATCCTACTTGTTCCTTCAGCCTTTTCAGAAAATTGGGTTCTTCGGGTTTCGTAAACGTTACGTTTCTTTTTGACATCGCAACATCGACGTTTAATAAAATTTCAAGTGCATAGCGGAAGTCCCGATTCCTTAAAGAAAATCCTTCTTAACTGCACATGCACCGTACAACACCGTCACGCTGATGGTAGTAGTACGCTACTAAAAAGCGGTCCCCCTATTTGTAATAATTTTTCCTACACGCCAAAAGCGGCCCCTACGTTTTCAAATGTACCGTCTCTATTTAGAAGAATTCAACTTTCCGATCTCATTAAATAAAGACGGCAATAGATGATGTAAAAAGATGTTTTTGTTCATATCGTGAACCCTTATCTACATTATAAAGTTTTACACGTCATCTTGTAAAAGATGACGATATAATCGCCGTCTCATTCTCCTTGTTTCAAATTACTACTTACATTTTAAAGCCGCCTTTTTTACTCGATAATTTTAATAAATTGTAAACATAAACTTTAAATAAACATTTGCCTTAGGTGTAATAAATTTTAGTTAGCTGACTAATTACTTGACACCTGTTGTAAATATGAAGTTTGGATTTTCAATATAGACGTTTCAGGTTGCAACTAACATAAACAGTTTTCAGCAGTAGCTACCCAATTCTGTAACACATTTCGTAAAGTACTGCAGTAATCTCCAAAATTCGGCCCTTTTAAGTTTACCAAGTCAAATTTGTATAATCAAAGCAGAGGCATTGCCCGGTAAATTTTCCTTATTTTGGAAATAAGTCTGTAGATCGGGTATAACAAAACAAGAAGAAATAGTTTTTAGAAAAAACACTTCGAATCCGTCAGTCTCGAAATATATCAAATTTTGGTTTTTGAACCGAATTACGCACAACTTTGCTAATTTATAACAATTAATGACTAGCGTAAACCAAAATTTATTTAATAACAATAACAATAACAACAAAATAAATTTCCTTGGCGCGAGTAAACATAGGTAAACAAATTCAGATTTCGTTCAGAACAAATAATCAAAGGTTGCATGGTGCTACAGTCATTTGTTAGTGAAATACACAAAAAACTTAAAGTTTATACAGCCTAGCATCCAAGTTTGACAAGTTTTAGAAAATAATTTTCTACAAAAATAAAAAACAAAAAGGAACTACAACTACAAAATAAACAAAATGCACGGACCTTAACACCTAATTTCGGATTTATCAAAGTCAATCAAGCATACTTTAAACGGAATTAAAAGAAGTTAATAATACATGAAACTACACATTTACAAAGCACCAACCAGTAATCTCGTTTTTTCAGCCTCAGTTAACGTCAAAAACCAAATAAAGGTACTTCAGAATCGATAACTGTCCAACTGACGTGAATATTCCAAACATTAAAACACAACTCTGTACTTTCAGTTGTTTCTGTTTGTTTGTTTACTTGACGAGATCTAGGTTTGCGGGTGCCAAGTATCTGTTTTAAATTTTATTTTTTTAACTTAACTATTGCGGTTTAGATTTATTCTTATTTTAATTTATATAATTGTCTTCAATGGCCCGAAACTTAAACGAAAAAATAAATATTAAAATTCTCTTGCTAAATTTGAACTACAACTAAATACCGAGATACCTTTTATGGTGTTTTTAATCAAAAAGTTGGTAGAACTGTTGAATTTTAATGGTTTATTGGATTTTATGTTGGTGTTCACGATTCACTTTACGAAAGGTTGTCAGGCTTGCGCAGTATCCTAATGTAATTTTGGGAGGTAATGAGAAAAACTTTTGTGTTGGAAGTGCAAGAAAGACGAAAGGCAACTAAAGAGAGAACGTTTGCTACTGGCTGCGGTAAAATTTTCAGAAGCACAGATTATTCTGTTCTTTTAATCAAAACAAAATAAAATTTTTATTTTATTATTTCAAAATTTTTATTACCTTAAGCTAATTATAAATAAAACGTTGATTTCTCTTCATTGAATCGCTCATGTAAAAACATGATGTTCTTCAAGCTTACGAAAATAATTCTTAATAATTTAGTAGAAGGTTGACGGTTTATGAAACAGCCCAGTTAATAAAAATGTGGAATGTTAAAACCCTGAACAATTCCCTGAAACGCATTCACTTTGGTTGTGAAGTTGTAAATCATATCTTTGATTGATACGTAATTTGTCATTAACCTCGAACTTTGACATTTAGCGATCAATCAAAGATAGGCGTGCTAATTTCAAAACATTAATAATTGCTCTTTTAAGCTACCCATTTTTTTTCAGTATATAACTCAGATTTACATACATTTTAATATAATATATTTTTATTTATATGTACTTAAACCTAAAAACCCTGGGAAACAGTTAAAAAGACAAAGTTAGCCAGATTACATTTTGTTAGCGTAAATGTTTCTTCAAAGCTGACTTGGATTTAGTGATCAAAATACATGTTTTTGTTAATCTTTTATTGAATCATTTCTTTAAACTAAAAGCGCTGTTTTTGTTTAGGTGTAGGTACTTATTGCGTGTAACAGTGTTTCGAAGATATACAAACATTCCATTATATGTATATTTCAAAAATTATCAAACTCAGACTCAAAGTCAGTATAGCATCCATCACCAAAACAACAAAGGATGGTTCTGGCTCACAATTAATTGATAACTATATCCACCTCTTTAGTGGTGTTCCGAAAGAAACTAGAGCGAAAAGAGGGGTCTCTTTATTGATTCACAAAAAGCTCAAATAGTATATTATTATATGAGCGATTATGACAGCCATTATTCACGAAGATGACGTTTGAGCCCACGAGCCGTCAGGCGAGTGGCACAAATCATCTGAGCGAATAATGGCCATAATCGCGAATGTAATACGATACTTTTTCTACACCTATTAAACAAATATATTAGACTCAAATTAGTCAAATTTGATAACTTTGTAAACAAGCAATATGACAACACTTGGGCGTGTCACGCGAGTCGATTGTCAGCCGCAGAAGGAGTTGATCGCGGGCGATTTAAAATATGATTGGATTAGCGAAATATTTATGTATTTGTGATTGGCCGAAATCATAATTCACTGCAGTGAATTATGAATCCATAATTCACTGCAGTGAATTATAGGTACTATTTTTCACAAAAAAATGCTAATAATTGCAATATAATTAAATAGGTGTAGAAAAAAGTGTATTACTAACTGACAATCTGACAATGCAGTAACGAACGCATTGTAATTGTAAACATAAATATGCACCCAATGATGATGAATTGGTAGCAGAAAAACATCTCTTTTATGAAACCCTCTGTATCTAACATTGGAAATAACAGAGAATTGGTCCTTCTTAGTGATTTTAATGCTCGTACTAGACGTAGCAATGATAGTAATATTGTTGGAGCTTTTGGAGAAGAACATCTAAATGACAGTGATTTATATGCGAACAAAATAAATTGAAAATCTCAAACAGTTATTTCCAACATAAGTTCACGTGGTTACAAAAAACCCGATAACTTACAACAATTATCGACTATGCCATAATCCGACAAAGTACCCATATGAAAACAACATTGTCAGAGCAAATAGGGCCCACAGGGGACCCTGTACAGATGAATATCTATTGAAAGCTACATTTTACATACCACCTAGACGAACACGGCAGAAAAATGAAAACGAGGAAAAGTTAGTAACGGCGGGCGATCAAAGGAATTTCACATCTAGTAGGCTATTTATTTTTTATGCAGGTCTTAGTTTAATCTTAAATATTTTGTTTAATGAACTGTCAAATTCAAATTATAGTGCGCTGCAGTACTCCAAGACGTACTCTGCACTTACAGCGCCTACCCTAATCTGAAATTTATTTGATCACCCGATATCACTCGATATCTACGAATAAAAAAAGCAAGGAAGTAGCATAACACCAACAATTTGCAATTTAGATGGTGTAGCAATATGGCGGATTTTAGAAGCTCATTGGCTGAGAACACTAAATACGTCAACTGTCAAAGTCAAAAACAGTAACAAACAGTTAGTCTACCAATAAAAATTCGTGCCGGATGGTGTTTCAATATGGCGTGTGTGACGTATTTCCGTTGCACTTGTAGTTATTCACCATGATACCTTAGTGTCCTTCCTGTTTCTTTTTATTCGTAGCTCTATATATATCTATCTTCTAAATATTTAATAATTTTCTGTACAAAATGGACTTTTGTTGCGTTATGTGTTTCGTCTAACTGAGTTTCATCTGTGTCTATAGAATGTAGTTAACTCCGATTTAATTTGATAATATATGTATTGGTAAAATAGCAGAGGCTGTCACATATGTCTCTCCGGACATTACTTCTGTAACTTGTTTTATCGGACTTAAAATATCTATAAGGTTTTTTAATATGTGAATTTCATATACCTCTAAAATCAAATTGTTGTATTTCCCTTTTGCGTATTCCTGCAGTAATGCCGTTAAAGCGAGACTCTGTTCTACTAAACGTTCTATAAGTGCATTAATGACCACCAACGGGTTTTGGAAAACGATGGAATTGCAGTGCGTGGTATTTTATACTGTTCCTGATATTTTTTTAGTTCTCGAGAAATATGCCAGCTATATGCAAATAAATTTTGAATACTCTTCACTTTTTGTAAAATGTCTTCTAAATCTTCTAATTCAAATGCCCTCGATACAGCTATGTTGATAGTGTGTCCAAAGCAACTGAGGCGGCATATTTTCATCAACTCACAACATTTTACCATATTGGAGCCAGAATCAGTAGTAAAAGCTACTATTTTACTAGTAGAAATCTCCCATTCTTTTAAAAAATCATCGATAACAGTTCTGATGTTTTCACCTGTGTGATCCTGGCTCATTTCCTTGCAATTTAAACAAACAGACTCCAGTTTCCAATTTATAATAAAATGGGCAGTCAGCGATAAAAATTGTGTATTCGAATTAGATGTCCACGCATCACTTGTAAAAGCTATGAATTCAGCTCTCATTACTCTATCTTTTATAATATTTTTAGTGTCCATATATATCTGAGGAATTCTACCCTCCCATAATGTCTTCCGAGAAGGTGCCTTATAACTGGGTTGCATAACATTGAGAAGATGGTTGAATCCTTCGTTCTCCACTATGCTGTACGGTTGCATGCCCACGGCTATGAAATATGCTAATGCTTTGTCGATTTTTGCAGACTGTTTTCTGTTTAAACTGTATACATCCATTGTAGGTTGAGTAGTTTTCATGTGCAAAAGGCTAGTTGATGGCAATGGCAACTGGGTAGACGTTGCCATTGGAAGAGCCGGCCTTCCACTAGATAGAGTTTCCACAACTTCTGAACTGCTGTCTAAGTCGATGGAAACATACGCTACTTCGAGAGGATGAGGAGATCTATACCAAATTAAAAATTAATTAATTTCGAATTACAGAATTTTTTGTTAAGAACAAATGAATGTTTAAGTTAATGACTTTTTTACAATGGCAGTAAGAAAACATTTAGCAAAACCAATAACTATAAAGCAGTTTGTATAAATTTAAATAAAACTCCTCTTCTTCGCCAGAGGTGTCTGTTGCTAGTAACTTGCTTTTTTGTAAATTTCCATACTTAATCGGATGAACGTGTTTTAAATGCGATTGAAGATTCGATGTATTGCCTTTGCTAAGTATTTATAATAAGTGTTCAATTTAAAATAATTGTGTTTTAAGTTTTAATATTGCGAAGTGTGTATTGAGGTAAGTGGATTTTTAAAGATTTACTATCAGGTTTTCTTTTTAATTAACCCTGGAACTTCGATAGGGACAGATTTTTTACACAGCAAACATTTGGCTTTATCTTGCTCTTTACGAAAATATTCCCAAACAAGGCTTCTTTTTGACATTTTGATGAATCTGTTACAATAAACACCACAAAATTACCACAGAATCTCAGTATTTAACTCACTTAGATTAGAAAAATTGTTAAAAAAATGAGGACCAACAAACTAACTGTTGAAATAATTAACAATACCGGGTTAGTATTTAATAAACTCACCGTTACCACAGTGGGTAGTATTCGGTGGGTAAAAATACCTAAATTACACAAAACGTGTTACCTACTGAAGTCGCAATTTTGAAATAAGTACGGCTTGTTTAAATTTTTTCTTATTTTCAGTATCAAACGAAGTCTTAGACGATAATGAAGAACAAAATTTGCGGTTGTGCTTATGTAGTTTTTACCTGAAAGAAAGAAAGTTCCCCTATTTATGGGTGAATAGATATTTCAAGAAAATGTGAATTCCCTTTCTATATTTTTCGAAACAGCAGCATTTTTGCAATTTATGCTTGCAAAGAGGCTCCCAAAAGAAAAGTGCATCCCCTTACTATATTTTTCAAAGCAGAAGTGTCGTTCGCCATTTTTTTGTATGCTATGCATAAAAAAGGAACTCACAGTCACAACAGAAAACTGATACGCCTATTGATATTTTTCAAAACAGAACCGTTGCTCTTTTGCTAAGAATAAAGGGGATTCCTCGATAGACAAGAAAATCCTGGGATTGCATTTTTTAAATCGCCTGTTATGAAGACTTGCGAGTCAAGGGATCCCCCAATATTATAAAATCCCATTTGTATTTGGTAGGTACGCTTTATACTCGAATTAAAGTTTAAAATTTTCTTTTTGAGATTTTGATTTAGAATTAAAAAAAAGTTATTGATATATCGATATAGCACTCGCACCAGCTAATTGTCCTTGCCATGAATAAAGTATTTTGTACTTATTAAATATCAAAATGTATTATTGTTTCGTCGTTGCTGGTTTTGCTTGCCCAGACCAGAACCCCTAACGATTTAAAAATTCTAATTAAACATCGATCAAAAATTTAGTAGGTATTTTGTAACTGCTCTAGGGCTGGGCGATATTAAAAAAATTATAGAAAATATCGATATCAAAAAAATATGGATAAAACCGATATATCTATAACTATCGATATATCGATATGTATCGATGTATCGATATTTTATCATTCCGATATCGTTATTCGATATATCGGTAAGTATCGATATGTCGTGCCCACTTGGTGAAAACGTTCATTTCATGAAAAGGATGTCCACTTCATAAAACGCATCCGCTTTTAGTGTAATATCTGTTGTTTTCACTATCAGCACAATATGTTTGTCCATTTCATGAAACGGAGTGTCGTTCTATGCTCTTACTGAAATTCGTTATAATTTCATCAAGTGGATGGGCGATTTAATCCTTTCATGTAATGTTCAACAACTGCATTTAATAAAACGGGATTCAGCAAGTTGCAACTGCACATGGGGTAATCAAAGGTTGATTTGGAAGTTTTAACTTACAGAAAACTACATCTAATTTCTTAAGTCCAAACGAATTTATTAATAAGTCAAAATGTGTTTTCTTACGAGAAGCTGTAACTCTAACATCTGAAGGGCAAGGATTTTTTAAATGTTCTTGCAAGTCATCTAAAACACAATGCACAGTACCAAGAGATGCGCTTGTTTCAAAATGAAAACCTGATGCAATAGTCGATGTCATGCGTCTCTGCCATGTGTGAACAAATAATATTGGCTTGGAGCCGTTTATTTTTGTTGCTTTCTCTATTTTAGGTTCATTATTACTTTATAGTCAGTAAGTGAGTTTAGTTCTTTATATAATATTTTTATTGTTTTAAAAGATCTTATTTTCCAGTTAAATAAAATGTATTTAGTTTGTTTCTATTAAAATCTGATATACCAACCATTGTGTTTACTATTTTATCCATTTCATTAAATGCAGTTGTTGAACATTACATGAAAAGATGAAATCGCCCATCCACTTGATGGTATTATAACGAATTTCAGTAAGAGCATAGAACGACACTCCGTTTCATGAAATGGACAAACATTTTGTGCTGATAGTGAAAACAACAGATATTGCACTAAGCGGATGCGTTTTATGAAGTGGACATCCTTTTCATGAAATTTTTTCCCGGCACTGGTCGTAACAGCCGTATTAGTTTACTAGTATGGTAGTATGTCTGTTCCCTCGAGTCTGTCTCCCCAAAACATTTTAACATTTTATAAATGAATTCTTCTATTTTGAGGCAGCTATAAAATTTTTCGAGTCCGGCCTAGTAGGGATGATTTACGATAGTTCTATTTAACCCGCATAATACACTACTAACCATAAAGACTTTTAGTGATTTTTTTAAATTAGCAATTAGCTTAAATTTAATGACGAATTTTTTATGTTAATATTTTTTAGCTTAATAGAATATTGGTATACTTTTCAATGCCTATAATACATAACACTTTTTCAATTATACCACAAAGCAGTTGTTTTTAATACTCAATTCAGTTGCTGTTCAAAATTTGTAAAAGTTCCGATTAAAAGAGCAACTGAACATTTAACAAAATTTTACATGTCTATATGAAACGTATGAACCTTGTTAAAAGATATATTTATTACTAAAATAAACATTAAGTGTTGTTAACGTGGAAACAAAAGTATCTATTTCTCCAATTTCTCGTTAAAAGAATAAATTGTAAAAGGCAGTGAAATTGAGTACCTAATTGTTTATGTTTATGTAACAATTATTACAGAATGTGAATTCCAAATCTGTACGGTTGGTTACAGAAAAATTATAGAATTTCTAAAAAGGGGAAATTTATGTATAATTAAGGTTGGATGTTAAATAACTGTACCTAGTCCTTTATTTACGAAAGGTACAAATAATTGTAGATTGTAGGTAACTAATAAATACATTTGAATACTGCTTCGTTATTTCTAAGAAGCAGCTTACTGTTTAACGGAAAGGCAACATAAAATTGACGTAGATATAATATTTAGGATTAAAATAAGTGTTACTATCATTCCCAATTGTATAAACACTAAACACCGTTAATGTAACTTTAAAAACAATTATGTTCGTTTTCAGGGGGCCAAATAAATCTATGTATTAACTTTAAAAAATAACATATTTTCCTTGCTATCTGAGTTAGGCAAGTTAATTATGTTAACTAAATTCGAAAATTAAAAAATAAAAGGTTCGATGTTAACACAACTTTCTCAAAAATTAATTCGATGTGTTAAATACCAATTTAAAAATTTCAAAAAACATAGTTGGCCAAATGCAAGCCCGGTTGAAAATTTGGAAAACTTAGTAAAGAAGATTTGTTAAGAATAAACTTTTACTTTACATAGAAAAATTTAGTCAATTTAAAAAAAAATGAAACTTTATTTGTTTACCAAAATTAAGTATTAAACCCTATTAAGGTTTTCTGATATGTTAATATGTAATTAGAATTGAGTGATAATTACCATGCATTCCACGTTTTTGGTTAAAAAAATTTATTTTTTGAATTGACCAATCGCCATAAAGGCATCAGGGGATTTGAGAAAGAAGAAGAAAAAGAAGAATTGGCCAAAATATTCATATAAAGTCGAAATGTTATTCTAAATAAATTTTCTTTGCCAAGTTTTTCCGAATTTTCAAAGGCATTTTTTTGTCACTTCTTTTGCGAAAATTTCAAATTTCCAACATACTTGATTACTAAATTCAAAATTTATTTTCGCTACATCAAATAATGAATGGCATGGTCATTTTACCAAACAACATATGTAATACGATTCAAAAAGTTTACTTGAAAAGCAAACTCACCGTATTTAAAAATTCAATAAAAAATGGTACCTATCTATTATGAGAAGTTTGGAATTATAATATTTCTAAACTAAAATAATTTTAGACAAATATATCACGTTTTCCGATTCCGGATATTTTGAAATAACTATAAATATTTTCGCACGTTAAAATTAATGAATCCATTAACCTAGTATTAGTATTGCAAGTAAAGATGAGTAAAACTAGAAGTCTTTCCCACTTGTTATATTTTATTATTATTTTTTTTTAAATATAAAAAATATATATAACAAGTGGGAAAGACTTCTAGTTTTACTCATCTTTACTTATTACCCAACCCACTATAAATATCCGCAATGGATGGTCTCATTAATTTTGGTTACTAGTATATTGCACTTATATATCGTTTCTTTTCAATTCAAAACTGTTATTAAATTAAGATTTTAAAATATTTAAAATTTAAATGCCTACCCAAGCCAACCGAACAAATTTTGAAATTCTTATTCCTTGAAATACCCACCGGTTTAACAGTTTTACAACTTAAGCGGCTTAGTTTCCCAAATAGATTTCTTCAAAATTGCCGCAAAATTTTAGTCATCATATTCAAATATGGACTATTCACAAATAATGACAAACGTCAGTCAGTAAGAGTTTTCTGTAAATCTGCTTATTTTTAAAGTTTTTTAAAGGTAATAATGTAATAAAACTAAACTGTCCTATTGTAACAGTTAGTATTATTAGTGCAAGTCAATCGCACACTCACACAAAATTGTGGTCCTGGACACCCTATTTTTAAACTTACAACATAACAGTTAGTATGTCCACGGATTGAGTTACAAAGAGGTACGATTACAAAAAATTTATTAAATTCATTAAGAAAAGTTTTTCGTAATGTAAAATCATCGATCCATGCAAAATTTCAGAAATATCGGCTTACTTGAAATCATGTCTGCTTATTGTTAGACTTAATCAGTTTACAAACGTTTAATTTCAAATTTTATTTACAAAAAATTATAAAAAAAACTATTTATTTAAATAAACCACCTCCTAAATTAGCGATGATGTGAATTTGAAAATAAACATCGCCTACTCAAGATTTTCACGATTTTTAATAAAACAGTCCAAAATTTCGAGATAAATGTGAATAAAAAAAGTAGGTACTGTAATAATGGTAATAGTTAGCACAAAAATGAAAACTGCTTTAGGGACCCGAAAACAACAAGACAACTTCATCAAGAGTGACTCTTTCTGAAAAATTGAAAATAAAAAATGTTTTCTCTTTGTAACTCAATCCGTGGACATATTGTATAATAGCAATTAAGTATTAGGCTCTTTTAAATAACTGAAATTTGTATAAAATATTTTATTACAAAACAGCTCCTTGCCTAAAATATTTAAAAAAAGAACAATCTGAATTATACAGTTATAACAGAAAAATGAATAAGTCCAATTTTTAAGGCATCATTTTTGGTATATAGAATAAAGAAATACTTAAATTAAGACTTAAAAAAACTGTAGGTATTAAAATGTTTTACACCTTTAACTTTATCACGATATTTCCATGTTTCAGTAAAAAAAAAATGAAAAGGCTTTCGCTCCTGCTGTAGAAGTCTGCATAAAAATGACAATATTTAAGGCAGTTTTGAACAGTTATTAAAAATGGTCGATAGCTGAAACGTCTTTACAGTTATTAAATAATCCCTCCATGCGATTATTTTTTATATAATTAAAAGCAATTCTCTGAAACTAATGAAATAGGCTGAAACAATTTTACCGTTTTATTCAGTTATTTTCAAGTTAATCAAGGTAAGTGTTGGGACTAATAGTTAGATATCTTGATTATGTAGTAAGCTACGCTGTGAAATTTTCTTAATTAGTTCTAATTATTAAGATATATGATAATAATTAAATTGAAAATAGGCAACACACCTTTCATTTGCTTTTGTAGAACATCACTTTCAAAATAAATAAAATACCAGTCATGTAAGTAGCAAGAGATTATTTTGAAATACCTGAAGCATTAGACTGCCAATGAGTGTTCTGTGAACAGTATTATGTAAATTTTTAAGTAAAACTGTAGTTTCAAGAACTCTGAAAACTAACCAGTTGTTGTAATTAATGAATCTAATAAAAAAAATTAATAGGTAACTGAAGCAGTAGCAATTATTAACAAAAAAATAAAATAAAGTATGTATAGCTCAAAAATGTTCATTGTTTTTAGGTTGAAGTTTAGTCAGTAACGAAAGCTATTGTTTTATTAATTGCTATAATTAATTAGTAATTTATTAATAAATGCATTTTTTAATTATTAAACTAGAAGAAAGATACAAAAGAATATTTATTCACACATATTTATTTTTATAAAGCCACTATAAATCTTTACATTTTATGTCCCGAATGGGCATAGTTATTCCTAGCTTGCCGAGAATCAACAATTTCTGGCAATAACGCAAATAAATAGAATTTAACTAATTTTTCCTGCATGTTTTCAAGCCAGAAATTATGATCGTATTTAATTTTTTCGATATGTAGGTCTTTATTTGTATATGTTATGGACAAAGTGATTAATAGGGCATTATTCATAATGACTGGTCAATGTGATAAATTCGGACCAAGTGATTAATAGTCATTATTTATAATGACTGGTCAATGTGATCAATCTGGGCAGTATTAATAATGACCGGTCAATGTGAATAATGTACTTTTATTTCAAACAGAAACTGTTGTTCCTCTACCTCTAACCTCCAATAAACACCTCTACTGTGTTGGCAGAGGCATTTATTGGAGGTTAGACGTAGAGGAAGAACAGTTCTTTTTTTAAATAAAAGAACATTAATCACATTGACCGGTCATTATTAATAATGACTGATCAGTGTGATAAACCCGGTCAGTATTAATAATGACCGGTCATTATTCATAATGACCGGGCATTATGCATATTGACCGGTCATTATTAATACTGTCCGGATTTATCACATTGACCAGTCATTATGAATAATGACCTATTAATCACTTGGTCCATAACATATACACTACAAAATAACAATATTGTTTTCGTGCTACATGCATTTGCCCCTGAACCTGATACATGTAATTGTGATTTCTCTTTAATTTAATTACAACACCATTGTCTGTATTCACTTTTTCACAATAATTAATAATTTTTTGTTCTACGGATTCTTCTATTCCATGTTTTCTTGCCGAAAATGGACACTTAATTTCAAGAATGGAATCATCACCTACAAATCCATCAGGTGATGCGCCGATGAAGGGATATTCTTGATCTATAAAAAGGCCAGAATCTGTAACACCTAACTTTATTGCTCTGATAAATGCTTGCCGCGCTTCAAGTTCTTTTATAATCCCGTGCTCTAAGGATTTTGATTTGATAGGCAGTTTGTTTGACATGTTTTTCACTAAATTTTTAGTGTTAGTATTTTGCCGCATTTTGCAAACTAACCCAAAATTACTAGCTGTTAATCTTGTGGATCTTTCTTTTTGCCAGGATTTGAATGTTGGCCTATGGTATTTTTTAATACTTCCTGGTGATTAATATTAGCCAGTTCCATTAAAAATTTATTTTGATCCACAGCAAGTTCGTATTCATTTTTATCACTTACGAAGTCCAACACAGCACCGTAATCACCATCTTCATTAAAAACCGATCTCTTTCTTTTTGAAGTTTTATTAATTCTTTTCCTCAATTTTTCTGAAAACTCCTTTGTATATGACCCTACATTACCTCCACTAATCTGCTCCTGTACGATATCTACAAAATAGCCGCTATTATTAAAACTTATAGCAACCTCCTTGCATCTTGTTTCATAAGAACCACGTTTGCAAAAATTTATTCGTTTCCCTCCCACTAATTTATTAACAACGGAATTATAATTTTCCACACTGTTGTTATCTACGTCATACAGTAAGCTTGCAGAATTATTGGCAACACGCATCAGCGCACTTTGAAATTCTTCGAAAATTGGACAGTCTCTGAATTTTGTATAAATATTAAATTCCCAGAGTTTTGGTCCTTTGCAAAAATATTTATTCTGGCCATTTTCTTTACAGTGTTCGTGATCTCCAAAAATATGTCGAGGGCCGTAGATTATATCTCGCTTTAAATTTTCAATTTGTTTTGCTAGGGAAACATTTTCTTGTTTTCTCTGTTTGACATCACCTTTTAGTATGTTGCTCCCAATAAACGATTTAATATTTGCGTCTACTTTAGGCCGCCTAGTAAGTTCTTTTACCTTTTGACAAAAATTTCTCAGTATGTGGTTTCTATAATCGATTTTTTGAATGTGGTAGTTTGGCCCGTATAGTTTGCTTTCTTGTATTTTTTTTGTACACGCTACTGTCGCCGTCCCCTATGAGATATTTGTATCTTAAATTGTGCATGGTTATCGATTGTTTAAAACCATCTAAAATAATAGCAGGTTCCATGGATGTAGATGTGCCTATGCAATTTTTATGACACTTGTGTACAGGGGTTTCTTTGTCACTACATTTATATTTTTCACAAAAACTACAATGCCTACTTGTTTTTTACATTCATATACAGAACTTTTTTAGTCCTAACACCGATTATAGCTGCTACACCAGATAATGCGTTATAATTAGTTCTGTAGGATCTCTTTGCCCAGGCTCCATCGACGATAACTGTAGTAAAAGGAATACCATCTGCAACCAAATCTCCAGCTTCCACCGCTAATCGTGATTCTTCAGCACCTGGTGCTAACATTTCAGTCCAGTTAACTTCGTGTATTGTTTCTTCTACTTTACTTTGAGACTTCAGATATTTTTTCGATGACATAACTGGTATATTGATAGAAGAAAAAAGTTCACTTAGTTGACTATAACCAATACCTATGGAAACCGCACCACACACAGCAAATTTATTGATATCCTTGGCAGTTTCACATCCTGTACAGATAGTTTGTTTTTTGTTGTACATATCACACACAAAAGTTAATGTACTTCTCAGGCCTATTCTTCTTTCAGAAACCAAGTTCATGTTAAAAAAACTGCAACCAAATCCTTCGTGATTCAACGATTTCAGTGCTTGTGAAAACGGAACCAAATCAACAACCCGTCGACCACTAATAATTTCGGGTTTTTCAATATTATTAGTTTCCATTTCTACGTATAAATCGGGCAGTTCTTCTGAATATTGCGTGCCAGTATCCATAAATGTATCATCATGTTGTGAGGTAGCGTTATTTGATGGTAAACTTGGGTGTACAGAATGCCTAAAGCATTATTAATTAATTAGTATTATTAAAAATTAGGTAATTATATGGGTTGTTTGATGTAACCCGTCTAAATCTACTATATATAAATATCTTTTAATCTTACCTCTCTAGTCTGTAACGACTGATTGCTTTTAAAAAATTTTTTCTGCTTTTTCTTCGAGCTGAGCAGGTTAAATTTCTTTTGGTGTGTAAACCCATTTTCGGAGTAACACTAATATTCAAACTTTTTAATGAAATAAAAACGTACGTGATAGATATATTCTATTTAACAAGATTAAATTAAATGTGTAAACTAAGCAGCTAATTGAAACTAATATCTAAATTGTACACTCCTAAATATGAATTTTAAAGCACTTGGTAACAACCGTTTGCAAATGAACAAGTCGAGCACTAACTTGAAAATGGCCAATTTTGCTTCTAAAAATCGAAACACCAAATTTTAAACAGAAATTTACTTAGATACTACAAAGTTCAAAAATTTTAACACTAAGTGGGATTAGGATTAATGTTTCCTTCAAGGCACTGCCAGGGTTTACAAAGGACTAAAATAAATTAACATCTCCTTGTTCGTTTAACAAAATATTTGTAAAGCCCTAATGCTAATGTGGTCCTTTAGTCATTTAAAACCTTTTAGGAAAATCTGCTGTAGTTTAAAATTTCCAGAATGTAATCAATTGGTTTTGGTAAGCGCATATTAAAAAAAAAATTAATTTCTTTAGAAATGTTATGCATTTTTAAAGCTTTAACAACAAATAAGATACCTGCTTCTACCTGCATACTTACTTAAAATTGTAGAAAAAAATTGCATTTCTTGCAACCAGGCATTTTTTTCCTACTCATTGAAAATATTTGTGGAACGTTTAAATCCCCTGTCAAAGAGGATAACTTCTGATGTTATCTCTTAGGGATTACAAGTACAACAAGTGACCCAGCACTTTAATATAACGGTTTTGAAGTTAGATAACTTAGGTTGCAGAAACTGGAAATTTATTTTAAGGAACGTAGAACCTTAAGTATCTCAAACTGAAAAGACTTTTTGAAAGCTGCGATAAATCTATTTATAATTTTGCTTCTTGATTAACATAATAACTTAATTCTTGAACGGTCATTTTATAAAATCTTTAAAAATTAAATTTGTAACTATCTTAAAACAACAATGTAGGATTCTATATCGTAAATCTTTATTTTTTAATCGTTATCCGTTCGTTAATTGGTTCCCAAGTTTTAACATATTTTGCCAAATCCTTTCTTATTTCCAGAGACTGGAAAATATGCACCAAAAATCAGAAAATATGTATACAAATATTCACTGAAAATTACTAAAATATGCACAATTATATGCAAAATAAAATTGTCAAATTGTCATTAATCAATGATTTCGCCCATGTGAAATAAATATTCTTATTTGTTTATTTACCTTTTTTTATTATAAATAAAAATCAAACATATTTTTTAGACATCAAAATAATGGCACGTAAAACTGTACAATATAGACTTAATTACTTCTTAATCATTAAATTACATCAAGAGTACCTATTAGATGAATAAATAACCAAATATTTTTCAATATTTTCCATTGTTAAATTATGTCTGCAGTCATTAAACATGTGTTTGTACATAGAAAATGTACACACGAGGTAATAGGTGCGTACTTGAAATGATCTATAAATTGGGGATCTATATTAAGTAGAGCTTCATTAAAATGAAAACCACTCAAAACCCTGTTAATTGCGTTTAATTTTGTAAACTCTTCATTTTTATTTAAAACAAAGTTCAACTTTTCATTTATTCTTTGCCTACGGGGCCACTGCTTATTTTGTTTTTTAACGTCCCAACTATCTGAATACTTTTTTCTAAAGATAGTTTCCTGTCTTGAAATTTTTCTATTGCAAATGCAATGCAGGCAAAGGTTGATTTGATTTGTTAGCTGATTTACAACAGGCGGTTTCTTAAAACTATCTTTAGATTTGTCAATTGCGATTGAACTATCCGAATCAAATTCTGAAATTACATTTTTAATACCATTAAAATGGGCGGCTACAAATATTACACAATTCAGTGTACAGTGTACAGTGGGTTACCTATTTGAGTTTATTATAAAAGTATACATAGGGGATATGTATACTAAAAAGAAAAATTCCCTGTATGTTCCAGTCTCTGCTTATTACTATCGATACTCCTTAGCTCTAGCGTTTTTCTGAACTCCACCCCATACGTATAGGACGTCATATTTATATTCCTCATCCGTTCCTTTTTTTTGTCTCGGTAACGATTGTTACATCTAATTTGTTTTTCTCTGCCTCGTGAAATACTTCAACTTCCTTTGTTCTGATGCCTTATATTTTCCATATACCTAATTTCAGCGTTCGTTTTCGAAGCCATTGTCGGTTTTTCCGAAATCACTTTGGTTCTCTTGGCTGACTGGTGTATTTGGCATTTCTTATCCCAAAAGCAGATTTGCCCCCTCCGTATCCAATGGGGCTCCGTCATTGGAAGTGTAGATTTCCACTCAGAGATTGTTTCTACTAAACGAATTTTTTTGTTTTGCTTATTATTCAGTTTTACGTGGGCTAGGTTGCTATCTTAGCGCCACAGCCCTCCACCTTTACCCAGGCTTGGAACCGGCTACTACAGCGACAAAGCTACTCAATTCACCTCACCACTGCCGCAGGCGGAGCGAATAATGACGACGCAACAATTATTGAGAATGATAAATTTTATGAATGCCTGGAATAAACAATAGAGAGAACGAAGAAGTAACTGGTAGTAATCGGAGACTTAAATGAAAAAATAAAAGGAAAACACGGAGATAATTGGAAGATATGGAGATGATGAGCAGAATGACAATGGAGAAAGAATACTCCAACTATGTGACCAACTATTCTACATTTTAAATTTAAGCATAAAAAGGTACATAACTACTTATACATTGAAACAGCGAACTAGAGATCTTAGGTCGATAGTAGACCTGATTACAGTGAAACAACAACGAACCTGTATAGTGAGAATTGTGAGAGCCTCCTGAGGTCTAGAATGTGGTGCAGATCATAAGATGACAAAAACACAAATTATATGTCCTAAGAAGAAGAAAAAACAGAAACGGGAGAACAAATACTAGAAAACCATAGATTTAAGATACACCTGTTACAAGAAGAGAGTGTACAAATATTATATAAGAAAAAAATAAACAAGTAGGTATCTAAAAATATACGAAGAAAGCACGATCGAAGATAAGAATAAACACGTAAAGAAAATTATAATAAAAACGGCAGAAGAAGCTCTGGGGACAAAAAAACCAAATAAACGTAACTCCACTAATGTTAAGATTAGACGAAAACCCTCGAAAATTTGATAGAGGAAAAAAAGCAGGCACACGTATTAATAGTATATTATAGACCAAGGTAGAGAAGACATTTTTCTCAGCCGAGCATGGAGGGAAATAAGTTGTGAGGCTGAGAAAAGTCTTCTCTACCGTGGTTTATATACTATTTTTTTCACTACTAGCACCTTTATTCCTTTTTTCTACACCTATTTAATTATATTGCAATTATTAGCATTTTTTTTGTGAAAAATAGTACCTATAATTCACTGCAGTGAATTATGGATTCATAATTCACTGCAGTGAATTATGATTTCGGCCAATCACAAATACATAAATATTTCGCTAATCCAATCATATTTTAAATCGCCCGCGATCAACTCCTTCTGCGGCTGACAATCGACTCGCGTGACACGCCCAAGTGTGTTGTCATATTGCTTGTTTACAAAGTTATCAAATTTGACTAATTTGAGTCTAATATATTTGTTTAATAGGTGTAGAAAAAGTATCGTATTACATTCGCGATTATGGCCATTATTCGCTCAGATGATTTGTGCCACTCGCCTGACGGCTCGTGGGCTCAAACGTCATCTTCGTGAATAATGGCTGTCATAATCGCTCATATAATAATATACTATTAATTAATCATTTTTACATAAATAAAAAATAAAATGACAGATGCGTATATTTATTTCTAAATATCCACAAAAATCAAATAGCCTTGCTTGAAAACAAGGGGAGAGGTTAATTTCAATTGACATTTGGGTAAAACATATTTAAAATAGGCACCTGAGCGCAGAGCAATTGTTTCTATTATTAACCAGTAGTCAATAATAAAAAATTATTGACCACTAGGAGAGAAAATCGCCTTCTGGGCTCGAAAATAAGGTCAATAATGACATCTTCTAATACTAGTAGTGAAAAAAAGTATTTAAGTACAAACAAATAGGAAGGCAGAGAAGCATACAATATACTGAAAAGAAACGTTAAAAAAGAAGCAAGGAAGGAAAAAGATAGGTAATGGGATCAGAAATGTAGCGAGATAGAAAATTGCAGAAGCCTGGAAATTTATCAAAAGAATGCGACAGAAACACAAACCCAGGTCAAAAACAAAACCTATTACGAGAGATAAATGGAAAAAAACATTATGAAAATCTGTTGCAAGAAGATAGACAAGAATAACATAATCTAAAGTAAGCTAAGATAGACAGCAATGAAGAACCGCTAAAGATTGAAGAAAAGGAAGTTAAAGAAGCTATTATGACGTCCAAAAATGAGAAAGCTCTAGGTCCGGGTATGATAAGAATAGAGCGTATTAAGTATGGAGCAGAAAAGGTAATTAAACTATTAACGGAAATGTTTAATCAAATACTAGAAGGAGAAAACCCCACAGAAGAATGGAAACCAGCATATAAATTATATGCTCGATCTATAAAAAAGGGATAATACACAATGCCAAAATTATAGAGGTTTAAGGGTGGGTTTTAGTTAAAATATTTTTCATTTTTAAATATTTTGGGTTGCCTGACTTAAAAACAGTCACGAAAAGATTTGATCTTCTAGTATTGCTTCTACCTAACAAAACTTCAAAATTCAGTATAAGTATTTGCGAATACCGATTTTTAATCTATTAAACCTCTTTGTAAACATTGAAAATGTTGAACAGAGACCGTGAATGTTGGGTTGCCTATATTCAATCAATATTTAAAAAATTATAAGCATTTTTTTCTAAGTCAGATTACGCCAAAATTATACAAATTTGCACAAGGGTCGATACAAGCATAGGAAGATAATATTAAAACCCACCCCGCGACATGCAAAAATCAATACATTGTTGATGGATGTCTTGTGTGAGTCCCTTTTCGTAAGTTTTACATAATAGGTTATGATTTAATTATTATATTAAAATTGGTCGTTCTGGCCTTGTTGCGTATGAAGGAAAGGTCTAAAAATTTTAATTCATACCCGTCCTTCTTTTCGGCTGTCATTATTTAACCGTACAAACATGCTACTAAAATCTACCCTTAAGTACGAGGAGAGTTCAAATTTAAACCGCAATTGTGCTATAAAAATTTATTGATCTACAAAATTTACAAAAAAAAAATAACAACTAATGTTCAACATATTCCCCCTCTAATTCTAAACAATGCTTCCATCTTTCTGGCAACTTCATTATGCCCTTATAATAGAATTCTTCTGATTGAGTGCGAAACCAATTTTGCACGAACTGTTGAACTTCATCATTCGTTCGAAAACGTTGACCTCCTAATGCTTCTTTCAAGGGCCCAAATACATGAAAATCGCAAGGCGACAAATCTGGGCTATATGGAGGGTGTGGCAGTACGTCCCACTGTAATTTTTCAAGGGTATTCCTAGTTAAAATGGCTGTGTGATGCCGCGCGTTGTCAGGAAGAAGTCTTATGCCTCTGATCGATTTTGTTCTTCTTTTTGACTTGTATGCCGGTTTAACTTTCTCTGTTAATAAGCTAGTGTAATAAGCGACATTGATAATTCGCCCTTCTTTCAAAAAATCCGCGCATATTATAATCCCTTTAATATCCCAAAACACACTAACCACAACTTTTCCAGCAGATGCTGTTGTTTTTGCTTTTTTCAGCGGAGGAGAATTTTTGTGTTTTCACTGGTTACTTGATCGCTTCGTCTCTGGAGTGAAATGGCGTGCCCATGATTCATCACAGGTCACTATGGAGTTCATAAATTCTTGTCCTTCTCTTTCAAAACGACTGAGAAGCTCAGTGCAAATTTCAACTCGTTGTCTTTGTTGTTCAGGAGAGAGCAAACGTGGAACCCAACGAGCACAGACTTTTCTATAGCCTAATTCTTGATGAATGATTGTTTCAATGCTAACGACACTTATTCCAACAATTTTTGATATTTCTCGAACAGAAACACGTCGATTACCTTTAATAACCTGATCAACTCTGTGTATGTTTTCTTTGGTAACAGAAGTTCGCTGGTGTCGCGGATGAGAAAGATTCTGGACTGCAGTGCGGCCTTCCTTGAATGTTTTACATTTACACTATTCGTAGACTTGCCGTTTTGAAAGAGTATTCTCCCCAAATTGCGCTTTAAGTTTTGAAAAAATTTCGATTGATTTGGCTCTTCATTTACTAAAAATTTTATAATTATTCTTTGTGCAACGGAACTGTGCACTTCTTGTTCAGACATCTACATAAAACATACTGAAACAAACAAAATGTGACACAAGGCTACTAAATGGCCTTATAGATTTGCTGAAATAGGGATTTCATTTTATTTCAATTTATAGTCATGGCAACAAAATTGAGGTTTAAATTTGAACTCACCTCGTATAATCAAGGCCCGCTGAATTAAATATTACATATTAAGGCCTTACCACTTCATTTAGCCAAGACGCAATTTAGAAACAGCGGTGGCGCCAATTGTAGTGAACTATACATTTCTCCATTAAAAAATGTATAGTTTACCCCAAATGGCGCCACCGTTGTTTCTAATTTCGTCTTGGCTAAATGAAGTGGTAAGGCCTTATATGCAATATTAATTTAGCGGACCTTGGTATAATAAACTCCATAGGAAGAATATTTAGTAAAGTTTTGAAGAACAAAATAGAACAGATCATAAAGACAAAAATATCCAAAGACCAAGCAGGTTTCTCTTCTGGAAAAAGTGGCATCGACAATATTTTCTCTCTACAACAAATTATAGAAAAATATAAAAATAAAAATAAGAAAGTACACCTAGTTTTCGTAGACTTAGAAAAGGCCTACGACACAGTAACGAAGAATCGACTATGGGAGGCTTTAGAAGACAAGAATATACCACAAGAACTTACGTATTGTGTACGTAGATTATACATAGATAATAAGGCACAAATGAAAATGGGGAAAATAATATATCCAAAAAAGTTTCATAGTCACAAAAGGACTTAAACAGGGCTGTGGACTATCCCCTGCATTGTTTAAGATTTGTACGAAAAGGCTTTAAACAATTGGAATCGAAAGTGTCGAGGAATGGGGATTGATATAGGAGAACAAACGATTCACTCACTTTTGTTTGCGGACGATCAGGTCGTAATTACCTAAGACCTAGAAGAAGCACAGTACATAACAAGAAAACTTATATGTAGAGGAGTTTAACAGCTGAGGGTTAAAAGTTAACCTTCAAAAGACGCAATATATGACCAAAAGAGGAGTACCTGTTGAACTAGCTCTAGATGACAACATAAGTATTGAAAACTGCCAGAAGTTTAAATATTTGAGAACCTCATTAGATAGCTTGGGTAACTGCTCAACTGATACTAAAACAAAAATGGTGCAAGCACGCTAAGCAATAGGAAGTATGGACGGAATTCTATGTAGTAGAGATGTAAGCATAAACACAAAGAAAAGGTTGTATTCCGCAATAGTAGAGAGCATCTTAACCTATGGTTGCAATACGTGGATGCGCAATCAAAAAGGGAAACAAGTGTTGCTGTCCACCGAAATTGACTTTTGGAGAAGCTCAGCTCAAACTTCTAGAATACAGAGAGTTAGAAACGAGGAAATAAGAAATAGAGTAGGTAGTGGAGAATAAAATATTAAAATGATATGGTCATGTACTGAGGATGTAAGTGGAGTAGTGGCCGAAGAGTGTTATAAATTGGTCGCCGGGGAGTAGGAGGAGGAGAAGAAGATCTGAATTGAAATGGAAAACTGAAGTGAGAAAAGTTTTGCATCATAAAAATCTACCATCAATAGATGCCGAGGACTGAAATTTATGGAGACTTTGCACCAGCAACCGATGAATCATTGGAAGGCTGATATACAGGGTGTCTGATTTTTCATTAGCCAGCTTATATCTCGTTTATTATTAGAACTACAAGAAAAAGTCAGAGGAAATAGTTTTTTAGTAGTAATTCTTCTATAAAATGACATAATTAATTATTTTTCATGGCCTACTGTTTTTCAGGAAAAATGTATAACTTTGATTTTTTAAATGGAACACCCTGTATATTTATTCGCTAATGGATCGAGGGTTAAATTCTCTTTTCAAAAATGTATCACATGACATTGAATAAAGAGAGAAAAAGATTCAGAAACGTTTAAATGAGGCAACCCACGGAGTATTGGGAATGCGACTTGTAAACAAAAATAATTAAACCACAAATAAACTCAAATAAATCCTATAAAGAGATTAGAGAAAGGTTCCAGTTAAAGAGAAAGGTCTATCTAAACTATAAACGAACAGCAGAGGCATATAAAGAATAGGAAAAAAGTCCAAAAGGAACAGCCTTCCGTATAAAACAAATCAAAGAGGAATATTGGAAAAGATTCTGAAACCAATTAAAAAGAGATATTGACGTCTTATAAAAGCAAATACATATAGCGAATTATTAGAACACAGTGCAAACAGGTTAATGAATTAAAAGAAATTACTTAAATGAAATAGGAACCGTGGATTAATTATCTAACAGAATTGTTTAAAGAAAATAATGATAAAAGAGAAATGAATATACCTGAAATAACTGTCAATGAACAATGATAATGTAAATATAGAGGAGAGAGAACGAAGAAATAGAAACTACAAGAAGAAGGAGCAAAGCATAGGCAGCTTTTGGAAGATTGAGTTTAATTTTGAGGAACAAAAAAATAACCATTCAATATAGCATTGAAAGACAGAAGAACGAATGAGAGGGTTAGATACATTGCTAGTCGTTCGAGTCGGGAGCCTTTATGACACGAATACAGATAATACAAGTACATATGGAAAAGTTCTTGATATCCAAAAAACATTGTTTTATGATAAACGAGCAATACCCCGAAAATAAATTTACCTCGGTTCTTAATAAGGAAATTAGCGCAAAACATAATTTAGACCACTTAGAATTAATATTTAGGGCAGTGATTCTCAATCACTGTACCGCGCGTGTGTGCCGCGAAACGTTTCTACGTGTTCCGCCAAATTTTATAGACTTAATGTAATTAAATAAGCTACTAAGCAATAAAAAAGCAATCCCGTCTATTTGAACTAAAGAAAGAATTGTTGATTTTTTTTAACAACAAAAAAGTGATTTTTGTGAGTTTTTTAAGGATGAAATTTGGTGTGCCAAATTAGCATATTATCTATCAGATATGTTTAATTTACTTAATGGTCTTAACTCAAGTATGTAGGGACCAAATGAAAATATTTTACCTTCCACCGACAAATTACTAGCGTTTCAAAAAAACTGTCGTTTTGGAGCAACAAAGCAAAAGAAGGAAACTTACAAAAATTTGAATCTATTCCAAAAAATTTTTATATGAAAATTGAGCCAACAGTTATTGAGCATTTGACTTTGTTGGAACAAAATTTAATATACATATAGAGAAATTTGATTGGGTAAGAAATCCATTTTTAATGAGCGATACGTCAATTTTTGAATTAACACTGAATGAAGAGGAAGAACTTACTTCTATCTCGAGCGACAGAAACTTGAAAATAAAATATTCTGAAATATCACTAAATTCTTTTTGGATTTCTCTTCAAGAAGATTTTCCAACCATATCAAGAAAATCATTAATCATCTTATTACAGTTTTCAACATCTTATTTGTGCGAATTTGGATTTTCTGCATTAACTAATATAAAATCTAATAAAAGATCAAGACTTGGAAATGTTGAACATGGCATGAGAGTTGCTTCATCCCTTTTGCGTCCAAATATAAAAGAAAGTATTCAGAAGCATCAAGCACATATTTCTCATTGACATAAAAGCCGCTTGTATTATTAATATTACGTATATGATTGTATTTATGATACTTTTGTTTATTATTTCATGATAATTTATTATTTTATATTTGTTTTATAGTATGTTTGTGTATAGCCAATTTTTGTAGACCTATTAATTAATAAAAATTAATAAGGTGTACCTATCATTAGCCTTACTTACAATATTTTAGTGTGCCGTCAAACTTATAAATATTTAAAAGTGTTCCGCGAGAAAAAAAAGATTGAGAAACACTGATTTAGGGATTAAAATTTATCAGCTTCTTCCTATTGTTGGTGTCCACGCGTTAACACATTTTTGCTAGAATTGAATGAATTTGAAGCAGCTAAAAAACAATGTTTTTATATTTCAATCAAGTCAGTTTAAATTATTTAACATACAAGAATTGAGTTTTATAGACTTCCAATTACCGGAATATTTTCAAACTTCCTTAGCACATGCAGTTCGGTACGCTCAGGGGCGGATGGGCAAGATAAATCTGACCAGGAAAAAATGAGTAGGCGGCCCGGGGGGGGGGGGGGGGGCGAAAGCGCCGCAGACAAAATTTTTGAAAATTGTCAAGGTCACGCATTCTCCTGGCACGTTAGAATTTCAATGAAATATTCATTTAAACAAAAATATAGACTTTTCACGAGGATCATTTTCGGAATAATGACCACGAATACTTACTCGGTGAGTGGATTTATAGGAAAATCCAGGTGCCTACTTACCATTTCATTTTACTTTAAAAAACAATTTATAATAAAGAAAAAGCAGGAACAAAGAAAAACTAACAAAAAGTCAATACATTAATGCCTCCTTCATCAGTTTGGTTGTTTGGCCCAAACGATTGATGATTTCCTCGTTTTTGATATTGTGCAGAATGTCATTCTCAATATTCATCAACATAAATGACTCGAGTCTATTATCAGACATGGTATTCCTCAATCTAGTTTTAATGAATTTTAAAGTCGAAAATGACCGCTCACAAGCTACCTGTGAAATCGGCAAGGAAAGAATATATTGATACGCGAGCACCAGTGTGGAATACGCTCCTTTATATAGGTTATACTTCAAAATTGCACTCTAACAACATATTACGCAGTTTTGAGCTTTTTTGACTCAGTGCACGCTTTGGATTTTTTTGGGCTTCCTTCATCTTCCTTCGTGTTTAGTTGTTCTTCAGAAGAGACGTCTGCATCTGAATCTTCGTCATTAAATCCGGCATAATTTGTTTTGAAAGAATCTTGGATTGTTAATTTCATAGTCTTCCAGTTTCCTGCAAAACTTGTCAGCTCTTCCTTTAATTTTGCAGGGGTTGCAGAAGAGTCAAATTTGATCAATTTTTCTGACAGTATTTTCAAAGAGTTCTCTGGTAGCTCACCTTTGGCGATTTCTTCAAAATTATTTGGGCTCAGAACGCTCAAATCCTTACATAATTCAGCGTTGTTTACGAATCTTTTGCTGACAGATTCTATTGCAGTATCCATAATGACGTTGAAGAAGCCAATCCTAAATTTATCTTTCGGACTCTCTGGCATTTCATCAGAGGCTTTCTCATCAAAAAATCTCTTCTTCCTTTTTGACCGCGTGTTTTCAAAAACGAGTTTAGCCCAATTTATAAATTTATCTGTAGATAAGAAGCTTCGATTTCTGTCATATTCCTTTGAAGTTTTATTAAATTACTCAAAGAGTTGTCAACCATGGAGTTACATTTCAACAAATCTAATCCTGCAGTCTGCACGTACCTTGATAGAGGGCCAGTTATTGAGAACAATTTAAGGAATATCTGCGCAATCAGGATATTTTCATATTTCAGTAATTGCCCCTTGTAATTGGCAGCTGTCGCTCTTGCGTTGGGTTTGATTTTTGTTGTATTTTCTATCGTATTAAGAACATCGATAAGGTCCACATACAATGCCTTATCGGGTTCATTAAAATTACCAAAAAGTCTTTTGACCACCATCGAGTTTCTCCTATCAATTGGAGCTTCTTCGCTTTAGGATTGTTGCCAATGTCCAAGCAGTAGCCCATTCGTTGATGTGATTCTTTGAAAAACACGGCTATACAGTTCAGTAACGAAAAAAACGAGGATGCTTTTTTATGTAAGGATTATAATTGCGTAGCGGCGGCCGGCGATTCGCGCTAAAATAAAACAGGTGTTCTGCAACATAATATTCCGTCGGGGCCGCAGTTTTATATATTTACCGTTTTTTTTCTAATATTATTTTTTCTTCGTAAATGTGTTCTAAGATCTAAGAATCTCTTAGCATTCTTAACAAAAATTAAATTAAATTACACAGTACACAGATATATTTAATTGGTAAATTTAGGGCCCACGGCCCACGGCCCACCGGGAAATTTCCCGGTATCCCGGTGGGCCCATCCGCCCCTGGGTACGCTGCATAAGATAATATTTTTTTTTTTTACGAAGATCAGCCAAAAATATCCAGACACTTTGGAGGAATTGTGTTTTGCTTTATAAATCTTTGATGTGGTCATTCCATGTAAAGTTGTGTGATATAGGCATAGAGAGAGAGAAAACCCTTAGTATGGCAAGCTCCGTGTACCTACATGTAATCTGCATTGTGCCTAATCCTTCTCGTAAACATTTAAAGTGTCAATCACCCTAAAATATTGTAAAAACGCCTTTTAACTAAATTTCTCTTATTGTATTTTGATTTATAAAAACTATTTATATTCGTTCTGTATCAAAGTTTGAGATGGGAGACAGAAAAAAGAATGCAGCGGGAACTCACCTATCCCGTAATTAAATGAGCTTGTAAATATCTAGCGATTTTACACTTACCATAAAATTAAATTTTTCAATAATTCCTTTTTCCTTTTAAATGAGTTGGCACATATAGTAATATAGGTACTTAAATTGTATGTCAATAAAATTAATAATCTTTCTCTAAAAATTTATAACGTTGCATTAATAAAAATATAATGTTACGTTTACATACAGGGTGATTCAAAAGGTATGGTCCAAACTTAAAGGTATGATTGGTGATGTTAAAATAAGCAAAAACTGCCAATAAACCCATGTCTTATTTTCAACCGTTGTCTAGTTACAGAGGTTTTCTTTGATTTTATCTGTGTTTTGTCAAATCACGTTATCTAAGAAATGAGTAAAAGAAATGTTAATTTCTTATGACAGAAGACGTTTCAAGCTTGAGTTGGCGTAGTTTGGAAGAGGCGGTCTTGTACTATGGCCGGCCCGTTCGCCTGACGTTACTCCACTAGCTTTTTACTTGTGGGGTGCATTAAAAGAAAAAGTTTATGCAAATTAAAGACAGGGACCACTTAGTTAATAGAATAAATGAAGCTGTTGAAGATATTCGAATGCACCCTCAACAGTTGAGGAATGTTCGAGAAACTCTGCGTCGGCGTTGCCAACTTTGTATACAAGTATAAGGTGGATATTTTGAACATTTGTTGTGATACTTTTTAATTTTTCTTGTAATACGTTATTTTAGATTTTCTCGTAATTGTGTAAGTTCTTTATTAATAATAAATTATCGTAAATGTTGTTATAACTAGAAGACAATTGTGAATCGCACATGAGTTTATTGGCATTTTTTACTTATTTTAACATCACCAATCACACCCTTAAGTTTGGACCATACCTTTTGAATCACCCTGTATATTTGTTTTGACTAATTTTAAATACATTAATAATAATATATTTGTTTCATCTCGAAAGTACAAATTTTCCCTTGAAACACATTCTGAGCAGAACAAGTTGTAATCTCAGTCGAAATTAATAATAATTAAGGTATTTAACGTCATGTTATTCTTAGTTGAAAATGTAGATATACTCTCTATTTTTATTAATACAATTTGTGAGAAGTCTCTAAATTTTATTATCTGGATATAGTCTCAGAATTGGGGATGTAGGTAATTCTAGAATTATTTATAACTACATACATATACAGGGTGTATCAGAAATAAGTATATTACATTTTTTCAGTGGTGGGACTCGTCAAGAACTACATTTCTTATTATTTTTTTTAAATCTCAAATTGTTTACTGTGGGATATCACTAGCAATAAACTGTTTTCAAAAAATTGTCGCTTCATATGACTAGTGAATATTTTCAGGCCGAATCATCGGGAAGGACATTCCGTAATAAGTTAAAATTATTTAGAAAATTACTAAATAAAGATTATCTTCGCTTGAGTGACTAACAATATGTAAAGACTACATAAATATTCAGATTCGTTAGATTTTACAGTAAAAGCAAAAGCAATATTCCTAACCTCGGGGTTTTATCTTTGTTTGACAAAGCCAACAATAAATTTCCTTCCTGCCTAAGCTGCATTTTCGAGTATTATAACTTATAACATTCATAAAATACCGGTAGGAATAATTTTTAGGAAATTAGATAGTTAATTCTTTCTTAAAGATCTTTGAGTTTTCAAGGGACAAGCTTCGCCTTAAATATGTTATTTCTGAATTTTACTTAGAAATAGGTAATAACAAATCTATTGTGATGCTTTCTGGAAATTCCAAATGTTAATCCATAACTTTCTGAGGAAGCTTTCAATATTTACCAGTTTGGTTGTTTGTTTTTCTACTGTAAAACTTAGCTTGAAAGGATACTAAATATTAATATTTGTTTATACCTGTAATAGAACTATCCAAAGTGGTTTTGTTTTTAATTTCCAAATTTATATTGCCTATTTCACCTGTAATCCTTTTTCTATGCACATATTTTAAATTCGTTATCTCTGCTATCTCTTTATTTTTACCACAATAAATGAAGATATAAGCTTGTAACAAATGATTTAAAATATTGGACGTAATTTTACTCTACTATGGTTTAGATCAAAATAATAATTCCCTGAAATATGCAGCATTCTAATTTATTTACAAAGCTAAGATTAAAAAAATAATATATTGTTTGGAATGACTTAATAAATTTAATTAATAAATAAAGATTATTTATTAGAATACACTTTAAACGATTAAAATTTAACAAAAAAATCAATTTGCAAAATTGCTTAGTAGAATTTAGTGTAGATCAAAAAGTTTGAAATATGTTGAAAGTTAATATTCATTATTCCAAAATATTGTGAGATTGATAAAATGATTTTAAACATACGCTAAAAACAATTTTAAATACTTATTCTTGGCAAAAATTCTCAAAATTTCAAAGAAATTTATATTAACAGAATGAAAATCTTTATTATTTTGTGATGACACACTATAAGTTTTAGTTTTTGTAAAAGGTGCGTTTAAAAAAAATGTAAGGTGTAGAATACACAAAATTACGCGTAAATGCAAGTGATTACATAAAGTGCAGAATACAAAATGATAATTCAAAGCAAACATTATTTTTTTAATGTAACTTGACAATACAGGGTGTTAAAAAAAAGTGTTCGGAAATTTCAAGGGCGTATAGTATAGACCAAAATAAGTGAAAAAAGCCTAATAAGCCTAAGCTAAAACAGAACCCCCACGCCATTGTTGAATCGCGACATCAACGTCGATTTTCTTTAAATGTCTGGTTGGGCAATCGACTAACAGGACCAGCATATCTCGACTTCTTGGTTAATACTTTACACGGATTGTTAGAGAATGTGCCCCTTAATGACAGGTTTGCAATGTGGCTAATGCATGATGGAGCTCCACCGCATTTTTCTGTTATGGTTAGGGAACACTTAAATCAAAGTTACACAAGATGGATAGGACGAGGAGGCACAGTGACATGGTCTCCCAGGTCTCCTTACTTAACGCCTTTGGACTTCTTTGCTTGGGGATATTTTAAGAGTTTAGTTTATTCTTCTCCTAATAATGTACTAATAATGTAGCGCACTTACAAAAGCGAATAGAACATGCCTGTGAGATAATTTGAGTAAAACCGGGAATTTTTGAAAAGGTGCGAAACTCGTTTACAAGAAGATGTGAATCATGTGTTGAGATGGAAGGGGGACATTTAGAACACCTATTGTAAAATGGCTTAAATAAAAAACGTAAATTTGATATCACACACTGTTTTCTTATTTTCTTAGATAGTACATTTCTGGAAATAGCTCATATCTTTGAAACGGTTAGTTTGCGGACCCATGTTTATTAGGCTTTTTTCACTTATTTTGGTCTATACTATACGCCCTTAAAATTTCCGAACACTTTTTTTTAACACCCTGTATATTAAACCAATATAATAATTCTGACAAAAAATCATAAAAATATTAGGAAATAAAAAGTACAGCTTGTACATCCTAAACTTATGCATTATTTCTACAAGCTTTGCACTAAGTCAGTCGCTATCGTGTTCAGATTCAATATATTCAGTTTCTGAACAGGTATCAATATCACTTGCACCACTTCCTAGTTCATCGTTCCACTGCATAAGAATTTCTTCAAAGTTTTTTAACATACACGCTTTGATGATCCCGCCATATCCAATACTGTAACGCAGGGGTTCCCAAAGTGCGGCCCGCGGGCCAAATGCGGCCCGCAAACCCTAGAAATGCGGCCCGCGATGTCAGATCATCCGTGATCTTGAATTCATAGAGATAATTTGCAATTTACATTTTTACAAGGAAATAAATAAATGTTATCATATTATAATTAAAAATTGTTCAGGTTAAAAAATACTAAATTTTATAAAATATGTAATATATCTTGTTATTATACCGGGTGTTTGACTTAAGGGGCGACCATAGGGAAATAGCATGGGAAATCGTATATAACTATGCAGATTCCTGCTCCCCGTTTGAGTTGATAGGATTGATAGTGGTATCAATCGAAAGACAAAAAATGCGCTTAATTTGATACTACTTTACTTGGATTTGTTGTTTATTTAAGAAAGAAACGGCTTAAAAACTACAATAAATAATTTGCATTTTATTCACAAAAAGCACATCAGCCATGATAATTTGAAGTTTTTTAAATCACGAACTGTGCGAAAACTGACGCCAGTTTAAAATGTTTTGACAATAAATATACCCTCTCATTAAAATATTCAACATTACTATTCATAGTACCTAATTAGGTAGATACGTGAATTGATAACTGACAGAAAATAAAAATTTTCTACACCTATTTAATTATATTGCAATTATTAGTATTTTCTTCGTGAAAAATAGTACCTATAATTCACTGCAGTGAATTATGGATTCATAATTCACTGTTTGGCGGCCAACCACAAATACAAATCCAAAAATCAATATTTCGCTGATGCAATGATATTTTAAATCGCCCGCGATCAACTCTTTCTGTGGCTGACAATCGACTCGCGTGACACGCCCAAGTGTGTTGTCATATTGTTTGTTCATGTTTTTCCATTAAAGTTATCAAATTTGAGTCTAATCTAGTTGTTTAATAGGTGTAGAAAAAGCATTGTATTACATTCGCGATTATGGCCATTATTCGCTCAGATGATTTGAGCCACTCGCCTGCGGCTCGTGGGCTCAAATGTCATCTTCGCGAATAATGGCTGTCATAATCGCTCATATAATAATATACTAACAGAAGATCAATAAAAAAACCAATTATGGTAGGCCGTGAAATTGAATTATTTTGAATTGGTACTTTAGCCATATCCACAGAATGACATTTCAGTTTCAATTTAAGGTTATAAACTTTGTTTACAATAAAAATGTCAAATTACAAACGTTATAAAATGTCATTCTGTGGATGTGGCTAAAGTACCAATTCAAAATAATTCAATTTCACAGCCTACCCTAATTGGTATTTTTATTGATCTGTTGTTATTATTTTGGCATAAAGAAACTTCAAATTTGATCATGGCTGTTCTGCTTTTTGTGAATATGTATTATTTATTGTCTTAACGGCCGCCCTATTATTAAAAGAAAACAAAAACTGCACAAGTCACACACTTCAGATTGATGAATTTATTATTTTTTTCTTTTTATATTATTTGAAATTGTTTAGATATTTTTGTTTAATTATTTTTGAAATGTGTTAATAAACAGTTTGTAATAAAAAGTAATTATTGTCGTAAATAAAGACCGATTATGTTATAAAATTAGTATAAATCTTTCCCTTGTGTCTAACTTTTTATCAATTTAAACGTATTTTTCCATAACACTTTTTTTTGGCCCGCCAAATATTTTGGAATTTACAATTTGGCCCGCCTAAGCAAAACTTTGGGAACCCCTGCAGTGTAACGTAAACGGACACCCGCCGTCTGATAGACTGCGCCCAACGGTTTATATTTTTTAATTCACCTGTAATGCCAATTTGCTAAAAATCGAGTAGAAGGTAAGGAACCAGTAGTGGAAGGATTAGATGGCGTGACAAGTTTCAGCGCGGCTTTATTTCAAAATTGTTAGAGAGTTTATAAACCGAGCAGTCCCACAGACTGCACGTAAAAAATTTACCTACGTCTACCTACGACAACATAAAGAAATTTTAAAATACAGGGTGTCTCTAAACCAACTGCCATAAATTTACCAGCCGATTCCTGACGCAAAAATAAGTCGAAAATGTCTATAAAACTTTTGTCCCAAACCGCTCCATGTGGAAGCTACAAGTCTTGAAAATTGTGTTGAAAAAACGGAAAACAATTGCATTTTAAAAACGGTTTGAGATAAAAAATCGAAATTTTGCAGGCGGTCTAACCTATTGAAAGTATAAATTTCCTACTATTGTATCACATGCTTTTTATTGATTTGAATTTAAAATCACAATCACTGCATTTTACACTCAGACAAACAGAAAACCTGAATTTTATAGGAAACGGTTAATCCAGGCGAGTTGAAACAAAGAAAATCGGGTTACAAGAAAAATGTGATAACCCCCATTCGTGCCGCCCCTGGTTAATTTACAAAAAAAAATAGTAGGAAGTTTATACCTTCAATAGGTTAGACCGCCTGCAAAATTTCTTTTTTTTTATCTCAAACCGTTTTTAAAATGTAATTGTTTTCCGTTTTTTCAACGCCATTTTCAAAGACTTGTAGCTTCCACATGGAGCTGTTTAGGACAAAAGTTTTATAGACATTTTCGACTTATTTTTGCGTAAGAAATCGGCTGGTAAATTTGTGGCAGTAGGTTTAGAGACACCCTGTATATAGAGACTGTTAAGTTGGTTGCCTAAATCAAATAATCTTGGTAATGCTGAGTTTTCAAGCGGCTAGCTTCGCCTTAAGTTATAACAGAAAAAACTTTGGTCATGGATGAAAATATGCAGAACAAGTATATGTATAGTTAGATTAGACTTGCAGTTCAAGAACTTCTGCATTAACATGAGCCTGGCTTCATGTTTGCTGGCACACCTTTTAATCTCTTCTTTAACAGTTGGCATAGCAAGGTCTCGTTGAAGATCAGTGTGGCAAACGTACCATGGGGGTATTGATATATTCTTCTACAATACCCTTACAAAATATTTATCATTGAAGCCGACTGCAATGCTAAATATGTCGATCGGAGTTCGAGGCTAACCACGGCCAAAGCTATTCATGAAATTAGTTTCAATCGCCATTCATCAGGTAAGACCACCTTCTGACTTACTGATACTAATCAAATCCTTGGCCTGTTAGATTTTTTCATATCAAGAAAAGTTTCACCCAATTTCATTGAATTTGAAGAAAATTTTGACCTAGATTCTGACCATTCAGCTGTCATTTTAACACTGGGTGAAAATTAAAAGAATAGCCAGACCTACACCAGTAAAATAAAACCACTGATTGGGAAAATTTTAGAGGCGATCTTCAGAATAGTATTAACCTAAACATCAATCTGAGAACAGAGGAGCAACTTGAAGTAGAAGCTGAACACTTTACTAGACTTATGCGGGCAGTTGTCTTTAACAACACGAAAGAAATTATGCATAAATACAAAGGGGTAAATTATCCGGTCGAAATTATGGAACTAGTCAGAGAAAAGAGACGAGCAAGAAGAAGATGGGTAGCAGGCGAGAGACTCTGCTGATAAGGTTGACTTAAATAATAAAACCCAAACACTAACGCAAGGAAGAATCTATAAGCCCTTATTTACAAAATCTATCAGCAGAAGAAGAAAGTGATTATTCTCTCTGGAAAGCGACCAAGACCACCTATCAAAGATATAGGCCCATGTGCCAGAGATAATAAACAAAAGGCCGATTTACTTGTAGAATATCTAACCGACATTTTTACGCCTAACCAAACACAAGTAGAGAATATCTTAGTTGACATCGATAACCAAAAATCAGAAAACATCACCCCTGGTACTCCAAACGAAGTAGCCGAGGAGATTACAACAAACTTGAATTTGAAGAAAGCCCCAGGATTTGACCTGATCACCGGTCAAATTCTGGAACAACTAAGTACCACGCTCACATACCTTTTAAGTACAACATTTAGACTTTGAATGTTTCTGCTTAAAGTCGAATTGGAAATCAGGAATTAGATTGTTGTTCAAAGACTGACCAGGTCCATCGGATAACGGATGTAATTGAACGTGCACTTTAAAAAAACAAGCATGTTCGGCAGTTTTCTTAGATGTTGCTCAAATTTTCGACAAGGTGTGGCTTGAAGGCTTGATATACAAATTGAATAAGACGCTCCCGAGGCAGTTTGTAGACATAGTGACTTCTTACATCTCGGACAGTTAAAACAGGAAGACGAATATTCTGACTTGAAACAAATAAGAACGGGTGTACCTCAAGCTCAAGGGAGTGTCCTTGGCCCCATTTATTAATATACAGAGTGATTTTTATATTCTGAACTGAGTAGTCTTTGTTAACAAAACCTCCAATGCCTTTAAATGGGAATAATAAACTTCATCAAAATGAAACTTTCGCCCTTCGCCATAAATTCACGCCATTCTTTTTTGAAGTCCTGGTAACCGAGAGATAGTGAGGAAAAGAATGAAATTCGACGTTATTGTAGAGTTCTTAACCAACTTTTGATGTTAGAAAAAAATAATAGACAAATAAATTTAAGAAAATTAGAAAAATCTACAAACAAATTAAATTGTAAAGAAAAGCGCAAATGTATTCAATAAATAAGTCATCAGCAAATAAATTTTATTTAAGTGTATATATGACACAAAAGTATTAAAAACTATATAAAACGCGTACTTACAAGCTTTATTGTCTACTAAATAACTTCAACATTTAAAATCGCAATTAAATCATTTTAATTATACTTTGCGTATTTTATACGAGTCAAATTATGAATGCCTGAATTTTTAATTCTGGCAGATTCAAAAATTAAGATTAATGTTTAAAAGTATTCGTATCATTTCTTGGTCCGAATAAAATCTGTTCCAAGGCTTCACGACGACTTGATTGGAATTTCTGTTGTATTTTACAAATAACATAAAGATCTTTTGCAAATATGATCGATTTAAAAACAATATATAAGACTTTTGTTAAGCAAAATATAATCAAATACAAAAATTGAGTTCTAAATTTATACCAACCCCAACCTTTATAATTTGTGAATTTATCTTTGCACGAAATTTTGGTTTTATAGTACAAATGCAAAGAAATAGTAAATAAATTCTTTATGAAAATTTCCCAATTAAAATATAATTAGTGATACTAATTTTTTAAAAATAATTATGGAGTTCGGTACAAATTAATTATAACACACAGATTTCTATCCCTATCTATACCTTTTCAACTTCAAATTGAGACTAATCATTTTCAAATTGAGAATAAACACGTTCAAATTGAGACAAAAAAATTTGAAATCGATTAAACACATTCAAATTGAGAACTAACACAATCAAATTGAGAATAAACATATTCAAATTGAGAATAAACACATTCAAATTGAGACAAACTAATCTGAAATCACTTAAACACATTCAATTTGAGAATTAACATAATCAAATTGAGAATAAACATAATCAAATTGAGAATAAACATAATCAAATTGAGAATAAACATAATCAAATTGAGAATAATTAATTTCGACTTGATTAAACGCATTGAAATGACACTTTCAAATAGAAAATAAACACATTCAAATTGGGACTAAATAACTTCAAATTGGGAAATAACAACTGAAAATTAAAATTCATGAATATTATATCAAAAAATATATCAACAATAATTGTTATAAATGAAACTGTTGTACAGTTGCCGGAAATTACCCCAAACTGAGTTTCTCCTCGTCAGCTGTGTCTGTGTATGTATATAGAAAACATTATATAGGAAAACGTACGTACATAATATATAACAAAACCATGAACTGGAGAGAAATTAATAATAGGTGATGAGACAAAATTGCCAATAAGTGTATAAATATTATTTAAAATAACTTAATATACATGTAGTCATCTTTGTTTCTACTAATTTTTGTATTTGATACAATAAAATGAATTGCTTGCCAATTTTAAATTGATTATTCTCAATTTGAAAATGTTTATTCTCAATTTGATTATGTTAATTCTCAATTTGAATGTGTTTAATTGACATCAGCTTGTTTTGTCTCAATTTGAATGTGTTTATTCTCAATTTGAATATGTTTATTCTCAATTTGATTGTGTTAGTTCTCAATTTGAATGTGTTTAATCGATTTCAGATTATTTTGTCTCAATTTGAACGTGTTTATTCTCAATTTGAAAATGATTAGTCTCAATTTGAAATTGAAAAGGTATAGATTTACAATTCGTATGTTCCCATTGTTTTCAATGGTGAGGCTATATTTTAAAAATACCGCTAAAAAGGCCGACTTCAATTTAAAAGTTACGTAAAATATTTCTAAATAATTATGTACGATCAATTATTAATTACAAGAAATATTTTTATACAGCATGTATCTGAAGTGGGTTTTCACCAGTAAAAAAAATTGTTTTACTTAAAATGCTAAAGCAATTAAATAAAACACAGGCCCGATAGAAACAATGTTTTTGAGAGATATAATGCTAATTTGCCCACTTTGACGATGGCCGGCCTGCCTCACAAGAACAGCTAAAGTTGTAAATCTAGCTGGGGATAGATACACTACGTTATCCATCTAGAAAATTGCACAATGTTGTAAACATTATACTAACCCAATTTTAATGTCATCATATGTGTTCAATAAATTATCTGCATAAACTAATATCATAAAAGTAACATTCAGGATGTATGGGTTTACATAAATAACTATGATGATCGTATATGACAGCATTTTTTAACAGTAAAATGTATATACAGTTAAAAAGTATCAAAACACTACATTCAATACGTGATTTACGAATTTCTCCATTGGATCTTTACGATAGTTAAGGCCTCTAAATAAATTTTATTCGGTTTACACTTTTTATCAATTTCATATATATACTCGTAGAATACCTATACGAAAAACAAATGCACATCGTTCTGAATTATAGTCTAGTTGCTTCTGAACTGGTAGAAACTGCCACGCTTCGCTGAGTATCACTTCTCGACGTTCTTCTAGTACTATAATATCCAATATTTGGATCCGTGGGACTAATAACGCTCTGACGGGGACTTTGAAAAAAACGACCTTCTGCAGTTTCCATTCCTGGAGAAATTGGATCGAGGCATTCACAAGAAAGACTAGAATCGGACAGAATTTCGTTGGAATATTTTGGAACCGACAGTAAACTTTCAGTTGATTTGGTCGGTTGAATGTATCTTCTCTGCGTACCACAGGAGCTGTAAATTGATGATGGTTGACTAGAACAACTCGGTGGTCCTGCATGTGTATCTCTACAAACTCTAAAGTATTGCGAAGAACCCGCTTGGGGAGATTTGGTACTATGGACTCTATTATGCGATTTTCCTGGACCACATTTAGTAGTATCTAAATATCCGTAGCCAAAACCATAGCCACCGATAGCTTTGGTGGCTAAATTGTCCCAGGATTTGGGTTTAGCTGGATTATACTGAATATAAATTGGTTCAGGTCCGTGAGCTGTAGCCGAACAACGATGCTGGTATTCGTATTTTGTACTTCCCGATTTAACACTTTGCTGTCTCGATGCGTTGACGTCGCCCGATCCATCCCAATAAAGAGTATCGGTACTCAAGGAAGTTGTATAACTGGCAGAACTCTCTCCAGTTGTTGTAGGTGCCACAGCACTGAGCTCGCTAGAGGTACACGAATGAAGACTACACTGACTTACGAGTCCTGCGCCAAACTGAAGGTACCTTCTGGGAGCCGGTTGTGTTTGCTGGGCAGTGGAAATGTGGGTTTGAGAAGCTTGGGAATGTGGACGAGACCTCTGTTGAGGTTCAGTCTGAGTCTCCCCAGTCTTTGATTCTCTTTTCCGGTGATCTTTATGATTTCTGGAACGCCTCCGTGCGTTTGGTACGCAGTGAGGGTCACAACAAGGGCTTGCCAAATCGTAGGCCTCTAAACTCGTGTTATCGCCGTTATTATTCGCCTGAATACAAGGATTACACAAATGGCCCGCATACCCGTGACAAGATTCTACATTCTTTTTACTTTTTCCGGCTCCATTCGTTTGGTTACCCTTGTTTTGTTTCTGCGGCGGATCACAGGGGGTTTTTACTATAAAATGGTGTTGATCTCCTTTATACCTTGGAGGTTCGAACGTTAACAGATATTCGCCGCTACTTGTAGTAGATGGTTGCAACACGTAACTATAACGGTGATCCAGATATTGATAAGCCAGCATAACAGTCGGTGGATGTTGCTGTTGTTTTTGTTGAATTTTTGCAACATCTTCCGTAGATACTGTCGGTCTACAATAAGTATACGTAGTTTGAGTTGGAGTACCAGGATCACCAGGTTCTGAAGGTTGTGACGCCTTCTTACGTGCTGGTAAACTATGTGTTTTCCACTTCCCCTCCATAAGTTGACGCTCCCGAAGGCACAGTTTTTCTAACTCATTCATTTTACTCTGAAGAATTCGTTGCAGCTGAATATAGCGCATGTGGAGTTCCACCTGCAAGGATTAAAATAAAATAACATAAATATTAACTTTATACATACAGTGAGCACGTAAAGGTTGGAACAAATTCGATAAAGTCTTTATTGGGCAAGTAAGAAAATAATGCTCGGACACGCCGATTTTATTTTTTTGATGTGCATTTTTGTTGGTATGTGCATATTTTTTATTACGTCATCCCTGTTCGAGTTATGACGTCATCATCAGTTTTTTTTTAAATGGCAACACCCTCTTTTGATAATACCATTTAAAAGAGCATATTTTTCTGTGTATAGACGCCAAATTTTGTGGTATATTTCATATCAATATTTTCGACAAAAAAGTTTTAGTATTCATAACAATGTAATGAAATAACAATAAAAAAAATAATAAATACAACTAAAACCCATTAAATTAAATGTTCAAATTGCATGTCATTCACCTCTTGACAATATCCATCTATTGGCGGAAACGGTGTTTAGATAAATCACGTACAATCCGTGACTAATATAGTGGCGCGCCACATTGTTGGTACCATATTGGTTCATCCGGCATTTGGAGATTTTGATTATTTGGATATAGTGCTATAAGTACGAGAATTATCTGTTTTGTAGCAAATTCAAATATTTTTCAGCATTTAATGCACTGTCAATAAAAAATGGTGCAACAATTGTAGTACTAATTTCTCGAAAATATTGTTATGTAATATACTATAAAATTTGGCGTCTATACGCAAAAAAATGTGTTATTTTAAATGGTACTATCAAAAGTAGATATTGCTATTTAAAAAAAACTGATGATGACGTCATAACTCGAACAGGGATGACGTAAAAAAAATATACGCATACAAAATGATGCGCATCAAAAAAATAAAATCGACGTGTCCGAGCATTATTTTCTTACTTGCTCAATACAGATTTTATCGAATTTGTTCCAACCTTTACGTGCTCACTGTATACTGCTACGTGTTAATCAGACATTCATTTCAATTCATAAAATACCCAATTTTCTTAAATAAGAAACCATGTTATATTTAATACTTATTATAAAATAGCACCGACAAATTTTGGTCCGAGATAGGTTAGAAAAGATGGTTCAGCTGACCCCATTGATAGCACTCTGTAAAGGTTTCACATTAAGATTACAATACTACTACCTTGCAGAGAAGTATTGGTTTATTAAAGACTAGGGAAATATCGAAAGATTATTATTTGGTTTTCTAGGTTTTCAGTTCGCTCTCGTTTATTGTTAAACACCTATTTTGAAAACAAACCGTAATATGACGTTAGCGAACGGATCTTATAATAGACGACAAAAGAGAAGAAAATAGGTTATGAATCGGACAACTGGAAAGTGCTAGAAATTAGAAATAAATATAGAAAAGTCTTTCAATTAGAAAACTTGAAGATAACTACGTTAACTGAAACTAAAAATAAGGTACAAGGGGATAAAGTATGGGCTAAAAGTATCCGGAAAAAGTTCAAGGTGTTATAAGGGGAATAGTATGTAACTTACGTAAACTATATTTTATTGATGAAAAATACATATTACGTAGTTTTCCCTTTACACTACGCATCATTCCTTGGGCGAGAGTTATATTGACTTGCTAATTTTTATTTCCTTTATTCTAAGTTTCGGCCCCTGGTCTGTTTTGGCTTCAGTGTAAACTATTCTCGCCAAAATAGACCAAAATTCCTCAATAGGTCTTGCTTTCGGCACATTCGGCGATTTCCGATAAGGGAATGTCAGCTCCCATTATTAGGGATTCGACAGCTTGTGCCATTAATGCTGACGTGTATCAACAATACTGTCTCCCCATTTTAAAGCAATTTATTAACACTCGCCACTCCGACAATAATAATGTATTTTAGCTAGATTTGGCCACTTCTCACTATGCCAAAACTACCCAAAATTGGCTGAGGTCGCAGAGCATCAATTTTGTGTCAAAGGATCTTCATCCGCCGAATGTGCCGAAAGCAAGACCTATTGAGGAATTTTGGGCTATTTTGGCGAGAATGGTTTACAGTGAAGGCTGGGAAGCCAAAACAGTTCAAGAGCTGAAACTTAGAATAAAGAAAAAATTAAGCAAGTTGATGTAACTCTTGCCCAAGGAATGATACGTAGTGTAAAGGGAAAACTACGAGCAACAGAAGAAGAAGGGCCGTTTTCAATATTATAGTTTTTCATATTTGTTAATAAAAATATGTATGTTCCATCAATAAAATATAGTTTACGTAAGTAACATACTATTCATCTTATAACATCCTGAACTTTTTCCGGATACTTTTAGCCCATACTTTAATACGTATGAAAGACAACAATTTTACTATAGCGGAGTCAAAGAACAAAAGCAAAGCGTATCGTTGGAATAGTGCTTCAAAAAAGGTTAAGAAATTGGTTTAAAATAGGGAAGTGGTGAGTGAACATTGGTTGTTATTATAAATTGAAATAAAGGACCATAATATGATCATCATATCTGCTTATGAATTAAATAACGATGTAGCAGAAAGCTCTGAACACGTTTGAATAGCAATACTTCAAAATTTAGACAAAATCAGTGCGGATCAGTCCGGCTAGTCCTACATTTAGGAGTGGATGGGTTGCGTGCAACTTTTGTTACATTAATGAATGATTAAAGTTAACAAAAAAGTTTATTTTTACTTTCCCTGATTGAATAACTGGATCAACGCAGGTAAGATTGGTGATGGAGCTGAGCTTCCAATATAATATGAAAACAACATAGCTTAGGAATATTCTATGACAAAACCAAGATTTTTGAGGGACATCGTAACATAAAATCCAAAAAAAAAACAAGTTAACAAGGTACAGCTTTAAACAGGTTAGAAACACATAAGAAACCGCTTTAACGTAACGAGCGATCCAGAAATGGGGTGAGACAGAAATGGCATTGCTTTTGAATGAGCCAGAATTGGCATGAGATAGAAATTGCAGTAGCTAGAAAAGACAGTGTTTTCGAGTGAGCTAGAATTAGTATGAGCTAGAAATGGCATAATTATACAGGGTGAGGAAGAAGTAAGGCAATATCACTATAACTCTTTTATTGTCGAAAAAATATTTTTAACAAAAGTTGTTAGATGGTAAGTGGTAAGTACTCCATATATCTGTGGCCTTACGTCATCACGTGTAAGAACAGAGGCATGCAACTTTACATTTTTAAAATGACAACTTATGATTTTTTTACATTTCTGGAATCGTCAGATTTTTCTGTTTCTGGCAGCATAAAAATTTTAGTAGGTTGCATAAGAAATTTTTAAGATAAACTGATTTCATTATAACGTAGTAAGAAAGAAATAAATACTTTTTTCAGCTATTTCGGCTCAGTTTAAAATCATATTTACGCATGAGATCCATAGAAACACTGACACTGACACTTTACAAGTTTTGACCGTTTTCAAAACCTGTACTTTCTCATTTTGTTGTAATTATGGTGCGGTATACTGAAAGAGAACGAACAGAAATTTTAATGATGCTAGGATAGGGAGAAAGAAAAGAAACTAACAAGCAAGTTTGTATTGTTTTTAACAAAACTTACCCGAATCATACGCCCCTGACTCCATCTACGGTGTGTCGTCTTCTGAAACGTTTTCAAAATACAGGAAGTGTTAAAGATCGAGAAAAATCAGGAAGACCTAAAAGTGTTACAAGTGAAGATAAAGCATTGGACGTGTTATTATCTGTCGAGGAAAATCCCAAAGTTTTTACAAGGCAACTTACACTTGACCATAATATTGATCAAAAATTGATTAGAAACTTATTTAAAAAGCAGAAGTTACATCCCTATAAGGTTCAATTATTACAAGAACTTAATGAGGATGACTTCGACAGAAGATTACAATTCTGCGAAGAAGTGATGAAAAGATGTAATAAGAACGATCGATTTGCTGAGGAAATTATTTTTTCTAATGAAGCAACGTTCTGTCTTAATGGATCCATAAACAAACACAATTGTCGGTATTGATCAAAGAATTATCTTGACTGGATGGAAGAAGTCCACATACAGAGACCTCAGAAAGTAAATGTCTGGTTAAGAGTTATCGGTCGTCACTTCGTTAGACCATTGTTCTTAGACGGGAAATTAAATGCTGCTAGATATTTAGAACTTTTACAAAATGATGTGGTACCTGTTTGCCAAACTTTATTTCCATTTGAAGAATTCAACAACGTTTGGTTCCAACAAGATGGTGCTCCTCCACATTACGGACCTTGAGGTCAGGACCTATTTAAATACTGTTTTCCCTCGAAGGTGGATCGGAAGAAGGGGTGAAGTGGAATGGCCGCGCGATCCCCGGACTTAACTCCTCTCAGCTTTTTTTGATGGGGTCACCTCAAAAGTGTGGTCTATAATAATCGGCCAACCAATTTAGAAGACTAGAATTAGAATGGCAATAGAAGGAATTACACCCAATACATTAGAAAATGTTATCAGAAATTTTAAAGATAGATTAGGACATTGTTTAACGGTTAATGGGGAACACTTTGAACATTTATTGAATTAAGTTTTTTTGTTTTAACCTTTTACCAAATAAAGTTCTTTTTGCATAAAACACAGTTGTAAGCTTTATTGGTCTTGAAATCTTACTTAAACTTTTCCCAAAATTTTACTAATGCAACCTACTAAAATTTTTATGCTGCCAGAAGCAGAAAAATCTGACAATTCCAGAAATGTAAAAAAATCATGTTGCCATTTAAAAAAGTAAAGTTGCATGCCCCTGTAGGTACTTACACGCGATGACGTAAGACAAATTCAAGGCCACAGATATATGGAGTACTTACCATATAACAACTTTTGTTAAAAATATTGTTTCTAAAAGTCAACAATAAAAGAGTTATAGTGCGTTACTTTTTCCTCACCCTATATATTGACATAATACTGGTTCAAAACCCACATAAAACCTCAAGTCGCTAATCGTATTATACAGCAACAAGTGGTCTGAAAAAATGGAGAATGTGTAGGGATGCCGAGTGTGGCAGCAACCACATAAAATAAAAGTATATTTGTAATAAAAATACCATTCAAAAGCACAGACCTTCAAGCAAAGTACATACAAACGGAAAAATATTAATTTATTTTTTATAACAGCCTTAAGAAAGATTTAACTCTTGTTATACGCAGAAATTAAAATTAGCAAATAAAGTAAACCTAAGTCGAAATATATAAAGATTTAAATATATACGAGTATATGCATCGATCAGCCAGGAAAGTTTTAGGTTACAAAACAGCATTTAAAAGCAAAAAACCATCGTTTTACAAGTTTAAACTTTTCTTTACAACTGCGGTTGCAGTACGTTTAAGCGTTCAAACCTTTTTTCTAATAAAAACTGCTTAAATAGCTCAAAAGTATAGAAATGCGATGGGGCTAAATTCGGACTATGTGGTGGACGAAACAGAACATTCGACTTCCGCTTTTCTAACCAGGTTGTTATCTGGACTGAAATATTATATGGTACTCCATCATGCAGAAACTTCACTCCTCCGCAAGTCCTGTCATATTTCTATCTTGGGCCATTTATGTAGTTTTTACCAGGAAAAAAGATTTGGGGACAAAGTCGCATTGCAAATTTCAGTTGTCCAGTACTTGAAGTACCGCCTGTAAAAAAGGGCAAGGAAAGACGAAAAACTATATGTATTAGAAGAAGAAATTAGAAACCGACCACGTGAGTATGCATATGCCGGAATCATGGATAAAGACATGATAGAGGCTTGAAATATAAGAAACAGAAGACAAAGAAATGGGGAAACAATGCGGGAAGTGCAGAGATATGTAGGACCTCCGTTTTGAGTTATGTCGTTAGATGCTACATTCTTTTTATTTCTATTTAGCACAAAAGTGCTATTTTATGGCATTTAATGTTATGACCTCCATACACCATATCAGGAACTATACATTGCTGAATGTGCCATGGAAAGCTCTATGTTAGAAATAAGTCTAAGGGACATGGTAACAAATGAAGCACTATGGCAAAGAGTTACAGATTTAGTAGAAATAATTGCGAATCTGAAATGAAGTTGGGTAGACCACGGGGCAAGAACGACAGACGACAGATGGGCGAAAAAGATCATTGAATGGAGAACTAGACAAGATGCGTACAGAAACATGGACGTCTTTCAACTCGGTGGGTAGACGATCTTAAGCGAGTGTCTACCAAGTGATGATGAGGGAAGCACAACAACAACAGCTGAAGAATTATCTGCAGTGGGCTTTGACTTATAATGTCACATCACCTTTAATTGTTTTTACCAGTATTTTTCATCTAGCTTTTGGGTTTTGACGTCAACTTGCCCCGCCCAAAAACTGTATGGGTGGACATGCGTTCGTGCGTAGTAGGTAATGAAACCCTAGTTTAGAAAGAGATGAAGTATAGTTGGATTGTGAATTTATCAACAACGCGTTGACGTCACAACCCAAATCCTAGGTGAAAAATACTGTATATGCAATCCCTCTTGTTACTGTTAAAGTTAAATTATTTGTTATATTTGACATATTTGAACTGGAGCTTAAAGGAGATACCATTACAAACCCAAGCCTACTGCAAATAATTTTTCATTAGAACAACATTAATCCAAGAAAACATTCGGCGAAAGCCTTATTGCCACTTGCCATTTTAAGATCTTTAAACTACAAAACTAAAGGAGAAAATTAATAACAATAATACCTTTCTCACACAGTCTTCAAATAAAACAACCATTCGCATTCTAGAATCACAGTTTTTAATAAAGTTGACTAGAGTCTTGTGATCGGCTTTTTCCATGTCGGTGCCGTTGATCGACAAAATTACATCCCCTTCTCTCATTCCTGCCCTGTAAGCAGGACCATCATAATCTACGTAATCAACGTATGTTATCATTTCTATCTCTTGTTCCTTTTTATAATGAATCCCATAACTTTGAAGAGTGAACCCATACGATCCATTCTTTTTTTCTACAATGATGGTACGCCTTCTACGATCCTCTTCTGGTTTAGTAAGCGTGACTCTATCCGATTGCACTCGCTCCAGTATTTGCGACTGTAACCAACAGAATCATTATTAGTTATATTTTATGATTAACGTTTAAAGTTGACAACGAATACAGCTTAGAATTAAATATCAAGTTGCCTATTTAATGAACTGCTTTTCATTCAATACCAAAATGGAACATTCTGTATAGCGTAGCATTAATCTGAAAATTTAACTTGGAATAATGGAAAAACGGTAGTTTGGACATCTAAATCTAGGTACTGGGTTTCAAAACAATTAAACAAATAAAAAGCAAAAAACAAGTGGCGTACTAGCTACAGTTGAAGTTTGTTTCGAGTGTCGGGGAATCCTGATTTTCATTTTACGCAAGTAATGACACTCTAGAAACTCTAGATCAACAAATAAATTTTTCTCTTTGATACTGGAATATGTAAAGTGAAATGGAGATTCCAAGAATATTTAAATATACAGAGTGTTTCATTTAAAATAACAAAGTTAAGGTTAATTTCGGCGAAAAAGAAAGTTTAAGAAACTGTTCTACGTCAAATAATGAAATTTTAAGAGTATACACGTATACCAAATTCCATTTTGATATTTTAATATATAATTTAAAAAATAGGGGTGCCGCAGGCTTCATTGACATTCGGTATTTAAAACAGTAGCGTGGCCAAGGGAGGATAGCGGGTGCGGTGCACAAAGGCCCTCAAGCTTAAGGAGCTCATTCACCGGAAAGTATAAATGGGCGGTAGCCAGTACACAGTATTCCATATAAAAAATTGTTATGGGTCCCCCTACAATTTTTATAGGGTTCAACCCAATACACGTTGTTCATTTGAACAAAGAAAGAAAGGCTTTTGGAACCAAGAAACCCCCTGGCGATCTTCTCCAAAAATATCAAAATTCTTTCGATCAACTTCATAAGCCAATTGATACAAATGGCAAATTTGAGAAGAGAATAAATAAATATTGGTTTGTAAGAAGTCACTGTTTTCTAAGTTTATATGGCATTCTTATTATTTCTTACTTTGCCAGTGATGGAAGCAAATATAGGGGTCACTTATTAAGCCTTTGTTTGTTTGTTATCGTTAACCTCTTATACCTTTCGGTGTCGAGGCTGGTGCGTTAACGTATGAGGTTTTACTCGTGCAATGCACAACCTGGCCTGGCCCTGCTGGTTATGTGATTGGTGCGCCGTTTTACCTACATACTGCACAGTGTGTATAGTGTAAGTGTGTGTACTTGTTGCACCTTTACTCTGCCTCTTAAGTCTGTATTTAAAGGAGAGCGTCGTTAATTAGGTGCCCAACGACGAATGATCACCAGGGCTTGATACCGACCTTCAGACTGCAGGGAAATCCTGCCGATTGGGAGATTCGAAGCAAGGACTAGCGCAACGCTAGCCTGGGGCTCTACCATTGCGCCACCCTGCATTTAGTAAGCCAACATTTATAAAAGCTAAAGGCAACTAACCATCGAGCACAAATGAGCATCATAAGTAGATTTAAGCGATATTATGTACGAGGGTGATTTGACGGGACGTGAGACTCGAAATGAAAGACATGAGATAGAGCATTAATTTTTTTTATTTTTCAACATATTCTCCTCGTACATCAACACACTTGGATCAGCGATGCTGAAGTGCCATTATGCCTGTCTTGTAGTGATCTTCTTCAAGGCTGTCAAAACATTGCTCCGTTGCGGCAATTACTTCTTCTGGTGAGTAAGGTGGGTGGGGGATAACCAGGAATCGAAGTTGATCCAATTTCTCACGAACAATGTGACTGGTGTGGGAAGGGGCATCATCATGGCAAAATAGCACCTTTTTCGAACCATTCCGAGTCTCTTTTCAGCAATTGCTGCTATTAGTTGGTCTCCTTAATGTTTATTATTCGATCCCTCAAAATAATATCATGCACTTGATCGATTGTTTCCGGAGTTGTTACCGTTTTTGATGGTCCTGGTAGTTCTTCATCTTCAAGGCTGAAGTCAGCACGTTTAAATCGTGCAACCCAGCGACAAATTGTTGCTTTCGAAGACGCATTGTCACCCAATGCTTGCTGCATATCGGCCAAAATTTCAGTCGTGTTTAGCTTCTTAAAAAAGAAATATTAAATCGCAGCACGAATAGCGTTTTTATCCATTTTAGGATTTTCCATTTAAGCGTCGTCTTTGAATGGTTGTAATTTTTTAACTGAACGCCACAGATCAACTGAACTTCACTTGCCATTATAAAAAAGTTAGCGGAATTCGAAAATGATGTTCATTTTAACCCCTAGCGGGCACTAGTACTCGAGTCTCATGTCCCGTCAAATCACCCTCGTTTTAATCATAGTCGCCGACTCCATAGGAGCAATGGGGGACTCCATAGGAGCAATGGGGTCCCCATAAAGCAAACAGTAATATTTGGATATTGAAATAGCAATTTTTACACAGAGGATCAACTGTTTTATAAGTTAATACACCTCTTAAAGTTATATAACTTGTTTCTTTGGGATTTTTATCTATGCATAAAAATATTGTTTGCGACTCGTCGCCTATGGTATTAATAATTTTGCAACTATAAAGACCAAAAAAAGTAATTTTTAATTTAGTAAACTAACTTTTTTATTTTAAACAAAATTATTACCATTTTACCAAATACTTACCAAATAGATAATAGGTGATTATGTGATTAAAAAATCTCAAAGATAAAGTTTACAAATTTTCCTTGCCAATTTGATGAGATCTCTCGGCCTATGCAACTTAAAGTTTGTAATTTTTTTAATTTTATTTTATTGTTTAATAGATAAAGAAGTTTCTATTTTAGTTATTTCTTATTTGTGAAAAAAGTTATTATTTCATTTGTCTCTAAACACTTATGTTGTAGGTACATTAATAAAGGAAAAAAAATACGTCCGGCAACATAAAGGGTTAAGGCATCCTAAGTTGCTTTCGTACCTGGTTGTCTCGTATGCTATGCGAGACAGGGTGATGTGGTTCCAAATTATTTTAAGTGATTGGGTAGGCTACCCGCTAAACAGCCGACTTAGGTTTGACCCCGAAGCCGTCCACGTTGTAGGAAAGTCCAAATTTTGAGATGTTTTACTTATCAAAACACATGTGGAAGAATTAGGCAGTAAAATTTCCTGTCAAAAATCATACCCAAAGGAAAATTTTTGTAACGGGTAGAAGGTAGGGTATCCAGAAAAGTTTCTTGGGCCAATTAATTCCTAGCTGCGCTACTAATTTGCAGTCATGTCGTGTCTGCTTTATTCGCATGCAGTATATAATAGTAGATTATTCTAGGAGTAAAGGAAACCACTTTTCTTACGCGTTGAATATGCTATTTTTTCGAATGTGACTAATTTTCTAGACAAATTTGGTACATTTATCAAAGTTATGTTTGTTCGGAAACATAGAAACGATTTATAACAACTGCAACACATACATAATAACAAGTAAACAAACAGAATAATTACAAAGAAAAAATGGATTTGTGTTAGGTAGGTACTGTGTTGCTAACGAGTAAAAAAATTACTATTTTCTACATATTAAAGTGGCCCTTTTCCATTAAGTACACAAAGAAGTTCTTTTATTTTCTGTTTATTTTAATCGCTTTAATTACTATTTGTTAAAAAAACTAATCAATTTTTGCAAAAACAATTTCTATTAAAACTATGAAAGTAATTCAATAAATTACGTTCGCGTTTTATAATTGAAGATAACTAGAAAAACAGCGACTGCTTAATTATAATATCTGTTTATATAATTTCTTTGTGTGCCAGATTAACATCGTAGGCATATATAAACAGGAAATGCATATGGTAAGATGACCGTTATGGAAATCAAAATACGTGATTATATTTACTGGTCAGAACTATTTTCGCATACATCCATGGATACAATAAGGTATAGTACACAATATCAATTAATGATTCATTTTTGTTGCCGAAGAGAGAAGAATTTGATTATTACTAATCGCTAGTCGGAACATATCAGAAAATGACACAGAGTGCTTGTTTCCATCCATTGTCTTCTATATTCAAGGCAACTAGATTCCACTCATATTTGAGCGCTCCTCGTATATGCAAATAATTAACGCAAATTCACAAAATCTACCGACCAACCAACCTCAGCCAGAACTACAACACATCCCTCAATCTGCTCAGCATAACGACCGTATTACGAAATTAGAAGAACTGGTAAGTAAGGCATGAGAAAGGATAGATGCAATGCTCAACATTATCACTGCCGTGCTAGTCAAACTCAATAATGACTCCTTTAAAAATAAGTATATGGAATGCTAATGGCTTAGCACAAAAAAGCCAAGAATTAAAATCCTTTATACTACAGCATGGATGTTATATTTATCTTTGAAACGTAGTGCACAAAAAAGAGCTACCGACAAATAGCAGGATACTCTGTATATTATGATCTCAAAATTCTAATGGTTTGGCCCAAGCAAGTACTGCAATTATTATAAAAATCTTCAAAAAGCACTCTGAACACAAAAACTCTGCACAAGAATATCTAGACGTAACCACCATCACCATTGAAGATTGCGTTAGACCCATAACACTATCAGCTATCTATTCACAACCTAAACACGTCATAAAAAGTACACACAGTTCTTTTAAACATTACGACGTAGATTTATCGCCGGCGGTGATTATAATGCCAAGCAGTCCTGGTGGGACTCTAGATCGAATTACCAACACTAAAAAGTAAATAACTTTACCTTGCGATGCAAACTAACAATTTAAGACCGCTATCACCAGCGAGTCGACCTATTGTCCGCTAGACAGGAGGAAGACCTCTAATATTATCGATTTGTATGTGTTAGAATCCATACTTTATACTCCCCTAACAATCCAGTCATGCTTCGATCTGTTATCTGATTATTCGCCTGTAATAGTAACCTTGACCGTAAATCCTATCCGGAGAACAAAACCACTATCACTACACAGTACTACACAAAAAAAAAACAAATGCTACGTGTTTAAAGATATACCTACTCCTACTAAGTAATATTCACTAGGCTTGGTCGCTCAAAACAACAGGAGAGTTAAATATAGTAATTAATAAATTAACTCGGTACAACCAGGATGCAGCTTGGGTTCTTGGGTAGCGAAATAGGATCCCAAAAAAACTGCTCAAATAAAGCCAAACATAAAATAATGCAAAAGTGTAGATTGAGGAAGCAAGGGCAATAGACCAGGTCGTCATATGATACAGCCAAATTTAATAAGGCCGTGAAGGAACTGAAGAAGATTCTTGAGGAGGAAAGAAACGCAGCTATAAACAGACATCTTCAGGGCCTCACGGCAACCATGAACACCGACTACTCGCTGTCGAAAACAACAAAACATTTTATACGGCCACAACAACATACTCCACCACTAACATTAGAAAACGGGGGCTGGGCTGGAACTAACAAGGAAAAAGCTCAAACTTTCGCAAACCACCTAGTAAATACCATTTCCTAGTAGGACCCCAAAGAAAGAAGAAAACGTCATATAGAGCTATATAGACTCTCTCTTACAAACAGAGCTGTCAATAAAAGAAATTCAAAACAAAAAGGTCAGATATGTAATTTACAAAAATCTCAGACCGGGATCACCAAGATTAGAATATTTTTCAATGCCGTGAAAGGTTGCCCAAATTATACAATTATCGAAACCTGGTAAAATCCCCGAGAATATGAGCTCCCATCATCCAATTAGTTTGCTATCGGCTACTTATATTAAATATAATAAGTCTACTGCTACAATAATTCCAGTTAATTCCAGATCGCCAGTGCGGCTTTAGATAGCAGCATGGGACAATAGAACAGGTGCACAAAGTAGTACCTACATCAAATAAATTTAGATCTTGAAAAGGGATGGTTCTGCTCAGTGGTATTTCTAGACTGCTATATAAAATCAAACGACAGTTACCAGACAATATAATATTATACCGGGTGGCTATAAAAAAACGAATTCTGTTTAAGTCCTCTCATCTCCGGAATGCTTTGAGATAGCGATTTCAGTTTTTGCTATCTAAGAAACAATGGATTGAAAATTACTTCTGCCAAATTACAAATAAATATTTTAAAAAACAAAGGAATGGCGATTTTTTTAATATCAACTAGAAAAAATCAATTACACGTTGACAATGTTCTTAAAAATTCTACCAATAAACATTTTGTATGGTGTATTCTACTTATAAACATGTTGTATGGGACCTCCATTTTGTAAATTCATAATTCTTAGTCAATGTTTAAACTGTAAAATTACTCTTCTGATTAAATTTATAGACACTTCTGGCCACAGATCTTCTAACCGTCGGCGCAGATCTTCCAAGTTTGCAAATGGTACCCGTCTTTCAGTATACAGTTTGTCTTGCAATTCATTTCACACTGAGTAGTCTAAAGGATTACAGTCTGGAGAATTAGGCAGCCTCTGGTCTGCTCGAATAAAAGATGACGTGTTTTCTTCTAAGAACCGTAGTGTCCTTGCTGCTCAGTGGATGGAGCGCTATCCTAGATAAAAACATAATCGTTATTCGGATACAATCCATGCATTTCCAGTAGCAAATCGTCACGTAAATGCCGCATGTAGCTATCTGCGTTTGTTTTGGTTAACTGACGGATCAGTAGAAAATAGCCGACTCTTTTCATTCCAGGATTTTTAGTTGTCGAATAATAGTAGATTATTCTACAAGTAAAGAAAAGTGGCAGTTTTCTAGCGAGTGGAAAATGTTTTATTCACGAGTGTTAGCGAGTGAATTATAATTCCACGAGCTAGAAAACCACTTTTCTTACGCGTTGAATACGCTATTTTTTTGTGTAAGTACTAAAAGTTCGAATGAAACTAATTTTCTAGACAAATTTATCAAGGTTATGTTTGTACGGAAACATAGCAACTACAACACGTACATAGTAAAAAGTAAACAAACTGTGTTGCTAAGTAATGAACTGGTTGCTAATGAGTAAAGTGTTGCTAATGAGTAAAGGTTGCTAACGAGTAAAATGCCACATTACTTTATTATTTTCTACATAGTAAAATGACCGTTTACCATTGACTACACAAAAAACACTGTTATTTTGTCTGCTTTGAGGGACCTGGAACGTAAAATTAGCACGAAATGTCACTAAATTAATTGCAAAGTAACAACTAACTGAAGATGTCACTCATAACTTCATTTGTTTTAAAAAAAGGTTGTTTCGATTTAAGTTGCTTATTAAATTAACAACGTGTAATTGATATTTTCTAGTTGATATTAAAAAATTCGCCATTCCTTTGTTTTTTAAAATAATTGTTTGTAATTTGGCAGGAATAATTTTCAATCCATTGTCTCTTGGAAAGCAAAAACTGAAATCGCTATCTTAAAGCGTTCCGGAGATGTGAGGACTTAAACAGGATTCGTTTTTTTTCTAGCCACTCGGTATAACTTACTAAAATGTTACTTAATTGACAGACAATTTTACGTTATATTTCAAGATGAATACACAAACTCGTTACCTACGAGCCTTATTGCACAACAGTTCGCCCATATATAATTTTATATAATTATCAATGAATACAATGTGAATATCCATTTAATTTTAATAGCAACACCATAAATTACTGTTTTTACTTTTTAAGAAACAGAATTTTACAAGATAATTAATTTATTTGTAAGTTTTCGAACATATTGATCCTGACAGCTAATTTTGAGACTATATTAATTTGGAACGCCTTTACTGCAGCCTATTGCAAAGAACTTGTGGATACTATGCCACGTCGGATTGATGCAGTTTTACAAAACAAAGGCGGTGTTACACAGTGGTAAAGCGTCTTATTCTTTAAAAGGTATTTTCTAAGGCGTGTACTAAAGTTATTTAACATTCATTTAGATTAGTTTATAAGTTCAACTATGTTTAAATTCACTCAAAATATGTTAAAATGTAATATCATTTGTTAAATAAAACATTATATTTACATTCATTTAATTTAGACGGAGCTAACACACTAAAAATATAAAACATAGCAATGGGCGAACTGTTGTGCAATAGGGCTCGTATATAGACGGGGTGCAACAAGGAAGCGCACTTGGGCCAGTCTTGTACATGTTCTACACAGCGGACCTAGCAATAAATACATCTACAACCATAGCAACTTTTGCAGATGATATGACCGTGTTAGTACAGCATAAGGACCACAAAAGAGCATCAGCCATTCTTCAGAATAAGATATATTAACTGAGAAGTGATAGTACTTAGAATAAGTCTATAAATAAGATGCTAAAATTAGAGGCACGATTCACTGGAAGAGTGCCTACATGACATGTAATAACATTACTGTTGCCACATTTAAGATAGCGGGTAGGGTTTTCTTAACGAACACACAGCGATGACGATATAGAGATTTTCTACAATTCTACATATTAACTATGGTGATTTTAATGCTAAATTTGGCAAGAAGAAAAATTATCTACGAAGACAAAATTGGTGATTATGGTTTAGGGAAAAGAAACAACAGAGGAAAAACACTTCTTAGAACAACGGAAGCTCTATGCCATGCACAGCTTCTTCAGGAAAAGGCCCAGCAGAAAGTGAACATGGATCAGCCCTGACGGATGTCAAAGAATGAAATCGACAACATACTAACATCCGAAAAAGTGATAGTCAAAGATATCTCGGTACCAAATGCATTTAGTATGAGCAGTGACCATGGAATGGTGAGGGCAAGAATTGAAATTAATACTAAATTAAAAAGGCTCAAATTTGCAAAGAATAATACTACACAAATAGACAAAAAACAACTAAAACTCAAGAAAGACGAGTACCAACGAGAACTTAAAAATAGATTAGATAAAAGCATACCTCGAAATATGGTCGATATAAATGACACACTAAAAAAGGCAACGATATCATCTGACTTAAAGCAGAAAAATGAAAAAAAATAAAGAAAAAACTGAAGTGAGGAAAGTAGAACTATTTGAAATAAAAACAGAGTTACTAAGAAAAACAAAAAGAACCACGACTGAATATGTGGAAACAAACATCATTAAAGAGATCTATAAGAAAAGATAAAAAAAGACAACTAGCAGAAGAGATAGAGTACGTGATAGAACAAAACCAAAACATGAAAAGCATTAGAAAAGGTGTAGATAAAAAACAGATAAATGAAAGTAAGGATGACAACAGACAAATTATAGATAGAGTAGAAATTGTAAAAGAAGTTTAAAGATTTTATAACAACAATGAAGGATATATTTAAAAAACTAGAGGAGGAACAGGAAGGAATATGTATAAACGGAAGAAGACTTATCCATCTGCGATATGTTGATGTTGTGCTGATGTCAAAACGTTTTAAAGAATTACAAACAAGAACTGAAACTAGAATCAGAAAAACAGGATTGACTATGAATTATAACAAAACAAAGATAATGGCTAATCAAGAAGAAGATAGAGACGTGATATCGAAAAACCAAATGAGTACATCTACTTGAGACCGCTAGTAAAGTGCGGAAAACAAAACCAAACCGTAGAAATCGATAGAAGAATTAGACAAGCGTGGTCAACATTTGGGAGGCATAATAAAATACTTAAAAATAACAAAATACCGCTATATTTAAGGCGCAATATGTACGCCCAATGCGTATTGCCTGTCTTAACATATGGAACCCAGACCTGGGCTCTGACAAAGAACATTGTATATAGGCTGGCAAAAACACAGAGGGCAATGGAACGACAGATGTGAGACTAACAGACCAAATAAGAAAGGGATAAATCAGAGAGAAAACCAAATAAATGGATGTCGTGCAGCATATTGCTTCCATAGAATGGAGATGGATCATACTATGAGACAAGCAAGCAAAAAATAGAACAGAGAAATACAGTGTTGAAGATTACGGACAGCAAAAAGAGGAAGAGAATGACAATAAACAGGAATACATGGAGGCAAATGAGGGAGCTAATAAAGAAAGGACCACATTTACGAATTGTTCCAGGGCAGATTGTAAATAAACTGAGAGTAAAAAAAAAAACATTCTATGGAGAAGAACCAGACAAGAACAAATTGCCACAATAATAAAAAGAAGTAAATATGGATGGCTAGGACATACATTGCGAAACATCAGAGAAGAAATATGCAGAAGAGCCCAGGAATGAAATCCTCAAGAAAGTATAGGACAACCGAAGAAATCTTGGAGGAGGGCAATAGAGGGACAAACAAAACAATCAATGGCACAACTCATAGCACTTGCTAAGAATAGAGACGTACGAAAGAAATACATCAATATCATATGTCTCTCAAGGGAATAATGGGTAAAATAAGTAAGTAAGTAAAAAAACACTGATCTTACGAGGAAGGTATATTATTTAATTCGCATGTCGCCATTTAAACAACCTAAACACACGTCTTGGATCCATTCAAGTCGAATAACGAAAGACTTTATGTGTGTACCCATGTTCACAACAAAGATAATAAGCAACCAAAAGCTAAGCTAGAAACATATTTCTTGCATGCAGGAGATTCAAACTGAAAAAGTTTAGGTAAAAAATGGAAGTAGAAACTGCGTTCAGCTGTATCACTTTCCTTCGTCAAAAATGACATTTATTCAAAATTAATGGTGTTGTTGAGGCTATTCTTTGAATGCCTTTATTAAATACTCATAGATCCCTTTATGAAATAAATATGTGTTCATCTCAAATGTTTAAAAATTAAATATTTTTGGTATTAGGGGAAAAATTAAAAATAGTCGCAAAACTGAGAAATACCAAAGAATACCGAAAACAAATTCTGTTGAGCTATTGTTATTAAGTGTCAATTTTAGGATAAATACGTTTTTAAGTACACTGAATTATACAAAGCTTTATGTTCAGCTGCATATCACAAAAGTTACTTTTAAATTAATGGGAGGTTCAAATATGTTTTATAGCTCTAACCTCTTGCAGGGTGCTGTGTTGAATAATCACCTAGTTACCAGGTTGTTTAACAGAAGCAACGGCCGTTTTACTTAGCAACGGCCGTTTTACTTTATCATTATGGACTAGTCCGTAATATGATATTTTATGGCCTCTAAACAGTAAAATAATCTAGTCATCATGAGACAGCTGAACATAATAATATAGTATTCAACAAGCTTCGCCCCTATTACGCAATGAGGGCGAAGCTTGCACATCAGCGAAGGTGAGTGCCCTAATTCGTTCGAGTGAATAATAGCCAATACACGCGAGCAGAATTCTATACTTTTTCTATAACTATTCATTTTTTGGTGCAAGTTAAAAACGTATAACATCGCGAATTACGACAGTTTATGACAGCTGTTAACAATCTTTTCTTTTTTTCTTTTTCTTTTGACCTCTTATACCCTTACAATGTCGAGGGGGCCGGACACATCGAGCCGCAGAGCGGTCACCCATCCAAGTTCTGGCCAAACAGGCCGTTTCTTAACTTTATATATTTCAGTATTATGTGCAGTCCCACTCTGCCGTACTGCCGGTTTAACAATCTTTTACGAATAAAATAACCGCTGTACTTAACGTATTCTAGCTCTGCACGGCTGCTAAATAATAACCAACTGTGAAATAAATAATTTACTATCTCACAATTGGCAGAAAAGACTTCGTTTTGTGGTTGGGCATAACATGTGAGTTATAAATCATTATTCAACGGTGTGAATTGTGGAGGCCATTATTTAACAAGAAAGGGGTAGGTATATAATTTACATACTATTTAACAACCAGAAAAAATTAATTATTAAAAATAGATTTCTTAAATCCTTACCAATGCAAATAGCCATTAAATGCGAGTTGCATACACTATTTTTTCTACGACCAGTCATAATAATGAAAAAATAGGCCCTTCTGAAAAGCTGCTAACCTTATTTTTGACAACAAAATACTTTGCTGCTATTGGTTATACCTAAACTTGTATCTTAATGAAAAATCTGTATCTTAATGAATCTCATTAAAGTACAGGTAGTAAATGCTTAATAAATCAATTAAAGTATGGGAGTAGAAAAAATGACATTTAATTACATACTTTCGTCTTCAAGAATTTATAGAAAGTATTGATTTAAAACTAAAGAAATATCGTCGAAGATATTCATCATTCTAACTTTAATATTACTTCAAAGTTTGTAAAGCTATAAATAATATTTCAGTGGAAGGTCATATCTCATTATAATGCAGCCAGTTTTCCTATTCCGCGGATATTTTTCCAGAAACATACAATGTGATTTTTTAAAAACTCAATTGCAGCAGGCCGTATTCTGACTTAATACAGACATTTCTAAGGTTATTAAGGCAGAATACGGCCTGCTGCAATTGATTTTTTTAAAAATCACATTGTATGCTTCAGAATATCTGGAAAACTTATAACTGCTTACTGATATATTACTTCATGTAACATGTTCTTAATTTTTCTATTTTTTTAACACTAATCCTGCATGAATACAGTTCGTTCGAAAACGTTGGCTTTGTATAATATTTTGAATTGCTTTTACGAACGGTGAAATGATGTGTTTTTTCTTTTATTGTTATAGAAATAAAGAATTAACGGTAGTTTTAATTTATTTATGAAAAGTATTGTTATTGAAGTTTTGCAAGAAACACAAAATTTGGCAGACAAAAACGAATATGGAACATCAAGTGTGAATAAAATAACAACACATCTGGGGATGAGTAACACTACAGTATGGTGAAATCTGAAGGGGCAACTGAAAATCTTAGTTCATCCATGCTAATTATAAATATTTTGAAAAGGACTTGAACGAATTATTGATTTTTCTTTATTTTATGTAAACATGTAAATGATTGGAAATAACGTTAAAACCGATTTTGTAAATAGTTTTAAGATTTCAGATTTAAATAAAGACAACAGAAGATATCACAGAAGACATTACAATAAACAAAGGAATACGACAAGGAGGCTCATTAAGTCCCTTCTTATTTAATCTAATCAAGGACGAAATGATACAGGCGGTTAGAGAAAAGGATGGTTACAGATTAGAACATAAAAACCTAAATATAACATCTTACGCGGACGACGTAGTTCTGATAGCAAACTCAGAAGAAAATTTACAGAGGATAATACACTAACTCAGTGTTTCTCAAACTGTTTTTCACGTGGAACACTTTTTTGTGAATGTAAGTTGTGTGGAACCGGACTCGTATCGACTATATCCCGCCGCCGCCAGACCGTCTTTATACCGGATGTTTGACTTAAGGAGCGAACATAGGGAAATAGCATGGAAAATCGTATTAATGCAGATTTCTGCTCCCCGTTTGAGTTGATAGGATTGATAGTGGCATCAGTCGAAAGACAAAAAAAAGTGCTTAATTTGATACTACTTTACTTAAACAAACTTCAAATTTGATCATGGCCGGTCTCCGGACCGTTTTTTGTGAATTTATTTATTATAGTTTTTAAGCTATTTCTATCTTAAACAAGCAACAAATTCAAGTAAAGTAGTATCAAATTAAGCGCTTTTTTTGTCTTTCGATTGATGCCACTATCAATCCTATCAACTCAAACGGGAAGCAGAAATCTGCATATCTACGATTTCCCATGCTATTTCCCTATGTTCGCCCCTTAAAAAGTCAAACACTCGGTATACCGTCATCGAACTATTTCCAACAATAACAATCCACGTCCACCGCGAATTCACATATCGATGCATTCCAGAATCTGACGTCACATTAGTCCGGGAGATTTCGTTACAATACGATAACAAAAAATATTTTTTTATATTTTGCGGGACTTTGTGCGGAACCCTTGGCAAGTACTGGTGGAACCCTAGGGTTCCGCGGAACACACTTTGAGAAACACTGCACTAACTTAACATAACAGTAAAAAATATAACATGAAGATATCAACAGATAAGACCAAAACCATGGTAATAAGTAAAGAACCCATTCGTTGCAAGCTTGAGCTAGAAGGATCCCTGGTGGGACAAGTAATGACATTTAAATACCTAGGGGTGGACATTACAAGCAGTAGAAATCTCTATGTGAAAGTACAGAACCAAGCAGTAAAAAAGCAACACAAATAGCGGAATGTCTAAATACAGTAGCATGGCAGATCATACAGGGTGTCCAAGATAAGAATGAACAGCATGGGGAATATGGGGATCTTGAAAACGGAAAAAGATACAGGGTGGTTCAAATTAGAAAAAAGGTGCGTTTTTATTGTGTTACTGAATTTTTTTTAATTTTTTCTGAGACTTTTAAATAATACGACAACTATACATGCATTTTCTGTTAAAAAAAAAACTGACTTACAACTCACAGGCTATGCCCATTCACAAAACTGCAGGTTTCATCGAACCTGCTTAAAAGAGACATAAAAAGTAAACAAAAAAGAGGAACATATTGGTGGCCAGGAGAGATTGCCCAACAAAGACAAAAATGTATAATGTCCAGAAGGAAACTAGTTAGAGTTAGAAGACGGGAAAATAGCGAACAAATAGTACCACTGTAGGAAGAGGAATATAAGGCAAACAGGAAGGAATTAAAAATCAAAATCCGACGAGTTAAATAAAACAAGTGGAAAGAACTCTGCGAATACCTAGGAAATGATATCTGGGGCCTCGGATATAAGATTGTAACAAAAAGAATATAAGGGCTCAACCCCCGCCTATGGACATTACAACAAAAAGTAAATACGTTGAAGAGTTAGTCACACAGCATAAAGAAGAAACGTGGGAAGATCAAGTCAAACAAGAACCAGTGGTATTTACAGACGAGGAACTAAAAAAAGCAACTGCCAAAATAAAGGCAAGAAAAGCACCAGGGCCTGACAAGATACCGCCAGAAATTACAAAAATTGTGTCGGGACGTTTTCCAAGATATATACTGGAGATAATGAATGAGATTGCAAAAAAATGAGTTTTTCCGACGCGCTGGAATATAGCCAAGCTGAATCTTATACCAAAGCCCGAAAAACCAGATTGAGCCCCCTCATATAGACCACTCTGTGTCTATTCGATACCCTGGGGAAGTTATTAGAACAATTAATAGGGCAGAAACTGAGGGAAGGGGAGGACATATCCGAAACACAGTACGGCTTTATAGAGGGATGATCAACGGTACATGCTATAAACCAAGTACTCAAAGCAGTAAAGTAGGAGATGAGCAAATCCTCAAAAGCGAAGAAACTATGTACAATAGCGGCATTAGACGTACGAAACGTTGAGAAGATTGTGAACTAGAGAGGAGAGCTATCTCACCGCAGCTCATGACGCTAATGAAAAGCTACTTGGAAAATAGATACATAGAGCTAGAAGAGGAAGAAAGGCTGAAGCTAACAACAGGTGTTCGACAGGCATCGGTGCTGGGACCATTCCTGTGGAACGTATTTTATGATCGCGTGCTCAAGGTGGAAATGCCCGAAGGCGCACGGACTGTGGCGTTGCTGATGATCTTGCAGTCATAGTAACAAAAAAGGGAGAAAAGGCGTTAGTCAAGATGGTAAACGAGGCACTGTACAGAATTAACGAATGGATGACAGACAAAAAGCTACAATTAGCGCCGGAAAGACAGAAATCGTGCTTGTATAGGAAGAAAAAAGCATGGGAGAACTGAATTTGAGCTTGAATACGCACCAATAACACCACAAAAAACCATGAAGTATCTGGGAGTGATGTTGGGTAAACGCATGTCCTTCGGTCAACATATCGAACATATAGTAGAGAAAGCAAACAGGGCGACAACGGCGTTAACAAAAATAATGCCGTGGATAGAAGGAGCTAGTGAACCCAAACGGCGAACATTAAGTATGGTGGTGGATTCAATCATCCTCTACGCAGCACCAATTCGAGAAAACTCGAACAGGTACAACGAAAGATGACACTACGGGTCAGTAGAGCATACAGAACCGTTTCTACGGAGGCGGCCAGAGTACTCGCCAGCATTATACCAGTCGACCTGCTGGCAGAAGATAGGGCACCAACTTTTGGGCTGTATCTAAATGAGAGAAAGGCTAACCGGCAAGACCCACTTTATAAATGGCAACAACGGTGGGAGAATAGATCCGTAGGCTGATACAGAACTGAGGCTGTAACGAACAATAGGACACGGCAGAACACACGCTACTAAGATGGAGAAAATGGGAAAGAGAAAAAGATGCGGAAACAGCGGTAAACGAAGAGTTAAGGGAAACAAACATAATAAACATTATGCTGGCATCTGAGGAGCATTTGGTAACGATAGAAAGCATGATAACAGCAATAATGAAACGAAAAGAAGAAGACGAAAGAGAGAGAAACCGGGAATGACAAAGAAAGAGGGCAACTTGCACTGTGAAGACATGCGAAAGTAGTTCCGTGGTACAGGTGGAAGTACAGAAGGGGTTTTAGCTAGTAAACCATTACGGAGTCTCACAGTACCTTTGTGCAAGAATGCAAAGATGTTCATGAAGGATTTCCCCTGCTGTCAGAAAAAAAAGGTTTCATTATCCATAATTCGTAAAAAAAAAATTATTTTACTTTTAATGAACAGTGGTCGGTATTCTTATCTCATATTCAAATTTAACATCATGTTTAATTACGATGGCAGTATCGCGGTGTCTTTGTTATACACATACAGGGCGAGGGAAAAGTAACCCAATATCACTATAACTCTTTTATTGTCGACGTTTAGAAAAATATATTTAACAAAAGTTGTTAGATGGTAAGTACTCCATATACCTGTGACCTTGAATTTGTTTTAAGTCATCACGTGGAAGTACAGGGGCATGCAACTTTACTTTTTTAAATGGGATGGATAACCAGTATATTTTTACATTTTTGGATGCAGAATAAAAAACTACCTTCATAAATATTAACATAATTTTTTTTATTCATAAGAAAGCAATATAAAAAAAAAGAAACTACCGATGACGCAAAATCAAGATATCTGATTTGAAATTTTATTGAGACTACAAAAAAATATTCAAATTGTGCTCCGTTTACAACTTGGCAGTGATGTAATCGATCAATAAAATGTCTTAGAGCGAATTCTGTATCATTTGTGGCGTAATAGGATTGATTTCTTCAGCTATTCGTCCTTTTAATTGTAATTTTTTGCATTGATTTCTTATGAATATAAAAAATTATGTTAATATTTCTGAAGGTAGTTTTTTATTCTGCATCCGAAAATTTAAAAATATACTGGGTGTCCCATTAAAAAAAGTAAAGTTGCATGCCCCTGTACTTACACGTGATGACGTAAAATAAAGTCAAGGCCACAGGTATATGGAGTACTTACCATCTAACAACTGTTGTTAAAAATATTTTTTCTAAAAGTCGACAATAAAAGAGTTATAGTGATATTGCGTTACTTTTTCCTCACCCTGTATATAAATAAAGCTATATCGCTTCATGTTTACGTTAAACACGACTTTAGTTAGAAACAATTTTAAACTTGAGGTAAGAATATGGCCCATTATCTTTAACCTTTCTCAGCTAATAACATTTAGTTTATAATTATTACTAAAAATTTTACTTTTGATTTGCTCCAAAAATCTTACGGTTCCTAATTTTTTTCTTAAAAATAGTCTGAGTGATATGAAACTATAAATTTAAGGAGGCGAAAGAATTTGTGTAGCTCGGATCCCAACTCAATTCAAAAAACAGCATGGATGAAGAACTAGCGAGAAGAATACAAGCAGGAAATAGAAGTTACTACATACATAAAAATTGGACACATTCTAAAACTACTATTCTATCCCGAGCTACAAAATTTAGAATATATTTGACCTTAATACGATCAACCATAACGTACACGCGTGTGAAACACGGACCGTAACGATAAATTAACAAAACAAGTTGAGGTGTTTGAAAAGAAAAATCTTAAGAAGAATTTATGATGAGGTTGAAGAGGTAGATGGAACTTACCGGAGAAGAATGAACTCGGAACTAGATGATCTAATCAAACGCTGATATAGTACGTTTCATCAAATCTCAAAGGTTGCGGTGGCTAAGTCATTTGCTGCAAATGAAAAATGGACAACTTGTTAGAAGCATAATGGATTGGAACCCAGAGTACGGCAGAACGAGAGAAAGGCCGCGTGACAGATGGTGGGATGCAGTGCAGCAGGGCCTAAAGACTATAAAGATCACAAATTGGAGATCTAAGGTGGAAAATCGAAGCCAGTGGAATAGACCGGTGTGAAGACAGCAGCCAAAAGCTAGCAGCCGAGACCTACGAACATTGCCGAACGGTGCATAGAATTACCAAAAAAGGTAGATTAGCGGCTAGAGCGCTACTTAATATAAACCTAATAAGTAACTGAACGTTGCTTTCGTTTACATTTAAGATAATTACAAAAGCAAATAATAACCTATAACACATGTAACTCGAACGAATTTTTGTGTGAAACACCCACTAATATAGAAGATTAAGAAAAAATAAAAATTTAACACTTGCCGAACTTCTGACGGGGGAGACTGGGCGCTTAAGCAAATAAATTGAAAAATTCGCACCGTCAAAACGGCACATGTAACTCGAACGAATTTTTGCTAGAAACACCTACTAACATAGGGGATTGAGGAAAAATAAAAATTTAACACTTGCCGAACTTAGGGCGGGGGGACTGAGGACTTAATCAAATAAATTCAAAAATTCGCACTGTCAAAACGGCACATGTAACTCGAACGAATTTTTGTTAGAAACACCCACTAATATAGAAGATTAAGAAAAAATAAAAATTTAACACTTGCCGAACTTCTGACGGGGGGGACTGGGGACTAAAGCAAATAAATTCAAAAATTCGCACTGTCAAAACGGCACATGTAACTCGAACGAATTTTTGCTAGAAACACCTACTAATATAGAGGATTAAGGAAAAATAAAAATTTAACACTTGCCGAACTTAGGGCGGGGGGACTGAGGACTTAAGCAAATAAATTCAAAAATTCGCACTGTCAAAACGGCACATGTAACTCGAACGAATTTTTGTTAGAAACACCCACTAATATAGAAGATTAAGAAAAAATAAAAATTTAACACTTGCCGAACTTCTGACGAGGGGGACTGGGGGCTTAAGCAAATAAATTGAAAAATTCGCATCGTCAAAACGGCACATGTAACTCGAACGAATTTTTGCTAGAAACACCTACTAACATAGAGGATTAAGGAAAAATAAAAATTTAGCACTTGCCGAACTTAGGGCGGGGGGACTGAGGACTTAAGCAAATAAATTCAAAAATTCGCACCGTCAAAATGGCACATGTAACTCGAACGAATTTTTGCTAGAAACACCTACTAACATAGAGGATTCAGGAAAAATAAAAATTTAACACTTGCCGAACTTAGGGCGGGGGGACTGAGGACTTAAGCAAATAAATTCAAAAATTCGCACCGTCAAAATGGCACATGTAACTCGAACGAATTTTTGTTAGAAACACCCACTAATATAGAAGATTAAGAAAAAATAAAAATTTAACACTTGCCGAACTTCTGACGGGGGGGACTGGGGGCTTAAGCAAATAAATTGAAAAATTCGCATCGTCAAAACGGCACATGTAACTCGAACGAATTTTTGCTAGAAACACCTACTAACATAGAGGATTAAGGAAAAATAAAAATTTAACACTTGCCGAACTTAGGGCGGGGGGACTGAGGACTTAAGCAAATAAATTCAAAAATTCGCACCGTCAAAATGGCACATGTAACTCGAACGAATTTTTGCTAGAAACACCTACTAACATAGAGGATTAAGGAAAAATAAAAATTTAACACTTGCCGAACTTCTGACGGGGGAGACTGGGCGCTTAAGCAAATAAATTGAAAAATTCGCACCGTCAAAACGGCACATGTAACTCGAACGAATTTTTGCTAGAAACACCTACTAACATAGGGGATTAAGGAAAAATAAAAATTTAACACTTGCCGAACTTAGGGCGGGGGGACTGAGGACTTAAGCAAATAAATTCAAAAATTCGCACCGTCAAAATGGCACATGTAACTCGAACGAATTTTTGCTAGAAACACCTACTAACATAGAGGATTCAGGAAAAATAAAAATTTAACACTTGCCGATCTTAGGGCGGGGGGGACTGAGGACCTAAGCAAATAGATTCAAAAATTCGCACTGTCAAAACGGCACATGTAACTCGAACGAATTTTTGCTAGAAACACCTACCAACATAGGGGATTAAGGAAAAATAAAAATTTAACACTTGCCGAACTTAGGGCGGGGGGACTGAGGACTTAATCAAATAAATTCAAAAATTCGCACTGTCAAAACGGCACATTTAACTCGAACGAATTTTTGTTAGAAACACCCACTAATATAGAAGATTAAGAAAAAATAAAAATTTAACACTTGCCGAACTTCTGACGGGCGGGACTGGGGGCTTAAGCAAATAAATTGAAAAATTCGCATCGTCAAAACGGCACATGTAACTCGAACGAATTTTTGCTAGAAACACCTACTAACATAGAGGATTAAGGAAAAATAAAAATTTAACACTTGCCGAACTTAGGGCGGGGGGACTGAGGACTTAATCAAATAAATTCAAAAATTCGCACTGTCAAAACGGCACATGTAACTCGAACGAATTTTTGTTAGAAACACCCACTAATATAGAAGATTAAGAAAAAATAAAAATTTAACACTTGCCGAACTTCTGACGGGCGGGACTGGGGGCTTAAGCAAATAAATTGAAAAATTCGCACCGTCAAAACGGCACATGTAACTCGAACGAATTTTTGCTAGAAACACCTACTAACATAGAGGATTTAGGAAAAATAAAAATTTAACACTTGCCGAACTTAGGGTGGGGGTACATCTATGTTAGTAGGTGTTTCTAGCAAAAATTCGTTCGAGTTACATGTGCCGTTTTGACGATGCGAATTTTTCAATTTATTTGCTTAAGCCCCCAGTCCCCCCCGTCAGAAGTTCGGCAAGTGTTAAATTTTTATTTTTTCTTAATCTTCTATATTAGTGGGTGTTTCTAACAAAAATTCGTTCGAGTTACATGTGCCGTTTTGACAGTGCGAATTTTTGAATTTATTTGATTAAGTCCTCAGTCCCCCCGCCCTAAGTTCGGCAAGTGTTAAATTTTTATTTTTCCTTAATCCTCTATGTGAGTAGGTGTTTCTAGCAAAAATTCGTTCGAGTTACATGTGCCGTTTTGACGATGCGAATTTTTCAATTTATTTGCTTAAGCCCCCAGTCCCCCCCGTCAGAAGTTCGGCAAGTGTTAAATTTTTATTTTTTCTTAATCTTCTATATTAGTGGGTGTTTCTAACAAAAATTCGTTCGAGTTACATGTGCCGTTTTGACAGTGTGAATTTTTGAATTTATTTGCTTAAGTCCTCAGTCCCCCCGCCCTAAGTTCGGCAAGTGTTAAATTTTTATTTTTCCTTAATCCTCTATATTAGTAGGTGTTTCTAGCAAAAATTCGTTCGAGTTACATGTGCCGTTTTGACGATGCGAATTTTTCAATTTATTTGCTTAAGCCCCCAGTCCCCCCCGTCAGAAGTTCGGCAAGTGTTAAATTTTTATTTTTTCTTAATCTTCTATATTAGTGGGTGTTTCTAACAAAAATTCGTTCGAGTTACATGTGCCGTTTTGACGGTGCGAATTTTTGAATTTATTTGCTTAAGTCCTCAGTCGCCCCGCCCTAAGTTCGGCAAGTGCTAAATTTTTATTTTTCCTTAATCCTCTATGTGAGTAGGTGTTTCTAGCAAAAATTCGTTCGAGTTACATGTGCCGTTTTGACGATGCGAATTTTTCAATTTATTTGCTTAAGCCCCCAGTCCCCCTCGTCAGAAGTTCGGCAAGTGTTAAATTTTTATTTTTTCTTAATCTTCTATATTAGTGGGTGTTTCTAACAAAAATTCGTTCGAGTTACATGTGCCGTTTTGACAGTGTGAATTTTTGAATTTATTTGCTTAAGTCCTCAGTCCCCCCGCCCTAAGTTCGGCAAGTGTTAAATTTTTATTTTTCCTTAATCCTCTATATTAGTAGGTGTTTCTAGCAAAAATTCGTTCGAGTTACATGTGCCGTTTTGACAGTGCGAATTTTTGAATTTATTTGCTTTAGTCCCCAGTCCCCCCCGTCAGAAGTTCGGCAAGTGTTAAATTTTTATTTTTTCTTAATCTTCTATATTAGTGGGTGTTTCTAACAAAAATTCGTTCGAGTTACATGTGCCGTTTTGACGGTGCGAATTTTTGAATTTATTTGCTTAAGTCCTCAGTCCCCCCGCCCTAAGTTCGGCAAGTGTTAAATTTTTATTTTTTCTTAATCCTCTATGTTAGTAGGTGTTTCTAGCAAAAATTCGTTCGAGTTACATGTGCCGTTTTGACGATGCGAATTTTTCAATTTATTTGCTTAAGCTCCCAGTGCCCCCCGTCAGAAGTTCGGCAAGTGTTAAATTTTTATTTTTTCTTAATCTTCTATATTAGTGGGTGTTTCTAACAAAAATTCGTTCGAGTTACATGTGCCGTTTTGACGGTGCGAATTTTTGAATCTATTTGCTTAGGTCCTCAGTCCCCCCCGCCCTAAGATCGGCAAGTGTTAAATTTTTATTTTTCCTGAATCCTCTATGTTAGTAGGTGTTTCTAGCAAAAATTCGTTCGAGTTACATGTGCCGTTTTGACGGTGCGAATTTTTGAATTTATTTGCTTAAGTCCTCAGTCGCCCCGCCCTAAGTTCGGCAAGTGCTAAATTTTTATTTTTCCTTAATCCTCTATGTGAGTAGGTGTTTCTAGCAAAAATTCGTTCGAGTTACATGTGCCGTTTTGACGATGCGAATTTTTCAATTTATTTGCTTAAGCCCCCAGTCCCCCTCGTCAGAAGTTCGGCAAGTGTTAAATTTTTATTTTTTCTTAATCTTCTATATTAGTGGGTGTTTCTAACAAAAATTCGTTCGAGTTACATGTGCCGTTTTGACAGTGTGAATTTTTGAATTTATTTGCTTAAGTCCTCAGTCCCCCCGCCCTAAGTTCGGCAAGTGTTAAATTTTTATTTTTCCTTAATCCTCTATATTAGTAGGTGTTTCTAGCAAAAATTCGTTCGAGTTACATGTGCCGTTTTGACAGTGCGAATTTTTGAATTTATTTGCTTTAGTCCCCAGTCCCCCCCGTCAGAAGTTCGGCAAGTGTTAAATTTTTATTTTTTCTTAATCTTCTATATTAGTGGGTGTTTCTAACAAAAATTCGTTCGAGTTACATGTGCCGTTTTGACGGTGCGAATTTTTGAATTTATTTGCTTAAGTCCTCAGTCCCCCCGCCCTAAGTTCGGCAAGTGTTAAATTTTTATTTTTTCTTAATCCTCTATGTTAGTAGGTGTTTCTAGCAAAAATTCGTTCGAGTTACATGTGCCGTTTTGACGATGCGAATTTTTCAATTTATTTGCTTAAGCTCCCAGTCCCCCCCGTCAGAAGTTCGGCAAGTGTTAAATTTTTATTTTTTCTTAATCTTCTATATTAGTGGGTGTTTCTAACAAAAATTCGTTCGAGTTACATGTGCCGTTTTGACGGTGCGAATTTTTCAATTTATTTGCTAAAGCGCCCAGTCTCCCCCGTCAGAAGTTCGGCAAGTGTTAAATTTTTATTTTTTCTTAATCTTCTATATTAGTGGGTGTTTCACACAAAAATTCGTTCGAGTTACATGTGTTATAGGTTATTATTTGCTTTTGTAATTATCTTAAATGTAAACGAAAGCAACGTTCAGTTACTTATTAGGTTTATATTAAGTAGGGCTCTAGCCGCTAATCTACCTTTTTTGGTAATTCTATGCACCGTTCGGCAATGTTCGTAGGTCTCGGCTGCTAGCTTTTGGCTGCTGTCTTCACACCGGTGTGGAATAGGATAGTGGAAGAGGCTAAGCTAAGACCCACAAAGGGTTGTAATGCCTAAGAGTAAGTAAGTAAGTAAGTAAGTGTTATGTAATATGTGTACAAATGTACATCATTGAAACGAGGATTAAAATATCATAAAATGTACAGAAAAATTTGGTTTCTATTAAAAAAAAAGTTAATGGGGGTGTTCCTCAAAAAACAAATGCTATAGAAACAAGACGGTTACCTATGTAAAAGAAAATGCCTTTTCAAAATAAAATTAAGATGCCCAAGGATTTTATCGAGTTTATTCCAAATTTATGGATGCAGTAAATATTTGACTTTGTTCAAAATTTAATAAATGTAGGATTAAAATGCATTTTCTATTCAACATTTCTGTTTATAATAGCTATTTCTGTACTTGCCATTTCATAGAATGTGAGTGAAATTATTAATTTTGCACTAGGCGACCAAAGATTATGAAAAAGAATTAAATTAAAAGTACTTTTTCTAACACTAATATCTTATACTGTTTTATTGTGCATAAGAGCTCACTTGTTATGTTTCCTTTAAAATACGCTTTCTCTATAAAATACGTTGTCAATGACAACGTATTTTATAGGCCTTTAAATACGTCGTTGCCTAGCAATCTTCGCATTTTGTGTATTATGACGCGTCTCAAATAATAATTTGTCAAAATTTCTAGTAATATATTAGTGAAAGAAAATGTCTCATATTAGTGTTAGAAAAAATCTTGAAGACAACTCGTGTTTTAATAGTTTAAAAATCTCGGTCTATCAAATCCTCGGCTCACTTCGTTCGCTCGGATTTGAACTACGAACTCGATTTTTAAACCTTCTATAAAACACTTGTTGTCTTAATAGCTATAAAATTTTCATTCTACTTTATAATCCTAAAACAATAAGTAGCATTTTTTTAAAACTTTTAATTAGTATAAAAAACATGGTACTAATATTAGAAAGTAATATTAGAAAATGCTTTTTCGCACAGTATTACCATTATAATTCTTTGAATTAAAAAGATAATAATAAATAAGTACAATTTTGTAATTTAAAAATTCATAGTCCAGTAAACCCTTTACACTTTAGTAGCCAGTTGTTTCCATATAAAAAACGCATTTCTATAAATATCAAACTAACACTGCTGTAGAGTCAATCAATATGGTCTAAACGTTCGTACATTTCTAACTATTTTTTTACTACCTCAATGCAGCTTACAGTAAATTAATTATATTCCTATAAAGTGCTTTTTCGATCAACCTTTGTTTATTTGATTATTACGTAATTATAAAGGGATACGTTTGTATAAATGAACAAAGAAAAAATAGGCTCTCTGGAAATTAGATATATTCAAGAAACATTAAATAAGCACCCTACCACTGCAAAATTAAGCTAATCGAGGCGATATTTAAATAGGCCCGACAGAACCTATGTATAATAGGTATAAAATGATTATGCTCATTAAATACACCCAAAATAAAAGGGTTAAACATATAATCTGTTCATATCTTACAGTAAACAACAAACGGCTTTTTTGAGCACATAAAAAGATTGCTAAGTATTTCAAACCGTCTCGTCCTGACTAAATTATTAGGTTTCTCTTTTAATTATACGCAACTTGACTAATTTATCTGCTGAATTTTTAAATACAAAAATTGCCTATACAGACAAGAAAATTCGCTCTTAATATGGGCGGAAAAAAGTTTGGATCCAAAACTTTCTTGCTAAAACGGTTAGAGATATGGTAATAATAAAATAAAAAGAAGAATTAAACTCAAACTGTTTAATTTTAACAAATTTTATAGTATTGGATAGACTAACTTTCTTGTTTTTATTGATACCATAGCCACCTACAGTTTGCATTAAAAAGAAACGCATCAAGGTCTAATAAACACATAGGTAATTGACTATCACAACTACTGATATTGCGTCATAAAGATTTCTTTTTAAATATGGTATTTTTAAATGTTTGAAAAGTATTACTAAGAACATTAAACTTTCGAATCCAAAAAAGAAATAATAACACAAAATCAAAAATTGCAAGCAAAGCAAGCAAACAAACAATTCGGGTTTTTTATTCATTAAGTTAAATGGAAAAAAAACATCATAATTTTTATCATATGGCAAAATTATCATTTCAATTAGGTATTTTTTAATTGTATTTGTTCTATTTACGTTGATTTACACAAGATGTGATATACACAGCGAACACTTCTGTAATGTACAACGCCCAGATTGACATGAGAATAATAATAAACTTCATTGTAAGTTGACTACAGCACTTAGTAGAATTCGAGCAATTTTCAATTTTCCGTCATAACTCGAAAACAAAATAAAATCGTCTATTTTTGTCTCCACCATAGAATTAATCTTAAAAAATTGGCACGATAGCCTGCAATCGCTTTTGCCCTAGCTTTACAAATAACAAACTTACCCATACATCCACCTTGAATTTATGACACATTCTACTTGTCGATTTCATGTTTACTTGAAAAACGAAAACATGCTCTTCAACTTTTTTTAATTATTTTTTGAGTTGAAAAATGACACTTTTGAAAATAAAAAAAGTTTCAATCAATAGTGCAATGACCGACATAAACGCTTCTTATTGATTCCCGCAATTAAATAAATAATAAGTCGCTGTTCTAGCTTGTGTATACTATAAAATACTGTGAGGTTTCTGAAATCAGTTATTCGAATAATTCGGGGAGCCACTATTGTTCCATTTGAAGAAATGCACTTGCAGCCAAAAAAAAATTTAAACTTTGCATGCCAATATTTCAAACCATGGTGACGCCGTAATGATGATTTATTTTTTATTTAATTGCAGAGACCAATAAGAAACATTTTTGTAGGGCCCGGCACTTTTGACGAAGAAATAAAATTTTGAAATTTTTTCTAGGGTTTTCCAAAAAATTGAGATAGCTAAGTATTCAAAATCAGAAGCTGCTCAGAATTCCAAAATTATAAAAGGTGTTTCATTTAATAATAGAAAGTTGAGGTCATTTCCAGCGAATCCGGAAGCCTTACTAAATTGCCTATTGCTTTCAAAAAAACATATTTTTTCTCTATATTCAGACCTAAGTATAAACATCACTTTTCAACTCCAAAAACATTAATAAGAAAAATGTTAGTGAACTAGTTTTAGTTTACACCATGTGTAGGTAATATTTTTTCTATTTTAGCAGTTTCCATCAATGCACTTTCTTATTGAACCCCCATCATATTTTTCTATTGTTGCACGAAAATATTCCTCCAAAGAAAATTTTTAAAATAAACTAGGCAATTTAAATTACAACGTAGCATACTGTGTCTCAAAACGTTGGCTGCGCTATAAAACAAATGCATACTAAGATATATATCATTTCGTACGAACAGACGAGGTTTGACAGAAAAATAATGAGATTCTTTTTCTTTTAACCCTGAATTTTATTTATTTTACAAATTAAGGTTATCCCCTTCAAGGTAGTTCCCTTGGGCAGCTACACACCGATGGAAGCGTTGTTTCATTGTTTCATTGTTCGGCTGAAATCCTTTCAATTCGTCGGCTACGCTCTTCTGGATATTATCCAAAGTACTAACATGGCGCCCTTTCAAATGGTTTTTTAGCCGTTGGAATAAAAAGAAGTCACAGAGGCTAAGATCCGGAAAATGATTATTCTCCACGTCAATCGAGGGTATGACATCACAAGAGTCCTTACTCTTTCCACATTATCGTCCGTTTTTGAGGTTGAAGGTCTTCCCGCACGAAGTTCGTCTTCCACTTCTTCTCGCCCATCCAAAAATGCCTTGTGCCTTCTGAACACTTGTGTCCTGAACAGAACATGTTCTCCATTAGCCCTTTGTAACTTTTCATAAGTCAAAATTTAATAGCACAACGTTGCTCAAACTGTTGCGGGTCCATTTTTGTAACGCGCCTCACAAACACAACTTCACTTCAGATGCTCTCAGCAATCGCGTAGAAACTCTAACAAGTTCAAATTTGTGCTGAATTTACATCAGGGGTTATTCTAACTACCGTGTGAAGGGAGAGGTAGCAGCGTTGTCGGTTCGCGCACAGTGTTGCCAGTCTCATTATTTTTCTGCCAAACCTCGTATTTCGTATTCAAAGATTTTGGTAAGATGAATATTTAATAAAATAATGAGAAAGCTTTATTATCTATACTCGCCCTCTAGATGTCAATTATTTTTGGATCAAAACACGCCACCGACATTTACGTTGGCCCAACTCTTATGTTTATATTATAAAGAATTCTATTTCTGCCTTACATGTGTCGTAATTCTTGACATTTTATTGCAGTACTTTTGTTACTTCTTTAGAAAACATTAGATGACCAAGTTCAGTAGGAAATAATGCTTCGCATTCTTTATAGTTTATACTTAATTAATTTAACTAGAAAGGTTAGACAGCAAACAAATAGGAAGCAAACTGTATGGTGGAGTCGTGAAATTAGGAAAGGGATTTAAGAAAAGAAAACGAGATGGAAACAATACTTAATTCAAGGAAACAAGAAGACTACAACAACTACAAGAAACTAAGAAACAGAGAGATATAGTCAAAAAGAAAGTATTGGAGGCTAAAAGGAAAAGCTGAGAAGAGTTCGGACACAAACTAGAAGATAGTTACAACACCAGTCAGAAGCTATTTTTCCGGGCTTTCAAAAACTTAAGAGATGAAAAACAAAAGGCACTGATAGGTATCTATGACAGAGCTGGAAAAATGATAACGAACAATGACGAAGCAATAAAAAGAAGGGGCGAATATTTTAAAAAGCTTTCAGACTTAGAAGGAAATCCGACCAGCATGATTCCTAATGGTAACAACAAAGAGATTCATGAAAAAGAGAATACAGAAGACCTAATAACAGAGGAAGAATTACTTAAGGCAATAGCAAAGATGAAGCTAGGAAAAGCGGCAGGACATGACAATATTTCACCTGAGGCATTAAAATATATGGGAAAGGCTGGCCAAAAATTACTGCTAAAGATCATGGAAAACAAGAAAAATACCGAGAGACTAGGAAATACCTGTAATCATACCGATATTTAAAAGGGGGGATTCAAGAGACTGCGATAACTAGAGAGGAATATCACTCCTGAGTGTACCAGCCAAGATCTACGAAAGGATAGTAGAACAAAGATTACGAACCATTGTAGAAGAACAACTAAATGACGCACAACATGGATTTCGACCTGGCAAGAGTACACAAGATTTGATATTCGCCCTACGGAAAATATCCAAAAAAGCAATACAGTACCACCGGGAAGTTTATATCTGCTTCCTAGACCTAATAAAGGCTTTTGACTCAATACCAAGACATGTAATATGGAGAGTACTAGAAAATAAAAATGTAAATGCTGAACTTATAAATGCAATCCAAAGTTTATACACTACCTACCTGTAGAAATTATGTAGGCACAAACAATACAAGGTCGTCGGTATTCTTATCACATTGTGGAGTTAGACAAGGAGGTACCTACGTTAAGTCCATTCCTATTCATACTTGCGATAGATGACTTAATAAAGGAATGTAAACTGAAGACGAAAGAACTTGATTGAGGATACTATCGACTGTAACAATATCGTATATCGGAATTAGCCTTTGCCGACCATTTAGTACTACTTGCTAATAACCAAGAGGACTTACAAAACAACTTAAACATATGGAACATCGCCCTTTTAAACAGAAACCTAAAGATAAACACCAAGAAAAGTAAATGTATGATAATATCTAAGGAAAAACAACACTTAGTTTTACAGCTGAATAATGAAAGAGTGGAGCAGGTAGAGTTCAAATACTTAGCTTCTCTCATATATGAAGATGGAACAATTGATGCAGACATAAGCAACAGGGTAAAAGCAACAAATAGATTGTTTTTTTGCGATGAATAAGTGTTTTGTAAGTAAAACGGTAGCGTCTCGGTCAACCAAATTAAGGGTGTATAGTGCAATGTAAATACCAACTTTAATATACGGATGTGAAGCATGGGCCTTACATCCAAAACAGAAAAACCGATTACAAACAGCAGAAATGATATTCCTCAGAAGAATCATAGGACAGAGGATAATTGACCGGATAAGGAATGAGGTTATAAGGAAGGAGCTAGGAGTGATACCGCTGCAGTAAAAAATTGGTTTGGGCATCTTGCACGGATGAAAGAAACAAGACTCCCCAAGAGAACGTGGAAGGCCCAGTTACCACACAAACGAAGTAGAGGTAGACCAAGGAAAATCTGGAACGGGGAAATTGCACAAAACATACGAGAAAGACAAATAACATGGGAAGAAGCCGAAAAGATGACGCAAGATAGGAAAAAGTTGAGAAAGTTTATCAATACGACAACCTCGACACCTGAAAAGGTACAAGAGGACGAGATTAATTAAGAGATTAAGTGAGTAAATAATTTAAATATTAAGAAAATAATTGTTAATATGTAATTTAATAATATGCATTTATACAGAATATTGCCTGACTATTTTAACAAGATACAGGGTGTCTCTAAAAGGTCTTTACAAAACGCTACCACATATACCTGAGACTAGGATGATTTAACTAAATTTGCCTCTATCCAAAAGTATTTCTTTAAGGCACTATCGAACGTCAAGATCTTCAGAAAATTTTAATAACAAAAGAGCTCCTTTAAGTGATGGAGATTAAATCGGGACGTAAAACTGTACTAGAAAAAGGTGTTTTTTGACATATTTTTTGCTCGTTGTTAATCATCCACAAACAAAAAAGCTTATATTTTTTTTATGTTTTGGCTAATACCTTTAATTTCTTTTACAGGCAGACATTTTTATTTCAAACATTTTTGCCTGTTGTTCAATTTATTATTTGTCATGGCTTTGGTTTTTCTGACCTTTTAGAAGCGCCACAGCCTAGATCGACTAAAAGATTATGAATGTTCATGCTATTTTTCGATTACGTTATGCTTGATCACAAAATGAAATTTCTGAAGTTTTTAAAATTGAAATCTACGCAAAATTGCCTACAGGATGGCGCCTTTTGGTTTGCTATACATTATATTATAATCAAAATAGATTAAGTTTAAAAAAATGAAGTTATTCATTCTTTCCAAAACATGTCAAAAAATTTATCAGATATTCCAAATCTACAGTCTTTACGGAATTTCCCTTTTAACGCAGCCTTTTACAAAAGAGATCCTAATATGAGCTGCAACAAAACAGACGCCTTGAGTATTTTTTAGCACTATGAACAGATTAGAATTAACCCAATATTTTTAAATGAAATTATATTTTTTTACAGAACAGCGTAATTTTTAAAATTAGAATAACAATTGTGCATGTAATCATCAATCTATTTTCATTTTTTGAATTAATATCATTTTAACACTGTAATTTTATTTTAAAATTAAAAGTCACTAACTTCAAAAATTTTACTCAGAGTTATGCCAAACACTCAAAATCTTAAAAAGCTTTTAAATATAAATGAAAATGGACAGTTAGGATACAATATACAACGCAGGGGCTGTAAATTTAGTTTTTTCACTACTAGTATTAGAAGATGTCATTATTGACCTTATTTTCGAGCCCAGAAGATGAATTTCTCTCCTAGTGGTCAATAATTTTTTATTATTGACTACTGGTTAATAATAAAAACAATTGCTATGCATTCAGGTGCCTATTTTAAATATGTTTAACCCAAATGTCAATTGAAATTAACCTCTCCCCTTGTTTTCGAGCAAGGCTATTTGATTTTTAGAAATAAATATCTGTCATTTTATTTTTTATTTACGTAAAAATGATTAATTAAAAGGAATAAAGCTGCTAGTAGTGAAAAAAATAGTATATAAACCACGGTAGAGAAGACTTCTCAGCCTCACAACTTATTTCCCTCCATGCTTCGCATGTCGGGAAATAATACTGCTCGGCTGAGAAAAATGTCTTCTCTACCTTGGTCTATAATATACTATTCTGTGTTGCTGACATTTTTTAAGTAATTTTATAACCTTATTTGATTAATCTGTCACTGCCATATTTTGACGAAACTGTTAAAGAAGCTCCAACGCAAAGCCTACTCTAAATCACAATAAAATGAAACAAATTATAAATTTCCATTTATTATCAGGGCTATCTTAATTTAAAACAATTTTAAGTATAATCAAAATATAAGCGGGGTTTAATCTACTTAAAAGAAAATTCACAAGACTTTAGAGGATCACAAGTCAGTTAGTCCAGGCGCATGCTGTAAGATGAAAAATGAATAATTAAAATTATGATTTAGGTCATGTAAAACAAGAATCTCAAAAATTCTGATCACGTTATGATCATGGGAGTTTCTTCTTGTTATGTGTTCCACCTCAGAAACTTTTATGTCGCAATAACCTCTAAAATGTACTACAAAATCCAAAAATAGAGTACATATTCAGCTAAAATATGTTTTAACAAAATGAAAATTAGGTAAGTTTTTGACATCCCCAAATAATTAGTTAATTAGTCATTATAATAATTACATTACAAGCAAAATCATTCGTATCTACTGCTTCTTCTTTACAAAAACGTTTCCTATTAAAGTTAAAAATATATTATTAATATTTACAATTATATTATTTGTATTACTAATACACGCAGAAACAAGTTAGAAATTTATTCTAAGATTTAGTATTAAATAAATAACTAAATCATTAAGTATTGGAAAATAAAGGTTACATCTTAAATAATTTGAAGACTCGTACAAAACAATGTAATCAGCGACTGTAATGTATGTGTGTTATCTTTAAAAATGTAGGTAATGAGGTAATGTAAAACATGTAAAGACAGTTAAATACGACATTGAACGGAAAATACGGTTTTTTTACTGTAATATTATTACCAGGCTATAAAATACAAGGTTAGAAATAATTGTTGTTACTCTAGTAAAATTTCCGATTATTTAAAATAATTTACAATTCTAATAAATACAGAAGGTCTGTGTGTACTCTTCAAAATTAATTCCTAGAAAATTATTAGCGAAATAGGAAACGACTACTTTATTTTTATCGTGCGAATTCTAAACTTCTCGTTGTAAACTGAAAATAGCAGTTCAAGGAAAAACAATCGTAAATATAGAAACGTTTGTATAGCAGGATTGTTTCCGGTAATCCCATGAAAAGCAACTTTGGTGAATTAGTTTTTACGTATATTATAAAAAAAGTGTGGAATAGAATTATTTAAATAGTAAAAACAATGACTCATTAAACCAATTTGCATTAATATGCTTACCGAGGACGCACAGTCATCGTCGTTGTGATCGATTTGCAGTTGCGATGGTTGCTGTTTTCTCATTTTACTCGAATAATCATCAATCACCTCACAAAACCGTAACTGCTTTTATCACATGTCGATATGATTGAATGGCATCTCTCACTGAGAAACTCCATTTTGCAGCCACTATTCAATAAATGAAAACCGAATGCGCGACGCCTGGCGTCGGCCAGCCGACGCCGGCCATCTTTGCACAGCGTGAAAGCTTGAACGCAAAGCGCGTGCGACGTTCCCAATTTTTCCTCTGTTTAAAAAGTAAAAAAGGGAGCGCAGGAACTGAAGTAATTGGCTGAATGGTAGTCGGCGGCAAACTAACATTATGGAGCGACACTTCCGTGTTAGGTCACATGTATTTGTAATTCCGTTTGAAACATCACCATCGACATATATGTAGAAATAGTTTATTATTATTCATTATGTGTATAAATAAATACACACAAGTGTGACAGGAAAGGGATTGCCCAAAATGAGCAATTCGTGTAAATTTTGGTCTGGCTTACCTTGAAATACCAATCTATATTATTTGATCTCCTATGTGGCATTTTTCATTTAATATGCAATACACGATTGCTAATTTTTTTTATAAAAAGTTACAAAATATCTCAGCTGAGACTGTTCGGGGTGGTTCATAACATTCATAACTTTTTGTGTAAACGAAAATAGGCCCAGTCCTTTTTTTTATTATTTTTTTGGTGTTGAAAAATGAAACTTACAAGACTGAATATAGAGGAAAAATGTAACTACAGAACAATAATTTAATAATACTTCAGGTTTCACTGGAAATGGTCATTCGATTGTTAAACGGAACGCCCTAGACATTTTTAAATTTTTTTTCTAACACTAATATCTTATACTGTTTGTTTGGTGCATAAGAGCTCACTTGTTATGTTTCCTTTAAAATACGCTTTCTCTATAAAATACATCGTCAATGACAACGTATTTTATAGGCCTTTAAAATACGCTTTTCGCTATAAAATACGTCGTTGCCTAGCAATCTTCGCATTTTGTGTATCGTGACGGGTCTCAAATAATAATTTATTAAAATTTCTAATGATATATTAGTGAAAGATATTAGTGTTAGAAAAAATCTTGAAGACAACTCGTGTTTTATAGTTTAAAAATCTCGGTCTATCAAATCCTCGACTCGCTTCGTTCGCTCGGATTTGAACTACGACCTTGATTTTTAAACCTTCTATAAAACACTTGTTGTCTTAATAGCTATAAAACGGTAGGTAGTTCTATATCCGACTATCTGGCATTCCTGATTTTTTGAAAAATTCGAAAAAAATTCTAAAGTTTAATTTTAAATCAAGAGTCATACGACTCACAGAAAAATGTTCTTAGTGATCCATGTAATTAAAACAAAATTAGGTCGTTATTGTGGTTTCTGTGCAGTATGAAATAATCCTATTTCGAAGTTTTGAAATTGGTTTTTTGACTATAACAATTTTTTCAAGTGGAACAGTATTGACCCATTAAGTTTTCAAATATACAATGTGTCCAGGGATAGGTGATACAAGAGGAAAAACTTTTTTATTATTGATTTCTCAGAAAATTTTATTCTTGATAATAATTTTTGCTGTGTTTAGTAGTATTATTTCTCATGTTACTTGTCCTGCAGGTAATCATTTAAGACTTAAATTCACAATTCCTCAGTTTTGGACTTTGCAAAAATTTCTGAAATTTTTAATAATCAGATCAAGCAGACACTACAACAACTTTTGAATAATTTTGATATTTTGTTTCCTTTATTCTTGAAACTTTCAATTTAAAATAAAGTTTTCGAAATAACATATCCTAATTTTGTAACTAACAAAAATCAATTCTGTCTGAACAACTTCAAATTTTGCATACAAGCGTAATTTTGTGTTCTGAACAACTTTACTCTAATACAATTTTGCGATATTTGTTAAAATACTAAGACTTTACCTAAACCTCACCTTCGTTTTAAGAGTGCTAACACAGATGCCTTGGTTTAAAAAAATCGAAAGTCTGCTTAAAATGAATTTAAGAACAAGCAGGGATAGACTGCCGAACAGCGTATTGATATCTAAAAATTTTTGGTCATTTATACCTCATGTATCACCTATCCGTGGACACATTGTAGATTACTTTTTTACAAATTCAACGGTATTAAAATATTAAACATCCGTTCGGTACTTTCTGAAGATAAAGCTATTAAACGGAACAGAGAACAGATAAGGTAAAACTCAAAGAAACTTTTGTATCTTTTACAAAAACAACTAAAAAAATGACTGATGCAATTGGACTCTTTTTGACAATTATTTCATTTTTCGCTGTTTTTGTCAACGCCTTCGAAATTACAAAATCTTCTTTCAGTTTTTTGATAAAATACAATATCTTTTCCGTTCTCAAGTTTACTATGCAAAATGCATTTAACGGATGTTTAAGATTTTAGTATCGTTGGATTGGTAATAAATAGTACCTATACTATTTTACGAACGTATTATGCTTAATAATTACTCAACGAGGGCGAGGGCAAGTGACGTAATTCGCCCGAGTGAGTAATAGCTATTACATGCGAGTAAAACATTATTCCTTTTAGGACTATTTACTTTATGGGCAAACCTGCCAGGGTGGCGCACTGGTAGAGCACCAGAATAGCGTAACTTTAGTCCTTGGTTCGAATCTCCCGATGGGCAGGATTTCCCTGCAGTCTGGAGGTCGGTATCGAGTCCTGATGATCATTCGTCGTTGGACACCTAATCAATGACGCTCTCCTCCGAATACAGACCTAAGAGGTAGAGACGAGGAGGGTCTTACACATACACAAACATTACACTCTACACATGGTAGGTACAGTATGTAGGTATCTACTGAGAACAATCGCTGTTATCTCGTAAACGGTTGATTTGCGGACTTATGTGTATTGGGGCTTATTTTCGACCATACCACATGCCCCCAAGATCTTTAAAACATTGTTTTAAAACAGCCTGTATAGAGCTGTTCACAGGCCCTTTAGGCCCATAGCTCAACTATGTCTTTCCATTGATTTCTATTCTTTGCTTTCTCTTCCCGGTCCTTTATCTTCATCTCTCGTAAATCTTCTAGCACTGCTTCTTTGGCCTCCCTCTCTTCCTTTTATATTTTGGCCTTTTCCATGCTGTCGTTTGACCGTCCTACTATTTCCCATCCTTTGCGGGTCTCCAAGCCATCGCACCTTTCTTGCTTTTATTACATCTACTATCCTCTTCTCTCGGTATATACTGTATATTTCTTCGTTGCTTCTTCTTTTATACCATAGCGCGGTTTTCGTTCCGCCTGTTATTTTTCTTATCATCTTTCTTTCCCACCTAAGTAGTTTCTCCTGTATTTACAATATAACTTTATTCATGGTTCAGGTCTCATATCCGTATAGAACTGTTTACCTTGGCACTGTTTTATATAGTCTGATCTTCTTACACTATGGCGTATTTTTAGACCTCAGTATCTTATTTAGTGCTCCTGCACTCCGATTTCCTTTCATAATTCTAACATCCTCTTCTACGCACTTATTTGTAATCAGAGATCCAAGATATACGAATTCTTTAACATCCTCAAATTTCATTGTTTGGATTGTGCATTCAAACCCGTGCAAAAAGAATGTAGTCTGTATTTGTACACACACGTAGCGACTTATCAGTCGTTTTATTCTAAAGAGTTGTAGCAAAATGTCGGCTGTGTTATCAGAATATGAATTATGTTTAGTGGCAGTAGCGTGCGCTTGCATTATTAAGAATTCCTTCGATTTTATTTTTTAGAAACAATGATTGTCAGTATAAATTTCGATGAAGGAACACATAAAATCACGGGAGCAGTTGGGTAAATCCGGCATGATTTGAAATTTATTATACAGGGTTACTGGTAATTCGATACATTCCTTTGGAGATGTGATGGGACAGGAGCTAAGAAACAAATTTAACCCTAACATACATTATGCAAAACTCAATAGTTTTTGAGATATTTCAATTTTTGTGTTTTTCTCAAAAAAGTAGATCTTAATGTCTTTAAAGTTAAATTTTAAAAAATCTACTTGACATTTTGTGAACTTTTTGACTGGGTTACTTGTCCCACTCTATGGTCATCCGTTTCGAATGGAAAATATCCGGAAACATTTCGATCATGTGAAAATTTTAAATAAAAACTTATTAAAAATGATTTCTAAAAATCAGCTACGAAAATTACCTATTCGTTTTTCTCAGAAATTATTTTTTTATTTTTGCATAATGTATGTTAGGTTTAATTTGTTTCTTAGCTCCTGTCCCATCATATCTCCAAAGGAATGTATCGAATTACCAATAACCCTATATATTGATATGATATTTTTTACCTTTGGATGTTTCTGTTACTGTAATTTGTTAAAGAAGGTTAATTTTAGTAAAGATGTAATTATAATAATTAGTAACTGAACTTGAAATAGTATATTATATACGACGCTATAATGTATGCTATTATTACCGAGGATAATGTTTGCAACACGAGCGAGCGTGCGAGCGAGTTTTGCAATTATCCGAGGTAATAGTAGCCATTATAGCGAGTAGTATACTATACTTTATCCTCGACTAAAAAATACTAAGAATTTTTAATTGAAATTTAAATTAAAATTTAAATAATAACATTACCCATTTCAATGGCAACATAATCTATTTCCTTCATTATACATCATAGACAATGATGTTACCATGACACCGTGCATAATGAAATGATGTTACCATGACACCGTGCATGATGATTTCAGTGTATAATGGATAGCATTATGAGTGACCAAACACATGAATAATTGACAGATTATTGACTAGTCGTGAATAAAGTTATTTATGTGACTATTCAACTCATATGTCATCTGTCAAAAATCGACCAATCAAAATGCAAGATTTGACGTTTTTGAGCCAATCAAAACGAATTCTATCGACAATTTTCACTAGAAAAAATTGCCGATAAAATTTCACTAGTGTTACGAAGTGACAGTTTTTGAAAACAGTTTATTGCTAGTTATATCCAACAGAGAACAATTTTCATGTAAACAAACTAGAATATGGACTAATTTATGAAAAATGATTCGTTGGAAATGAGTCTTTTTCATTGAATAGTCCCTCAAATACCATTGTAAGATTATTTTTGCTGTAAAATCACTCATGTTCCTTGTGATTGCGAATACCACTCGTGCTGCGCACTCGTGATATTCATATGCAATCACAAGGAACATTCGTGATGTTACAGCAAAAAAATAATCGACAATTCTTTGACCACTCGTGGTATTGTAAGTGACAATTTACATACGCTATCAAAAAGTAATACATATTTGTAGGCTTAGGATAGTTATGCATTTGCATATCTGCATATATGCAAATGAATATTTTCTGTTTTTTAAGAAATAATTGCATATTAAAGCCAATTCTATAATAAATGCATATTTTAGCGTACTTCACCTAATATTTCTCCTTCTAACTGTAGATTTTTGTTTAAACAAATTCAGACATAGAAATGGAATTTTGTAGATTTTAAAACTTCCCACAAAGTCATTCTTTATCATTTCTTAACTTTCAGGTTGATATATTAACAAAGACCCTCAGATTTAGTGGTTAGTGAGCCATCCTTTGTATTGTAATCCGGTAATCCCCATTAAGCTACAGAGTTCACTATCTGTTTTTACTAAGTAGGTACTGGTACTTAGAAGAGTGCCTTCCATTAGGAAATAGCATAAATTAGAAAAATACCCGTTTTAAAATGCTATTTATTTTAGGGTCAGTGTAGTACCTACGTGTACGTGCTCGAGTGTTCGCTAAAAAGTGTCAAGTCCTTAAAATGCCAAAAGAAAAAATCTTTAAGTGCAACTTTAAATGATTTTGTAAAGCAATTTAATGATTTCACGACAGATAGAAATATATTGTTTTGCAAATACTGTGAGATTCCCAATACGGCAACAATAGTAATTTTTCTACTCCCACCATGGAAAGTGGGATTTTCAGACTTCGTCTCCATAGATACGAGTATTGAAAATGAGTGTTTGCCGAACAAGTGAAATTAGCGTGCGGAAAATTTACTTTCCGCACGCACATGCATGATTTTCGGTGCGGCAAAGTATAATTTTGCCGCACCGAAATCAAAATGTCGTAAATGACATTTGATGAATGTCAGATTTGATTTTGCAAAAATATTTAAATTTTTTTATGGAAATGTGGTTGTAGAAAAAATAGTGTGTAATACATGTGTTGAAAGCTTGTATTTGCCACTCTCATGTGACTGCAGCACTCACTATCGTTCGTGCTGCAAACTTCACATTCGTGTGGCAAACACAAGCTTTCAACACTTGTATTACAATAGTTATTTGCGCCGCTAAAAACACTCGGCGTTGCCTCGTGTTCTTAAACCCGTCGCGCATGCTTTAAAGGCTTTCTTATACACTTGTATTATAATATACTAATTTAGTTTATTCCTGTCAAAGTATGACTTGTACTTTTGTTTAATATATAATATTATTAATTTTTATTTTTTATATTTCAATCAATAAACAGTAAAAATTAATTTGTATTTATTTTGGTTCTTAATATGTTTCGGGTTTTCACTGGATATACCGGGTGTCAACGAAACCTGGGGCACCCCCATAATTTTTTTATTCTTTAAGATATCTAAATAAAATTTGGCATATGTAATATACTTTTTAAATGGTATTTGTTGACATAGGAAACAAGCTTCTGTCACTTCCGGTTTCGCCGGAATTGACATCAACTTTGTTATTTTAAATGGAACACCCCGTATATTTATACATTTTTGGAATCTCCATTTAATTTTACGTATGGTAGTATCAAGTTTGAAACATTTTGATGACAAAGTAAATACTTGCAGAAGAGTTTATTTATTAATCTAGGATGCCATAACCTGCGTAATATGGAAGTCAGGGTGCTACGACACTCAAAACAAATTATTTTAGCACTTCAACTGTGGCAAGTCTGTCTTTTTTTTGTGCATTTCATTTGTTTCACTTGTTTTAAAACCCAGTATCTAGATTTAAATGTCCAAAATACGTTTTTTCTGAACGGAGAGTGTTATTCCGAATTAAATTTTCATATTAATCCCGCGTTATGGGTATCAATAAAATCCTTGAAAAACGCTCCTTTTTAATATCCTAGTGTCCCACCCTAGTGCCATTTGAAAAAATAGAGTTATTCTCGAAAAAGCATTTTCGCCAACTTTAGGCCATTCTAATACAGCAACTAAAATAGTTAAAGTTCTAAAACAATTTGTCTCGAGTGTTGGGGCACCTTGACTTTCATTTTGCGTAAGTCATGGCACTCTAGATTAACTTCTGCAAAAAATTACTTTGTCATCAAAATGTATCGAACTTGATACTAACATACGTAAAATTGAATGGAGATTCCAAAAATGTATAAATATATAGGGTGTTCCATTTGAAATAACAAAGTTGATGTCAATTCCGGCTAAACCGGAAATGACAGAAACTTGTTTCCTATGTCAAAAAATGCCGTTTAAAGAGTATATTACATATACCAAATTTCATTTAGATATCTTAAAAAATAAAAAACTTATGGGGGTGCCCCAGGTTTCGTTGACACCCTGTATACGTTAAAACTAGTTCTATCAAATAAATGTGTTGATGAAACTAGTTTTAACTGAAATTTCAAGTTAAAACCCGAATTAATATAGAAGATACAATTTATTCGGGTATTTCCAAATACCTTCAGTTACTTCGCGTTTTGACTAGTCAAAACTAGATTCCACAACCGCTACTGGTTACTTCTAGTTTTGACTAGTTAAAACCAGTGGCGGCTCGTGAGTTTTTTTAGTGGGAGGGCACATCAAAACCGAGCTGGAAACATATCTAAAAACACTTAAGTAGCTCCCTATTTAAATAGAAAGTCCATCCTTCTGTTCTTTTTACTGCCTGAATACATCAATAACTTTATTGTCGAAATCGGGGATCAATACTTTTCTCAATCGACTATATTGCCAATGCAACGGTTGATATTTCGATGACCTAATTTTAATATTTTGATAATTAAGCACGTTCTCAGTTCTCAGCTAGTTATGATTGTTATGAATATTTAGAGCGTGGGTGGGTTAATCGCTTTTTGCTTCCGCATTCACATACAGAAGCAGAAAGGATTTTTTCCATAATTACATTTCCTACATGTCCTACATAAGCAGTTTTAAAACATATATGTCGAGAATGAAAGCAGTAAAACACAATAATTTAGGTTTAAATAGAAAGATTGAAGTCATAAAAATGTATGAAAATAATGTTCCCGTTAAATTGAACCAAACATGATGTATGCATGTTTGCAAAAATTAAAAAATTAGTTTTGAAAATTGAAGTAAGTAATTTATAATAAAATTAAGTCAAAATACGCATACAAATACCTAATGTTTGATTGTGTCTAAAAATTACAAACCTTTAAACGAACAAATTTTTCTGGTCCCACGAGTTTCCCTTTTAACAAGTTTCACTGTAAACAACAACAACCAGTAACGAACAAACAGTAGATAACAACGTAACAACGAACAAACCACGAAATCAAAATAAAAACAACAAGTTAAACGGAACATGCGCGCTTAACACAATTCACCTTTAGACGCACTCCACTTGTGAACTAAATAACTTGAATTTGTCACGTGCCTACGGTCGGGATTTAATGTGCCCTTAACCACGCCTCTACGCCGGTCAAGCAGCGGCGAAATTTTGCTGCAATTTGTCAATGCGCTTGCACAAATATGTATCATTTTTATCTAGTCCCCGGACGAAAGTTTTGATAACTTCGTTTCGGCAGCAACGCGGCAATGGACTATAATATTGATATTATAGGTATAATAATAGATTGTTGTGTTAAAAAAAATAAAAGAAGTGAGAAGTGTTATTAAAAAAAGCTTTTTTTGTCTCGAGTGTAGGGAGGGCACGTGCCCTTGTGCCCTTTAGCACCAGCCGCCACTGGTTAAAACTAGTTTTCACTGATTTCGGGTATTATTATCCGCCTGCGAGGCGAAGGCTACGTATGGCCTATATTAATTTTAAATCATTAGGGCTCAGGCTTCGTCCGCATAAGAAATATATGTAAGAACGAACTCTGAACGGAAATGTCGGAAATTACCGATTGCGGATTCTCTATTGCTTTCTTAAGTTACCCGAAGGCTCGCGATTTTAGAGCCCAGTACGAGAGCACCGGAAAAATTCGTATTCGTAGCTATTCGAACCCTGTTTATTGAGAAGGGTATACAGAATTATTTCACAATAAACACAATTAGTAGATATGTTTTTTACCGCAAGAAATAAAAAATAACTAGTGAAACTTTTAGAACTTTAAATTTGTAACAGAAAGATGATTTTGTGCATTTAAATGAAATTGTTTGTTTCAATTTGTATATCATTACAATATTCGGTGTTCAAAAACAATTTAAATAAAAACATAAAATTATAAAAATATATTTAAAAAAACACAAACAAACATTACTATAGTAAAATATTGCTTGAACTAAAACTAAAGATAAATTGGTAGGTATTTATACCCTTAAAATTTATATTGCCCATCTAAAAGAGTGGGTAAAGAAGGATATGCTTAATATAATTTTTCAAAGCCAATTTTAAAACTTTTTTGTATCCAGAGTTAATCATTTTAATAAATTATTAAGTACAGCCTTTTATTTACTCTTCAGTAAAATCTAAACATTGTTTGGGTTTTGGCTTCGATGGCTTCAAATTACTTACCAAAACTAATATGAAATTTATACTTCATAAATTACGTAAATAACTGTCATGCATTCTAGTCCGTTGGGGCGTAGAAGTATTTGTTATGACTGAGAATGAAGTATTCGATAATTATTTTGATAGCAATTAGACCTCGTGAAAAGTGCCCCGTCCAGTACCTGTTTATGTTTTACTGTTTGTCAGCTTGAGACTTGTATTCGAATCAGGCCCGTAGCCAGGGGGGGGCCAGAGTGGGCACTGCCCACTCTGGAAGGAAAATTTGCCCACTCTAGAGAAAATCCTAGTGTTTTTTTAACTTAACGACACACAACACAACAATTAATTTAAAAATTGTGTTATATCGCTGTCATTGAAACCTGGGACATCCCTATTTTTTAAATTATATTTTAATATATCAAAATCAAATTTGGTATATGTAATATGCTCTTTAAATTACATTTTTTGACATAGAGCACACGTTTCTGGCACTTCCGGTTTCTCCGGAATTGCCCTAAATTTTGTTATTTATACATTTTTGGAATCACCAATTCATTCTACGTATGTTAGTATCAAGTTTGAGACATTTTGATGACCAAGTAAATACTGCGAAAGAGTTTATATATTTATTAATCTAGGATGATATGTGCTGCTTAAAATAAAAGTTAGGGTGTAGGGTCAGGGAACATCACCGGTCAGGGTAGTCAGAGTAGAAGTGTTTTAGAACTTCAGTTGTAGCAAGTCTGTCACTTGTTTTGTGCATTTCATTTGTTTCAATTGTCTTAAAACCCAGTGCCTAGATTTAAATGTCCAGAATATGGTTTTTCTGAATGGAGAGTGTTTTTCCGAATTAAATTTCCGTAGTAATCCCGCGTTATTGGTATCAATGAAATCCTTGAAAAACACTCGTTTTTAATATAGTGTGTCCCACCCTAGCGCCATTTGAAAAATAGAGTTATTCTCGAAAAATCATTTTTGCCAACTTTAGGTCATTCTAATAGAACAACGAAAATAGCTGAAGTTCCAAAACAATTTGTCTCGAGTGTTGGGACACCTTGACTTTAATTTTGCGTAAGTCATGGCACTCTAGATTAATTTCTGCAAAAATTTACTTTGTCATCAAAATGTTTCGAACTTGATACTACCATACGTAAAAGTGAATGGAGATTCCAACAATGTATAAATATAACGGGTGTTCAATAAAATAACACAGTTTTAATGTTAATTCCGGCAAAACCGGAAGTGAGAGAAACGTATATTCTATGTAAAAAATGCCGTTTAGGGCCGGTATTTCCATCTCCTTATAAATTTATTCTCCTATTAAAAACCTGTTAATACAATCGTTTCCATGGAAACTATTTGCCAAATAGCTTATTAGGAGATGGAAAGACCGGCCCTTAAAGAATATATTACACATACCAAATTTCATTTTGATATCTTAAAAAATAAGAAAATTAGAGGGGTGCCCCAGGTTTCGTTGACACCCTGTATAGGGTGGTCCATAGGTAATAGGACACAGACCAACAGTAGATTCGTGAAGCCAGAATATTACGATTTACCTAAAATTACCTTAGTCCAAAAGTTAATATTTAGTGAGATACAGGGTGTCAAAGTCGAAATTTTAATTTTAATTTTCTTCTGTTATTTCTAAAGTTTTCGCAATATTTCTATGAAAATTGATGAAACTCCTTTTTTTTCGACGACAAACAATAATCCGTTCTCAATCTTAATGTAGCTTTTAAAATAACCTATTTTTGCTACGCCTAATACTTTAAAAATACTTCAATTTTTTTGTACTTAAAGTTAGAGCAGATCTAAAAACCAATTTCCTCGTCTTTTCTATATAAAAAAGGTATTTCAGTGTCTCTAAAATTCAGCGTTTTCAAGATATTTGCGATTGAAGTAATTTTACTTTAAAAAATTCCTCCCCAAAAATTTGAGTTGCCCACTCTAAAATTTAGATCTGGCTACGGGCCTGATTCGAATTCGTTGATTCGGTGTCCTTATTGTTTTGAGTACAAACTGACCGAAAATAATATAAAGTGCATACATAAAACTTTTTTCTGTTTGTATGAAATTGATCACCTACTGAAGGTTAGTGTTTATTAAATATTATTATTTGTTTATAATATTTTCCTTATAACTTATAACATTAAATCGGTAAAAGTTTTTAATAAAACCTGTGCCTATCTTTCCTTCTGAGCTAAGCGCTACTTCAAATGTGTCAAATTTATCACAGTAGCGCCATCTCTTAGTTGTCCATCAGTGCATCGGTGGTGGTTTCGTCGCCTGCGTTGATTGAAAACGGAGTTTGGTGGTTTATTAACCTTCCAAGTTAACCTCACTTTTTTGAATGATTAAATGCCGTTAACGCATAAATGTTAAAAATCGTCTTGAATTATTCAGAATTCGGTTAAAATGACAAGTAAATTACAACGATATGAAAAAATCGAATTTTTAGGTGAAGGTCAGTTCGCTACTGTATATAAAGCTAAAGATATAGAAAATGGTAACATAGTGGCAGTTAAAAAAATTAAGGCTGGTAGTAGAATCGAAGTGCAAGATGGTATTAACAGGACCGCTTTAAGAGAAATAAAAATACTGCAAGAATTGAGTCACAGAAATTGTATCGGTTTGTTAGATGTATTTAGTCAAGGTTCGATGTCGAACGTCTCTTTGGTATTTGACTTTATGGATACTGATTTGGAAGTAATTATTAAGGACAACACGATTATTTTAACAACGCCCAATGTTAAGTCTTACATGATACAAACGCTACAAGGTCTAGAATATTTACACCAGAATTGGATTCTACACAGAGATTTAAAGCCTAATAATTTATTAGTTAATGCGAGTGGAATATTAAAGTTAGCTGATTTTGGCTTAGCAAAACTGTATGGATCGCCGAATCGTATTAATACACACCAAGTTGTAACCAGATGGTACCGGTCTCCGGAACTTTTATTTGGTGCCAAACAGTACGGCATATGTGTAGATATGTGGGCTGTCGGTTGCATACTAGCAGAATTATTGCTGAGAGTTCCATTTCTACCAGGTGAATCGGATTTAGATCAACTAACTAGAATATTTCAAGTATTTGGAAATCCAACAGATGAAAATTGGCCTGGCGTAAAATCGTTAAGCGATTACGTTGAATTTAAACCGTATCCTCCTGTACCCTTAAAACATATCTTCATCGCTGCGGGAGATGACTTACTTGATGTTTTAGCTGGGCTACTAGATTTAAATCCACTTCTGCGAAAAAATTGCACAGAAACTTTAAAAATGCAATTTTTCGGTAATAAACCCGCACCTACTATAAATTCAAAATTACCGCTGCCTCAGAATATTAAAAAACAAAAAGAACTTGAAAAACCATCTTTAAAACGAAAATTGCTGGATTCTGCGGAAGGTGGAACATTATCGAAACGTTTATTTTTCTAAAGAGTTTGTGATAATCTAATAATGTATTTTGATAATTAATGTACCTATGTGTTGTTTGTTATTGAAAAATAAATATGTTAATCTCAATTTTTTTATTTAAATGGCAAATTTGTAACCTATTAAAATATTAAGACAGTAAAATGATATAATCATACAGCCTAACTTAACCAACGGAATTCCTATATTTGCAACTTAAGAAATGTTCACATCACAAATTATAGTTTCGCATTAGTGTATATAAAGTGAGTTACTAATCTGCTATACTAGCAAAAGCCATGTCATTGGAGTTCATCAAGAGGACAAGGACAAAATGTGCATTGTTTATTTAGAAGAAACTAACAATTTTCGTTTGTTTATTTATTGGGCAAAATCTAGTGTTCTGGGACTTGAGAATCTCTATGTGCGTCGACTGCTATGGCTTTGACACTTTTTCGCATTAAAAATACCACTGATCTGAACCAGGTATTGAACCTGAGATCTCTAGTTTACAAGGCAAGTATGCTAAGATTGTTAACCTTAAAGCAGGGTAGAAGTCTACCCTGCCTTAAAGCCATCGAGGTCAGCAATTTTGTTTTTATGTAAATTGTTCTTAAACATTAATTTTGATAGAAATCATATAGAAAAAAAAATTATAAACTTGAATGAACATTTTGAACAATAGTTACTCATACTTTTAATTTTAAATATAGTCGCAGAATAGAGGTGGAAATGAGACCTTAAAGCTCGAGGTCCAGCCTCGAAGTGCTATAAAAGCTGGAAGATCGAAAAAAGCTCAAAGCTTAGAAAAAACTAAAAATTACCACCTTGTTTGTTTATAAATTGTTATAAACAGAGTTAATATTTAGTTTATCGATAAATGTCCCAATTTATAGGTGTCAAAGGCAACTACAATTACTATTTAAAAAAACACAGATTTATGTTACTTAATAAGCAAATTAAAATTCTGGTTTCACCATTGAATTCTACACGACAAAGTGCCCTAAGGATGCCTTTATTTTTAGTTTCTTTCTCTTTCTCTACAAACGGATTTCCAAAATATTCAATTTTCGCCTTTGGCTTGAAAATAAAAGTTGACATTAAATTTTAGCTTTGAAAATGAAACCTTTATTACATTTTGCATAGATGTAATATGTACAAGTAAAACACTGGGGTGTCTTAACTTTTGTTTTTTAATATTTGTTTACCGTACTTATATACAGGGTGGACCATTTTCGATGGTTTAAATGGCAAACACCCTTATTATCGGATATAGACAAAAACTGTTGTCGGAGTCCAAAGCTCTTTTTTAATGCTGACTCAAGTCCCGAAAACAAAATACTGCTATCTTTTATTATTTTTTAGTTCAAAATTTGGCCATTTTGAAAACTTCAAATGACTCCTAAACATTCTACAGGCACTTTTTCAAGTTTTGTAGGAGTTAAATACAGTAAGAATAGCTTTTTTTTAATAAAATCAGATTACATGATGACATTAATAATGTAAGTAATGTTGCATAATGCAATAAACAAAAGCTAGTAAGCCAAATCAAATAGAACTTCCTTAGTTGAATATATGTATATGGCAATTAATTACTCTGAAAATGTTTTGAAAAAGCTTTTAGCAGTAATATGTCGATTCCTAACCTTTTAGAAGTTGGGAAATAGGTCATTCCTAACTGTAATGACAATCTCTTGGGTGGAAAATAACAGATCACATTCCCCTACCCATGGGTGGGAAATGTTTATGTAGGGTTGCGTAGCGACACTGTCATAGATCTATATGTTAAAGTAGGCTAAAACAAATTATAATAGAGCTGTCAAAAAATATTAAATTTAATTTAAAATTCAATGATTACAATAAAAAAACTACTAATATTGAAAAGAAGCAATTTTATTATAAACTAATAGATAAGTATCAATACAAAATTCTAATGTAACACTGTTTTTTTATTAGGATCTAAATTGAAATTTATGGTAACATTTGAATTTCCCGAACTATTGACATTTATAGAAATTCCGTGTCTTGTTTGTTCATTAGATATAGTAAACTCTTGGGTTGAAGTGCTTTGCCCATAAATATTGTTTGAAGTAGTTGACAACATGTTCACAGTTTTTGCTGCCTGGCCATCCAAAGAATTGTCTACGTAACCTTCGGCTACAGTATTGGATTTCCAGCCCCCTAATCTTTTTAGTTGTAGAATATCACATCCACTGTCGTTGAGTAATGTGGCTGCACTTCTTCTAAAGCAGTGACCCGTAAATGTAGAAGGATCCTTTAATTTTAAATACATCGCAATTTTTTTAGGAAATGATGCAATTGTGTTGTGTCCGAACGGCTGCTTTGTTAATTTTCCGTATCTTAATTGCATAAATAATCTGTCATTTTCAATATTCATACGTAATTTTATGTAATGCTTTAATATTAATATCCACTCATTATTTGTGATTATAAATACCCTGGGACGATATGTTTTTGTATCCGGAACAGTAAAAATGACTTTATCTTCCAAAAAATTAATATCGCTTATTTTCATTTTGAATAATTCGTCGCTCCAACAAGCTCCCGAAATGCCAATTATTAAAGCGACCTAGAAATTTAAAAATATAATAGTGTGCACTTTAATAATAAATCGATAACTACCTTTTGGGGAAGAAATTCCAAGGGCGCGTTCTTCAAAAATGTATCAATGTCATTCTTAGAAAAAGTACTTGATTTTTTGGGTCTGTATCCCACATTCTGTTTCTTTAAATAAGTTCCAAGTTTAGGAAATTTGGAAATATCAACATTTTCTTTGATGCTCAGTGTTGTTTTCAACATCGAGTACGTTGCCCATAAAGTTGTTGGCTTTCTACATTTGGCTAATTCGCTCAAATAAGCGAGCACAACACTTTCTGAACTATTTTGTACTGTTTGAGCAGTACACCAGTCTTTGTACGCTCTGTAAGTTCTTTCGTACCGACCTTTACTTTTCTGAGGTAATAAATTTTCGACCTCTTTTTTTAACTCGGATGGAGTACATTGCTCAATTTCACTATCCGATCTTGCAGACATATCACTTCTCAGCTTCTTAAAATTATTATTTAAAGACTATGCGTAGGTAATTTTATTTATTCACAAGCATATTATTTAATATGTCGATTCCTAACCTTTTAGAGGTTGGGAAACACAGATAATATAAGGAAATAGGTACGTCATTCCTAACTGTAATAATAACCTCTTGGGTGGGAAGTAACAGATTATGCTGCACCCCACGGGTGGGAAATGTTTATGTAGGGTTGCCTAGCAATACTGTCATAGATCTACCGGGTGTCTCAGGTAAGACGGAATATAGGGAAACACCAATGTATTTTTTCAGAGAGGATCCGCGATATCTTTGGAATATTTATGGATTCAGTGCTCAACGTATGTTATTGGATTTAGTTAACGCTAGAAAGAGATAGAAATACTGAAGGCGTCCGTTATTGCGACAGGCGCTTATGTTATTGTTTATTTTTTATATCTGTCAATTTTGACAGCACCTAAAACTTTCATTTGCAATAAAAATACGCAAAATGCGTAATTTTTTAAATCGCCGTTTCTGCATTTTGCATATTTTAAATTGAATTCGCCTTATTACAACGGCACACGTAAAGAAAACGTAAGAAAATTCTAGAAAAATGTGAGGTTATGTTTACAATATTTCAGACCACCGAAGCAACTTGTGTTCGTAATTGTCGAGTTGATATCACTAAAAACATGGAATAGTATTTAATCCTATCAAAAGAGAGCAAATGATCATCAGTTACGTACCGAATGAACTTAAAAATGTAATGAAAATAAGAATTTGTCTAGTCAGCTGTACTAAAATCTCTGTCAGAAGTTATTAATGCAACTTACAAATTTTACTGGTTCATGTAGATAGGTGTGAAATTGGTTACATAGAGAAAAATGTATAATTTGGTGAAGTACAAGTGCAAGAAAAATGTAACAATTATACGTTTACGTAAATAGTGATTTTAGTAAATAAATATGTAAAGTATAATGGCATTATAAATAAATAATTTTTTAAAATTATACTTATTGTCTTAATATAATAATAATGAATTTATAATTGTGCTTCATTTTGCATTGTAAATAGATATAGATTCTTTAGTAACTGACAAGTTTAACAATTTGACGTTTTGTACTGTCAAAATTGACAAATATAAAAAATAAACAATGAAATAATCGTCTGTCGCAATGACAGGTGCCTTCAGTATTTCTATCTCTTTAATAGTAATTTTTCTACTCCTACTATTGAAAGTTGATCTTTCCACATGATTTTTAATGCTGAAAGCAATTGTTTGTCGAAACTGTGCGACAAAATCCAAAAGTGTGTTGCAAAGTACTTTTCCGTATCCATGGTATGTAATTGACAGATTATTTATTTCATTTGAGGTTAACAATGGCGGATGGCGGGTAAATATGAAAAAGCGGGACGATATGAACATTTGCGGGTTTTTACCGTGCATGCTATCGACGTGACATCTACCGATAGAATTTAGAATCAAAATTATTATTTGATTATACAAAAATCTTCATTTAAGTGATTGATAAGTGTAATTATTTTTTAAAATTCAAGCAAATACGATTATTTTTTACATAAATTCATTATAGAAGTTATTTTTAATACGAAAATTTGACATGTGTAATTTGAGGTTATATGTCAAAAACGTAGGTACGTATTATATTATAACAATTTTTATTTAATACGAACTTCTTATGGATGCGGAAAAATAACTTGTGCCCTACGGGAATCTAACGGCATATTTCATCCCTCGGCTTTTGCTGCCCTCGCTCACTACGTTCGCTCGTGCAGCAGAAATCTTCGGGATGAAATATGCCTATATCTTCCCTTATGACGCAATATACTATTGCAACACACTTTCAAAATGGCGCCGGTTAACTGTATGGTTTGTTTATATTTGTGATATGTTTATTTTCATAGCAACGGACTTATTTCCATAGTGACCATAGTTTTCATGAGCATACTTAATATTCCACAAAAATTATAAAATTTGTTTTAAAATATTAAATAGTGAATTAAATGTCTTTTCCCACGACCATATAAGAAAGTCGCTCCTAACGCACAACAAACTAGGCGCGAAAGTTGACAATATCACCCGTGCGATTGACTTTCGCAAAACAAATGAACAACCCGTGCGATATGAACACGTATAGGGATATATCGCACAGTTTGCGCAATAATAGGAAGCTGCGGCCGCTTCAAAACAAAAAATGACGGTCGTTTTACCTGAACTGTCAGTGTTACTTTTTGACATGTACATTTTTGGTCGTGGGAAAAATAGTGTTCGTAACTCGTTCGAAAGGCAAATATCTCCGCTCGTGTTTATAAATATTTCTACTCGTGCTCCGCTTCGCTCCGCACTCGTATATCTATTTATAAACACTCGCTTGATATTTGCTACTTTCGACACTTGATACGAAAATAACTATTCTTCTGTAGGAGTAGAAAAAATAGTGTGTAATAACACTTGTTGAAAGTGTTTTGCAAAACTCAAATGAATGCAGCCTTCGACTTCGTCTCAGGCTGCAACCTTCATTTTCGTTCTGCAAAACTGTACTTTCAACACTTGTTATACAAATTACTATTGTAATACAAGTGTTGAAAGCTTGCGTTTGCCACACGAATGTGAAGTTTGCAGCACGAACGATAGTGAGTGCTGCAGTCACATGAGAGTGGCAAATACAAGCTTTGAACACATGTATTACACACTATTTTTTCTACAACCACATTTCCACAAAAAAATTTAAATATTTCTGCAAAATCAAATCTGACATTCATCAAATGTCATTTATGACATTTTGATTTCGGTGCGGCAAAATTATACTTTGCCGCACCGAAAATCATGCATGTGCGTGCGGAAAGTAAATTTTCCGCACGCTAATTTCACTTGTTCGGCAAACACTCATTTTCAATACTCGTATCTATGGAGACGAAGTCTGAAAATCCCACTTTCCATGGTGGTTGTAGAAAAATTTAATTTAAAATTCAATGATTAATAATTGTGAATAAAATACCTCGGTGGGAGTTTCATCATAGCCTCGGGCTGTGTCTGACCACAAGGCTTCCCACCTCGGATGTAATATACCTACTATTGCCTTATTACGAGACAATAGCAATGAAACTGCTGATCTGTAGTAATAAACTTATCCAGAAAGGCTGGAGCCGAATAAAAAAATTTAAACAACATTTCTCTAACCTTTATTAAAATTAAACGACTTAACTTCAAGACCAATATCGTGGTCAACTATTGTCGCCTGATTTAAGGCTCTTCAATATTTTTATATGGGGCTTCATTAAAAACATTTTTTTAGGAACAAATACGTGAAAACGTCAATTTTCGCTGTAGATAGTTAATACTGATTATGCTTCATAATGTCTTAATGGTGCATATGTGAACTGTGTGTTAATAAGAATGGCTTACTTACTTCATCCTTTCCCTTATACCTTTACAAGTGTCGGGATGTTGGTTCTATCTGTTCTTGTTGAAGCTCTTCCATTCCGCTTGGTTTTTAGCCGGTTTCCTAACTTGTTGCCATTTGAGCCCTCTGCTCTGTAGGATCTTCCTAATCGTCTGATTAGAAGGGTATACAAACTCCAAATGCCAAGTACTTTTAAATGGTAAAATGTCCCAAGCCTTTGCAACAGAAACTGGAGCCAAACAAGGCTGCATCCTCTCACCGTTATTATTCTTAATTATATACTAGACAATGTAATCAAAGAAACGAGAAAAGGAAACGTTAAAGGGATTAGATGGGGCTTAACAAAAACATTAGAAGATTTGGAATACGCAGATGTGCCTGATTTCCCAAACACTACCAAATATATGCAGGCAAAACTGGACAAATTACAGGTTGAATCCAAGAAAATAGGACTTAAAATAAATAAAGCCAAAACAAAGCTGATGAGGATCAATAAAACAAATGCAAACAACCTATATATAAATGATGAGAAAGTAGAAGTCGAAGAATTCCTATATTTGGGTAGTGTGCTATCAAACGAAGGCGGCACAACAAAAGATATTCAGCAACGCATCAACAAAGCAAGAGGGATTTTCTCCAAAATGAATTCAGTGTGCCGCGATAAAAACATCAGGGTTAGCACAAAAAAAAACATTTTTAATTGTACTATTAAAGCAGTGCTACTTTACGGTTGTGAAACGTGGTGTTTAAATAAGGTGACAATAAAGAAACTGTAAACTTTCGTGAACAGATGCCTCAGACACATTCTAAAAATATGGTGCCTAGAAACAAATTACAAATATTGAACTGTGGAAAAAAAACCAACCAACAAGAAATATGTGTTGAAATCAGAAGAAGAAAATACGGCTGGCTGGGGCACACGCTAAGGAAGACAAAAGAATACCCAAGTCGTAACGTCTTAGAATGGAACCCCACAGGGCAAAAGAGCTAGAGGAAGACCCCGATTCACGTGGCGAAGAAACTTAACAGAAGAAACGGGAATGTCCTTCCCGCAAATCAAATCAATAGCAGATGATAAACAGAAGTGGCGAGACTTTACCAATACCCTATGTCCCAATCGGGAATAAGGGGAACTATTATTGTTATTATTTGCATCATTGTTCAGTTTTTGGAGATGTCCCCACCAACTCAGCTGTTGTTTTTCTATAAATTTTGTTACTGGTATTATTTTTAATTCTTCTCTTATTTATGCACTTCTTACTTAGACAATCCCCCAATGAAACTCCTTTAACTCTTCTTAAAATAGGTACCTACTTCATTTCCACTGCTTCTAATTTTTCTTTCATCCGTTTGGATAGTAGATATCCACCTTTCAGCTCCATATGTAAGTACTGGCCTAAAAATTGCCTTCTATACACTTAACTTTGTTTCTTGTGTCACTTCTTTTTTGGTAATAAACGTCTTGTTTATACCATAGAAAGTGTATTCTAGTATTAATTTACATTTTTTGGATATATGGAAAATATTACCAATAAAATGAATTATTTACATAACAACCACTGTTAACAATAGGCTACTTGCATAATTTTTAGTTTTGGTTGTAATCTCTTTAAAAAATATTGTTTTATTATGGTTCTAAATATTTCTGCCAATTAATTGTTATTAACTTAGTTATAAACAAAAGAAATTTAAATCAGAATTAGACCGCTTAAAAAACATTCACGCAAGCGCGGCTTGTTGACGTCATCTTATAGTGGGTGCGTCCGAGAAGTTCTGTCGTCTGCATTTATTACTCATTTACCTGCATCAGCTGTTCCATTTTGTCAGTTGTTGGTGTTGTTCGAACTGAAAAATATGCACGAAGTAAATGTCAACTTCTCGGCCCTAAGTCCTACCCACTATAAGATGACGTCAGCATGTTGCGCATGTCCGAATGTGTTTTTCCTGCTCATTAAATATATAGGCATTTTGATTTTAATTATACGTATGTGACCTTTTTTGATACAAAAAAAAATTCTTTAGACTTATTTTAAATGTATGTTTCATATTTTACGGTAATTAGCAAAATTCTTTTTGCATGCAAGTAGCCTATTACATTATTTATAATCAGCTTGAAGCAATGTAGCGTAAATTTTTATTCCAAATAGTATTACTTGTTTAAAACTTTATTTATAAACCCTAAAGGTACTAAACTTATACTGGCTGGGGAATTTGAAAACGGAACATAACAAAATTGCATTCGAAACTACATTAGTGTATATTGTTCCTCCCTATTTAAACATATAATAATGGTAATGGTATCAATTGAACGTCTTTTAATATATTATTTAACACGAATACTGCCTAATTCTTCCATTGCCTTAATTAGTTTTCCCCTGATCACTGTGTCATAAGGCCTGACAAAAGTCAATAAACAAAACATGCATTTGTAACTTTCAGCTTGCAGTTCCCTTAGTATAATGATAATTCCAATGATCATTTGATTGCTGAAGTTATCTTAGTATTGATTATTATTGAATTATGCCCATTGCTAGTACAGATGTACTTAGTACAGCTGGTTCTTTATTTATTAATAATAAAAAAAACATCAAACGATCAAACATTTGTGATTATTAATTTTTTTTACATAAACCTACAAAAATTTTAGTAATCCTAATTGAACCGCTAACTCCAAAAATCTAAAAAACACTTCGTTTCCAGATGGTGCAATATGCTAGACATGAAATATCTAATCTAAAATCGAAAAAAATTGATTTTAGAATATTTTAAATTTAAATCGGTAGTCTAATACATTGGATATCCGCTTTGTTATCAATATAATACAAGTTCAAATTCTGATTAAATGGTTATTAAGCAAGTACGTTACATTAGGCAAGAAGACAAGAATTCAAACAAAAACCCCATCTTTCAAATACCGAGAATTTATTATAACGCGCAATATTAAAACTGGGAGTTGCTAGACAACGATTATCTACAATAATGGAGTAATAGCCATGTGTATAAATAGTCATAGAAACTATAACCATAAATTAACAGAGTAGTTAATTTATGCTATAACGTTCGTATTGCGCGTAATGATAAATTCCCGGTATATACAAGAACATTACAAAAAAATTGAAAGATTACACTTCACTAGAATATCAAAAGTTTTATTATTTCAATAAATAATACAACAACTTTGCCTGGGATTTTGCAGATGTACAATATTTTAATTTTTTCTTTATTAATACACCAGTTTTACCATATTTCTTAATACTATCATTACTTAATAATCAAAACCATATTCAAAATACGATGGGTCAAATGTGTGAATCCGCACGTAACCATCCTCTCCACCTGAGCTATAACTCTTCCCATCAGGATGGAATGCTACGCTATTAATTGGACCAAAGTGTCCTTTTACTCTTCCAAATTCTTCTTCAAATACTAAATGGAAGAATCGTGAATCGAATTTTCCTATTCTAGTTGAAGTTGTTGTTACATCCATAGCATCTTGTCCACCTCCAAGTACTACATGTTCTGCAATAGGGCTAACGGCAGCCGAATTTACCGGACGTTCAGTTTTGTATGATTTCAACAGCATCAGGCTCTCCGAATCAAATAATTTTGCTGTATGATCTTTAGACGCTGTAATAAACATGGTTGCATCTTTTGACATTTGCATATCGTTGATGATATTATCGTGTTCTTTTGTAGTGTTCAACTTTTTTCCTGTCTGAAAAACAATAATTTTTACAATTTTTCCAATAACAAAAAAACTATCAATATTTATTTTTGAATTAAAGCTTAATATTTTTCAGGTAGTAATTTAAAACACAAAATTATGTGATTATTCAATCTTCTAGATTTAGACATAAAACGTCTTTATACAAATATTTTCGGATGTTATATGCATGGAGCCAGTTACTAAAAGAAAACAACCCTAATTCTTGGACAAAATACTGATCATCTAAATTAATAGCTGTCAACCATTATAGCTAAGTAGTAACCATGGGCTACTCGTATAATTAGCATCATGCGGAGTACGCCTGCATAATGGAATTAAAATGCAATCAGGCTAACCAAAGACGTTTTACATTTAAAAGGTAACAACTGCGGGAAAATCTTGGCCAATAGGAAGTTTGAACCAAGGATTATCGTACCACCTTGGCTTCATATTAATTAGTAAATAGAAAAATTTTAACATACCCTTAAATCCCATTGAATAATTTCTCCATTTTCATGACCAGTTAGAAGAGTTTCATCTAATGCACCCCAAAGTAAAGAAGAAACCCTAGGGCCATTCACTGGTATTCGTAAAATAGGATCCGACTGTCCAATACTATCATCGGCATTTCGTACATCGATAATGAAGATTTCGCACTGATGTCCCATAGCTTTGTCAGTTGCATAAACAGCCATGTTTGCAGAATAACTGAAATTACAGGCGCGAACAGAAGAATTTGTTGTAATACTTCCTATTGGTTTTCCAGTCTGGCAATCCCATATTTTTAAACTATTATCTCCAGCGCCTGATAGAAATTTTGTGGTTGTCCAATCGACATCAATACACCATACTGCTCCCTGATGTCCGTTAAAAGTTCCCAAACGTTCTCCATTTAAAGCATACCACACATTTGGCTTGTTGTCTTTAGATGATGAAAACAATAGATCTCCTTCACGATTATATTTAATCTGTGTTATAGCACGTTCATGCCCGTGTAAAAGCAAAGGTTTCTAAAAAATTATAAATATATTAGAGGTTAGAAAATTGACTATCAATATGTTTTACTTGACTTGAATGTATCGTCTATAAAACACTACAATTACATTAAATATGCATTCTACTTACCATATTGGTTATATTTTCTTATTTTAGGCAATGTAATAAGATTTTTTGTATTAATTTACAATTATTGCTTCACAAGCATGCACTCGGATACATTTAATTACAGAAAACTGCAATACCGACTCAACTGACAGTTGACACAGCTGACGTAACAAGCATATACCAGTGGTTTTAAAAAAGTATTATGTACACAAACGATTTTGAATATACAGGGTCACCCGTATTCTGATATCACGTTTAATAATTTTACTGAGCAAAAAAGGGAGCGGATGATGTTGCTATCATAATTAAATATAACTTTTTCTATTTGGGTGCTAAAATAACTCCATTCTAGCACCCAAATGACGTCATTTGAGTGTTAAAATAAGTCGTTGGAGTGCTAAAATATACTAGTAAAATTTACTGTATTGATGTTGGTAGCGTTGAACTGTCAACTGACATACGTCAAAAATTCTTTTTGATACTGGGATCTGGACTTGTCCGGCAATAAATTTTCTAACCTAAAATTACGCCAACATAAACGTCACCAACCACCGCAAAATTCCCTAGATTTAAAATTTTTATTTTTTAATTTATAAAATGGTATAAAGCGGCAAAATAGAAAAAATAGTATAAAATACTCGTTGCAGAAGGTCTTTCAAGCACTCATTTGTTCCTCAACTCACCGCTATGCGGCTCGTTTCGGAATTTCAAATTCGTGCTTGAATACATGCCTTCTGCAACTTGTATTTTAATATACTATTATATTCAAATCTCAAGATCAGAATACAGGCTACCCAAATTTTTAGCGCATTTTAAGGAAAAACAAAAGAAAGTCTACGCCCTAAAAAATTTCTATATAAAAATTTTTCTTCTTGTCTTTCTTTCTCTGCGTGTTAAGTGTTAAGTTACAGAAAATCCATGTATCTACTGGTACCTACGCATCAATATTTATTGCATATTGATACGATTGACAAGAAACAAAAGGAATTGATATATTGAAAATTAATACACATCATACATTTACAAATAAATATAGTTCAATAAATCGCTAAGAAACAGTATAATGGCATGAATCGAACTACTGACAACTTGCTAACTGAATAAAGGTGCATTCAGACTAGGTAACGGTACTTAGTAACGGCCGCGAAATTGTATTTCGCGGCCGTTACTAAGGGTAACGGCCGCGAAACGCGTTTTATTTATGTTGTTTCCATAGAAACATTGGGCGCGTTCAGCCGGGACTAGCGCTAACCTAGCGGAGATTTGTAACGCGCCCATTGGTAGCAACCGGCTGAACGGCCCAATGGACGAACGCCGCTATGTAAACAAATCTCCGCTAGGCTAGCGCTAGTACCGGCTGAACGCGCCCATAGTGACGTGAAAGCTGACTCTATTTACATTCATTTATGATAAAAATTTGTAATTAAAATTGAAACCACGAAAAATGAACCCTGCCTCATCAATGCTATCCGTATGATATAAGATTTTACTTGCTAGTCAAATTAGCATCAGTTGTATTCTCAAGGAATTATGATTGGCGCTTTAACCGGAAAACAAACAGCTGTCAAGTACTTTCAATACGAATGTTAACCTTAAATTATTAATAATCTAACCAATAAATGTACAACTGTATTTCTTCTGCAACGCAATAAACCAAATAAAATGTTCATTTATCTAAACCTCACAACACAAATAGGTAGGTACTACAAAAACGAATTCCAATTAACATAGGAATTTAGATACCTAATAAAATAAAATAATGTAAATGTATTAATAATTTGACGGTTTGACGTTTTAGTGACAACACGCGCATTTGACTTAAACTACTCTAATCAAATCAGCACTTTAATCATAACACAGGCTTATTGTAATGCTATCCTTGTCGTGTGCATGGGGTTTGTGAACAAATGTACACGCGTGTTTGTTGTTACTAAATTCAGCGTGTGATGAGGCAGGGGTCATCTCTCGTGATTCGGATAATATGTATTTTTTACAGCTGCCCAAAAAATGTTGTGTATACTTCGTCCGCGAAATTTTTTAGCGCCCTCGAGATTGTCCTGGCTTGGCCGCAAGCGGCCTCGGCGACAATTTTTCTCTCGGTACGCTAAAATTTCGCGGCCTTAGTATACAAATAACTATTTTGATGCCTATCAATTGCTTTTTATTGTGATCAGAATTTTGATTTAAGCTCATTGGTGCAGTGGTAAGAGCGTTGGGTTCCTAGGTAGGAATTTGGGGTTTGAATCCCATGCAGTGGTAGGGATTTTTACAAAGAATTCCCTCGGTACTTGAGCGAGTGAAGCCATTTAATCATCTGGGAACAATTATTAACGATTCTGTATGTGAAGTGGCCGACTGCAGAGAGTAGCAACACACATACTATACACTTAATACATGGTCACAAACTCTGCAGAGGGCAATGAGAAACCACTGTAAAGAACACATTTCTCTAGTATAAGGGGGATATAACAAAGTTCATGACGCCAAGTTGTTTAAAAATATTACTTTGACCTCCTCGTCAACGTCCTTAAAAAGGACTTGACACAGAAGAAGAAGAAGAAGAGGTAACTATGCTATCGTCAATACATTTTTATGTCGTAAATTGTAATAACTCTACCTTTTTTAATAAATAAAAAGCAGAAATACCTCAGTATTTTCTACATATTTCAGGTAGTACTATTAAGGTCAATTTACATTGAACGATTTATAATAATTCTCATCCGATATGTTCTAAGACGTGACGTCCAGAGTTTTGTTTCTATCAGAATGCTTTTTGATCTCCATATTAATGCTGTTTGTGCTAAGGCTATTCTTCTGGTTATCTATTGTAATGATTTGCTCTATATGCAGTCTTACACAGTTCCACTAATTATGAACTGCCTTTTTATTTATTTTATCAAAAACGGCCCATGTTTGATTCCTTAATTGAGATGCTCTTACCTCTAACGGGTCGTCGTGAAGGTTCGTTGTTTATAATTAAACTTTTCAAAAATAAAATTTACTCATACAATTCTTGTAATGCAGATTTATTTCAATTGATAATCCCTATCTTCCCTAATTAATTCTAATTTAATATTAATTTAGTTCACTCACTGTTTTATTAACTTCAATTTAGTTCATACCGTTATTTTTAAAAATTCCATAATATTCGTCTTCACTTCTATTTCACTTTTCTTAACACTTCCAATTCAGTTTGCTTTTTGTTCCAATTCAAGTTCAATTCAGTTTACTTCCCCTTCCAATTCAGTTTACTTCCACTTCCAATTCAGTTTATAATTTATTTTGTTTTATATTAATATTTTTAATTATTTATCGTTTTAGGAGACGATTCTGCTTATTTAAAGTTTATTTTAAATTAAATTTTTATTTTGTAATCAATATTTTGGACGAGCAACTTTTTAATGCTATACATGTCCGTACAAATTCAAATCATTTCCTGTTTATAATTTTGTTTTTCTTCAAACGTCATAAAAACACGACTTTGTGTCCTTGGATACACACAGTTATACTGGCACTGGCAACTCGTAATTTTTATTTTTTATAACAAAGCAACCCGTAGCAATGACAGCTGGCATGACGTTCATTTTTGACTTTTTTTTAAATTTTCTTGCTGAATTGCTTTTAATTTATGCGTTTGAAGAAAAAGTAACATGTGTTATTCGGAGTAAAAGTGATTTTGTGTGCCTCGCATGAATAGTCCGACTCGCTAGCGCTCGTCGTTCAAACGTCATGCTCGGCTCACAAAATGACACTTTTACTCTTAATAACACAATATACTATTTTTCTCCTGTTCCAAAGGTTTTTTTCAAATATGTTTTAACCATTACAACGGTATTTACTAAGTTTCTATGATAACCATATTTAGCTCCTTATAATTTACCAATAATAATAATAACAATAAATTATTAAAATATTTTTTGTGCAGCCGGCCGCGAAGTGGTCATTTCGCGTACGCAATACAGGACGCGAAATCCGATTTCGCGGCCTTACCCTTAGTAACGGCCGCGAAATATTTTAACGGCCGTTACCCTTAGTAACGGCCGTTAAACTAAACGTCACTTATTTGACACATGAGAGTTGACATATGAAAATGTCAGTTTTATTATGTATTTTTTACGGCTGCACAAAAAATGTTGTGTATACTTCGGCCGCGAAATTCTTTAGCGCCCTCGAGATTGTCTTGCCTCGGCCGCAAGCGGCCTCGGCGACAATTTTTCTCTCGGTACGCTAAAATGGAATTTCGCGGCCTTAGCATACAAATAACTATAAATTAACAACTTAACAACGAATCCAGCTATTTAAATTTTTTATATTACATTTTTTTTGTAATAATTAAATCTGTATTAATAATTAAATCCGTATTAATAATTAAATATAACTTTCATTCATAATTAAAAGTAATATCATCTCAAATTAATAACATCCGAAGGTAATATCATCTCAATATTTTTGGGTGCTGCCGTTGGTAGGTATCTATCACACTACCTAAATATTTAGCAGAATTTGTCAACTTTTTCGATCTCCGATCGATGAGAGAATATTTGTCTTGTTCACATTTATTTTTAGGCCAACCTTTTCTGCTTTCAGGTTTAACTTGTCTAACTTTCCTTGCATTAGCTTTTTGTTCGGCGTAAGCAAGCAGATATAATCTGAAAACTCCAAGTTTTCCAGTTTTCTGAATATTCCGGTTTTGTTGTCTTCTGTATTTCTCATGACCCAGTCGATGATAATAAGGAAAAGTGTTGTAGACAGACATTAAGCAAAAAGGAAGAGGAAAACCCAAGGAAACTGGAAAGGATGATGATGATAACAATCTTGGGAACAAACATTACAGCGGAAGGTGAACGAAGACTAAAGAGGAGTCAAGAGATAGAAGATGATGGTGGGACGATATAGAGGAGAACCTAAAGGTGTTACAAGTAGGGGACTGGAGACGAATATGTAAGGATAGAAAAAAATGAACAGATGTAACCACAAAAGTCAAACACACAAAGATCTCTAAAGAAAATGAAAGAGGCATGGTCCACCTCAGAATATGGACTTCAATTCTCTCTTGGGAGAGAAAACCATAATCCTATGGATTGGAAAAGCTTAGTAGTAGTTATTGTTGTAGTAGACAGAATGCAACCTTGATGGATTCCTAATTTTATATAGATTTTCTTTAATAGTTCCCCTGAATGTTCGACTCTTGTGAAGAAGTTGCCATATATTGGTTTGATTGTTCTTATGTATTTGTAAGGTAATCATAATACTTCAGTATTTTCCAAATTTTTTCTCTTGTGACTGAGTCAAACACCTTTTCAAAGTCGACTAAGTTAACGCATATGTCTTGTCCCTTTTCTTTTAATTGTTCTATTATTATTCTTAATGTATAGATATGATCGATGCACAAACGTTTTTGTCTAAATCCCGTATGGTTCTTCCTCAGATTAGTGTCTATGGCTGATTTCATTCTCTTCAAAATTAATGGTCGTAATTTTACTTGCTGTTGATGGAAGCATTGTAGGTCTAAAGTCTTCGCATTGAGTTAGCTCGCCCTCTTTGGTATCTTTATTAGAATTCCATGTGTCTAATCTTCTGGGATAGATTCTTCGGACCACACCTTGTTTACTAGTATGCACATTATTTCTACTGTACTCTCCTTGTCTATTTTTAGCAATTCGATTGGGATTTCGTTTATGCCTGGTGCTTTTCCATTTTTAAGTGTTTCTTCTATTTCGTCCTTTGTGAACTCTTCTTCGCCTATATCATTAAGTTGTTGCATTACCATATTGCTATTTATTTCTTCCTTGATTTCTTTTACTTTGTAGATTTCTGTAAAAAAAATTCCATTATTTCCCTGCCTGTTTTATACATTTTGTCATCCTCTTTATTTTTGTCCCAATAGTTTTGATCCAAGATTTATGATTTTTGGTTTTATATCCAATAGGTACTCTTGTGCTGTCTTGTTAATTGCTTTTTTGTACACTTTCCATTTATTCTCAACGGAAGATTTCGAAGGTGGTCAATTTCTCCTGTATTCTTTCTTAGTTAGTCTGAGAATTTATTGGGCTCTTCGAACATCGTTTAGTTTTGCGAGGTTAAATTTAGGTCTTGCTGGTACTTTTTGTTATTTTTAAGCTCATTTTTATTTTTGCTTTTATGAAGTGGCGATCGGAGGCTATGTCGGCTCCCCTCATTGCTCTTACATCCCGTAACAAGTTTTTCCATTTTTCTTCGATCATTATGTAATCAATTTGGTTCTTATATTGTCCATGGGGTGATACCCACGTTTCCTTGTAAATTTTCTTATATATTTGAAAAACTTTTTCTTCTATCGGCGCTTCGGCGCCAGTAGGATATGGCCTGATTTTCAGCTTTCTCGGTGGTAGCTTAGGATGTCGAGACCCTTATTCATCAGATAATGGTCATTTTAGAGCGTTCAAAGGTGTTCAGTGGTTGGGGGGCTGACAGATTTGTTTCCATCTTGCCTTGTCTTTTGCAAAGTTTCTTGAGTCCTTTATCAGTTTTTGTTTTATAATTTCATATACGTTATCGGCCCAGATTGTTCTAGGTCTTCCTTGTCGCTTCGGGATAAGTAGTTTCCAATTAAGCATTTTCACTGTTGGGTCGCTTGGAGATTTTCTTATGAGATGCCCCCACCATATTAGTTTCTGTCTATTTATAAATTCTGTTATTTTTTCATCTTTCATTTCTTCTTCTAGTTCTTTGTTGGTTTTTCTTCTTATTACCTCATTTTCTTTTACTGGGCCTACAATTCTTCTTAAGCTCTTTCTCTCGCAGATTTCAAGTTGTTCTTCTTCCTTCTTTGTTGTATTCCACGTTTCAGCACCATAGGTTATTATTGATCTTATTAAAGTTTTATAAATTTTTAATTTTGTTGATTATTTTATTATTCAGTATCCATTTTAAGCTATAAAACGCTTTCATGCCGAGGCAGATTCTTCTAGTCACTTATTCATTGGTGTTATTAGTGGCTGTCAACAGTGAGCCAAGATAGTTAAAACTGATTACTTCTTCCACCCGGATGTTTCCAATTTGTACTTTACCTTTACTTCTTTCCTTGTTTACGGGTTTACCTAGGGTCATGAATTTAGATTTCACTTCATTTATCTCAAGTCCAAAGTGGTTAGCTTTTTCTTATAGTGGTGAGGTTAATTCGTTTAGTTTCCTTTTGTTGTTTGCTAAAATAGCCACATCATCGGCGTATGCCAAGATTTGTGACTCTTTAGTTATTAATGTGTCTTACTAGGCCATTTAATAATGATAATATAGGCTTCACATTCCTTATTGGTATATAGCCGCTTCGGCCCGAAGTTTAAAATCCAATTATTGAGGTGGGTTAGTCCTTGCATTCCCTAACTTCCATCTTCTTGACTTAATAATTTATAATTTCTATTCCGATCTGCTTGACACTTTTCTTCTCCAGCTCTCGTAGATCCTGTACTACATCATCTAACCATCTCATTCTCAGTCTTCCCCGTGGTCTATTTTAATTTGGCTTCCATTCCAATAAGCGTTTAATTGTTTTATTGTTGTCACTTCTCATAACATGCCCCAGCCATCTTATACGTTATGCTTTAATATATCTCACTGTCTTCCTCCCCAAATTCCTCGTTCTATTCATGATTCATCCTGAGGCGTATTTCTCCATTATCAGACTTTTTGGGTCCCGATATTTTCCACGGTATTTTTCTTTTAAAGATATACGCAAATGTTCTTCCTCTAGCTTTGTGAGACAAATTACTTCGGCCGCATATGTAATCACTGGTCTTATTAACGTTTTATATAAGCGAAGTTTGGCTTGTTTACTGATATTCTTGTTCTGAAGCATTTTTATGTTGCTGGTTGCTGAAGTAAGCTCTGTTCGCTAGCAATAATAGTTTTTTTATGCCCGGTTAACTATTGTCCTTGTTGTTGATTTGCAGGTCCAAATATTTAAATGTTCTTACTTTCTCGAACTTGTAGTCATCTATCTTTATTTCCTGCATTGGGACATTCCTTCTTTGCAATTTTATTATTTTTGTTTTGTTTTCGTTTATTCCTAAATGCATGTTTTTTGCTTATGTTTGTAGTTTTCTATTATAGTCCAGTGAATAAGTACATGTTACCTTGCAAAAGGTCGGGTAGAAGTTTTTTTTTTTTACTTGTATATGTTAGGGTCAGCATTGAAAAACCAAGTTTTCCAATTCGGCTGACCTCGGGAGAACTTTCTGTGGCCAAAAAACCAAGTAATTTTAGGACTTGTTTTGGTTTTTTCAAAATATCTCAGATATGGTTCGGTCTAGGGCTTTCTTTCATCTTTTTCATCTTAAAGAGGATAAAATTTACAACAAATTTCATTATCATAACTTTTTTCTAAACCCAACAACAAGCGCGCTACAGCATCCGATATATTGGAATGTTTTCCCAACTTGGTGAAAATAGCACTTTATTCTGTTTTCTGATCAAATTACTTGTATTTGTATTTGGCGTTACAATTTTTTTAGTTGTCAATAAACCGTCTGCAATTAGTTCTGCATTCCCCCTCCTATTCCCTCCACCCCATCCTTTCCATTTCCCGCCACCACTACTAATAATGGTAGCTTTGGCATCAGTTTTCCCTTGTGGATAAAGACCGGTAACAACCAATCCATGTACGTCGGCTTGGAGTTGCTCTATCATATCCATCGATTCGTCTTCATCTTCTTCTTTTCACAACAAGAGCAAGAAGAACAAGAAAGGACTTTGAGTAGCTGCTCAGGCGCGTACGCACCCCCACTCTTCTGGATTTTTTTCGTTTCCCAACCAAGTTTGTTTGTACCTGGTGGTAATATCGTAGAGCATGATGTCGCGCATAATCTCATATTGGTGGTAGCTTGAAGAGATTGAATTTACTTTTTGTTGCCCATTTCCTAAATATCAGGTACCTCAGTGGATCTAGTGTTTGGTCGGTCCTGATGTCACCACTGTAGGTACAATGCAAGAAGAAACCTTTCTCCTGCCATGGCTATTTCCTCAGTGGTGGCGTCTGAATTCTTGAACACTTGCACAACTAACTTCATCTGGGGGTACTTCTCAAAAATGGCGCAAAAAATTTTTTTCCTTGGCCAAAGAGAGAAGATGTGGTATCGCACCCGCTAAACGCATGAATTAAAAGAATATTTTCAGTGTCATCCTTGAATGATGTAGCTGAGAACAACACATCTGCTGCACCCCTTCTTCCAGGATTAAGAAAAACAAGTTTTTGTGAGATTGTCCTAGCCCTGTCGTCAGTACAAGACGATCAATATCTTCCCCAACTAATACTACGCTTTCGAACTCCTGGCCCTTTGCAATGGCAGTTGTAACGATTGAAACATCAGCAGCCTCTTCTACCTGTTTTACTTGAATGGCACACTGTTCAAATTTCCTTTTATTTAAGCAGTTCTATCAAACGGGCATTGCTATTGTCGTTCGCCAAAAACTTGTCTTGAGAGACTTGTTTGATTATATTTGCATCACAGACAACGTCAATAGAAGAGTACATTTATGCATTTTAAAACGGCTCAACCTTGCAGAACTATTTGTGCCACTATTTGCAGCATCTGATGAATATCCATCAAACACAACTGCAACCTGTGATCCATAGTGTTTTCTCAAGTAAGAAGAATAAGTAGCAAAGGAAGCATTTCGAGGCTCAATAACTTTATGTAGGAAATACCCTTCATCATCAACAACAACAAACTTATTCTTCCCAACCAATTTCTGGCCCTGAATTGGGGTAAAAACACTATATAGTGAAGACTTTGTTCCCTTCCGCAGCCGTTCTTTATTGACGTAGGGTAGGGTGCGAGTTCGTATGTGAAAAACAGCTGTAAGTCTTCCTCAGACTGCTTAGCAAGACACAATCGCGGAAACAACGTTAGTGGATCAAAAGCATTAACTTTTATGTTTCCTGATTTTATGCAGCTGACGACTGATGCAAGGGTTACTACCTTATCTCTTCTCTTGAATTTCACACAATGTAAATCTTTATCAACTAGTCTTCTTACCCCTGTCATTCTCACTTCTTGGGACTTATGGTATTCACGTCTGCTCCTTCAATGATTCCACTGCTCAGTGTCATTATCACATCAGTTTTAGGGCCCGGGCTTCGGCCTTCGGAACAACTGCCACTTCCCTCTCTGTTCCTCTCGCCTTCTCTTCTCTTTCAACCTTATGGACCCTCATCCCAAACCCTTATCTGCTGCAGATATTTTATTTACAACTAAAAATGGTAACACCAAATACATATTATTATACGAGTAACGGAATAAAGTGCCATTTTCACCAAGTTGGAAAAAAATTCCAATATTTCAGGTGCTGTAGCGCGCTTGTTATTTGGTTTAGAAAAAAGTTGTAAGAATGAAATTTGTTTGAAATGCTGTCCTCTTTAAAATGGAAAAGAAGAAAGAAAGCGCTAGAACGAACCATATCTGAGATATTTTGAAAGAAACAAGAAAAGTCTTAAAATTTCGTGGTTTTTTGGCCACAGAAAGTTCTCCCGATGTCAGTCGAATTGGAAAACTTGGTTTTTCAATGCTGACCCTAATATATAAAAGTAAAAAGAAAAAAATCTTTTACCCGACCTTTTGCAAGGTAATGACCTTTTTAAGTAGGTACCTATTGACTGGACTATTAGTCCTTTGCGTGTTCTCGCTATAATTAGGACGTCATCAGCATATGCCATGATCTGAACTTATTTGTTTATTATTGTTTCTTCCCTTTCTGTTTTCCTTGTTAGTTAAATAGCTGTGTTGAAAGCACATGCCCTTGACGTACCCATGTGTTGGTTGTGAATTTATCTGTCATACCTTTTGCTACCTTCTACTGCTTCATGTTTGATAAAGTCATGTTAGGTCGGCGACACACCTGCGGCGACAATTGTCGCTACTTTTGTAACACACAGCTTTTTATGTGAGGTGTCATTTTTGCGGCACAGCCGTGGCTCGCCGTTCTTTGCTCGCAACAGATTTTCTAATAATTCTCTTCTGTTTACTGTATCAAATGCCTACATGAAGTTGATAAATAGCATTTGTATTTCTATTCCATGTTTATAACCTTTTTGCGGTATCTGCTTTAATATAAACATAAACATAAAAGCATTGGTGGTTGATCTTATACGGAATCCGTATGGGTATTCTCCTACTTCTGATTCACTGTACTGAGTTAGTATTCAAATTAGGTAACATTTTGTATGTCACATTTAATAAGGAAATTGTTTCAGATCTCTTCATTAGTATTGGGATTATCATTGCTTTTACCCATTCTTTAATAATCATTTGTTTTGGTTATCCATATTTTGTTTATAAGGTTGAATATTCTTCTGTGTAATTTTTCGCCTCCCAATTTTATCATGTCATTACATATTCCATCAGTTCCTCCTGCTTTTCAATTTTTTATTTGTTTAATTATGTCAGTTGCTTCTTCATATGTTAACTTTGTTATGTCTACCTCGTTTTAAGCTGATGTATCATTATTTGTATTTTCGTTTAGCAGTTTTTGGTAGTACTTTCCATACTTTTCTAATTTTTTCTTCATTATATTCTATTTCGCCTTCTTCGTTTTTTATTCCTCTCCTACATTTGCTGGGTTTCTTCTTCTCTTCTTGTATTTTTCGATAAAACATTTTTATATTACGCTTCTTGTGGTTGTTTTTTATTTCCTCCATTTTTTTATTTATCCACTGTTTCTTCTTTCTTTTACACATGTTTACAGATTCTTTCCTTAACCCTTGTGTTCTGTTCAGATTTTACCTACACTTGATATGTTCTGGGTCATATTGACCCACAGTTTTTTTCTCATTACGGGACGCTGTTGGTGGTGAAAAATTAGGATTTTACATAAAGTATTCACTAGCACTAGAGTTTCTAAAGTTATATGTAAGCTATAAATGAATATTTTTCTGGATTTTCGAAGACTGTTAAATTTAACCTTCCAAGAAAATACTTTGGTTTTTAGGTACCTATTTAGAGCGCTTGAATAGTAAGCGTGCAATAATCTGACTATTGTAATCTTTTTCTTTGTCTGTCATGTTATTTACAGTTTATTTTTAAATAATGAAAACCGGCAACCCACCATACAAAAACTCGAAATAAAATTTTAGTACTGCCTTAAAAAGTAAATTCGAGATTTCTAAGAAAGTGTTTTAGGAAATTCTCCATCAGAAAATTGTTTACATTTATTTGCTAAGAGATAGCAGACTTTGAATGATGCTGCAGTTACTATGATTGATTTGAAGGTGCTTTTTTTTAATGCATTTTGTTGTGCTGACAACTGAGCCTTTAAATCACTATTTAATGGATATTTCGATCGATATTTATTATGGACAGTGCTAATAGCGTAATGTTATAATGTATCTGTATTGTTACTATTTTTGTAACCTGGTTCAAATAAATAAATAAATAATAAATAAAAAGTGTCTTTCCAAATTACCTTTTTTAGTTATTGCTAGAGACAAATGGCATATTAAGCAACAACATCTATCTCGTACCATTGTAAAATAATAAGCATGTTCACACTCTTCGTGCAAATGGTAAGTTTTGCATTTTTTTTTCTTACTCATTTTAATTGGAGGGATTTGGAAATCAAGAGAAAAATCCATTTTAATTTTTGTCCAAAACCCCGAAATCCACGCTTTTAAAACACTTTAAAAAGTATCTAAAGGAAGTGAACCAGAAGTAAATTGCAAAATTTTCCTGGGAGGAAGGGACAGACAGGCTGATAAAAATAGAAAAATTGTACTTACATTTTTATGAAATAAATAATAAACACACAGTTTATTTTTAGTGATTGTATTTTGTATTGTATATGACAAAAACTCTTTGCAGTCATAATATAACCTCGCCCCTTCAGATTCGAATGGTTACAGCATACGTTTTCTCGGTGCTGTATTATGGAGCAGAGAGCTGGACCTTAATATAAGTTCTACTTAAGCGGCTAAAAGCTTTCGAAATGTGGGTATACCGAAAATTGCTTGGATAGATAGAGATAGAGCCACGAATGAGGGAGTATTAAGAAGAATCAATAAACAAATGGAGGTCGCTAACACTGTGAAGCGAAAGAAACTGAAGTATTTTGGTCATATTATAAGATAACAAGGAAAATATAAGATACTACAGGAACAATAGACAGCAGAAGAGGCCCTGGTAGATGAAGGACTCCACGGTTAAAAAACTTGAGGCAGTGGTACGGTCACAAATATGGTAGTCGACATGATCGCTAACGATCGATAACGGTCAAGGCACTCGAAGAAGAAGAAGAAGAACATTGTGAAACGATATAACTAACCAGATGACATAGTTAGTTGAACTGTCGGAGAAGTTGCAAGATTTTTTTAATCTGTGGTTACAAGCATGAGCATGCTTGGTGTGTCCCCCGTGATTTTGCAATCCTGTGTTATTTTGGGATTTTCGAGTCATTTTGAATTATTGTTAAGATTCTTCAGTACGACCCTGTCCTTTAATTTTGATTCCGTGTCAATTATTTTATTTCTGGCTTAATTATTACGGGTGTGCAAGTTTGTTGTTTCCAGTGAGGGTCCTTATACCACCGAGAAGCTCTTTCGTGTTTTTGGTAGCTTCTTTAAGCTAAGAACCATACAATCTCGAAATGATACAGTTGTGTTAAGTTTAATGGAAGTTGGAAGTATCGTCATCACACATTTTCCCTAACCCGGGATCAAGAAAATCCTCTAGAGTTTCTGGAATAGTCTTCGTTTGTTTTGCACCCGCCTTCTGGAGGAAGGACACAATCTCTTTCGTTGTTGTTAGCCTGTTTAACGTCTGCCACATGCTCTCTGACCAAGCACCAACAGCTGGCCAGGTAAACCATTTCTACCATCTTTTCGCTGCACCTGCTTTTGCCGTTGTTTTCAACGTCAGTTTCTACTTCGACGACTGCCTCTTGTTGGCAGGCCTTTTGATGTTAACGTTCTTCAGTTTGTTTTGAAGTTAATGAGTACCACCTTTGTTTTATCTTTGTGTTTTGGTTGCAATTTTTGTTCGAGTAAAGATTTTAGCGTTCCGTTTGTAATTCAAGTTTCAGTATCAGTTTACCTATAAAGTTATCATTTGTAGTTTCAAGTATTAAGTCAAGATATTATTTTGTATTGTGTTGCATATGTAAATTTTTGGTGCTTATTGAATTGTTAAATTGTTATTTTAATATTTGTGAATGATAGAGAATTTTATTCATCAGATATTAGTGATAGTGAATGCGATCGTGATTACTGTAGCAATGAAAGTGTTACTGAAGAAACTTCTTTACCCGATTTTGAAATTGAAGGGCAAAATAATGGTAACGAATCTAATTACAACAGCATTTCCGGTCGACGAATTGTCGATATTATGCACACTTTCAATGCACTGAAGTCTCTTATACATGAGGGGTTCGGCTGTTCTTTCTACGACATGAACATAATTAGTGAACAACGTAAGAGCTTCGAGTCTATTTTTACAATTAAATGTGCTGTTTGTAATAAAATAGACACGATATCTACAGAAGATCATACATCGTCGCGGATGCATATTAATTTAGCAGCGGTATCAGCCATAATGTCTATTGGTGCAGGATATTCCCAGCTAAATGAATTTTCAGCTGCAATGGATGTTCCGTCTCCATCAAGCAGTACTTATGCTTCGTATCACGATAGTGTTTGTGATATTTACAATCAAGCGGCTACAGAAAAAATGAAGAAAGCTGCAGAAGAAGAAAAAAGGTTGGCAGTAGAGTTAAGAGAAGTTGATTCAGATTCAGAAGGCTATGCAAATATTGCAGTTGTCGCTGACGGATCGTGGTGTAAAAGATCATATCGAACAAATTACAATGCTCTTTCAGGTGTTGCTTCCATTGTAGGCCTACGCACAAAAAAAGTTCTTTACGTAAACAAATTTTGTTCAATATGTGCACGTAAAGACTTATATAAAAATAATAAGTGTCCAGAACATACTTGTTATAAAAATTGGACTGGAACATCAACATCAATAGAAGCAGCAATTATAGTGGAAGGATTTCAGAACTCCTTAGCAATGTATGATCTGAAATACATTAAACTGGTTGGTGATGGTGACAGTAGTGTCTACCGCAAGCTTTTAGAATCTATGCCCTATGGACCCAACACGACCCAACATTATTATACAAAAAATTGAGTGCAAGAACCATATCCTCAGAAATTATATCAATAAACTTAAAGAATGTACCAAAAAACCAAGAACAGATAGCCGCTTGAAAACTGTGCTTTCCAAAAATATCCTTCGATTCCGAAGTGCAGTGACAAAGGCAATGGAATACAGAAAAAACAAGATGTTTCGATGACTACGAAGATCAAAGAATTAGAACGGGACATTTTAAATAGTCCGAAACATATTTTGGGCGATCATAGTGGTTGCAAGAGTAGAAACTATTTTTGCAGCGGCTCCAAACCAGGGGAAATGAATTTAGTTCCGAATTTTTCAAAAACCGGTCTATTTGAAGACATTATGGCAGCTGTTCGTCGCGTGGCAACACACGCAAATAGTTTAATTTTGGATGTGACTAATAATAATTGTGCAGAACTGTACAATTCGCAGGTAGCAAAATTTATTGGTGGAAAACGTATCAATTTTTCCCTCCGGCGCTCTTATCAAGCCAGATGTGAAGCCGCCGTAATAGCTCACAACAAAGTAGGAATGTTTCATCAAATTGTGCATAAATCAGCAAAAGCAGCACCTGGAAAGTACACTTTGCAGTACTGTGACAAAATGAAGAGGAAATTAAAATTACAGCAGGAGAAAGGGCATGTGAGAAAATATGTAAAGAAAGATATGTCCCAAGGCAATATGAAAATTGCAAAAGAAAAATTCATAGGAAAATTAACTATGAATAAAGATGAAATTTCTCAATTAACAATTGGGCAACATCGAAACAATCGATGGTACGAAGAAAGACGAATGCGTGTCACTGCATCAAACTTTGGACGTATTTGCAAATTGAGACCTACCACGTCCTGTGCAAATACCGTACGAAACATTTTATATCAGCAATTTTTTTGGGAATGCGGCCACACAATATGGAAAAGAAAATGAACATAGGGCTATGGAGGCTTTTGAAAAAATGACAAACATTCAAGTTAAAACATGTGGATTATTTATTGATGACGAACATCCGTTTTTGGCAGCTTCACCTGATGGTATAACATCAGATAATACGGAAATAGTTGAAATAAAGTGTCCCTACAGTGCACAAATGTTTACTCCCATAGACGCAGTTTTAAATAAAAAAATCAAGTTCTGCGAAAATGTAAATGGACAATTGAAGTTGAAGTAATGTGATAATTACATGTTCCAAATTCAAGGGCAGTTAAACATTACAGGAAAAGAAAGGTGTTATTTTATAGTTTGGACACCTAAAGGTGTATCTGTGGAAGTTGTAAATGAAGACGAGGTGTTGTGGAAAACTCGAATGGTGTGTGTGTGTGTAATCGTTTACCTCTTATACCTTTCGGTGTTGAGGCTGGTGCGTTAGCGTATGTGGTCTTACGCGTGAAATGCACAATCCGGCCCGCATGCGAGTCACGTGATTGGTGCGCCGTTTTTTGCTTGCATACAGCACCATGTGTATAGTGGTTCCAAAATTAAAAGAATTTTATATGAATTCCTTACTCCCGGAAATAATTGATTCACGACATGCGAGAAAAATGCGTCTACGAGAAACATTTATAAAATAGCGTGCATGATTACGGAAAAACTATTATTAAAATTAAATTTTACATCATAAAAGTTATAGTGATGCTTATTTACTAGGTAAGTATGGATTTAATTTCTATTTTTTTTTCTTAATATGCATGTAAGTATTTAACAGGCTAGACAATTTATACCTATTATAATGCAGATAGCATCAAAGTTTATTAAATTGTCCAAGAGTATTTAAATGTTTGTTTAAGTTTTAAGTTTATTCATACAGTTTTACGTCTATGATTACCATGCTCCATAGTTTGTGGCTATTGTCGTGGCCAATCATGCTTAAATGTCGCTTCTCGTGATATTACTGAATCTTGTGACAATATAAACGATGATGATATCGATCCCATTGATATTTTAGCATCAAATATGACTGAATGCAATACTTGTATTGAAGATGAAGAAGATGAAGCAGAAGGATAAGAACAAGAAGTGGATGAAGAGGAACAAAATGATAAAGAAATGTCATAATTAAATAAATCATGGCTAGGCCTAACGGGGAAACCATGTAAAAAAAACGCGCCTTGCATTCTACCTCGAAGGTGGTGGGGAAACGAATGTTGTACAGTTCATACCCTCTCGACTTTATATCTCGAAAACTATTGGTCGTGCGTAAAATTTGTGTGTAACCTTTTTTGTAGATAATTTTCTGATAAACAATTTTTCTAATAACTGAAATTAGCGTACAACCAATAGAAAGCGAGATATTCGCAAAAAACGGATTTCTTTGACCTTTGACCTTAAATAATTCGTCAAGCGAACACAATTTCGAAAAGGACTTTCTGCACATTATTTGTAACATTGTAACGTCAAAATGAAGGTGCGTGCAACAAAAAAAACTTCACCAGTATTTATTTGGAGGTTTCACCCATTTTTCGCCTAAAATTACTGGACTAAATTGAAAGTTTCAAGAATAAAGGAAACACAAGTATCAAAATTATTCAAACGTATGTTGTAGTGTCTACTTGATCTGATTATAAAAATTTCAGAAATTTTTTCAAAGTCCAAAACTGAGGAAAATTGCGAATTTAAGTCTTAAATGATTATGTGCAGGAAAAGTAACTGAGAAGTAAGACTATTAAACATAGCAAAAATTATTATCAAGAATAAAATTTTCTGAGAAATCAATAATAAAAAAGTTTTTCCTCTTGTATCACCTATCCGTGGACACATTGTACATGTATGTTAATTACAAAATTGCTCTAATTTTGTAGTTAACATATGTATATAAAAAAATAGGTTTTTTCATTGTTTTATTTTTCCATTCTAGATAGGAAAAAATTGCACTTTTCCTAACTCAAATGAGTATTAAAAAGTCCAAGAATACCTTGCTGAATTTTACAAACCACCATTTTACAGCTTTTTCTTATGAATAGTTTGTGTACTAAACAAGATTTATTAGCCTGTCCCTATCAAAGTCTAATCCCTCTTCGCTTCAAGTATGGGTCATTTTTACCTGCTACACGAAGCACTTCGATGCAGTCAAATTTTAAAATTCTGGTGTGTTTTTTTAAATTTCATTCGCAATTTACGTCGTTACGTGATGTATTGTAAAATATTTCAATGCCTGAGCATTACCACAATAGCTTACATTGTTGCGGTAAAGAAATAAAAATTTTTTAATTTATTTGGGAACGTTTGTACTTTATAATTTTGTTTGTTTCTATTACACCTAATAACTACTATATTTTTAACAAAAGTGTGTTTTTGGCGATTTGCCGCAATTGTTTAAATATTGGTCTATACGAAAATGAAGAGTTCTTAACTCCAACTATTATAGGCTTCTTTAAAAATGAGAACAAACATCAGTGTTTTTCTAAAAATAATGTGAACAGGTACCGTCACTAAACACAAGCCTTAAGAGTTCCAGTAAAGTTATTTTCAGTCAAGCAAGGTAAGTCATATCTTGCAGTAGGATGCAGCAGGAAGCAGTCTAAACCCCAACCCCTTCGAGCCCTTGGAAATCTTCTGTGGTGGGTTTCCTACTTTTAGATCTTAGCGTGATTTCTATATCACAGTGGCGCTCAACAATTTCCATCCCTATTATGACCAACCCTTAATTGAAGGGTTTTACCGTTTCAAACCGCCCATCTTCACTGTTTAGCCTAGCCGCGCGTCTATGGGGCAACAACAGTAGTGCGAGAATAGGCACGTGACATGTGATCGACTTGTTTCGCCCATATTTGCCTTATTATGTATTTTTGTTTCGTTTTACTAGCGCCACATTCGAAATACTCGGTTTTTGTGTCCAACTGTTCGCGATCGACCAAAAATCGTGTCGCGATCGACTTGTTGGCCACCCCTGTTCTATATCATTACTTTGGAGTTTTTGCTCTATTTTCTGGTTTAACGGCTTTTGATATTTTTCTTTGTTTCTTCATTACTTAACGTCGTTCGGTACCAGTGTTTTTCTGTCTTATATTTCTTACTATTGTAGTATGTAGTAAGCTTCAGTGGCGGCTCGTGACCCATTTTATAGATGAGGGGATAGATGATGATAATAATAATAATAATACAACATGACTTTACTCAAAGAAGACACCATGGATTTGAATTACATTTTTGTGTTTTGAACATTAAATCAATTCGCCTATTTTTCAATTTACTAAACATATCTATAATGTCATCATAAAAATTCGGAGTTTTCGCCAACTCACTAAGATGCTCTTTTTCAATGGATAGCATTCCTAATACTGACAGCCGGTTGCCGGTCCTCAGACATAGTAGTCCGTAGGTAGGTTTAAATTCTCTTCAAGCAGGAAAAATTTCTTTCTATTTGAACTGACGTAGCAGGAATAGTTAATATTAAACAAACAAATTTATACGTTTCAACAAAAACCTCTTTTGAAAAATGCCATAATGTTGCTATTGCGAAATTCTGAATCTTTATAAATATTTACTAATTCATTTTTCAAAAGCGATTTATTAAAAATATTTGGATAGTTTGTAATTAAACACGAGAAGGCCTCTTCTGGAAACATCTTGTCATTATCAATCATTTTTTGTGAATCTACCAAGCTTAAAAACTGTTACTGTTCGTTCCCTACGTACCAAACAACTGAAGAATTGTGAATAAATACATAAAACTGTCTGCGTTTATAAAACAATTCCCAACAATAAAGCAGTTAATTCTGGATTACGTAAATACAAGAATTATGCTACGGAAAGTAAAACAGTCAACGTGCAAAGCTACAAACTGTCAACTGTCGATTATCGTGAAATTAATCCATTAAGCACGTTTTGCATCATGCATTACGCGGACTTAATTCACGAGACATGACGAACGTAGCCGAGAAGCACCGATGTCCAGTGCCTCAAATCTACGTTAACAGGGGAATTGGAATCCTCGCGTATGATGAAATCAGCTGGCGATTCTAGAGAATTTTATGTCATTTCTGAGGCGATTCAGCTGGTGCCTTGGTAAATTTCAGCAATCGTCTTAGTATTGTGCATGGGACTCGGCGGCATGCCAATTGCTTAATTTAAACTAATTTAAAGTAAATTATTAGCAAAATTAAACAATTACACCAAAAATAAACAACAATTTGAGAAACAGATTAATGTCTAAGGTTGAAGGTGAGGCGGCGCCTCATTTGCCGCATCTGACGAGCTGCCACTGGTATGCTTAGCCATTCATCTTGTAAAAATTAACAAGGTTTTTCCCTTTTCATTCATATCAGATTTTCCGTTCCTGCATTATCACTTCCAACCCTTAGTAAGATTTTTATACCTCTATGAGGGTTCTTTTGTATCTTCTCCCAAGTAGCGTGTATTTGTTCATAAAATTCATTTTTGTATGTTCAACCTGCTTTAAATACATTTTGTTTGTAAGACTGAGTAACTGAGTTTGCAGCATACTGTAAATATTAAAAGCTTAGAAATTTATTTAGGTGAAAATTAGGTAGAATTCTATTTACAGAAAAAATTGTGTTCTGCAGTACTAATTTTGTTTATGCAATTTGGCATAAAACATTGCTAAAATACATACAAATCGACAGAAATAGGACGCGTACAATTTGAGTAGCAATTGCCTTAATGAAATCTTGTGTGTGAGATGCGTTCACTAGTTGGTAATTATTTCTGTTGACCTGTAAGTGTCACACTTCTTCCTTACTTCTGTATTCTAACAGCAATCACAAGATTTTCCCTGCAAAGGTAGTTTATGCTGGATAAAAATGGAAAAAGAAAAAAAATAATAATATTGAGGACTATGTCAACATTTTATTAGAACCAAAATGTACATGAAAACAAAATTTCATTAACAAGTGAATGCTTTAAAAATATACATTACATAATTATGCCTAGGCACTGTATGAATGTACGATGAGGGTACATTTCAAAACAAGTAAAAAAGATGCTGTAAGAAGTAATTTTGTCACGATGTATAATCACAGAAGTTGTAGTTGTACAGTCTGATGGAAACTCGGAACACAAGAATGACAATGGTAAACTAATAACAAATTTATATTACAAAACATATTGGTCGTACTTGGAAATCATTTTTGTACTTTAAATCGTACTTATTGTAACAACTGTCCAACTATTGATAACTTAAGTTTGATCACCTTATATTAAGTATTTACCATCCAAGCTGTCTATGCGAGGATTTAATAATACACTTACTCGATGACGATACAACTTGCATAAATATCGAATTTGTTTTCTGATTGCATTAACAGGCACAATAAAGTAATTCTACGATTGCATACATTGGGATAGGTTTCTTTTTTTAATCACATTACAATACTGAACAGACCTTATATGAAGTGAGACTTTAATCATATTATACGGTGTTGTTTCAGAGTTATAAAGAGATGAAGAAACAAATTACTAGTTCGGGGCAAAGCGATTATTAATTAAAGCATCAGCACTGAAAAATCTGCAAATATAATTTATCGATATCGATTACCTGCGGTACACAATGGTTGTAATGCATCTCAAAACTATATAGATACTTTAATTGTTCTAAAAGACACGCATTGCAAATGCCAATATAACCATAAGTAAAAATTCACGACGGGAAATTAAAGTTTTAAAAATTTTTCTTAAAACAAATATCGCAGCAGATTATGGTAACTATAGTGTCAATTTCACCTATAATCAGAATACTGTAGGAAACACAGGGTGAAAAAAGTCTGGAATCAAAGCTTTCCTGCTAAAACAGTTACAGATACAGATTTGAAACTTTACATGGTATACCAAGAGATTTTAAAGACAAAAATTATTTGTTTTTACTACACAGTTTTTTGCACGGTCATCTTGAATTTTTTAAATAACAATTAGGGGTATACTGCACATTAGAACGTTTATTTTTCTCTCTTTCTAACCAATATAACAACATCCAAACATAAAACAGCCTTCAACTCGATTGATAAGGAATGCATATGGACAATATTGCAAAATAGAGGCATACCAAAGAAGTTAATAAACCTAATTAAAAAAGGCTAAAATGGATATACATAAATGCAAAATTAAGCAGGGAAGTATTTGAAACAAAAACAGGGGTTAAACAAGGATGTTTATTGTCACCATTACTATTCGCGATCACATTAGATGATGTGATGAGAAACACAATAAAGGATAAGTGGATGCTTACAGAAAGCCTAGAAGACTTAGATTTCTCGGACACAGAAGAAAGTAATCGATCTTACAAATAAAGCCAGAAAAGTTGCAACTTCAAATTAATGGAAAAGCAAAACTAAATTGATGGTTCTAAATATAGAACGGGAGACAGATATTAAAGTAGGCGAAGAAAACATAGAATCGGTAGAAAGGTTCAAGCCAGTCCTCAGAAACCTGGAACATAACAGAGGACACCAGAAAGAAACTTCAAGTCTGAGGATTATTCTAGGGATATACTGGTCCAAAACTATTATGAATGAAGAGTTGTGGTAACAAACAAAAAGTTAGAGATACAAATCAAAAGAAGGCTGGGACACAGTCTAAGAAAAGAGAAGCATTATAATGGAACCCTCAGGGAGGAAGAAAGAAAGGACGGCCAAAAGAGACACGGAAGAGAAGCATACAAAGAAAAACAAATATGTCCTTGGCACAAATGAGTTAACTAACAGTTCATTTCTACCCTATGTCTTTCAAAGGTATAATGGGATATAATAATACATAATAATAATAAACATAAAACAACTACATTTTTTGTAAGTCCACTCTAAATCCATAAACCTTTGCAAACACAAAATTATCAGCAAATGTTCCATAGTTGTCGAAAACAAAGGCAAACTTGCACAAAACTATAAAAATTTACATCATGGCACACTTGACGGAGAGAGAATTTAATATTCAGCGATGTATTTGTAACATTTCTTCCCATATTTTTCTTAGGTTTCCCATAAAATTTTATATAGGTTAGAAAGAGAAAAAAACAAGTTGATGAATAATATACCCGAAATTGAAAATTGCTATTTAAAAAAGTTCAATACGGCAACCACGTAAAAAACAAGAACTGTGCAGTGTCGTATTACACCATACAAAGCTTCAAATTCTCTAAACCTTTAAGGTGGCAAGCTCTGATTCCAAAGTTTTTTCCACCCTGTATGTGTATAAAGCATTGTCCTCCAAATATTTATTTTAAAGCTATTATTAAAGTTATAATTTTTCTTAATTTTAATTTGTATGTCTGTTAATAACTACAATAAAGGAAACAAAATAAAGCAATCACCACTTGAAACACCAAAAAGCAACAATTCATATTTCACTCGCAGTTACAAAAATTACTTGATATGCACAAAATGATATAATATCTAAGTATAAAGGAACTTTTAAAAATGATTAAACAATTTAAATATTCGGTTATTCTCTTTGGGTACAGCTCGACCTTTTATAGTTTTGAGACAGCACTAAAGTAAAAGCGATGCAATTTAATTTAAACAATTTACATGCCTTTTAAAAAACTATCAGCACGCGCGATTATAAACTACATCACTTTAATCAAACAATTTATATTTTAAAAAAGATACTTGGCTACTTCTAAATGCAGCTTTTTAACAACAATCATATTGACGTTCGTTTTTAAAATTAATACCTTGCTTTCTATGATGCTTATTGGTAAGAAATTTGTACTTGCTTAAATTTGAAGTGCATAATATTGTCTCGATTATCTATTTATTACTTAAATTTGTAACGGCTGTAATTTATAAACATAAAAAAGGCTAATCTAAACACTAACAATATGGACTTTTGTATAGGAGATCAAGAATAATTCCAAAAAAATAATATTGCACTCATATAAATTTGGTTTCCAACACCTGCAAGAGAGGGTACAAATGGAAATAAAGATTATGATGATGATGATGATAAATTTGGTTCGTATACAGGGTATCTCAGACATGACTCCCCAGGCCTATAACTTTGTTATTTTTAAAAATAACTATAATAAACTATATATATTCGTAAATGGGAGCAAATTCTCTATAAGATGGAGAAAGAAAATGTTAGAAAATCTGTACTCATATTATGGCAGCGATATTCAACTTTTTTTTTTCAAATTGCACACTATGCCTTTTTTCGCTCATTCTGATAGTACTTTTTATTGTCTTTATAATCATGTAAACCAATATTGGTCTTACATAAGAAAATTCTCGAAAAAAAATACGATTGAAAGTTGAAGTCTAGGTTTGCCATGGAAACAACTGATTGTTGTAATTTGTACTCGTCGGCGATAAAAACAATAGCGGATACCTTTCTGCATACAACCTTGCTGCTCTTCTTGCATTCCTCTCGCATAAACCATAAATAAGGAGCATATCAAGCTTTTCAGAATTAGTGTAATTCATTTCTAATACTCGTATGATTTTAAACAAGAACATACAAATACAGAAAGAGCACTTGTCATTCTTTACAACGTAAATTGCAATTGTTTTACAGCTATACGCTATTGTTTTCATCGCCAACGAATATAAATTATAATAATCAGTTGTTTCCATGCCAAACCTAGGCTTCAACTTTCAATCGTATTTTTTTCGAGAATTTTCTCAAGTAAGACCCATATTGGTTTACATGGTTATAAAGAGAATAAAGAGTACTATCAGAAAGTTGAATATCGCTGCCACAATATGAGTACAGATTTTCTAACATTTTCTTTCTCCATCTTATAGAGAATTTGCTCCCATTTACGAATATATATAGTTTATTATAGTTATTTTTGAAAATAACAAAGTTATAGGCCTGGGGAGTCATGTCTGAGACACCCTGTATAACCGAAAAAATATTCGGCAAGACTCTCCAGTTTTAAAATGTGATTTTTGAAATTGTTTGATTATTAAAACCACGATGTAAGTGATAATGGAATTCGCTAGGAGTCTGTGCAGGCATAGCTCGATCTAATTCCTTGTTGGAATTTTTATTAATTTTAGGAATTCTGTCTGATGTACAAAATTTTGCTAGTGGTTTATTCGACTAAACTTCAACTTGAGTCTACACTGGTAATTTGTATTAATGAAATTACATTACTTATATATCTTGTTCTATATATTTATAATCAAACAGAAACCGTAGAATACATATTAATTACACTAACGAATATTGATCTCTCTTCTAGCAGCAGTAATATTATGTGTAGTGTAGGTGTTGTACATCTCATTGTACCGGGTGGTAAATTGCTTCACGCAGCCTAGGAATTTCAATGGTAATTTTAATATGTAAATATTTGCTTCCCTAATTATTTTTTATCAAAAGTGCAACTAAGTATTTGCAGAGAAAAATTTTTCATAATTTTCGATTTTAGTTGAAAACCATGGAAAATAAATCTTACACTTTAACAAAAATCACCAATGTCATGGAATTTGTGAAATAAGACGATGGTAGTTATGACAAAACTAGGGATATGTGCAAAAGTGTGGACCATTAAACAATATAGTGAGATGGGCGGAATACTTTAATGAACTCCTAAATGGCGACGATCAGGAACAAGGAAACCCAGATTTCAAGGATTCATCTAATGATGCACAGTGTCCAAGTCATAAAAAAGGGGAAAAACTGAATTGCAGCAACTCCCAAGGGACCTGTTTTCTCAGTGTAGCCTATAAATTACTAACGACTATTATCAATGCTCGAATAACACCACTATGTGAAGCGGTGGTAAGCGTAACAACCGTAGACCAAATCTTAATGCTCAGGATGATTCTTGAAAAGTGCTGGGAATATGATATACATTTATTTCAACTGTATGTAGATTTCAAGCAAGCCTATGATAACATAAAACACCACCACATATGGGAAGCATTACCATACCTAAGAGTGCCAAAGAAGATCAGTAGGAACGGAATGCAAATACAGGGTAGTCGGAGAAAAATCTAGCACCTTTCAAGTTACGAGAGGAGTCAAACGGAGATGTTCTATTACCTACCTTTTTCAATTTAATATTGGAAAGTGTCTTACGAAAGGCCAACCTAAGGGTGATCGACTAACACTGTTTACCATCAAAGTTATCAAATACTAGCCTTCGCCGAAGACACTGCGATCTTAGATGAGTTGAACGAAGTGCGAATAAGTTTAGATCTAGAAGCTTAGCAAAATTAACAATAACAAAACCAAATTCATGAAATTGCAAAGAGGCAGAGATAGGCCAGCTCAAGCAATTGAAATAGGAGATCTAGCTTTTAGCGAGGCTTACGAGTTTAAGTATCTAGGATCCAACAACATCTCAACTGAAATAAAAGTAAGGTTCAAAAGCAGAAACAAATGTTTATAGTCTATTGGTAAACTAATGTTTGCCAAAGCTGTATCGCAGACATGCAAACTGTGACTCAACAAATCCATAATAAGACCAGTTCTAACTTATGGCTGTGAGACCTGGACTTTAACCCAAAACCAAGAAGAGCTACTTAATCGATTTGAGAGGAAAGTTATGTGGGACATCTATGGTCCTGTCTTTGACAGGGAAGGAAATGGATGGAGACCTAGGATGCATTATGAACTTAAACAAATTATGGGCGAGCAAGATGTCATAGGCTACATTAAGAAACAGCAGACAAGGCGGTTAGGGCATGTATGGTGAATGCCAGATGAACATCGGTTCCAGATGGACAATGACCTAAAGGTAAACTTAGAGGGAAATGGAAAGACAATGTAGTAGGAGACCTAAAAAAACTAAAAGTGAAAGACTGGACCACAGAAGCTAAAAACCGGTACAAATTGAAGGCAGTTGTGGAGAAGGCCAAGAACCTACATGTGCGTGTGTAGTTATGACAGATTGAAATTATTTGCAACAAACGAACTAGGCAGTAAAACCATTAAAAATACTTTTGCGAAAAATCTAATTTTACGTACTTATTTCCGTAGGAATAATGTCACTTACTTGGTACACAATTATCCAACAAATTCAACAGGAAGGAAAATTGTTTTTAAAACAAACTCCACAGAAAATAATAGTAGATTATTCTACAAATAAAGAAAAGTGGTAGTTTTCTAGCGAGTGGAAAATGTTTGATTCACGAGCGTTAGCGAGCGAATTAAAATTTCCACGAGCTGGAAAACCACTTTTCTTACGCGTTAAATACGCTATTTTTTTGTGTACTTAATGGAAAATTTCGAATGAAACTAATTTTCTAGACAAATTTGTTAAATTTATCAAAGTTATGTCTGTACGACAACATAGCAACGCTTTAAAACAACTGCAACACGTGCATAGTAACAAGTAAACAAACAAAATAATTATAAAGAAAAAATGGGTGTTGCTAACGAGTAAAATGCCACTTTATCTACTATTTTCTACATAGTAAAATGGCCGTTTTCCATTAAGTACACAAAAAAATAATTTTAATACAACAATTTTAACAAGTGTAACTAATTGACAAGCTAAACTGACAGCTACAGAATAACTGCTTTTTGTTTCAATAATTCCAAGACATCCCTGATTTTTGCCAAAGTGCAAGAATGAATGTTCATTTTTTTTGGGTTACGCAAAATAGCATCAATGGATGTGGTATTTTTTTTCTCTATAAAAAACATATTTACGGCTTTTGTCTAAAATAATTAGGGAAGCAAACATTAACCACAGGAATTCCTATGATGCGTGAAGCAACTCACTGCCCTGCATAAACAACTTTATAGCTGTCACAATTAATTTCTTCAAACTGTCGATGAAATTTGTTTGTTAAAAATTACACAAAGTAGTTAATGTGCTTTAAATTTTTATTTAAATGTCCAAATACTCTGCAAATGTTTATAACTAGATAGGGAAATTATGGAATATGGTAAGCTTTACTTAATCATCCTGGAACTTATAATCTTGGAATGTCTAAATCAAGGCCCGCTGAATTAAATATTATATGCAATATTTAATTCAGCGGGCCTTGGTCTAAATAATAAATTAAAACAGCAAAACCAATCTTTTTATAAAAATACTATTGGTGATTAGCAATGTATTGCACAAAATTTTAAGCATCTATAATGATTAATATACAGCGAGTTTATGATTCCAACATGATAAAAACTTTTTGTAGTGCAAATTTCAAAATGATTTTTAGTTTGCATCATTTTTCATTAGTCCTGGTAGGTTTTAGATACAAAATGTAAGTTTTAAAAAAAAAGGGAAAACAGACGAGATAATTTTGCTTATTTTAGGTCCCTTGGAAGTTAACAGGCTGTACCAATGTCAGCAAAATAAATTAAAATATGGTCAAAATGAATAACAAAATTATTTGCATTTCTTGTTATCAAAGGTTTTTCAAGTAGAAACTTACGAAATTAAGATGCAAAAACATTTTGAAGTACACAAAAAAAAGCGTTGAAATGAGAAATTCTTGGTACCTTTAAAAAGGGCATTCCAGTAGATAAAGGAGATAAACGTAAATTAGTTTTTATTTTTCAGCCATATCACAGTGCCATAATCTTGTAGAATTTCAAAAGAGATTTAAGTACAGAAGATTGTGTAAATAAAATAACAATTGTGTTGGAGGAAGACTGTCCCAAGTCGTAGCACTATCTTTTGGTGATATAAACTATTTCAAAAGGGTGTGTTTAATTTAGAGGCTGTCACGTCTGAAAACATAGCTGCTGTGGAAAAACTAATATGTGAAGACCTTCGTACTATTACGTATCAGCAAATTGAAGAAATTGCGAAGACTCATGCATCGGCCATTCATACAATTACGCACGACCATCATGTAATTAAAGTTTGTATGCTGCGGTGCCTCATAGTTTAACCAATGCCCATCATGCGATTCGGATTAAATTGTGGGAGGGGAAGCTTAAAACTTTTAAAACTGCAACTTCACATTCCACTGTAATAGGCGACGAAACATGGTTGTATTATTATGACGTACAATCAAAAGCAAAAATTAAATTTTGGGTATTCAAAGATGCGCCTACACCAATCACCGTAAAGAAAACAAAATTGGTAAAAAAGATGCTTGTTTTTCAAAAAACGGGGAATTATTGCAAGAATCATACTAGACGAATAAAAGCCTAAGTTAACTGTGGCTCTTAAAAACCTTCGACTAAACTCCCAACTTCGGACATGGCTTCTTCACCACAGTGCTTCGACCTTTACTCAAGAATTTTTATGAAACTCAGGCCTGTAGATTTTTGAACATCCTCCTTACGGCCCAGATTTTGCTCCCTGCGATTTCATATCATTCCTTTACATCAAGGATCAGTTGAAAGGAAGGACGGTGATTTAACAAAGATGAAGGGCTAATTGCCGCCATATAATAATGCGTCAGGCGGCAACTAAATGGCACTAAAGTAAGCCTGATCCATTGACAACATAATCTCGTCGTGGCCGAGCTGGTTAAGTCATGTCCGGAGAGCCGCGACTATTGACAGTCTGCGCTGGACGTATCATACCAGAAATTATAAAGTTCTTCGGTTACCAAAGATCGATGGTTTACGACATTGCCTTTCGCTACGCGGCTTCCGAGCGGTTCGATGAAGACTCTTACACACCGACGCGGAAGATTCAGGTTAGAGAGAAACCAAACCTTACCAAAAAGACGCAAAAATGCATTTCTGAGGACCCTGGGATATCGACTTGGAAATTAGCAGCTAATTTGGAGACGAGCGCATCTACGACCTGTCAGATCGTTTATGAGGGCTTCAAATACACCTTACGACAAGAAGGTAAGACAGATGGTATCTAAGGACCCTAAACCCAAGAGACTTGCTCGCTGCTATTTGCTACTGTGTTTTCTTAAGAAAGAAGCTGCCGGCCTTCTCGGGTTTTGCTCTGATGAGAAAATCTTTACTGTTGACACAATACCCTGAAGATGTTCCTAGTGTGTCTAGAATCAAATTCCCGGCCAGTGTCCATGTTCTAAGTGTCATGTCGAGTGAGGGTAACATTGTGCCGTCACACTTGTTTCAGAAAAAAGAAAATGTCACAAAAGAAGTTTATGTAAGTGTTCTGCAAACTGTCGTGAAGCCATGGATCGACAATATGGTGCCTGAAAGGCCATGTCTTTCAGCAAGCTCCGTGCACACCAGTCATTTAGCGATAATATAAGCATATCCTGGAAAAAGAAATTCCAAAATTCTCTCCGCCAGCTTGGCTTGATTGGTCTGAAACAGGTGCTGACAGGTCCTGTATTCTGCCGCCCTTTTAGCCGCTTTGGTGCCCTTCGCTCGGTTCCCCTGTTGGGTCTTCCTATCTCTAGGATTAGGCTTAGAGTGCCCTTTGTTGGCCCACCATTCCGACAGGATTGTGTTGGTCATCTCGCCCCTGATGGCCTTATCCAGGAGCCGGATGTTACTGTTGTCCTCGCTTATAGCCCTTACCGACTCTATGTAGTTAAGGAGAGTTTCTAGTTTTTCCTCACCTACGTCGGTTTCTTCCCTCCCCTCGGGTTGGGATTCCTCCCCCTCGGGTTCGTTCTCATCGCCCTCGGGTTCGTCATCCCTCCCCTCGGGTTTATCTACATCCTCTTCAGGTTCGTAAACCGACCCTGAGGATTCACTTGTCGTTGTGGAGGACTCTTGCCCTCATTTCCTGCATCCCTTCTCGGCTCACCAGGTGGCCTCTGGGATTCTACTATCCTCTTCTCTCTACCTCTAGTCATCATGGGCTGGTACCCCTCTTCTCTGTTAGGTTGGGGCTGGTGGGGTTGATGGACTGCTAGATTTCTCCTTTCCTCGTCGACCATGTCTTTGTAAGTTTGCTTCCTTCTTTGGGATTTCAAGGAATCAAAGGGGCGATTGCTATGGTTGCCAAATACTGGTGTACGTTTTTTCCCTCGTATTTAGCTTCCAGCATAGCCAAGTCTCTCATTTCTTCCTTAGTCCACGGATTGTACTTTCGGACTTTAGCTTCCATCTCGTTGTTATATTGTTGTTGGTGTCGTTGCCGGAGATGCGACCTCATCCCAGCTCTCGTGTTGAATTTTCTGTGATACACGCCGCATTCTGCTCCATCCCCTTCTCCCGGGGGTCCGCGGCAATAGTATCTCTGGTGTTGTTTAAGTGCATTCGTGTTGTAGTATCTGGTTCCGCAGTGACAACGGAGGAGGTCATTACCTTCCGCCATGTTGTATATATATATAAGGAATTGTGATTATTCGGTAAAGATGAATAAGGATAACCATGTACGAGTGTAATGTGAGTACTGGTAACTTCAGGGGAGCGACTTAACATCTACTCCTGAGTTGAGTTCGATAAGGACTGTTTCAGTACTCGGTCACAAATGAAATTTGTTTAGAGACAAAAGCCTCAAAGCTCTCTCAAGCAAGAAAATCGCGACGATCTTGGTGGGGGGGGGGTTCGGGGGGGGGGAAGATGTATTCGAAACTATTGTAGTACTCAAGAAATAGACTAACCAAGCGCCCGCTAGCAGCTCTGGCGGGAAAACTATGAGATGTACAAGATAACACGGGGGTAGATATTGAAGATAATCGTCCGTTACGGCTATCCAGAGATTTGGAGAATTACGTTACTTCGGATAGCCGAGATATTCCAGAAACAATTATCCAATGGTACTATGCACACCCTGTATAGTCCGCTAATTCAAATTTTGAATTGAAATTTCAAATAACATAGAGAAATTAATCATAACTTCAAAAACTTTCCCCAATGAAGTCTTAAAAATACTAATTAGGTACCGTTGGAAGAGTCTAATCAGGCTCTATCACCCGATCAGATAATAAAGATCTGGAGATCTGATAACAGTGAAAGAGATCGCGTATTTCTTTCTTGAGTCGGGATTGAGAATTGCCAATAGACAAAAGAAAACCAAAAAGTTAATGAGTGGAGGGGGGGGTGGGGTGGTGGGGGATGAAGTGTCTGTTTCCTATAGATGTTCGATATGAGGGCAGATAATTTTTGGTGTAAGGAATTCTGCTCAAGAATCGCTCTGGAGGGGAGGTCTAAAGATCTACGCGATAAGACTTTTGTGCAAACTGAAGAACGGGGTTTGATTTCGACGATTAGCAAGAATTGCGAATTTCCTGCGATGGATAGCCGAGCTACGATTTATTGAACGAAAAATTCGCTTCCTAACATCTTCTGAACTCCTAATACTTGGAAAACCCAAAATTCTCGGTAGCGCCGCCGTAGATGGTTAGATAACATTAATTAATGGCTCATCAGTTGGGGGGTGTCTTCTCGACTCGGTAGCACCCGCTAAAGATCTTCTGAACTGATAAACGGTAATTACGAGCCACATTAATTGTTCGCGTTAGTTACTTGTATCTTCTTTACAGCCGATGAACCGCTTGTATGGAAAATTCTGAGCACTTTCAAGTACATTTGCACTCCCCAAGAGACGGCACGTGCCGAGGTCGACGGAAAGTTTTTAGTAATCACGTTCGTTTTAAAAAGGCTAATTAAGCGTGTTTGCTCACCTGATCTGTTATTTTCAGGTGAGGGTTGGGTATGTCCGCTCTCGTTCCGCCTGTGACTGGTCGCTCTTCCTGCTCACTCCCACCGGTAGCCGCTAATTAGTACACGAAATTAAGATGTAAAAACATTTTGAAGTACACAAAAAAAAGCGTTGAAATGAGAAATTCTTGGTACCTTTAAAAAGGGCATTCCAGTTGGTCGAGATAAACGTAAATTAGTTCTAAAAGGCTCAGTTGTTATTTTTCAGCCCACAGGGATAGTAACGAAAATCGTAGACATATCACAGTGCCATAATCTTGTAGAATTTCAAAAGAGATTTAAGTACAGAAGATTGTGTAAATAAAATAACAATTGTGTTGGAGGAAGACTGTCCCAAGTCATAGCACTATCTTTTGGTGATATAAACTATTTCAAAAGGGTGTGTTTAATTTAGGGGCTGTCACGTCTGAAAACATAGCTGCTGTGGAAAAACTAATATGTGAAGACGTTCGTACTATTACGTATCAGCAAATTGAAGAAATTGCGAAGACTCTTGCATCGGCCATTCATACAATTACGCACGACCATCATGTAATTAAAGTTTGTATGCTGCGGTGCCTCATAGTTTAACCAATGCCCATCATGCGATTCGGATTAAATTGTGGGAGGGGAAGCTTAAAACTTTTAAAACTGCAACTTCACATTCCACTGTAATAGGCGACGAAACATGATTGTATTATTATGACGTACAATCAAAAGCAAAAATTAAATTTTGGGTATTCAAAGATGCGCCTACACCAATCACCGTAAAGAAAACAAAATTGGTAAAAAAGATGCTTGTTTATCAAAAAACGGGGAATTATTGCACGAATCATACTAGACGAATAAAAGCCTAAGTTAACTGTGGCTCTTAAAAACCTTCGACTAAACTCCCAACTTCGGACGTGGTTTCTTCACCACAGTGCTTCGACCTGACCTTTACTCAAGAATTTTTATGAAACTCAGGCCTGCAGATTTTTGAACATCCTCCTTACGGCCCAGATTTTGCTCCCTGCGATTTCACATCATTCCTTTACATCAAGGATCAGTTGAAAGGACGGTGATTTAACAACGATGAAGGGCTAATTGCCACCATATAATAATGCGTCAGGCGGCAACTAAATGGCACTAAAGTAAGCTTGATCCATTGACAACATAATCTCGTCGTGGCCGAGCTGGTTAAGTCGTGTCCGGAGAGCCGCGACTATTGACAGTCTTTGCGCTGGAGGTATCATACCAGAAATTATGAAGTTCTTCGGTTACCAAAGGTCGATGGTTTACGACATTGCCTGTCGCTATGCCGCTTCCGAGCGGTTCGATGAAGACTCCTACACACCGACGCGGAAGATTCAGGTTAGGGAGAAACCAAACCTTACCAAAAAAGACCCAAAAATGCATTTCTGAGGACCCTGGGATATCGACTTGGAAATTAGCAGCTAATTTGGAGACGAGCGCATCTAGCACCTGTCAGATCGTTTATGAGGGCTTCAAATACACCTTACGACAAGAAGGTAAGACAGATGGTATCTACGGACGCTAAACCCAAGAGACTTGCTCGCTGCCATTTGCTACTGTGTTTTCTTAAGAACGAAGCAGCCGGCCTTCTCGGGTTTTGCTCTGATGAGAAAATCTTTACTGTTGACACAAAACCCTGAAGATGTTCCTATTGTGTCTAGAATCAAATTCCCGGCCAGTGTCCATGTTCTAAGTGCCATGTCGAGTGAGGGTAACATTGTGCAGTCACACTTGTTTCAGAAAAAAGAAAATTTCACAAAAGAAGTTTATGTAAGTGTTCTGCAAACTGTCGTGAAGCCATGGATCGACAATATGGCGCCTGGAAGGCCATATGTCTTTCAGCAAGCTCCGTGCACACCAGTCATTTAGCGATAATATAAGCATATCCTGGAACAAGAACTTTTGGCCTCCTAATAGTCCCGATTTAAATCCGCAGGATCACTTTGTATATAGCGCAATTGAGCGACACTCCAACAAGTCTGGACATCCTAATGTCGCGTCGCTGAAGGATGCCATAAGAGCATTGTTCGTAGATGTGGAGAAGGAGATCCTGGCAAAGGCAAGCGTGTGCTTCCGGCCCACAGCCGTCATCGAAGTAAAGGGCAGTTACATTGAATAAATATGTTCTTCAGGGATGCCCCAATCCAAATATAAAAACAATTTTTTTCATGTAAGATTAATTTTTGATTTAAATAAATGATTGTGAAAACTGAAATGGTTTTGTTCGGATTCTATTGGTACACCCTGTAGATATAAGATTTCTAAAGTGTGTTAAAGTTAAGGTGCTGCATACATGTAGTTTAACAACTAATCTATTGTGCATATCAATGTAAGTGCTTATATACACAGAATGATAGTAGCTTCTACTACCGATTGAAGAATTAATAGATCAGCAATTCTCAATCGGTGATACATAATGTTTTGTCACAAGTGATTAATTAAGGAAGTAAATATTTCGGTGTAAAAAGTGACCTTTGTATTGGTGGTTTTACCGTTGTAAGAGTTGCTACTAACCCTGCCACACGATTCAAATAACTATAAAAGAGGCAAGTGGCAAGTACACAGGTTTGTTACGACGGTAAAATCAGCAATACAGTTCGTAAGTGCACTGTATTCTGTATTTTTAATTTTTAAAACTAAGAAGTGGCAAGGACTGACTGAATTAAATTTTGGATTACAAGGATCAAACCAATTTTAGAAAGTTTTCTCACGGGCATAATACAGAACTTGAATGTATTTCTCAGAAGATTATGAAAAAGAAAATGAAAAAATAAATTGTAGTTAACAATAGAAATAAAAACAAAAGAATAATGAATATTTGTTATTATTATGCGGTGTACTTTGTCGAACATGCCGAGGAAGTTTTTTACAGTTATACCACATCTATTAACTTAAACTTACTTTACAAGGTTTTATTAATCAAGTTTGGTAGTCTCCTTGCCAAAACCTCTGTAACTAAAACAATTTTGCTATTTTTTTCTAAACGTGTGTGGAGTTTTTTTTTAACATTGTTCATTGAATCACCATACATTTTTCAAAATATTTTTTTGTTGTTTCATGCTGTGTTTCAAATACGAGTATGAATTTTTATTACATTGACATTTTTAAACAATTTTTTTTCCGAAAACATTGCAGAAAAACACTGCACGCAATTAATAACTGATCATAAAATTAGATGTTTACACAACTTTTAAATTAAGAATGGCCATTTTATTTTAATATGGTCAACCTGCCTGATTTCTGATATCAATGCGAATATGTGAGTAGTATGTCTATCGTTATTATAAAAATGCAAAAGTAGTTTCTGTTACATTGACAACAAGTTTAAACAAAGGCAAATTTTATTGCATAAGTAGTAACTCCATAGCACTGCTGCTTAGTTCTAATAAACTTTTAATTATTCCACTCACTGCTTAACATCAACAATTGAGTTATAACAATCTAAAGAAAGTGAATTTTAATAAAGCATGTACTAATAAATATTCGAAGATAATGTTTATTTAAAATAAGAATTTTATAAGCGAAATCCCTAATATTTAGTATAAAACCTATATAGTAACAAACTCTATACTACCTATCTAAAATTATTTTTATCAACACAAAGAAAACAAGTTTTTAACGTTAGGAGTAAGCTTTTGTCATAGATATTTGTGTAGATGTGACGAACACTTAAAGAGGTAGAATTTCTATTTTTGCCAGATCAATATCGGTGAGATTTATAAATGTTTGCTTTAGTCTGTTTAACACGAAAAATCGACTAGAATTTAATCATTTTATTACTAATATTGCAATAATATACCAATATTAGAGATTCATCAGTTTAAGCAAGGATATGATCAGTTAAAATAAAAAAAGGAACAAAGTTTAAATATCCAACCGTTAATACTGAACACTGCATGTAGAAGCAACTTGATTGCCTTTATTCGTAACTTATATTATGGTTAAGCGATAAGTTTGTACTGTTAGTTAAAAAATAAATATTTAAAATTGACTTTAAAAAATTACTTATCACCTCGTCATCTCTTTTATTTTCAAAAATACAAAACTTGGTTTCCCGATGGGATAGAAATACGGAATATCCTAAAATTTCAAAAATTCAATAAATAAATAACAGTGTTATAACAAATTGCATTCAATTCAATATAATATTGCTAGATGAATAATACATAAAAAATTAAAATAATTGTTCGTACGTTTACTGACGTGATGGCTAACAATATGTTAATTATAAAATACTATACAAACGGTCCATATGTTGTCATTCACACTTACATTCTCAGCAGTTCCTATGTGATATGTCGCTAGGTTGCTCATATACCTTCTTGGTCAGGTTCTGGTTTGATGGCTTTAACTGTAGACCCTGTTTGTAATTTGCAGCTGTCTTCGTCTACTTTTGATGTACTTCTGGAATTATTATTGTTATTACAATTCTCGCTTGAAAGCATAAAACTATCTTATCGTTTAACAATCAAAAATTGAATACTGCGAACTCAATAAGTTGGTGAAAAAGAAAATCCGCCCCAAGATAAAGAAAAACCAAGAAATGTTTACAGACGTGATCATCCAAAACTCAGGCTCAACAAAGAAAATCAGGAAAGAACTGTCTGCCAGCAAAGAATGGATTAAAACATTAAAATATTAAAAAGTATACCTCAAATAATTGAATTAGCAGTTAAGACATCGAGATAAACGAAATTTCAATCGACGAAATCAAAGAAGAAATAAAATACTTAAAATCTGGTAAAACACCTGGAGAAGACAATATATCCAACAAACACTTAAAACAAGGAGTCCCGACAGGGAAATTGATGAAAATGCAATAAAAAATGCACTAAAGGATATTTTCAAGCTTAAAGTACCTGTTAGGACTGCTGCCAGGTTATACAACTTGAACAGAAATATAGTTGTTTCTCGGTTTCAGGTCATAAAAAATAAAAACAGACAGCACTTCTATGAAAATTGTTCAGATTCAGGCATGTCGGAGAATGAAGATGTGAGAACTTTCAAAAATAAATACACCGTTAATCAAGTTTTCTCAAATTCTGAAGAACAAGAACTGGTATCTTATGTTAAATGATGTTCTCATTTGCATTATGGACTATCGTACTGGCAGCTTAGATTACTTGCATTCGAATTTGCTTCAAAAATACCAGAATGCAAGATTCCCGAATCCTGGAAAACGAATAAGTTTGCTGGCAAGTTTTTTCATTTTCTTTTATATTTAATGTCATAGGTACTACCTATAATGGAATGACAATTTTTAGGAATTGAATGGGTTTACGGTTTTATGGCAAGGCACCAAGAGCTGTCTTTGAGGAAGCCAGAAAGTACCAGCCTAATGCGAGCTACTGGCTTTAATAAGGATCGCGTCAATGAATTCTTCGACAATTATTTATCGGTTTTAGAAAAATTTAAGTTCAAGGGAGAGAGAATTTACAACCTAGATGAGACTGGGGTGCAAACTGTCCTGAAAACGATAAATGTTATATCTTCTAAAGGAAAAAAACAAGTTGAGCAAATTTCTTCTGGAGAGCGTGGGGAGAATGTCACTTTTGTGGGAATAATCAATGCCATCGTTAATACTATTCCTCCCGTGTACATAGTTGGAAGAATTAGGCAACCTGTGCAATACATACAAGGTGCTCCAGAGTCGTCATTGGTTTTGGGAAATAAATCTGCTTGGATGACAAGGGAACTGTTTATGTGTGTCTTAGAACATATTAAACTGCACACAGGTTGCTCAGTTATGAATTCTATCCTTCTGCTAGTAAATAACCACGAATCTCATGTGTCCGTGGATGCCGTGAAATTTTGCAAAGAATTTGGCATCACATTTTTGTCGTTTCCACCCCACACAACTCACCGCATGCATACCCTGGATATTGGTGTATTTCGCCCGTTCAAGTCCGCTCTTGCCACCATTTACGACGATTGGCTGATTTCAAACCAAGGAAAGATCATCACAATCCTAAATTTGGGAGAATTTGCTAATAAAGCTTTTAACCGAGCATTTACAAGGCTTCATTCAAAAAGCCAGGTATTTGGCCTATCAATCCGATGATGATTTTGTGGCAAGCACGGTCACAGATAAGCCTCAAAATCCACCTGATAATAGGAACAGTGGTCAACCGACTGGGACATTAGAAACAACTTGCCAACCAGCTACTGAATCACATGTAGAAAATTTCTATGAAAATCAATGTGGCGTGGACAATGAAAATAATGAAGTGATGATTGAAGAACCAGATTTACCCCATTTAACATCATGTACATCTCAGAATGAAGACCAAAAAAAAAGAAAAAATCAGTCTTGTAGATGTATATCCAAAAGCAAACAAGAAAAAAATCTGTACAGGTCGAAAGAGATAATCCAAATCAAAAGTCTACACATCTACTCCAATTTTGAATGAACTATTAGAAAACGAGAAAGAAAAACAAAGAATTAAAAGTTTAAAGATGTTAAAACCAACTAAAAGAAAGATTTTTGAAGATAAACCTAGTGAAACTTCCGAGAGTGAGAGCGGTTCCTTGGAGCTGATTGACTCTGATGATGATTCTTCGTTGGATGAGTTTCCCTTATCTTTGGAAGAAGATTTTTTAGTGTTAAAGGCGACTTTGTAATAGCTAAATTCACCATTAACAGCAGTACAATACGGTACTATATTGGTCAGGTGCTCCAGATAGATGGCAATGACTACGAAATAAAATTTCTCAGGAGAAAAAATAATTCTAACACATTCACATTTCCATTTGTAGATGATATATCTTCTGTTGTAAAGGATGACATCGTCAGGAAGCTCTCAAAGCCACAAAGTCAGGGCACCACAAGGTCATCTTCTTTATATAAATTCAAAGCCAATTTCAGGGGATGGAATATCTTTTGAAGATTTTTGTTGTTTGAATGACCTAGACATTTAAGTTGTAGGTATCTGCATTTTTATCAGTTAGCAGTATTTCAGTGTTCAATATTGTTAACTATTTTTAGATAAGTGTTTCACAGTGAGTTTTCCTAGATATTAAGTTGAATATTTGTTTTGTATGTTTATTTTTCGTCTTTGATGCGAATTGGAATACTATATGTTAATTTTATAAATAAATATCTTTGTTTTTGTACTCAATTCACAGCAATTTACTAATGGTTGAATCTTACCACTCTCATGGTTGAATCCACCCCAGCCTGGGGAGGATTCAACAAAACTGCATATTGTGCTTGAAAAAAAAATTATTTCTAAGTGAATGCCAAGTAAGCCTTTTCAAGTACCAAACCAGGTGAGCAACACCCTAAGGCAGGGGTCGGCAACCTTTTTTACTAGGGCATATTTCAGAAATGTGGGTGTTCGGTGGGCACTGTGGGATGAGGGGGGGGGTAATATTTAAACATGAAAATACACGATAGTGGAAACAGAAAATAGTTCACTATATTTCAAGTCAGATATTTCTAGTAGTCGAAAATTGATTCATCTAGTCATCTAGATGTCGCTAAATTCAGTTTTTACTTGAGTTATTCAGTACAACTATGAGTGTTTGTTGTTCAAATATCTAAAATTTAGAATTTAGATATTTGAACGGCGGGCACTTTAAAATTGCTTCGCGGGCACCTTGGAGCCGACCTCTGCCCTAAGGTTGAAAAAACACATTATCTTTATCGTTGTAGTAACAGTGGGACCTCCTACAAACTTAAGTGGTTGAATCATCCCCACTCCCCCGTACATACAGAATGCAAGAAAATAGGCCTAGAAGTAAACTTCAGAAAAACAAAACTAATGACAAATGGCAGCATAAATGATCTAAAAATAAAAAATTAGGGTAACAAGCGGGAAGAGGTGTTATACTTAGGTCAAACTGTTTCCTTCACAAATAAAATGGACAAAGAGATTGAGAGACGAATAAACGCCTGTTGGAAAAAAGTTTGGTGTTTAGAACATATACTGAAAGCTAAACTACTACATGATTTGAAGAGAAAAGTGTTCATCATGTGTGTTGTACCTTCATTAATACACGGATGCCACACATGGGTCACAAATGAAAAAGCTCGAAGTGACACAAAACAGGATGGAAAGAAGCATTATTAGATTACAAGACTGCATAACAATATAAGAAATCAGGGACGTATGGGAACCATTAGTATAGTCAACAGATGCAGACAGCAAAAATGGAACTGGGCAGACCAACATGGAAAGCAACAGCAGCCAATAAAACAACATGGAAGAGAGAAGGGGAGGGAGGCCTTAGCCTGACTATGGGATTAATGTGCTAATAATAATAATAAAACAACTTACATGGATGGCTGCACATCAGCATTAGGCAAAGCAGTGTTAATAATACCACGACCCTGTTCTCCAGCAACAACTTCTTTATGGGCTTCCTCCGCCGCCGCCTCTTTGACTATTTGAGCAACATTTTCAATACTTTCGTTACTTATATTACTTTTAGAATATTCCGAATCTGTTTTACTATCAATTTCGATATTTTCTACTTTCAAATCTGTTTCAACTGCAGATTTAACTGTAGGTTCTCCAGATACCGAAGCAACTTTTTTCTCTCCAGAATCACAACTAGTTTCAAAGTTTGCTTCAAAATTTGCAAAAGATGGTGAACTAAAGCTAGCCCATCCGGTATTCGCTTCGGCAGCAGTTTTCTCATTTGAACTCCACGGATCTGCCACGGTTATTGGTGCTACAGCTGATTCACTATCTCGACTACTTGGTGATGTCCATGCTACAAAACACAAAGACATACATAAATAATAAATATATGCGCTAAAAGATGGAAGTCAATTATTGATTTAATATTATCGAAACAAGAGTCAAAACTAAAAATAAATGTCGTTAGAGTATTTAGAAAGCCAGAGTGTGGATCAGACCATTACATACATGGTAGTAGGAAAATTCATTTACATGGGACGTCTAAGAAAAAATATAAAGGAGGAGAATAAAGAACAGCTTCAAAAGATGAAACAATATCAATACAAAATCGAACTGCTATACCACGAAAGTATAAGAAGATTATATCACGTACGCCTGGAAGAACGATTAAATTTAGAATTAGACGGTACTCCCACAGAAATGTATGAACACATAAGGGAATCTGTACATGCGGCAGCTTATGAATCTCGAGGATTAAAAGATGAAAAAAGTAACTATAAAGAGGAATTAAGTGAAAAGATAAAAGAATTAATTGAAATAAAGAAACAAAAAAACAACGTATGGCTAATGAATAAGACAGCTAATACAAGAGTAGAATATACAGGGTGTTAAAAAAAAGTGTTCGGAAATTTTAAGGGCGTATAGTATAGACCAAAATAAGTGAAAAAAGCCTAATAAACATGGGTCCGCAAACTAACCGTTTCAAAGATATGAGCTAAAACAGAACAGAACAAAACAAACCAAGTTACTACACATGCAGTCAAGTTTGCTGTGATTAACAGTAAAAACAAATCGCCAACACTTAAACAAAGTACATTGCGCAGCGAAAACGTCAATAGTATCATAGTGAACTTTCCCTTCTGCCGTGATTAAGGTTGATGTGTCGTCATGTATTCTAACTAGGAAATGACAGAGAAGCATTTTATGTATGGCCGCGCCGTTTTCGCTGCGCAATGTTCTTTGTTTAAGTATTGGCGATTTGTTTTTACTGTTAATCACAGCAAACTTGATTGCATGTGTAGTAACTTGGTTTGTTTTGTTCTGTTCTGTTTTAGCTCATATCTTTGAAACGGTTAGTTTGCGGACCCATGTTTATTAGGCTTTTTTCACTTATTTTGGTCTATACTATACGCCCTTAAAATTTCCGAACACTTTTTTTTAACACCCTGTATAGAAACTCGAGATAAAGTAAAACAACGAATGAAAGATGAAAGAAATGAAAAATGGAAAAATATTTCTACTGGGTGGGCCATAAGTCACGTTACAATTGAAAAATTGAATAACTTATTTATTTTTCATTGTTTTGTTTTGTGATTGTCAGAAATAAGTGACAGTTGAGAAATTCATATGGAGAAATTCACAAAGAAACAACGAACTAAAATTATAGAATTTTATTTTAAAAATCAGGAATCAATTATTCTGACCCAAAGAGCATACCGTTGCCATTTCAACACTAGGATTTCACCCTCAAGGCAACGATTTATCGTAGCTCAAGGACAATATCCGCGCAGAAATTCGAGCTCTACAGCCAGAAATATTGAGATCTGTAATGAAAAATACTCTGAAAAGAGCCCGTCTTTGCGAGGCCGAAAATGGTCGTCATTTGCGTGGCATTGTCTTCCATAAATAGATTAAAAATTTCTCCAATCTTGTGTTTTTATTTAGATTTTCTTTAATGTATTTATTCTTAAAAATAAATAAGTTATTCAATTTTTCAATGGTAACGTGACTTATGGCCCATCTAGTAGAAGAATAGATAATAGGTACTTTGGGTTTCAGTAAATCTACGGAAGCTTGGAGGGTAATGAAATTTACACGAAGCAATGTAAAAAATACTACAAATATCCCAATCATACCAACAGATCAATGAATAGAACATTATAAGCAATTATTACAAGAAAACAGACAACAGTATATAAAAGAAGAACTGCAAGAAAATATAGAACATTCCACGCAAGAAATAAATATACAAGATGTAAGTAAGGAAAGCGTTGAAAGAATCAAGAAATAACAGAGATTTTAAGCAACCCTACGATGCCATAAGATAGAAAGAAAATGTATAAAGCAATTGAGTATACCGGAAAGTGACAACCACAGACACAAAAAACACAATGAAGGTAAATGGTGTTATATCAAGGGATTTTATGGTTAAAAAAGGGCTGAGACAAGTATAATAAGGGACAGCAAAATCAACAGAATATCTCTCTAATTCTCTTTAATTTAAAAATGCGACCATGCAATAGATTTCAAAACAACTATTTCAATTGTTAATGTAGAAATTTGACGCTATTCCGGGGAACAGCTGCTGTAGCTCAATGGTGAGAGCGTTGGAGCGTTTATCCTTGGTCGGTGGTTCGATTCCCCGCGGTAGTATCATTTTCTACAAATTGAAATTTTAATTTAAATTTTCGTTGGCAAGTTCAACTTCCGAGAGTGTGAGTGTACTTATAAGAATAGGAACCATATTTAACAAGAACCATCAATGTATAGCCTACACGGATAATGTTACATTTATAGCCAGAGCGAAAGAACTAAATAGAATTGTAGCAAATTTAGAGGAAGCCGCAGGAAAAATAAACCTAGAAAAGACTACGTTCGTGACAGTAGAAATAGGTATGCCAATAACACAATTAGATACAAAAGTAGAACCGAGATTGAAAAAGGACAAAGTGATGTGCATACAAAAAGTAAACAGTTTTTTGTTTTTGGGAACTCTAATAATGAACAAATATAAGGAGGACAAAGAGGTAAATGAACGAGTAGTGCACAGGGGTTCTTAACGAAATTTTAAGATTGAAGGACGTATCAGTTAACACAAAAGTGAGAGTATACAGAACGGTAGTGTGACCTATGGTGACATGCGGATGGGTACTTAACAAGTCGGTACAACAAAGACTTGAAGTGTAGGAAAGGAAGATTCTCAGAAGAATTTACCGAAGAAAACGTAGTGAGGAGGGATGGGAAAGGAGAACTAACGAGTAGATAGGAAGACTTATGACGATTCTTGCATGGGGTATGATTAGCTTGACATAAATATATTAATGCTCGTATATCTAAAGTAGAAATGTCTCAAAATGTAAAGATCAGGTAGCCATCATGCGCCGTAAACCAGGAAGCGTTCGGGCGAGTCCAAATTGTTACGGAAGGGGAGACACTTCTTTGTTTGTCATTGGCGTGCGTTGTGTTTGTTAAGTTAAAAATCGTATGTTACGCCACAGGAATTTTCCCGCCGTGCAGACAGTGAATGGCTACCTGATCTTTACATTTTGAGACCACTGCGTTACACTTTACATCAACAATTTGTCCATCTTATTAATACTTACGATCAACATCCATAAATGGATCATCCGGAGGAGGCGAATCATCTTCATCACTATCACTGCTGTAAACAGCATCATGACGTTCGCCTTGCTTTTCTATAACAGTTTGGAAAGTGTGATCCCGATCTTCAAATATTTGATCATCAGCATCATCCAAGGTATTAATATTTTGAGCACATACTTGTTTAAATAACTCGTGCTGCTGAACTAAATCACCTTCAGAGAGATCAAAATTCATACCCGTTCTATGATCAATAGTCCTAAAACAAAAATGGAAATGGAACATACATAAACCGAACTATAAAATATTTCACTTACTGCAATGTATCATCACCATCATTGAAGTCGTCGTCATTAAAACCGTAACTTTCTATAAATTGTGGAGTTAGCTGATGGATTTGATACTGCGCAAACATCTATAATTAATTTCAATACCGCTTTAGATCGACCTTAATCAAGGATAATTGAATTTACCTGTTGATGAAGAATGTGTGATTGTGAAAATGGCATATCTCCATACTCATCACTATCTTCATTAGAGGTGTTTGGATGAGCACCACCCTAAAAAATTGTTAAACATTACTATTTCATTTCCGAGTTTTTTTATTTAGGTCAATAAATACATAAGATTCTTATTTATCTATTCAAACACTTATTCTCCTCAACAACCGTACCTTCCTGAAGAAGTAATGCACGGACATTGAGGAGAATAATACTTTACTGACCTAAATAAGATCGATAAATTAAATGTTTTAAAGGTCACAAAATTTAAATATAACAAATTACACGTTACTACAGCTTTAGCCAAAGAAATAAAATGTTTCTAATTTTTATGCCAGAATGTGAAATAAAGACAGGAAATTTATATATAATAAAAGTTTAATATCAGTGTAGTAGGATTTTATTCAAGTAGTCAATTGATGCATAATGGATGGCATTCATAAGACTAAATTTTGTCCAATAAAGAAATATGATCTGATCAAAATTCTAGACCAAAAACAAAAATTGCAAATGAAGACCTAAATTCATTTGGATTTTGTTAAACAAATATTATTACCATTATTCTTATTTAATACGAAAACTACTTAATAATAATCAATACCAATAATATCTCCCTAGTTTTCTTAACTTCTTGAAGAGTAGTTTCACTAAAATTATTAAATTCTTCCGCAACTTCTGGTAAATTATCTTTTAAAAACTGTCCCAATGGGCTCGATGAACACAATTCAGCTATACTATTCGCTATATTGGTTAAATGGCCCATGTAACCCTGTCGTACACCTTTATTCTCCGACCTACAAAAACAAATTAATATTAATAAATAGATAAAAGGCTGCCAATTTTTTAACTTACTGTCGAACATCGTTGTCCTTCCAAGCTTCTAAAATTCTTTCTACTAACTTACAATTAACTATTAACTGCAAAGAAATAATTGTTATTTAACATTTAGTAATAAAACATTCAAGAGATGCATTTTATCTATTTAATTACTACGTTACATTATTGAATTTTGGTTATTCAAGTTCTAACAGGGGTCAGGTATACATAAATGATACTCTGTTTAGCAAGACCAGGGGTAAAAATGTAAATATCTTTGCCTCGGATTTAGACCTAGCTAGGTGTCGATAAACCCCCCCCTGACCCAAGTAGTCGTGTAGTGGCTAAGGACATGCACCAGGGTAACAGCGCCAGTCTATATCCGTATTGTGGATTTGACCATTATACCAGGCACTCTTTTGTTGTCAGTGGTTATGTCTCACGGACAAAAGAGTGAGGGGGATCTTAGCTTAAAAATCCTAAATCTCACGGCGAATGGAAAGGTACGGAGATGCGTGGCTGGAGGACCCGCATTTACCAATCCAACCCTTGGGACAAAAGGTGCACCCCATTGTATAAATGCCTTACTGCCGCATGGACCAAAAATGGAAACCAGTTGTATAAAAAATATTACCCTGGAGTATTCATTACACAACTCGAAAAATAGTAATTTGTATCACAAAGCTAGAAACTGCCACTTTGCAAGTGCGAGTATTTGCAAAGCAGTTTCTAGGCGGGTGATACACGATACTTTTTCGGCCAAAAAAAATACGTTAATTATAAAAAAAAATTTTTTTATTCAAGTATTTGACGCTAGAGAATTTAGTTTTCTGGGGTTGGTATTATCATGCATAAGACGTAATAATTCGAATTTAAATTTAAAAATCCAGTAGCTAGTAACCGTTGATTTTTGACATTTACTGTGTTTGTGTTACAATATTATTTGTAATGTTTAGTTTTTCAATAAAGTTCGTGTTCTTTTTGATTCTTTACTTCTTATATGAAAAACCTAATTGAACCTAACCTACAAAATATATTTGTGTGACATGAGAGGGCTGAGACAGTTGGGTTCAGCGCTACCAACCGCATTTTAAAAAAATCCTAATAATTTTACTTTCCTGCCTAGGCATGAAAGAAGCATTTTCCAGACGATTTACACGAATGAAAATTGCGTGTTTCTAGACGGAGGCCGGAAAACCCAATAAAGCTCTGGGGCGCAAAAAACCAGAGAGACCAAACTTCCTTAACCCAAATTCTCCGGGGCTGCACGCCGGATGTTTCTTTTCTCTAACCCTCTATGCCTATTCAGATGTCGGCTGTTTGGTTCCAGTCCTGTATCAATCTTTTCCACTTCTTCTTACCTCTCGCTATTATGCTCAGCTCCGCTATTGATTTTCTTTTTTACAATCCTAGTGGCCTTTCCCCTTGTTTTTTGGCTGGCTTTCCGGCTTCCATTATTTTCGTTGTAGTCCTGTTTGGGTCCATTCTTACTATATGAGCGTACCAGTTCAGTTGTTTCCATTTGATTTTTTCCATTATTGGCTCTTGGTTTGTTATTTCCCTGATTTCTTCGTTCTTTAGTCTACCCCATTTAGTTTTCCCGGCGATCTTTCTTATGTGTTTCATTTCTATAGCATTTATTTTGGATGGATTCAACTTTTTTTCTTTAGCGTCCAGTTCTCAAATGCGTAAGTTATCATAGGGCTTGTTATCATATTGTGTACGTTTCTTTTCACCTCCATTTCTATGCCCTTGTGCCCTAGTATTGTCTTATTGATGATGTAATATAATTTTGTTGATTTGTAAGCCCTGTTAGCTATTTCTGCTTCTATCTTGCCATCATCCGTTATTACGCTTCCCAGGAATTCGTAGGTCGTTACCCTTTCCAGCGTTCTATTTCTGCATCTTATTTCTTTGTTGTGCTGTCCGGTTTCTTTGTTTCTCATTTACTATCATTACTTTGGTTCTGTTAATATTTGCTTTCATTTTCATGTTTTCTATTTTTGTGTTCCAACCATTCACTAATTTTTGCATTTTGTTTTGTATGTCTGCTATCAGTACCACGTCATCTGCATATACTAGGTTGTTCACTTTGATTTCCTCCAAATTCCTGTATCCCATTACTGTTTCCATGTGTTTGTGTTTTTTCTTTATTTGCTTCATTATCTTGTCCATTATTATAATGAAAAGTAATGGACTAGGGCTGTCCCCTTATTTTATACCTTTTAACATTTGGAATTCTCCGGATCTTGTTCCTGCTATTTGTATTTTCGCTCTTACCGTTTCGTACATACTTTCTTATTGCATTTATTAAATTGTTATTTACTTCTAATTCTCTTAGGGTCTTCCATACTTCTCTCCTATCTACTGCGTTAAAACTGTCAAAAGCTTCTTTTAGGTCTATGTATGTTAAAAATAGTTCCTTTCCCTCTTCTATTCTTCTTTCAATCATATTTCTAATTATAAAGATGTTATCGTTTGTTTGCCTACCAGGCCCAAGAGCTGCTTGTTCTTCACCTAATTTTGCTTCTATTTGCTCTCTTAGTCTTTTTTCTAGTATTTTTGTATACAGGGTGAATAAAAAGTATGGAACCTCGATGCTAGCGCCTTTATTATTAGTTTTAGAAATAAAAGTTTTAGACAAAAGGTTTATAACAAATTATTTTCCAAAAACTGATGGTTTTAAATATTTTTTTCAAGGTCATACCTTTGCGCTATGACGTCATCGATACTTTTTTTAAATGGCAACCTATATTTTTTAGGTCGAAATTTTATAGCATTTTTTTTTCTCTTTATGACCATCTAAAAATATCATACGGTTGAATAAGCGAAATTTCTAGAAAAATCAAGTTGAATGTTATTCGTACCAGTATTTAATGTACGTACTTTTATCACAATTTAATTTTAATATTTTAATATTACTTCATTACAGAAGATGTTCAAATTGTTCGCTATCTGACAATGTCCAATTCGATGTGAAAATCCCTGTAATACATTCCGAATTACTTCGGCTGGTATTGCCCGTATTTCTTCCCGAATACGAATTTTCAACTCTTCTAAATTTCTGGGCCTGTTTGTGTAAACTTTACTTTTAAGATGGCCCCACAAGATCCAACTGCTTCAAATCGGGCGATCGGGCTGGCCATTCGATACTACCCCTTTTACCGATCCACCTATTCTCCAAAATTGTATCCAAATAATATTATAATAATAATAATAATGTTAAACATTGTTTATATTTGTTTTTAATAGTCATGTGTTTAATTTTTGTGATAAAAGTACGTACATTAAATACGGGTACGAATAACATTCAACTTGATTTTTCTAGAAATTTCGCTTATTCAACCGTATATTTTTAGATGGTCACAAAGAGAAAAAAAAATGCTATAAAATTTCGACCTAAAAAATATAGGTTGCCATTTAAAAAAAGTATAGATGACGTCATAGCGCAAAGGTATGACCTTGAAAAAAATATTTAAAACCATCAGTTTGTGGAAAATAGTTTGTTATAAACCTTTTATCTAAAACTTTTTTTTCTAAAACTAATAATAAAGGCTCCGGCATCGAGGTTCCTTACTTTTTATTCACCCTGTATACTTTGTAACTGGTTTGGGCCAAACATATTGGTCTGTAATTCTCGCAGTGTCCCCTTCTTGTAAATGGGTATTATCAGGTTTTTCTCTCATTCCTTTGGTATCTTTTGTTCTTTCCAGGCTTGTTTACAAATACTCCAAAACCATTCTACTCCATTCTGTCCTACCCATTTTAACATCTCTGCTTGTTTTGCCTATTTTTATTTTTTGTATCGCTGCTTCAACTTCTTCCATTCTTATTCCTTGTTGGTATTCCCTTCTTTCTCTGTATACATATTACATTACATATGTGTTCTTCCACCTCTATCGTATGATATTTGTTTGTGTAATATTCCTTCCACGTTTCTAATATTTCTTCTGTGTCTGTTTGTATTTGGCCCTGTTCGTTTTTTATTGCTTTTATACATTTCCTTTTATTTCCTCTTAATCTTTTTATCCTCGTCCAGAATTTCCTACTGTCCAGTTTGTGTAATTCTGTTATTTCTTCCTCAATTCTTTCCAGCTTTCCCTTTTTGCTTTTCTTATGGTGTTTCTCACTTTGTCCCTCTTTCTGTTATAATCCTCCTTGTCGCTCTGCTTTTTTGTTTGAATGTAGTGTTTCCAAGCTGCTTTCTTTCCTTTTACTAGCCTCTTTATGTCTTCATTCCACCAATTTGTTCTCTTCTGGCGTTCATTATAATTGTTTTTCCCACATATTTTCTCCGCTACCTTCTTTACTATATCCTCGAATGATTTCCATAATTTCTTCTAGTGTTCAATCTTTTCTTTCTTCCTGCTGCCTTTGTAATTCTGTTTGTCTCTTCCTGATACTTTTCTCTGTTTTCTATATTTTTAAGTTTATGTACCTCTATGCTGTAATAATTTTCTTAAATCCTCGTTGTTGTTTATCGTTACTTGGTATGTTGTTGTCACTAGTCTGTGTTGTGATCCTATTTCTGCTTCCTTCTTTGTTTCTATTTTTTGGATTATCCCCGTTAGGTCTTGTGTGTACTTGTCTTCTATTGGTTGCTCCCACATCATATTTCCTATTATTAGATCGTTTTTGTTTTTTGCAAAAGTCTAGCATTTTTATTCCGTTTCTGTTTTGGGTTGTTTCCCCATATATTACCATACATCCCATCCCTCTGCTATGATCATTTCCAACTCTACTATTCCAATCACCCACTATTATTGTTTTTAAGTTCTCCTCCTTCATTTCATCTTGTATTTGCTGTAGATTTATATAGAAATCTTTCATTTCCTCCTCTAGTCCGTAAATCTGAATTAGGTTGACTATTTCTTCTAGTTTCATGCTGATTGCTATTATTCTTGAGCTAACTGTTTTGACTTTTATTATTTTTCTGTTAATTTCCTCTGTTACCACTAGTCCTACTCCCTCCACTGCTCTCATTTCTGGGTTTACTCCCGAATAATATAAAATATGGTTGTTTGTTAGGTATGTATTTCCTTTGCCCTTCTTCTTTGTTTTACTTATTCTCAGGATTTGAATGTTGTTTCTATTCATTTCTTCCGTTAATTCGATCTCCTTTCCAGTTAGTGAACTTATATTCCATGTGCCTATCCCTATCAATTTCTTTTCCATCTTATTTTTCATAATTTTTTCTTTTTTCTTATTTTTATTCGTGTCCTTTATCGTGTCCTGTGTCGTCTGTGTCTTTTTATTTTTTTGTGCATATATTATTTTCTGTTTTGGTTTTTTGGAACTGCTCCGGTTTCCCTGCTTGTTGTAGTTAATTTATTCTGGTGTTCTTGTATCCCTCCCTCTGGGGATCTTTCACTGAATGTTCTTCCCCCCGTTTTTCCCTTTGTTGTACTTCCGTTCCCTAATCCTATGCTATTATCGCTACCTAGGGTTTTTAGTTGTTCTAGTTAGAAGTCGTCTCCGTTTATTATTAGTTTGTTGTATTTTAGTATTGCGTGGTGTCCCTGTGCTCTTATGGTATCCCTGTGTTTTATCAGTTCCTTCCTAGTTTCCTGTATTTCCTTTGAATAATCCTTCCCATAAAGAAGAAAAGGGGCAGACCGTGAAGAAAGTGGAGAGAGGCCGTATTACAATATTTAAGTGAGAAGAAAGTAAGAAACTGGAAAAGCAAAGCTAAGGACAGAAAGGAATGGAAGAAGATAACCAAGCTATGGGCCTAAAAGGCCTGAAAACAGCTATATAATCCTTCTCAATGTGTATGTTTGTTCCCTTTAGTGCTTTAGCTGCTTTTAAAATCTCCATTTTCTTTGTCCATCTTCCTAATTCCGCTAGTATAGGTCTTATCTTCCCGTTTTGCCTTTTTCTTATTCTTCTGATTTCTACTGCCTCTTCCTCTAATACTATTTCTACCTTCATATCTCTTAACATCTTTCTTACTTTTTAATAGATCCATTTTATTTTCTATGCGCTTGTTAATTTCTTCGCTGGATGTTTAAAAAAACAAAAAGCAGAGCAAGAAGAGGGTAACAAAGGATACCGTCAAGCCTGTCAAAATTAAAGCTGATACGATCGGGACGTCAAAACAATACCGGTCGGACAGCAGCACTCTTCTGAAGAAAAAAACCCAACAAAAAAAAGGCAAAAGGGATCAGTACGGAAACCAAAGGCTTTATAGATGCAGTGATGGGTTTTAAGATGGCGATTGCCGATGAGAACCTGGAAAAAGATCAAACGGAGCCAGCTGAAAACTTGGATCCTTTAAAAGATCAACGAAATTGAGGCGGGGGGAGTAAAGTTTAAAGCGTAAAAGTGAAAGCTAGTTACAGTGAAAAGTGTTTTAAAAGAAAGTTTGTAAAGAAAATTTTGTAGTGCAAAGTGAAAGAATCAAAAAACGAACCGGCAACAGGAATAATTAAGACAAAACCGAAAGCAAAACAAAACAGTATTGTAACGTTTTTACGACGTTTATTTAAAGTAAACTCGGTTCGTGGTGTAAATTAATTTATTAAACAAACTTAAAGTACGAGATAATTATAAAGAACAACAATTAAACACTAACGTAAAAGAACAACAATTAAACACTAACGTAAAACTAAACGGAACACTAATATTAAAACCGAACACTAAAGTAATTTATTTATAACAGTTTATTTATTTAACAATTTATTTCTACGTATTCACAAACACGCCGCGATTATTAGTTCAAGACTATTCACGGATATTTATATTAACTTCACGACCGTTTTATAGATTGGATTCGACTAAAGTTCGCTAAGAGAATGCATCTTATATATACGCAAGCTTCTAATCTAGAACTATCCAATGCTAGTATATTCTACGGGCGCTTAGAATTATCGATCGCGCCAAGATACTTCTGGTGGCGGATGACGCATGTGATCTCGCACCTGCTTTCCGTGGCTGCTGATGCAATTCGTTACAGTATCACCTCAATAAAGGCGATTTTAGAATTGAGAATACACCCAGGAAATAATCTGCCAACGACGTCAAAAGCGACAAGGTCAATATGCGACGATTGGAACATTAGCACACAAAGATTTAAAGTTAAAGCGACCCACACACATCACGACATTAACGCGTTATAAATGTAAGCGGAAAGATATCAGAAAAGATTGAGAAGCTAAATATTAGTGCAAACAGAAAAAAACTGAAGATAGGGACAAAATCAAAAGGAAAAGTATTAACAATTGGAACTTGAAATGCCCAAGGCTTGAACAAACAAGGAAAACTCAAACAGTTAGTACAAGAAACAAAAAGATACAATATCGATGTCCTAGCAATCCAAGAATCAAACATAAAGGGTACGACCAATTTTGGTCTAAAAAATTATATATATTTTAACGAAGGAGGAAGCGAAAATAAACTAGGGACAGGTTTCCTGATCAAAGAACAACCAAAAAAAGTAGTTATAAACTACAATGCGGTAAATGAAAGAATAAGTACTCTACGAATAAAAACAGACTACAGGAAAATAAGTATAATAAACATCCACGCCCCTACGGAGGATAAAGAAGAAGAGGAAAAGGCAAAGTTTTACGATTTACTAGAAGAAGTAGTAGACAACCTACCCAATTACACCATAAAACTAATTATAGGGGACATAAAAGATAGGAAGAGAAGACAGAAATAAAGACATAGCAGGAAGAGAGAGTCTGCATAAAGAAACGAACGATAATGGTCAAAAAGTAATAGACTTGGCAGCAACAAAAAGTATGGTAATTAGAAGCACCATGTCAAAGAGAAAAGATATACACAAAGCTACTTGGATTAGTCCAGACAAACGAACAAGAAACCAGATAGATCTTGTGAAAGCACAAAAAATACATGCAAGTAAGATTACAAAAATTAGAACATATAGATATAGAGGAACAGACATATGTAAGCTGAGACCACCTATTAGTGATAGCAAGTATAAAACAAACAATAACAAATACAAAACATCAAAACCGAAAACAAATAGGTGGAACATAGAACTACTAAAGATAGAAGAAACACAACAAAAAGAAAGCACAAGAAAGACGGCAGAACAATGCAAAAAAAACAACGAAGAAAAAAAATGGGAACAGCTAAAAGAAACAATATTGAAATGTGCTCAACAATTAGGAACAAACAAAACAACACAACAAAAAGAATGGTGAGACGAAGAATGCAGGATAGTAATTGAGGAAAGGAAAGCAGTACGAATGGAGATGCTGAAAACAGGTGGGCCAGAACTAAATGAAAAATACAGAGCAGTGAGAAATAAAGCACAGAAAATATGCAGCGACAAAAAAAGGAAGGCAAAAAAGAGAAATTCGAAAGAATAGAAGAAGCATACGAAAACAAGAATGCAAAAGCCTTCTACAAGCAGATAAAAGATGAAAAAAAAAAGGTTTCCAACAACAAATGCTGAGTTTAAAAAATGAAAAAGGTGACCTCTCTATGGATGAACAAGAAATGGCAGAAATATAAGCAAGACACTTCTCACAGATACTTTCCGAAAAAGAAATAAATAATGAAGAAAAATCAGGACCAAAACAAGAAGATGAAACCACTGATAGTATAGAAATCCCAACCTTCGAAGAAGTGACAGAAGTAGTTAAAAACTAAAGAATAACAAAAGCCCAGGTACAGATAAAATTGAAGCAGAACTAATCAAATATTCAGACGAAATAATATTACAACGACTGTACCAACTAATAAAGGAAATATGGGAAAAAAAAGAAATGCCTAAATATACAATAAAGGCAGCAGAAATTCAGTCACAAACTACAGACCTATAGCATTGCTAAATGTATCGTACAAAATTTTAGCACATCTGATAAACCAAAGATTAAAACAAGAAACAGAAAACAAAATCGGAAAGTATCAGGCAGGTTTCAGAAGTGGAAAATCGGTCACAGACCAGATCTTTATACTTAAACAAAGCAAAGAGTAATGCAGCAAAAAAAAACATCAGCATACATGCACTGTTCATAGATTTCAGGCAAGCGTACGACAAGATAAGGAGAATAGAAATATATAAAGCCCTAAAAAACGTAGAAGTATCGGAAGATTTAATAAACTAATTAAAATGACATTAAATGAAACAACGAACACAATTCAATTTAAACACACACAATCAAAAGAATTCCAGAGCAACTCAGGACTTAAGCAAGGACGATTTTCAATATTGTATTAGAGGATATACTGAGAAAAACAAAATTACGATTAGATAATAACATCATATCTGGTCCATACCAAATTTTAACCTATAAAGATCACATAACGGTACTAACTCGAACAAAAGAAGAGCTCAAAGGAATTGTAAAAAACATAGAAAAACAAGCTAGGATGGTGAGACTTCAAATCAATGAAGAAAAATCAAATTATATGATATTAGGAAACAGAATACAAAAGGAAAAAAAATCTGACCTTCCAAGCAACAGACACAGGGAAAAAATACGTTTTCAACATAGTCAACAGTGCAGTGTATCTAGAAGCAGAGATGACAAGCAACGGACAGCAAGGAGCAGACATAAACAGAAGACTGAGACTGGGCTCAAGATGGGTGGCAGCATTAGACGGTCTAGTGAAAGATAAAAAGATACAAAGGAAATTGAAAATAAGACTATATAAAACAGTAATCTGCCCGGTGGTTTTCTTCGGTGCAGAAACCTGGGTACTAACTAAAGAATATGAAAACAAAATAGATGCATGGGAAAGAAATATTTTAAGAAAAATGGTAAGGGGAATAAGAGAACGGAGAGTGGACAAGGGCTAACCTAGAAATACGAGATCTATACAAAGAACCAATTTCAACAACAGTCATCAAACAAAACAGATTAAGATGGCTAGGCCACATAAGAAGAACGAAGCAGGATGACCCGGTCAGAAGAACCTTAGCGGCGGAAGCAGAAGGATGGAATAGAAAAGGCAGACCGAAGAATATTTGGTGGGGTGACATACAACAAGACATAAAACACTTTGGACTAGAAAACTGGGAAGAGAAAACAATGGATAGGAAGGCGTGGAAACACACAATTGAAGCCATAGGCCTCAAGGCCCATAGTGCTGAACTATGATGATTCTACTCTATGGATGTGAAACATGGGCAATAAAAAACTGTTGCCGAATTACAAACTTTTATAGCAAATATCTCCGAAGAATGATAAGAATTTATTGGCCCGAGAAGATATCAAATAGTGACCTGTGGAATATTACGGCACAAGAACCAATCAAAATAACAATCAACCAAAGGAAATGGAGATGGATAGAACATGCATTAACAGGCCTATACTGTACGACAAATAACGATTCGTTACGAGCGAAAATTCGTTACGTTTACAAATTCGTATTCTGTATCGCTCAAAATTTGTTGAAGCAATCGTTCGACATTCGTTCCATCTGATAATCCTTTACAAAAGCTGTTGGCTTGACGTTCAGAGGTGTAACGAATTCCTAAAAGTTCCACGCGTGCGTACTGTAGATACTGTCGTGTTTACAAGAACAACATAGATAACCTAAAAAACATTTCGACAAATTGAACAGAAATGGATTTTGTACATTTGTTGATGGTCATTGAAGAAGAAGCAAATGTTATACTTTATTGAATTATTGCAGTTACCGACTCTCAAATCATCAAGAGACCTTAAGTTAACGATGCAATTTTTATTTATAAGCTTTTACATCTACGAATAAAAAGAAACAGGGAGGACACTAAGGTATTATGGTGCATAACTACAAGTGCAACGGAAATACGTCACACACACCATATTGAAACACCAACCGGCACGAATTTTTATTGGTAGACTAACTGTTTGTTTTTTATCTTTGACAGTTGGCATATTTAGTATTCTCAGCCAATGAGCTTCTAAAATCCGCCATATTGATACAACATCTAAATTGCATACTGTTGGTGTTATGCTACTTCCTGTCTTTTTTTATTCGTAGTTTTACATGGTCTGGTGGATTGCCCTTTGTTGTTGTGCAAACTTAATTTTAACGTTCCTGTGATCCCATCAAATAGACACATTACTTTTTATCATACACACTATATGCACTCGTATACTCGAAATAATCCGATTTCCAGGCTTTGTGCTCAATTGGATGCGTTAGAGTGTGATGTTTTTAATATTAACTTTCAATTATATTCTATTATTGCAAGAAACCCATTAATTTTATATGCGTAAATGAGCTTTGCATTAGTTAATCATACCAATAATTACAGTATATTAGCTCACTGTGTGGAAACTCTGTAGTTAATAAGGCTTGATTTGTAACCAAGAACTGAAGTCCGTTTAATAAATAGTCAATCTTAAAAAAATTAACTTTTAGGGCAAACTTGCATGATCATAATCGTCTCCTCAGGGATACAAGTGATCCCTTTAATCTATCAAAAGAAAATTTTATAAAACTCTATCGGTGGTGTTATTTCCATTTTATTACGTGTTCGCTAGTTTACACACATGCGAACACAAAAACTAACGCAGAAATGAGGTTGGAAACACGTATGTTTGTATGGTTTGAAAAAAAAGGATAGCTAGATACGATTCCCTAAAATAAGAAAGAAATAGCTACTGCGAGCTAACCATTATAAATATTACCACTAGGTGACACTGTAAAGAAAGTGATGTACTATCCTGGTTAAAATAGTTGGTTCTTCGTTACGACTTGGGTTACGATAAGCACATAAACGAATTCGTAGGAACCTGCTTACAGAATACAATTAGTAACGAAAGTCGTTAGCCGTCAGTTAATGAATACGTTTGTAACGAAAATCGGTATGGTAACGAAGCAAGATACAGAATAGGCCTGTAAGAAAACATAATATTATGCACATTACCAAACAAAGTTTAAAATATCATGTGAAAGGGAAAAGACAAAAAGGATGCCCAAGAGAAACATGGAGAAACGTATTTTTTAAAACTAACTGTCACAGAATAAAAAAGAGTGGAACAAATTTGTGAAATAGCTATGTGAATCGGAAACAACTTAAACTCAACCAAAAAAAAAAGGTCTAAAGTGCAAGTGGTAGACCAGAAACGATCAAGTGTTTTTAAAAAGGTTAGAGTGATGCCGTAACTTCTTGACACAGAGAATTTTGTTGCTTAAATGCATTACTTTATTTTATGATTTTGTTTTTCATAGTAATTTAATCTTCGTGGCACCACGTCAAAAAAATTACAGGGAGTACGACGCGGGGTAGATTTGTACCCCAAAATAAAACTGCACCGAACTGACCGAGTGATATCGTAGATGTGGCTTGAGGTCATCTGACTACTTGCCCGTTGATTGTCATGCCAACACACATGTCAACACTGCCCGAACACCTCCGACAACAGTTAATTCATACGACAGACTACAGTCGGGTGCCTCAAAAATAGCATGCTACGAATGCACCACAAGTCAAATTTTAATTTTTACCAGAAGATTTCTAGTTTTTTTTTCTAATCTAATATGCAATATTGTTGCTGTGTACCTATGCAAGGATAAATTAAAAAATGACGGCATAAGATGTCAAAGTTTCAGAATTACACCATAAAAAACTACCCGTGGGGTACATTTGTACCCCGCCTGGTGCCACGAAGGTTAACTTAAGAGGGTGAATATTATTTTGTTTTCTGTTTATTTTTTTCAATCAACTGCAAATTATTTAGTTTATTATGTTGTTGTTATGCTTAACATTTATTTAATGTTCACCTTTCGTGACTTTAAAAGGAACTACAATAGTACTTCGCTTAGTTGTACTTCTATTTTTTTGTTTTTCCCTCAATTAGAAAAAATAAATATTTTCTTTATTTAAATTATAGCTTATTTAATACTGCATCCCCAGACCAAAATGTCACACTACTCGTTTAATTTATAATTTTCATCAGTTGTTGACAAAATACCTACAAGTTCTGTTAGAACTTGCCCAAATAAAGTAGAATAATGTAACTATTACATTCTGGGTTTTACTTACATGTTTATATAAGGCATTATCATGTTCCGTCTCCGACGGAATGTGAGCTTTTAAAGCAGAGGTAATACAAGCTTGCACTTGAGTATGCAAGAAATTATTCCAAGGAAATGCGAAGAAAAGATCCAGCAGAACTTGCATGGTTCCTAATGATATTAACTCCTTCAATAATTCAGGGTTATTTGTTGATATGACTGCAGCAAATAATTTTGTTACTTGCAATCTGGTATTGCCAAGTGGCGGATCTAGCAAGCCCAATGTTGTGTTGATTGGTGATTTCTAGAATTTCAAACCGCATTAACAAATTTATGATCTTTATTTATTACATACCTTTGGGGGATCCAACAGCAAGGTGTGAAAATCTCTAAGTCGTTTTAGGACGGCAAGAGTTGTGCTTTCAACAATCATTTGCCTTTGTTCCATATCATTAGCGTCATCACAACTGTAATAAGATTGCAACATCAAAACAAGATTCGAGTGGTTTAACTACAATTAATGAGATACACTTCTCTTTTTTGCTATCTTTATTTTCATTTAAAAAAAATACCTACCTAATTTTATTTATATCTAGAAGAGCTAAAAGTACTTGAATACCTCCTACGATACAACTTTCGTTTTTAATTTCTCCTAACATATGATCTAGTAGTAATGATACTGTTTCAGATCTGAAATTATTTGATATTAGACAAACTTTGTAAAATATAATTATACAAGACTTACGATTCTAAAGTATTAAGTATCGGATCAGGATCACTTCTCTCCGTGGAATTTCTTTGATTATCCCGAGATATCTTAATAAAATCACACAATAATTGAGCGACATTAAAGTGTCTTTCTGTATCAACTGAAGGATCTAATAGAGACACTAGTGATTGCATAATCCGTTGACTATCTAGCCACTACAAGAACAGATAGTGAGCAACTGCAAATTTTGTTTCTTGTTTTCTACATCTTACATTTAAAATATTTTGTCGTACTTCAACACCTTCTACCTGTGTCATGAGTTTGAGTGTGAGATCCATAATGGCAGATGTACCCAAATGCTTGAGCAGAATCGAGATAAAATTCTCTTTAGCCTTTAAAAAGTCTAGGACCTGTAAGCAAGTGAACTGATAGGATAACCAGTTCTGGTGGAAAAATTAAGGATGGAATAACAGGATTGTTTGTTATAGTGATAAGGAAGGGAAAAAGGGGAGAAATCACGTTATATAACATACACTAATAATCTACTATAATATATAAACAAATAAGGTCATCTGGTTAAGTGTCCTAGCTATGTTCAATCGAACACTCTACTTAAAATGACTTTTTTAACTTTTATCAAAATAAATATTTAAGACAAAAAACCAGAGGACATTTTATCATGATAACACCTGCTGGTTTTGTAAATCAATTAAATTAATGAATTTTTTCTTGTACATTAACAGCAGATCATCATCATCAAATTTGAATTATGTTTATATTTTAAAATGTTTACATTTAGGGATGTAAGTTTTATTAGAAAATTAAATAAACTGAAGAACAAATACAAATAAATAAGTAACAAAACATATTTAATCACTTTGCAAAAATATATATCGCCTTTTCCAAAATTCAACCCGCAGAGTAGACCCGAGTTAACACGATCAAATGACAGATTGTCCGATTTATAGGTTTTTGGAATTCTTATGAAATTATTTTACGAACACAGCCTAAATGCCAGTGTATAGGATATAACTTCAAAATATAAAAATTGAAATACATTAGAAACATCAAACGAGATTGTTGAGCAGAAATACTAGAAAAGAATCGTTCGCTTAATTACAGAACAAGACTTGCAACATCCAATTTAACATTTATAAGTGCGTTCATTTATTTGTTTCAAGAACAGAGTGAATTGAACATAGCACAAGGTCACTTGGTATTACAATACACAGTTTTCAGACCGATTTGACCACTTGCCCCAAATTTCATTGTTTAACTGTCACAATTCGACATTTTTACCATCTTTAGAAACTTACTATTACATTATTATTATTAACTGGTGAATTACTAAACAGGAGAGTGCGGGTGGTAAGGCTTGTTGCGAAGCTAGTGGTGAAGTGCAATATTTTGTGTTAAAAAAAGGTATTTACTCAGGAAATAAAACCAAATTCGAGGGACCACGAAAAGACAAGTTACAAAAAGTTGGAAAACGTATAAATAAGTAGAGAATACAGACAAATTAAACAGAAACATAATAAGAAGTGTGAAGGAAGTGATAACGCAGAGACTAGTTTCGCGTTCCAAAACCCGACACAGAATTACACACCAAGAATACTGATTGCATCCAACGAGATTTGAAGCGAAAAACCATAGAACTAAAGAAAGTCGCTTATACTGAGAAGTTGCATATAAGCGAAAAACCATAAAACTGAAAGTAACCACCTATGACTGAAAAAGATAAAAAACAAAACAGCGAGCTAACAGAACAACATCAATAAAGGAATTCTATAAAACAAAAAAAAAAGAGCAACAGCACTGAAAACAGAGAAGAAGCAGAATTGAACTAACAATTGGAAGCGTTTAATGCCCTTATTTATAGAGGAAACTCAATCTCATGCTTAAGAACTGCTCAGCCGAGAATGTGTAAAGACAAACGGCGAAGTAGGGTGTGACCAACCCTGAGTAATGGTCAAGCAAAGTATCGACTATAAATACGGGCATAAGAGGAGCAAGAAAGACAAAGCAAAACAAGACAACCAGAATATAGACAGAAGAGACACACCAAAGGAGAGTAACCAAGAAGACATGGACAAAATAATACTTGTAGAAATCCAAAATATGAGGGCTGTATTGCAAGACGGATTCCAAAAGAATCAAAACGAAATAAAAGAGAGAGGGAGATGATAAGAAAAGAAAGAGAATGGAACCAAGAGAGAGAGGAAATGAGAAATAGAATATTATCGCTAGAAAATGCAAGGAAGAGGGAAAAAGACAAAACATAATAATCAAAGGACTGCAGGAAGAAGGAGCGGAATTGAAGAAAAGCATAGAAAATATGATCAAGAAAGAACTTGTGGTATGAATGCAAATATAACTGAAGCTTTCAAAATAGGAAAAACCCAAGAAAGAAAAGTCATGGTTGCAAAGGTGAAAACTTGGGGGCAGAAATGAGTAATAAAAACAAGTTTAAAGGGAAAGAACTATATCGAAAGTGACCTAACAGTCAAAGAAATGTCAGTCTAAAACAACAAATTAGGGAAATGGCAAAGGGAGAAAAAAATGTTGGCAGCAAAACTATTATAGGATACAAGAAATTAACAATCAATGGGCAAGTATATGTATGAAATGAGGAAGAGGCTAAACTCGTCCCTCAAAATGCTCCGATTCAAAAGACTAACAACCCAATACCAAGAAAACCTTATAATGTTGACGACTCATGCAATGGAAAAGGCAAGTGATTACAAAACAGATTTAGTAGAAACAGTAATAAAGAAGAAAAACAAAGCAAAAGGCACACTAAAGATTGGAATATGGAACATAAAAACACTTTTAACCATTGGAAAAATGGAAGAAGTAGCAAAGGAGCTGATGTGTTATAAAGCTAATATAACAGCGCTACAAGAAACAAGGTGGCAAGGAGAGAGAGAAATTAATAAGAAAGAATACACGTTAAATTCTGGGGAAACAAACAGGGGAAAAATGACATAGGATTCATTGTGGACAGCAGATTACGTGAAGACATTTTACACTTTATAAATTCATATGCACCAACAGAGGTAGCCAACGAGAAATTCTGCAGCAAATTAGAGCATCTGTGTGAAACAGCACCTAAATATGACACACTCTTGGTACTAGGCAACTTTAATGCCCAAATTGGGAAAGAAGATTACATAAACAATGTAGCTGGAAAACAGACAATTCATGAATATACTAACGATAATGGAAATCAACTGTGTAACTTAGCAACATCACTAGACCGCATAATAAGCAGTACGAAATTCAAACAAGAAACTGCACAAAATAACATGATGGTGGGCAGGTGGAGGTGCGGATGAAGGTAACCAAATAGACTAGGTGCTGACCCAAAAAAGGAGGAAAGCATTCATAAGAAATGTACAATCATATAGAGGTGCATATGTAGGCACTGGTCACCATCTCCTAATAACAAAAAATAAACAAAAAAATATAATAAGAGATAAAAATGAAGAGTTAAAATACAAAGAACTGAAAAACAGAAAAATTAAATAACAAACGACCACGGGGGAGATACGCGATGGAAGTAACTAAAGAAATAGAAGGAAAAGTAACAGACATAGATCAACAATGGGATAACATACGCTCAAGTGTAACAACAAGTGCACAAAGAAGAATAGGACATAAAGAAAAAAAAACCTGGAGAGAATGGTTTGGTAATGACGGTGAAGACATACATAAACTCAAAAGAGCAACAAGAATAAAATGGTTAAGATCACAAAAATTAAAAGACTACAAAAAATATAGAAAAGAAGCTAGGGGATTTACAGCTGGAAAGTCTACAATGCGCTGCATGTAAATAAAGCAGATAATTGAGAAATGCCACGAACCATGATATTGACATCTACCTTCTATTCATCGACTTCCAACAGGTTTTTGACAAAGTAAACAGAAAAGAACTAACGAAAGCAATGAAAGAAATGAAAATACCAGATAATCTCAGCAACATTGTTCAGTATTATTTTAGAGAAAGTAATGATAATATAGGATAGGAAAAGGAAGTAAAGCCCCCGTAGCATTGAAAGAACTGTTAAATTCTAAACATGTCTCATTGGTAGCCAAGGAACGACTGTATAGAACGGTTATATGTCCTGCGGTCCTGTATAGCTCCGAGCTTTGGATATTGAACAAACAGGAGGTAAACAAATTAGAAGTTTGGGAGAGGAGGTATTTACGGAGGAATCAAGGATGACTAAAGGAACTGCAGACGGCGAACAAACAAAGAAATTACAGAAATTTATACAATAACACAAAGAATTAGGGGCCAAAGAGTCAGGTTGTTGGGACATTTAGAAAGGATGCAACCGAATAGAATTAAAAAAACAGTGCTACTAGCTAAAGGGCGGGAAGAAAAAGCGAAAGAAGAATTGGCTAGTTGCGGTTCAATGGGATCTGAGGGAGGTAGGAGTGGAGAGATGAAAGCAAAAAGTCCAGGACAGGAACATATGGCAGCAGATAGTGAGAAGTGAAGAGATCACAAACCTACAAGCGCAAAGAAGCCAGGGGCCTTCATGGCCTGAAGCGCTGACATATAAATATAATGATAAACATAGAATGCAAAGCAACAATAATAAACAAAGAAATACAGGTACTCGCCATGCAGACGACGTCGTCATAAACACAAGATCAAAAAGAAAGTTAATTGAAACCTTCAAAACAATAGAGAATAAGGCAAAAGATGCAGAATTAAAGATAAATGAAGCAAAATAGTATATTGTGTAACAAGTATGTGAAGCTGACCTTTTTACACGAGTGTCACAAGCACACAAGTGTAAAAAAGGCTTCACGTATGTGTTGTACACTATACTGTTTCTACGACCTCAACGCAAACTTAAAAAATGAGTTCAATTAGTAAATGTTCACTTCACTTAACAGTTCTCACAAATTCGTCGTTCAAACAAAAAACAAGCACAGCAATCTATAAAGTAAACCATACAAGCACCAACAACCTGAAGATAGATAATTACACTTTTGAAAAAGTAGACAACTTTGACTACCTAGGTATACAGCTCAACAGAAATAATGAAAGGAGTAATGAGATAAAGCAAAAAATATAAGCTGGCACCAGAGCATATTAGGCAAACAAAAACCTACTAAAAGACAAACAAATCAAAATAAAAACAAAAATGAGAATCTACAAAAGCCTAATAAGATCAGTAGCCAGCCACGTACGTAGTAACAGTAATGTGTTTAACAAATACAGAGGCAGAGGAATTCAGAATTTTCAAACGGAAAATACTAAGAACAATACTTGGCCCGATAAGAAACAGTGAGAGAGAGATCAGAGCAAGGATGAACCATGAAATACTAGGAGATATAAATGGAGAAGATATTATAAAGTTCATAAAAGCACAACGTACTAGATGGCTAGGGCATGTGATGAGAAACAAAGGAAGTGTAACAAAAGTTATCATGCAATGGAAACCCTGTGAAACCCAGACAAAAGGTAGCCCCAGAATAACGTGCTAATACGAAGTAATAAAAGATCTACAAAAAATAGGAATCACAAATTGGAGGGAGAAAGTAATGAACAGGAAAGCTTGGAGACAAGTAGTGCCTAACAAGCTGTGAAGTGTGTGTAACTGTTCAATGCCATTAAAATGGAGGTGTTGCATTGTAAAAAATATTTGATGGAATTTTGATAGTATGATAGCTTTGCAATTATGATACCGCTTTAAAAGTTATTTTGATAGTTATTGAATCAGCTTTAGTTCTCATAGTTGCGTATGTGAGGACTGGCTAAAAACGATTTGGCTGGAGTAGCAGTGGGTTGCAACGATTACGACATTTTTAACTCAGCTCAAACTGGCTTACTTTTTAAATTATGTAGAAACTACGGTACTAAATTTAAAGGAAAAAAAAGTATTGGTAGTAAAATGGAAAAGGATCCAGTAGATAGCCTCATATCGATAAAACAATATGACCAGAACAGTTATTGGTAAACCCTCACTTCAAAAATGTAACATATTTATCAGCCAATTAAACCGTAATTCTAAGGTATGGAACAATCGAAGCTCTTTGAAAACATTATTTGTCAGTGGGAACATGCAAAACAAAAGAAAATTAAGTTAAGTAAATCACACCTTTGAGCTTTGAACCCTGAAGGAGCTATACCAGCCGAGAATTAGATGATTACTACATGCTCTTAAAGGCGGGACAAACAACTGTTTGAGAAAAGCAGAGGTGTCAAAACGGTTCAATGTTGTGTAAGTTAGTATTTAAAGCTACATTTCCCTCTCACTAATAAAGTAAAGTTGCAAAGTTTGCTTTATAATGATCAGAGTTGAAATACTTAGTAATTTTGCTTAATAAAAAATAACGAAGCAAATAACAAGACAGCCACTAGAATAAACTATTCAGGACCGCTGATATTTAAGTAACCGTTAACTCAAGCGCTAGACACGATAGGAAAACCTCAGAATGCTTTCTAGTTCTCGGGTAGTATACCGCTACTAACTTCCGTTAATTGTGATTATTATATTTTAAGTTGTCACTATTCTACATATCATAGTGATTAGAAGTCGCACTACAGTGAGATACCAAAATACAAAATCATAAATGATGAAAAATACATCACAAAAATATAAACAGTAAATTATAAACATTATTCAAAATAACATACAAAGAAAATAAGTTACAAAATAATGTCCAAAAAAACAGCTTTTGATAAATTAGAATAACTGTAACACTGCAGTAAGTTATTTTTAATATATCTAGGACAAATAAATGAATGATTTTCTTTTCATATAATTCAAATGTTATTATATTAAATTATCTTTAAAATCAATTAATTTTTGGAACTCAATGTTTCTAAGTAATAAAGGTTAATTTGTTTTTGAAATAATCCTAAATTCGTTATTTCACCATATTATATACGTAATTTCATATCGATTTACCAAATCATAGTTATTCATAATATGCATAAATATCAATATCATTCGAATAAGAAATATTAACAATGTTTTAAAAATGTCATACAGTTATCATACATACTTAATGCTACTGAACTTTTCAAAACCTGTTTTTTTTACTTACATCCCTATAAAATACTAACCTGCTCAGTCTTTTTGGCAATAAGGACACCCATAATTTTACTAAAAAAGGAAGCCAAAAGTGGATTCAAAGGAGGTTCGCTATCGAGGAACACATAAAGCTTAGAAAGCAGGGCCTCGTCGCTTGCCAACCTTTCATTAAGCGCAGGAACATCACATGTTAGAATTTCGCAAGCTATATTAGAATATTTAAATCGCGTACGTTCATCAAAGTCTGAAGAAGGCTCCATGGTTGTTAAAGTCACTAATTCTTCTATTATTTCTGGTTTCGTTAAACTAAAATAATAATAAAGCGATTTAATATTTTGGGTTAATACAGTGAATGTGCTACATTCTTAGGTATGTAACGTAACAGGTTATTTTTACATTAACCGACAAGAATAATATGAAAACACTTACAAATCCATTAATGTCTTATTCTGCACCTTACATTCACTAATAATATCCTCTTCGTCCATTAGTTCTTGCAACGTGACATCCTGCGAGTAAAAAATTCAATAAGTAGTTACAAGTTGCGATTGTGAAACGAAAGTTTTCTTTACCTCTTTGGCTAATACAGCCTCTATCTGTGAGGATGACGCGTTGTTGTACTTCCAAAACATATTAGCAAATTCTACAAAAAACGCCAGCTTGAATAAAATTATCTGGCTCACAGTTGCAACATAATTTTTACATTATTATAAAACTGACATATACACATGACAGTTTTCAGACAGTTAAGTTAGTCTTCATTTTTTGACATGTACTAACCTTATACAAATAAATTTACAAAAATAGTATGCACGTGCACGAATAAAATTGTTTCTCGTACCTTTTTAACGCTTCTGAAGACGTTGGGTTAGGTTCATTTGAAATGACCTCTGTTATCAAAATGTTCTATAAATTGTCATAAAACAGATATAGAATCATTTATCCTAAACTACATATCACAATTTTTACACTAATTACCAAGTACGGATAAGAGGTATAAAGATATTTTCAAAAATTTCCAGAGAAATGCACTTTCTGTAATGACAAACTAACCACCATAATGGTTTACCCATAATGCAGTCCAACGAAAAATTCACCCGTTCGTACCGGGAAATTTAAATCACAGTTAATTGGTCAATCTGGAGGTCAGTGCTAGTTTTACTTAAATACGGCATAACATAATAACAATAAATTGTTGAATGTATACACAAGAAATCTTTTAATGTTTTTAATTTTCATTAAAATACACTGCAATTTGTACTTTATTCTTAATAATTGAAGACACAAGAACCTCACAGCTTAGACTGACAAAATCTAAGAAAAATAATATAGATTATAAACTCTATAATCTCTTGCCTTCGGATTTGAAAAAGCAGACTTTATATTGTTTCAAAAAAATCTTAAAGCATTATTTTCTGCAAAAGAGGTTTTATTCTGTTGATGAATATACAGGGTGACATTGAAAAAACTGCCATGCATAGTACCACGCGATAGAGGACCATAAAATAATAAAAAAAGTTCTTATACGCTAATGTCCGATCGCCTTTTGTTTTCAAGATACAGGATGTTAAAAGTTTGTTAGAAAATTTAATTTTTTTTTAAAACTACAATGCATAGTACCACGCGATAGAGGACCATAAAATAATAAAAAAAGTTCTTATACGCTAATGTCCGATCGCCTTTTGTTTTCAAGATACAGGATGTTAAAAGTTTGTTAGAAAATTTAATTTTTTTTTAAAACTACAATGCATAGTACCACGCGATAGAGGACCATAAAATAATAAAAAAAGTTCTTATACGCTAATGTCCGATCGCCTTTTGTTTTCAAGATACAAGATGTTAAAAGTTTAAATTTTCTAACAAACTTTTAACATCCTGTATCTTGAAAACAAAAGGCGATCGGACATTAGCGTATAAGAACTTTTTTATTATTTTATGGTCCTCTATCGCGTGGTACTATGCATTGTAGTTTTAAAAAAACAATTAAATTTTCTAACAAACTTTTAACATCCTGTATCTTGAAAACAAAAGGCGATCGGACATTAGCGTATAAGAACTTTTTTTATTATTTTATGGTCCTCTATCGCGTGGTACTATGCATGGCAGTTTTTTCAATGTCACCCTGTATAGAAGTTAGAAGCCATGGCTCAAATTCAGGCCTATAAGCTGAATCTTTAAAATTAAGTCCAAACATTTCTGTGTACTTTTTATATGTATTCTTTGTCTTGTTTGTATAAAAAATTGTTGTATTTTACATTAATCTATTAGTTAAGCTTTAAGACTTAGATATATTGTGGGACGTGCTATAAACATGTTTTTATATATAGCATAGCTAAATAAAATTATTATTATTATTATTATTATTATTATTATACAAGTGGGTAAAGGAGTCATGTAACAAAAAGTAAGTTTTGAGATAACTGCCTTTAAAGTTAATCAAGCGGCAATTAGAAAAAAATTATACTTGTGATAAATCTTTAACTAATTTTATCACAAAATCTACAAAAGTATACAAAAAAAGATTATTGAGGAATGTTGTAGTTCTTGACGAGTTCTATTACTGAGGGAATTTAATGTACTTATTTCTGATACGCCCTGTATATCGAGGGGCGAACATATGGAAATAGCATGGGAAATCGTACTTATACAGTGCGCGTCTAAAGTATGTAATATATTAATTAAAACCGAAACAACTCGGTTTTCGAACAAATCCTCGAACACGTGTCGATTTTATTTTATGAAAATGCACATTTTTCCGTTAAATTCGATTTTCGACCGTCATTTGTTTTCGAGTAATGACGTAGGCGACATTTTTTTTAAATGGTACCGCCTTACTTTCTTTCGTGATTTCGATAGATCCTTTGATTCTGAAAACGGTAACATAAAATTTTGACACCTTACATAAAGGGTATCCAGTGAAACTTTAAGTAGACGTCATCAATATGACGTCACACTTCATTCATGACAGCCACTCCAATACAAATTAATTTCAAATTATGAATTTAAAATTCCAGTGAATTTATTAATGTTTCATTAAATAAAGATTATTTTAAAACAATTATACATACGAGACTAAATTTCCTGCAAAACATAAATATAATATAATTATTATGTTGATGACGTTTGTCTATTAAGTTGGTACAGCTGTTCGTGTTGATAGCTACGCTGTCAGACATATTTAATTTTCCTGTTTACTTTTGTAGTTGACACATGTCATGTTTGAGGTTAGTTTTAATAATAACTTTCATATACCTTTCCGTAATTACCTTATTACTCCAAATTCACCTAACACATTGCGACTTAAAAGTGTTTAATACTTTGCTTGCTACAATTAAAGAATATACTGTTTTAACACAATACAAAAGTCGTCTCAAAGTCTGAAGACATTTCTTATTAAAAAAAAATGAAAACTGTTTTGGAAAAACTTGTAAATGGTGATTGTTCAGTTACAGGTGACAATACTGCCTGATAATCCTAATATGATGCCATAATTCATCAATGACGTCTACCAAAACTTTCACTGGATACCCTTTAAGAAAATTTTCGAACAAAAGACAAATGAAAATTAGAAAACATATTTTATTAATAAGGAAACAAAAACAAAAACTGTTGCCAAGCAAATTAAAACATCAGAAAATGTTGGAACTGCCATCCTTCGGTTTCTTGACAATAAGCGAGCCGTCTTACAAATTCTTCTTGTACATTGCCGATAACTTGTGGGCTAATACTGCGCATTTCAATAATTGTTTTCTGCTCAAACTTTTCTTACGTAAGGTATCAAAATTTTATGTTATCGTTTTGACAATTAATAGATCTATTGAAATCACGAAAAAAAGTATGGCGGTTCCATTTAAAAAAATGTCGCTTACGTCATTACTCGAAAACAAAAAATGACGATCGAAAATCGAATTTAATGGAAAAATGTGCATTTTCGTAAAATAAAATCGACGTTTCGAAAACTAGTTTGTTTCAGTTTTAATTAATTTATTCCATACTTCAACTGCACACTGCATGCAGATTGATAGTGGTATCCTGGGGGTCAATTCTTGAAATGTGAGAAAATCTCATAGGTGATAAAATATATCACATGAGTGAGAAATGACATAATGAGATAGAAATTTGAATTCTTGAAAATTTTTATCATATCATATCATATCACTTCGATCTCATCACGTTCAAAAGGTGGTGAAATACCATTTTGAGTGTAAATTATTTGCTTTGTGTACGTAGATAAATAGTATAAATACCTGTTTATATCTTTTTCTTTCTTTCTTTTTGTGTATGTCTTGTATGCGTGTATAGCCAATCTGCTCGGAACCGCTTTTAGGCATGTTCTTAGGATGTTTCCGAAGGAACATTGTGTTCCCAAAATCGAATAACTTCGTAATTAAGCTTTGGTATGGCTGGATGATGAGTAGTATATATTATTCAGTTTAACATAATGTGCAAAAGCTTGATAACCGAGGAGCCCGAAATGCAAGCTGGCACACCATTATGCTTAAAACACGTTTACTGACGATCTTAGCTGCACATCGTTATAATAGAAATCTTATTTCTTTGACTTTAGATTACCACAAATACTAATGTAAATCACAACTAACAGATATAATGAAAATGAAAAGAAATGACAAAGGCATTCGAAATGCTATGTGAAGTTGTGAATGATTAAAATAGTAATATTGCGTGTATTGAAACATGGACACAAAACGTTTTAATTTTAAACCGGGAAATCTTGGGGAAAATATTTATAGAGCCTTTGGAGGCATCTCAAAATATAAAACAGCTAACCTTATTTGTGTAAATTTTCTGTTTTTTGTTACCATGTTTTACCTCTACGAAGTCAGCTATCAAAGGTAGCTTTGAAGATTTTAGCATAAATATTCCAGCAAATACTTCTAACTTTCTACGCTTTTATATTAGTTCAATTTTGAACTCAACATTTCAGATTATGATGTTTTAAATTATTCCTAACGAAGTATTGCTAATCAGGCTTTTCATAAAGAAAATAAAATGTCTTTGCTACCTTTGAGAATTGAGTAGATCAAGCTTCTACGAAAATCCTATTTCAAGCTAGTTTTTTGATGAAGACCTTTAAATGTTTGTTTTAACACAAGTGTAGAAATTGATAAACCCTGCTTTGTATGGTTAATAATTCAGTGGCGGCTGGTCCATAAGCGCTGCGACACTGCAGCACCCCCAGAACAAAGTACGGAAATTAATTACCTATTAAATTTGTACTTGAAAATATCAATAATATAACAATCATTCAATATTTTGTATAATTATTACATACATTTAATTAATTAAACCGCTTTTAAAAGGAATTATTTTAACCGAAGCTGTAGATTCCATTCAGAGCGCTGACAAATTTAGCAGTGTCGAAAACGTAGGTAGTACATTCGGTGCACGTTTCGCCGCGATTTGTTTGTTTTAATAATACATGGTAAAAGTAGTCCGAACGCTGCTATCTGGGCAGCCTCTCAGCATTATTGCATCATGCCGTTCAGCTCTTGGACATCCGATCCAACAAAAACAATAATACGTGCGAATACCACGAAAAAACTAGGTGATGTCATCATTGTGCAAGGACGTCTTGGACGACGGTATGTGTAATATAAACAGGAATATTAAATAATAAATAGTTCGTATTTCCAACTTGATTGCAACATCACTACGAAGACGGTCAAGGCCAACGAACTATAATAGCTCGAGTAAACCATACTATTATAGTTCGTTGGTCAAGGCTGCTCCAGGGTTAACAGGTGATCGAAAAATTTTGTGAAGCTAAAAATCGCAGAATGGATTTTATATTTAAATAAAAATTCTTTTTATTTCATTTTCCAGTAAGCTTATTTTTTTTATAAATTGAGTAAAATTTCGATTTGTTTTGTTTTATTTAAGGCACCTTAAATAAAATAAAAGGCACCTTAAAAATATCAAGGATCGTTACTGGTATGTAAGTATATTTCGAAAGCCGCAGCACCCCCATAATTTCAAGCCACGAGCCGCCACTGGTTAATATGCATTAATTTTTTCTTCACTTGTCTTCAGTACCTACTGTGTATAAGTAAGTGGCGAAGAGAACTCGCCCTCTCTTCAGTTTTGCAGTATCAGAGTCAAAAAGTATGGTTTTGTGTGTTAACAGAGGCCTTAGTACAAAGCAGCAGTATTTTACTATTAAATTTAAAGGTAGTCTTCTTCATTCCCATTAGAACATAGGTCATTGACCACTTGCATCTCACTCGGTTTTGGGCATCTTGTTCAATTTGACGCCATGTTTTGTTTACCTGGTCCATTTCCATGTTTTTTTTCGGCCTATCGCGCTTTCTCTTTCCAATTGTGTTCGATTCTTTGCTTCGTAAGTGTGTGGCCTATCCAGGTGCACTCTCGTTTCCATTTCGTTGTTTACAAATAGCTGTCAGTAGACCGACAACAAGTGGAATATTTTTCAAAAATGGAAAAACTAGAGTATGGCGCAGTGATTCATAAGTTTCTCACTAATTTAAAACAGGTTTGATGCCAGCTCAAATTAAACAAAGGATGGATGCAGTTTACGGTGACAGTGGACCATCGTTATCAACTGTAAAAACTTGGTGAAAATTATTGCGTTTGGGAAGAGAGTCGCTAGAAGATGATGCGCGTTCAGGACGCCCCATAGAGGCTACCACATCAGAAATGGTGAAAAAAGTCGAGGAAGTTGTTCTTACCGACAGGCGACTCAAGAAGAAACCAAAATCAGAAAAGACAGGCCTTTCGACTACTACCATTTTCAGAATCCTCCATGAACATTTGGGTGACAAAAGTTAGTGCAAAATGGGTATCCAAACTTCTCACACCACTGAATAAAGAACAGCGAGTGACTTGTTGCAACGAATTTTTAGATCTCTGTTCCGATGATCCAGATAATGTTGTCGACAGTATTGTTACGGGAGATGAAACTATGGTCCTGTATGACCCAAAGTCTAAAAGGGAATCCATGGAATGGCGTCGTTCAGGTGAACCAGCTCCAAGAAAAGCTAAGGTCAGTCCATCCACAAAAAAGGTTATGGCTACCATTTTCTGGGATTGTCGTGGTATCCTGTTAATTGATTTCAAAGAACGAAACACCACTGTAACGGGTGTTTATTATGCTAACTTACTGTGTAAATTGCGTGAAGCCATAAAAGCAAAACGACGTGGAAAGTTGAGTCGAGGTGTTCGCCTACTACATGATAACGCACCCGTCCATACAGCACTAGTGGCGAAGACTGCCATCCGTGAATGCGGCTTCGAGGAATTGAATCACCCACCGTACAGTCCGGACTTAGCACTCAGTGATTATTATTTGTTCTCCAATCTTAAGCAGGATTTACGGGGAAAGAAATTTGCCAATGATAACTAAGTGATGGCGGCGGTTCTTTAGCATTTTGAAGACAAAACTCCAGAGTATTTTTATAAGGGTATAGAGCTGCTTCTTAAAAGATGTAAGAAGTGTGTTGAAGTAAAGGGTGATTATGTTGAAAAATAAATATTTGGTCGTTACCTTGTACGTTTATATGAACTTTTCGACTTAAAATTGGTTTAGGTATGCCACTTTAAAATAAGTACTACATAACATTAAGTAACACCCTGTATAAAGTAGCGAGCATTTGTAAGTAATTAAGTACACCAAGTAAATAATAAATTTGTAGCTATTTACATTGTAACAATAGTTTCAGTTTCCTCTATGGTTTCAGTAAACATAATTACTTATTCAGTATTGCTAATTTTTCCAAAAGTGAGTTAATTCTGTTGCCTATTAGAAAAGTGTACTCGTAGTGTCAAAATTACAATGCACTTAAAAACGTTTAATTGTGGTCCATTAAGTAAAAATGATTTACACTAACGGTAAAAAAGTACTAAAATTGTAATAAAATTAATTTAACGGTGCAAATGAGGTTCAGTATACATCGCGGGTCTTGCTATTACGTCACTCACACGAGCACCTAGGAGTTGAACCGATCTTGATATGAGACAACTTCTCATATACAGTGGCGTACCTAGCTTTGGGAGGCGGAGGGGGCAATATGTCTTGAAGGCGCCTTAGGACCCTTAGATATTATAGGAAAAAAACGACAAGCGAAAATTTTAGTTTGGGCTAATTTTAGGAGCCCGTTTTTTATCTATTTTTTGCACTTGAACAACGATTTTTTTTGTTTTTTTAAATATACCGGTTCTAGTTCAGTTAAAACAATTTAAAATACGTTTTTCTATTTTGCGTTTAGAATAACTCCATTCTAGCACCCAAATGACGTCATTTGAGTGTTAGAATAAGTCGTTGGTGTGCTAGAATAGACTAGTAAAATTTACTGTATTGATGTTGGTAGCGTGGAACTGTCAACTGACATACCTACGACAAAAATTCTTTTTCATACTGGGATTTGGACTTGTCCGGCAATAAATTTTTTAACGTTTTTTGTGCAATTTGCCTAATTTTCGGCGGCGTTAGTGATAAACTTTTTTCTGGATTCATTTTCAAACATTAAACGCGAAAATAAAAAAAACTGACGTTTCAAATTAATTTTTTTTACAGCCGCCTAAAATTACGCCACATAAACGTCACCAACCACCGCAAAATTCCCTAGATTTAAAATTTTTATTTTTTAATTTATAAAATGGTATAAAGCGGCAAAATAGAAAAAAAAATAGTATAAAACACTCGTTGCAGAAGGTCCTTCAAGCACTCATTTGTTCCTCAAATCGCCGCTATGCGGCTCGTTTCGGAATTTCAAAGTCGTGCTTGAATAGATGCCTTCTGCAACTTGTATTTTAATATACTATTTAAACCAACGAAATAAAAAAAGAAGGAAGGAAACTAAGGTATTATGGTGCATAACTACAAGTGTAACGGAAATACGTCACACACGCCATATTCAAACACCAACCGGCACGAGTTTTCATTGGTAGCCTAACTGTTTGTTTACGTTTTTGTCTTTGACAGTTGACGTATTTAGTTTTCTCAGCCAATGAGCTTCTAAAATCCGCCATATTGAGACACCATCTAAATTGCATACTGTTGGTGTTATGGTCCTTCCTTCTTTTTTTATTTCGTTGATTTAAACACGGAACATAATATAAGGTTTTTCAATAGGGGTGATATGTTTTGAAATTGACATAGCGGCCATATTTGAAATGTCAAAATTGTCTGTCGTTATCATATACCTACTATCTCCTATACTGCTGATACAAGCTTGACCTCGTAGCAATCATTAGAGTGCAGACATATTTATGTATTTCTGCACCGTAGCGTTTCTTGTATTGATTGCGCATGACCCAAAATTGTAAATATTTTCTATGGTGAAAGTGAATATAACGTATGCGTGACGCTGAAGCTGAAGTGAGCTGAAGCATCTACATTCAACGGCGTGCTTGTGTGTCATTGTTTTGAGTTCGTGTCGCCGGTTACTATTGTAATTTTTGGTAATTTACAAGTTATGACTTCAAGAAGACGTTGTTTTTTGTGTGCTGAGACACCACCCACAGCTTTGCATTTGTAAGTAGTTAAACAAAAGTACCTATATATTTTAGTTACAAGAAAAAGTGGTACACCATAACCGTAAAAATTTAACCGCCTTTGTGTATACATAATACGTACACAACATTTGTAACCTCCTATAACATATTTTCAAGCCCCAAACTTGTAAATTAATAATGTAATTTATTCGTTGTAGGTTTCCAAAAGACCCCATAAGTCTCTCTTTGTGGAAACAAATATGCAACTTAAAGGAATATGACGATGCATCTCGACTTTTAATTTGTTCAAATCATTTTACATCTGAGGATTATTTTAATAAAAATAATAAAAAGATGGTAATAATTAATGACGCCCTGTATCAATATACGATCGTGTTCATAATGCTGGCGAAGAAAATAACAATTTTCCCAAAACAATGGTTTACAAATTTAAATTTGAATGAATGCGCGCGTAAAATTTAAATTTGTAGGCGTTACAAAATTGGTCGCGCATGCGTATTTACTGCACAATACTCTACGGTGTGGTCAAACCTCTCTCTTTCATTGCTACGTGATCCGCTCATTGTGAATATGGGTAGTCCGCAGTATAGGAGATAGTAGGTATATGGTCGTTATCAAGTGTGTTTAGTAAAGTCTGCAATTTCATCATGGAAAGATATACGCTTCAGCAACGTTAGGAAATTATTCAATTTTTTTTATCAAAATAATAATAATCGTGAGCGGTAGAGCGGTACAGATCCATGATAACTTACTTTTTATGGCCTGAACTGAATGATATTGATTTAACTAACATCTGGTTCCAACAAGACGGTGCTATGTGCCACACGGCCCGTGAAACAATTGGTTTATTGCGTCAAAAGTTTGGTCAGTTGATTATTTTCAGAAATAGACCTGTCGAATGGCCTTCAAGAAGCTGTGATTTAACACCTTTAGACTTCTCGTTGCGGGGTTATTTCAAGTCTATTGTTTATGAGAATAAACCAGAGACAATTGATGCATTAAAATTGAATATTCAACGCGCCATTCGTGACATAAGGCCTAATTTTTTGAATAGAGTCCTTGAAAATTGGGTTCGTCGAATTCGGTCTTGCAGGAAAACCAGAGGCGGTCATTTAAATGATGTTATTTTCAGAACTTAATTGCACTTCAAAATAAAATAAAAATGTTTGGTCTATTTCTATTTGTTGTTGTTGCTTTATTCTTTTTAATTTTTTATACATTACGTTTGCATTTTGACCGATCGGTGGCTCTTTTAAAAATACAATTGCACATGAAAAGGGTTCTTTGCCGCCGTGACGTAAATAATGTATGTTTTTATAAATATTACTAGGAAAGGCGATATGATGACAAGGGACAAAAGTTACCGCTGCTGACGCCCACCAGTGCGACGGCATCGGCAGGTTTCTAAATAATTATTTCTTTGTATAGAAAATTAAAGCGGCCACACCGCCACTATTTAAGAATATTTAAAATGAATTCAGGCGTTATTTATCAGGGCGGCAAAAAATAAAATAATTACAATGTGGGGACTCGGTTGTTATAAGGATAAGGAATATAAAGATCTTGATCACTGTGCCATTTTGATTTTATCACGTCTATAGAACTATGTAATAAGAATAATTATATTTTTTATTTTGGTTGAATTAAAAATTAAAATATCAAAAAAATGCACGGCGCCGAAGCCGCCAAAAGGAAGAAGGCGGGGGGGACAGACTGCCCCCCCGTAGGTACGCCACTGCTCATATACCGAGTAATTCACGTAAGGCGCGCCCCTTAGCAGTTGGAATAGGCAACCCAACTTACAGATTCAGAAATAACGCTGATCTATTAATTCTCGATTAAACGAATATAATCAGAGGTGACTTACTTCAGAATCGCAATACATAATTAAATATCATGTCAAGGTTATGTTCCAAACTGAAAGCTTTCATAACTTATATGTAACAATAAAATGAAGAAAAATATTATAAATAACAAAATAGTTATTTATGTAATAAGGATCATAATGACGATCATTATGGTACTAGCCGTGAATATTATCGGGCGAGGCGTTAGCCGAGCCCGATAACACGGCGTGTACCTAAATGATCGTTTATGATCCGAATTACATACAAAATTTTATATGCTGGCATCAGTATGTATATTTTTAAAGATTTAAAATAGTATTTTTGAAACGACAGGTGCATTCAGTTATTATTATAAAAAATAGTAAGCAAGCCGCGCTTTATTTACTGTCAAACACTGCTGTCAAGTAGAAAGCGCTGTTAAAATTAATTTGCAATTTCACAATTTGCAAATTGAATTTGTAGTAAAATTTAAGAAAATGAGTGATTCTAATGAAAGTTTACCTTCGAATTTGAAGAAAATTGCAGAAAATGTCGTGTAAGAGTACTTTTTGAATTTAGTAGTTTTTAAATTGAGTACCACAATGGATTCATTATGGTCCTTGGACTATAATGAACTGCCTTACGTCACTCAAATACAATGACATAAAGTTGTCATTATGATACGCCGGCATATAAATAAATTTATATAAGTTATTAGTATAAGAATATACAAGAAATAATAATTTTATATGCAAATCACCTTAATGAAAATTAATTTTGACAACTAGAAATTCCAAACTGTCATTTTTGACGAATAACTAAAAGCAATAGCAATAAGTATTTGTGAACGTACATATCTCCCTGATCAGATTATGTTTTTAAATTGGCAAATATTTCTAGTAGTTTTGGAAACATGTATGTTGGGTTGCATTTGGGGAATTTAAGGGGCGCGTCTTAGCCCCTTATTCATTTCCACTCTTCAATTATTAATCAATTTCATATCACGCTCCAAAGTAATATTAAAAAATACATTGCAGTTCATATTTACACAATCGTATAGTTTTATTTAATTGAACATAACAAGGTACAGTCTATAATTACTTCATAAGTTCAAAACTAGTATTGTTCAATAATCCAACTTTATTAACTGATCTTTCGCTACTGGTACTGCTCTTCCACCGATTACTATTTGTGGTCCCACATAATAACGGATAAGAAGGCTGGAGCCTCGTTTTAATTGGTTACGTCTCGAGAGATCTGACCAACAATCCATCCACGAAGGATAAAAAGGCATGTATGGAGGAGATCCCGCAGCTAACCCCGAACCTGATACAGCCATGCAGTTTGATACCACTTGGAAAGGGTACGTTACTGCACTAGCAATAAACTGCAAGTAAAAGAAAGATAAAAAGAATATTCCATAAAGTTATTAGTATATACATACAGACATAGTAGCGGAGGTATACATTTGAAGTTCTTTTTCTTCAAATACATATGTGTTGACTGCATAAGCTAATGTACTGGCTAATAAAAGAGATAAGGCATCGCCTAGTATCCTTGGTACGAGACCACTAAAAAATCCTTGGATTCCATTTTCTTTATATATTTCTACTACTGAACCAAATAATCCACTAAAATAATAGAGTAAAACCTTAATTTTTTTCTGAGGGTTATTTTTAGTATTAAGTTAAGTTGTCACATATCTGATCTAATGATCTAACATGTTTATGTCAAAAGTAATACAGATGGTACATGAAAGCGTTTGCTTTAAACTGATTTAAGATAAAGTTAAACAATTTATTTCATTTGTTATCAGAATAACTTTTAAGCACGGTTGACACACAACGTTTTCTTCCTCAGTTATGACTGTGCAGGTAAAACTGTGCAAAAATCGCTGCTAGTTGGATGTGTACACACAGTACAGTTTTCAACACCGTTTTCTTATTCAGTTTAGCAAAATCCATCATGGAGGAAGTCTAACTACTGTGGTCAATTTGGCACGCTAAAAGGAGGCAAATTGAACAATTCAAATGCACAAAACGGTCAAGGTGGTCAGTGCCGTAGCTAGAGTCATTGGCGCCCAGGGCAAGATTTCGATGTTGCGCCCTTAAAAATTTTCTACCGAATAAATATGTATATTCCAATAAAACAATAAAAATCTGGCCTTGCTTTAACATTAAGCGCGCTCTCGCTGCAAGCGCCAAATATAAACTAGCGCTTTTAATTATTTAATAATAAAATTATTTATTCAACACTAATAACTGCTTCGCTGATTGCGCCCTCCGAGGCTTGCGCCCCTGGCGCGTGCCCCTGTTGCCAGGCCCTAGCTACGGCGCTGAAGGTGGTCCAGACATTGGTTGTTAAAAAGACGAAATTTTTCACATGGTGAACTTGAAGATTGACAACACTATTTACGTATGGACATCCAAACATACAATCATTTATTGAAGTTAACGAGTTGCCAAATTATTCACTAAAAAACAGAAAAGACTGTTTTGTTCTAAATTAATCGAAAGAAAACTGAGCAACTTAGAAGGAAAGACGTCTACACGCATCGACAAGTCTGTGCAAGTTCATGGATTTAAATGCTGCTGCGCTCAGTTTTTGTCTCCGCACAGTTTTCTTGTTTACACACAACATCTTACTTGCTGCGACTTAAACTGCACAGACAAAATTTTGTGTGTCAACCGGCCCTTAAAGTCAGCCTTTCCATCTCCTAATAAATTTAACTTTCAGTTATTAGGCGTATTTAATATGGCACTTTTCTGTTACTGAACGTCATATTGTTTTAAGCTGAACTGTGTAGTAGGGTGGAACGAATTTTTTTATTTTGGAATTGTTTTGTGTAATAGATGTCAAAATGTGCCTTTATATAAAAATAAAAAACTAATTTCTGCAAAAACTGGATAAAATATTTTAATGTCTTGAGGTTCCTCAAGGGTCTACTAAATCATGGTTTTAAAAGGTTTGTATTATTTTCTGTAATAGTTTCCTAAAGGTGCAATTATACCGGGTGGGCCACGAAACTTGTAGCCCCTGAAGATTTTTTACTGCAACCCAAATAATAAATATCAAAGCATTGCAGATGATTATATTTTTTATAAATTAAAAACAGATCATAGTTAGTAAATATTAAACTAAACATGACATTTTCATTTTACGTTGACTTAAATAAAACCATGTTCTTAAATAACGAAAAAACAGACATGATAATGATATTTGGCGAAATTCGTAGAAATGCTGGGAAGCACCATCTGAAAATACATATGTTTAGACGTTTGGAATTTTCATTAAGGGAAGACGGTAGTTTGAGCAAGCATACAAGGCCGAGAGTTAGACCTATTATTAACCAAGAAAATGAAATTGCAATTACTTGAAGATGTCCCACTAAACGTCAGACAACATATGTGGTACCAAAATGACGGAGCTCCCGCTCCCTATCATCAATAAGTAAGGAATTATTTGGCTGAAGTTTATGGAGTAAATTATTTTGGAAGAGGAGCAGAGCATCCTTGGCCTCCGCGAAGCCCTGACCTTACCCCACTAGATTTTTTTTATGGGGTACAGTTAAAGAAAAGGTATACCAAACACCATTTCACACCGAAGAAGAATTAAGAAACAGAATAATCCAAGCATGTGCATTGATTACACCAGACATGTTGGCTCGTGTTAGGAGATCATTTGTTCATGGAAAGAGAAATGTGTTTGCAAGTTAACGGAGATAACTTCGAACATTTGTTATAATAAGTCATGTTTAGTTTATTAGGTTTTATGTTTGGTTGTGATATTTTCTGTTTCATGTACTAAATAAAATAAAATAAAACGTTGTTATCAAATTAGTTTTGTGGAAAATGTGTTAATGAAAGTCCCGTGATCTATTTTTGCGTTATTATTACAAAAAGCAATACAGCAAATATTGTTTAGTTTGATATTTACCAACCATGATCTGTTTTTAATGCATAAAAAATATCTGCAATGCTTTGATATTTGGGTTGCAGTAAAAAATCTTCAGGGGCTACAAGTTTCGTGGCCCACCCTGTATAAACTATTAATTTGTGCAAAAACTGGATGAGATATTTTAATGTCTTGAGGTTCCTTAAGTTTTTTAAAAATAAATAAATCAGATTGAAAATATGAAAATGTTTACAAGTTCGACTTATCATCGCGAATGGCCGGCCAAAGCTATATCAAGTCTAGTAGTGAAAACTAGCACGGGACGAGGGACGATGTCAGTGCTCCCGTCTAAAATCTCGTCAGTCGCTCTACAACTGCCGAGTGTAGTGTATCGTTTGTTCCATATAAAGTACAAGTGCACGTGCCCTCACGTAGTTATTATTTGATATTCTTGAAACGCGAGGTGTAGCATAGCGTGATGACTTTTGTGAAACCTTGCGAAATCCAAGAGAGTTAAGTTCCCGTGTAGTACCTATTTACCAGGATGTAATGTTGGCATATTTGTTTGCGCAGCATAATCTCAAGCAACAAAAATCCGGAAAAGATCAAGCTGTTCGTGAGATGTTAGATGTTATAGTGCCAGTTATTCAAAGCATTTGGGACAGCGCATCTATTCCCACGGTTAGTCAACTACGGATATGCAACATGATTAAAGACTTTCATTTAAAATATAAACATTTACAAAAAAACTTGAAAGCCAGAAAAAACACTGCAACTATCCAATCAAAACTTGAGCACTTTAAAGAAAAATCGTCTCATCTCTTTGACATTGCAGCTTGCAAATGTTGTTTGAAAAACTGTAAGTGTGAAAGGGATAAAAAAGTTCCGGCTCCAGAAAAAGATTTCTTGGAAGACCAGCGCACTGTTTGAAAAATGGGTATTGGCGCAGTAGATGTTAAACTGACTAACAAATTGAAGACTGCGGCCGAGAGGAAAATGAAGAAAGAGCATAGATTTTGTGCTTCTAAATCTAAGGAAAATCCAAGTAATATCTCATACCCTAAATTTCACCCTTAGTAACAACTCCAGCACTTCCAGCAGCAGTGAAGAAGAAGTCTGTGATTCGCTATTTGCTTCAACATCTAAAGAGGTGCCTTCAAATGTTACCGAGACAAGTTCTTCTTGTGTCAATGAAGATCGTCCATCTACATCATCTCAGATGAGAATTCAACTTCCATCTCTAGCTCTTGCATGCGACAGGACTGGTGTTTCAGATCGCTCAGCTGCTATGATTGCAAGCGCAGTTTTGGTAGATTTTGGTTTAATATCAGAAACAAATCCAAGCTTGACAATCGACAGGATGAAAATTAGAAGGGCAAGACAACTTCAGCGTAATCAATTAACAGCAGGAAAATCAAAAACTCCTGTGTTGGGACTGTTTTTTGATGGACGAAAAGATAAACCGCTATTAAATCAGAAACAAGGCTCTGAGTCTGCGTTTCATAGAAGAGCGATAGTGGAAGAACATATTACTGTCGTAGAAGAACCAGGATCCAAATATTTGGGGCACACTGTGCCAAAAAGCAGTAGTGCTCCTGATATAACAACTCTCTTTTTAATCTTCTCGAAAAGAACTTTAACACCGAAGATTTGATTGTGGTTGGATGTGACGGTACTGTTACGAATACTGGCTATAAAGGAGGAGTGATTCGTTTAATTGAGGAGAAATTAGGTCGACCAGTCCAATGGCTGATTTGCCATTTTCGTTTTAATGAGCTTGCCTTGAGACATTTAACGACACATTTAGATGGTGAAACAACTGGGCCAAAGGGATTCAAGGGTATTATTGGCAAACAGTTAGAAAACTGTGAAAGGCTTCCGGTTACTGATTTCAAAAAAATAAATAATAATCTACCACTGATGGATTCCAACGACCATGATCTAAGTACAGATTGGTAATGTTTCTGACTCCTTAGCTGCCAGAAAACCAGGAAAAATGTCACATGCCAGGTGGCTTACTACGGCTAATAGGATTTTGAGGTTATATGTGGCTACTCAAGAACCATGCGGTAATTTGTGCATTTTAACAGAGTATATAACAAAAGTATATGCCTCTTTTTGGTCCATCGTAAAACTTAAACCCTCATGTTTTGAAGGAGCCAGACATTTATACAAAATAGTAGAGTTTTCCCGATTTACGCCAGAAAGAATAAAGGAAATATAGTATGACCTCTTTAATCCGAACTAATAATTGCACTGGTTGATCCGGATTGTCAAAATATTCGGATTATCGAAAAAAAAAAGATTTACATCTACGAATTTCAACATTCTCACAATAAATAGTTCTTATTTTCAAATCAAAAATTAACAACTGTATACTACATATCGTATTTTGTTAGATACAACATGACTAATAAAATAAGGTAAATCGCACAAAGGTAAAAAGTCAATTTGAGAAGCTGTAAGAAATTGAGTGATTATGCTCTGTTTAATGTTTGCTTCTGGTGCCTTTTGAGCTCGCTAGGATAGAATTAGAATGTGGTGTTCCGATTCAGCAATTTCCTCGGTCCATTTCAAACACGTTTCCAAACTTCTGACTGCCTCTGTGTGCTTTACACGTCGTGGTATTATTTCTACTTCTTCGTCGAAGCTTGATTCATTTTGAACATGTTCCAAAATATTCATATCGTTCATGGATTCCCATGATTCTTCTTGTCCGACGGCCCATTCAATAACTTCTTGTCTTATTACATCTCTAGAAATGTGGTGTACCAGTGCAGTAACTTCCTTTATTTGTTTCTCTATACCCCCTAGGCCCTAACTCCATTTTATCCCTCCACTGTGATAATGGAAGATTATCATCTTCACTCCAACCACCATCAACTTGTGTTAGAAGTTTACTCCAAGACTTTTAAATAAATTCTGGCTTCTGGCCTCACATTTTCCCATGCTTTTGCTACTCCGATTACAACATCTTTTAGATTAACTTTCTTCAATTCTGCAGAAATATTACATTTGGCGGCAAAAACATTACAACAATTTTCTTATCATCTGAACATAAGTCTTCAGGGTGTCCTGGAGCGTTGTCTAAAATTAAAAGCGCCTTGGTCTCTAAATTCAGCTGAGCTGACTGTTGCATTCTTTTTCGAACTGCCGGAACAAAATCCGTATAAAACTCTTAATTAGCTCAATCTTTTCTTTTATCAATAAAGTAACGTGTTTCCTTTTGGAAGTCATCTCTGCTCTAAATTGCAATGCACATTGAACTCAGTAACGGTCAACGGCCCAATGAACAATGAACAGTAAACAGAGCAAATCTTAGAAAACATGAAAACAAGGGATTCACCCATTTATGTAGCGGGAATCACGTCGCTGTTCGGATTAAGGAGGCGTTCTCGGATTATGGCTTCGAATTCCCGCTCTTCGGATTACTGGAGGTTCGGATTAGAGCATGTTCGGATTAAAGAGGTCATACTGTAATCAATCCAGTAATTCAACGGAACACTTTCTTCACCCACCCAGAAAATTTGTTGATTGCTCTATTAACAGATGAAAATAGTACCTGTAGAAAACTTGCTTTATGGAGAATATGGAAAGCAAGGGCAAACGTACAACCAGGAATTCGTATATTTACTGTGCCTGAACGAAATTTTGACGCCAATCACTACTCAGAACTAATTTCATGGAAGAAGATACGAATCTCAGAACCACCATTGATGAAACATTGAAATTTGAATTACGGAATACACCAGGATTTGATATAAATGCAGCAGATTTAACATGTTTTCCGTGTCACACCCCAATTGTGGTAATGTGTGTGCGCCTTGTAACTGAAGCTTCTGCGGCAGTATGTGGACATGATCGTCATGAGGGTTTTATTCATGCAAGAATAACGTCACGAGCTACTCTACCAGCATTTGAAAAAAAGTCGGATTATTTTAAACCTGTATTTTATAAATTTTTGGCAGTATTTTGCTATGTACCTACTTCTCTGTTGTATGTGTGTTTCTTAATTTTTAATAAACAATGCACTATCATTAAATGGTCTCTTTATGTAAAATGCCAATAAATAGAACTCTTCGAGACAGAATCGAATCTTTTAACTGCTAGACGCGTTTGAAAGGAAACAAAAATTTTTGACGCTCTTGAGTCTTGAGGAACTACAGAATACTAAAATAGACCTTTGAAACTTTGTGAGCTCTTGTAAGGCAATAAAATGAACCTTTTAATTGCTATTTCATACGCGTTTGAAAGAATAAAAAAAAATTTTTGAGGCCCTTGAGGAACCACAGAATACTAAAATAGCCGTTTGAAACTTTGTGAGCTCTTCTAGGACAATAAAATGAATCTTTTAATTGCTATAGCGCACGCGTTTTAAGAAAAAATGAAAAATATCGCTTTTTCGTTCCACCCTACTGTGTAGTAAGATCGTAATGCTGAGCAATGCTGGATCACAGACTTAGCTTACTAAGCTGTAAGAACTATCTTATTTAGTTACTACTGCTACTTTTGAATTTGATATAACTTTATACATATATCAGCGATAACAAGATACAATTTTTGTTAATTTTTATTAAATAAAACTGGTGGAGATATTCTTTGAACATAACACGCTACAGATTTTATAAAATGGAAACGGGCTTCTTCTTTTCAGTTTTTAATACAATTTATTAGCTATAATTTAATCAGCTTCGACTATCATTTTTGTCTCAACTTCAAAAAGTGGATTTACAGTAGGTAAGTATTTATTAATTTATGTTTGTTCCATTTCAGATATTAACCACAGACAGAACTAAGTTTAATACTACTTTAAGGTGGAGTTACGTTGGGCAATTTTTTATAATTCTCGTCCGATGTGTTCCAAGATGAGATTATCTGATACGTTAAAAAATCGTTTTTACTATGTTCCCTTGGGGAATAATGGGAAATATTATTATTTTTTTTACTGTTCTAGTTTGAGAGTTTATACTAGTAGGATAGTAGGTTACTTCATAGATACCTTTATGTTAAATTCAATAAACTAGTTTTTCGGGGTACTTACTCTTATCCATAATTATTATGAACTAAGTTTTAACATAAATATAGGTCGTAGCTACCTCCAAATATTACAGAATGTTATAGACATGAAACAATTCTGTGATCTTAAATTAAAACCAAAAAATATTTACAACCATATTAATAATAATTAATTGAAAAGCACTACTTTTTGGAACAAAGCAGTACATAATCAAAATAGAAAGTATGGAAGAAAAAAATAGAAGATTTGAAGAAAGAAAGTGATCTGAAGGACAAAGAAAATCAGAACATTATAGAAATTAATATTGATCTGGCACCAAACGAAAGAGATATTCAAAGGGAAATAAAAAAGACAGCCGAAGCAGAAAGAATCTGGGAAAAAAGTGAAAATAGTGAAAGCAGATTTAGGTCAGATTTTAGATAAGACGGGTAAAGCTAGGGACAAGGACATGATCAAAGAGAAGTAAAGAAAAATCTCGAAGACAAGTACTAAAAAGTGAAACAAACAAGTATATAATATTGAGACGTGGAACATAAGAGGCACATATTGTGAAAGTGCACTATAAAACATAGCAATTGAACTTCAAAAATACCAAATTGATATTATAGCGCTCCAGGAGACTCAACAAAAAGGAAACAATATTACAGTGATAGAAGAATATACCTTTTTTAACAGCGGTAGTGACAACAGAGTCTTTGGCACGGGATTTATGATACACACTAATAAACGCTCATACTCCAAAAGAAGTTAAACATGAGGAAAGTAAAATAAAATATTATAAAGAACTTGACAATATGTATAAAAGTATTCCTAGTTATGATATAAAAGTGGTAGTTGGAGACTTTAACGTGAAAATTGGGAATGAAGTCATGTACAGACCGATTATAGGTAAATTTAGCAAACACGATCAAAGTAATGACAATAGAAAAAAGTTAATTGAATTTGCCACCGAAAATAAATTTTACTTTGGTTACATGGAGCTCTCCCGATGGTAAAACAAAAATCAGGTTGACCATGTTCTAATAGAAGCCAAACATGTAAAATTTATAGAAAATGTTAGGAGTTACAGAGGAGCGGATGGGGATAGCGATCATTACATGGTGAGAGGGAAATTCAAATGCTCAAAACTAAACCATAACTTATCAGTAGAAACAACAGAGGAAATAAACTGGCACAGGAAGATGCAATTGCCGAATACAAAAACATGCTGGAGAATCCTATAAGTGACACTAAAAGAGAACAAGATAATATAGATCAGCAATGGGAAAAAGTGGAAAAACTTATTTCTAATGCCGCCAACATAAGAAAGAAAATGTAAGCAAAAGATGGTTTGATATAGAATGTATGAATATACTGAAACGAAGGAACGAAGCTAGATTGAAGATGCTTAGGGATAATGGAAGGAAAAACGATTACGAAAAAGTAAGAAGAGATGCAAATAAGTTATTCGGAAACAAAAAGAGAATGCACATGGATGAAAAGTTAAAGAATATAGAAAGAGCCTTTAAAAACAAGGAAATAAAGAATTTATATAAGGAAGTAAAACAGCACAAGAAGGAATATCAACCAAAATCAATGTATGGCAAGAATAAGGAAGGAGAGTTAGTCGGAGGAGCACAGGAAATATTAAACAGATGGTTGCAATATTTTGAGGAAGTACTAGCAGGCGGCGAAATAGGAAAGAGCGGAACAACAAGTGAAACAGAAATAGAAGCACAAATAACGCATCAACTAAGTGAACCTAGTTTAGAAGAAATTAAAAACATTATAAAAGAACAAAATAAGAGTGATTATATGAACTTATACTAAAAGTATGGAAGGAAGAAAAAATGCCTGGCAAACGTTCAGAAGCTATTCTAGTACTGTTACACAAAAAAGGAGACCCAACAGCCTGTGAAAACTGTAGAGGCATAGCATTGCTGGATGTAGTGTATAAAATCTTGGCCAACTGTTTAAAAAAAACAGTTGGCTTCAGGCGAAACAGGTCTGTAAGTGACTAAAATTTTAAGATCAAACAGATAATGGCAAATAGTTATGAGCATAGCCCGGACTATAATCTTTATCGATTTCAAAATGGCTTACGATATGGTGAACAGAGAAATGATGTATAAAGATCTGATTAAATTTAATATCCCAACAAAACTAGTTAGACTGATTAGGATGATAATGGAAGGCTCAAAAAGTAAGGTGATGATAAATGGAGCTGTCTGGAATAGTAATTTCAAGACAAGGAGACCCAACGATTTTCAATTTGGTATTGGAAAATATTATAAGAGAAAGTGGTATATACACTCAGGATACAATTTTACAGCACCCAATGCCTTGGTTATGCAGACGACCTAATGCTGATTGCAAGAACTAAAGTGGAAATGAAAGAGCTATAGTGAAAGCAAGAAGAAGAAAAGATCTATTCATAAATAGAAAACCCTATATATGCTAGCAAGAAGAGGTCTAGTGGAGGCAAGTAATCTGACCATAGTGACTGCTTAAATGGAGAGAAATACATTTTTGAAAGGGTCCAGAAATTTAATTATTTAGGAGTTAGTTTAACAAGTAATTGTACAGAAGATGTACGATAGAGGAAAGATTAAATAAGGGCAATAAAAGTGCAGGCGCTCTATGAGGAGCTGCATGAAGGAACGAAAACGCTATGGAAGAAATATTTGTGAAGTAGAAACAGTAGCGATTATGATAAATACAAGGAACAGAGAAAGAAAGTGAAAACTTTTGTGTTGACATTAAGAAATTGCCGAATGGGAAAAATTTGGCAACGAATTAGACAATATTAATATATTCTACAAAAAGATTAGACGGTTGAAGACGCAAACGAAAGGAACCTTAGCCATGCATCAGAGACAAGAACAGCAATAATGTACTAATGGATGAAAAACAAATACTTGCAAGATGGAAAGAATATTTTGAAGAGCTAATGGGCAACTATCAGCAGCACCAAGTTTAAACAGAAGGAATGCCACAAAATGACGTGGACAGCTCCTGGCGAGACAAGCATAAGTCAAATCGACCACATACTTATTTCAAAACGAAGACAAAGAAACATACGAAATGTAAGAACGTACCGTGGGGCAAACTGTAAATCAGACCACAACTTAGTAGTGGCAACAATGAGGGAAAAAATTTCAGAGAATTTTCGCGTAAAACACAGAATAAAACAGAAAACATACAAACCAACTGATGAAAAGTATGCAAAGAAATATAGAGAAGCAATACAAGAAAACATAGAAAACACAACTTACACAACAGATATAAAGACTGAATGGGAAACATTAAAAAGAAACATTACACAGGCAGCGCAAAACACGATAACCGAAAAGACAAAAACAGAAAAAGGATGGTTTGACGACGACTGTTAGGAAGCTGTAGAAAAAAGGAATACAGCAAGATTAATATATATACAAAAAGAAACACAGGAAAACAAGGAAATACATAAGAGGCTAAAACAAATCGCAACAAACCTACTCAGAACAAAGAAAAGAAGATGGATGGACAAAAAAAATAGAGGAAATGGAAACGCACAATAGGAGGAAGAATATGAAAAATTTTTACGAAGAACTGAGAATCGAAACGAAAGGAAGAAAAGCAAACACTCCAATTTGTAAAGATAGAAATGGAAAACTACTGTTGGAAAGAAAGGGGGTCGTGAATAAATGGAGAGAACACTTCGAAAATCTTTTAAACAGCGATAAAGAAGAACTAATAGAATTACGAGAAGAAAATACAACAGAAGAAGTAGAAGAACCGGGATGGGAAGAAACAAGGAGTATAATTAACAATTTGAAAAACGGTAAAGCAGCCGGGCCGGATGAAGTGACGGGGGAAATGTTGAAATATGGTGGAGACCGGCTCAAACGACAAATACATCAGCTTATCGTAAAAATCTGGCATGATGAAACTATGCCCCAGGACTGGGGAAAAGGAATAATAATCCCCATCTTCAAAAAGGGAGACAAGGAAGACTGAAAGAATTACAGGGGCATAACCCTACTAAGTGTAATCTATAAAGTAATGAGCAGCATAATACACAACAGACTATCGAGGTACACAGAGAAAATACTAGGAGATCAGCAGAATGGATTCAGAAAAGATAGGTCCACGATAGACAGCATTCATACGATGAGACAAATTCTTGAAAAAGGTAAAGAATTCAATATCGCCATCTATATCTTGTTCATAGACTATAGCCAGGCATTTGACAAGATCAACAGAAACAAAATGCTGAGGGAAATTAGTAGCCTAGGAATTCCTACAAAACTGACACGCCTTATCAAAATGACGATCACAGACACAACAGCAATAGTCAGAACAACAGAAGGAGACACAAACAGTTTTAACATCAGAGAAGGCGTCCGACAAGGAGATGTGCTTTCACCCGTATTATTCAACCTGGTAATAGAATCGATGATGCGGAAAATAAACATAAACGGAACCATCAGCACGAAAACCACCCAAATATGCGCATATGCAGATGATATAGTGATAGTAAGCAGAACAAAACAGGGACTAAAAGAGACATTTTATAAACTAGATGAAAAATCACGAATACTGGGACTAACAATCAACCAAAATAAAACAAAATATATGACAACAGAACTAAACAAAAGGAACTCAAACCAAACATTACATATAAACGAATACATATTTGAACAAGTAAACACATTCAGTTACCTAGGAGCACAATTGGACACAATCGACAGCATGAAGGAAGAACTAAGTGCAAGAATTAAGGCAGGATACAGATGTTACTACGCATGCAAACAACTACTCCAAAATAAGATACTAAGCAGAGCATCCAAGATGAGAATATATAGAAGTGTAATAAGACCAACCATGACATACGGGTGTGAAACCTGGGTCCTAACAGAATCGCAGGAGGAACAATTTAAGGTTTGCGAAAGAAGAATACTAGGAACTATACTAGGCCCAATACGAGAAACAGAAGAAACATGGAGACCCAGGATGAATCACGAGATCTACAGTCTAATGGATAATGAGAACATTATAAAATACACGAAAGCACAAAGAATGAGTTGGATGGGACATATTTACCGTATGGATAACACTAGAGGCACAAAAATAATAACTGAATGGAAACCTGGAACAACCAGGAAGAGAGGAAGACCATGCTTACGATGGAAAGAGGAGGTGGAAAAGGACATACAGAAAATGGGTATAACAGAATGGCGAAACAAAATTAAGAACAAGAAAATATGGAACATTATAGTGAAGAAAACAAGATCCCACCCACACCTCTAAACATAGAAATCCGAGACGCACAAGGACCAATCCACCCTGTGCGATGAAACGGAAAGGATTACGAAAGCTCCACGAGGAGCAGGCCATAATCCACTTGGGTTGTTGCGCCAATACATACATACATACAATGGGCAACAATGACATACGCATAGCATGTAACCATCATATTGAAAGATTGGAGCATCGTCCTAGAGTACAACCTGAGTCTATAACAGTGGAAGAGGTGACAGCAGCTACAAATAAAGTAAAATGTAATAAAGCTGCAGGCCACGACAACATTAAAGCTGAGATGCTAAAAGTAATGGGAGAAGCGGGTCTTTACACAGTAATCGACCTTGTGTGGAAACGTAAACAGATATCATTGGATTGGGAGGTGGCTATAATTTAACCCTTACATAAAAATAACTACAGGGGTATATCTCTACTAAGCATCGCTAGAAAAGTATAGGAAAGGACCTAGAATGGAAGCTCAGAACTGCCGTAGAACATCAACTAGACGAAGCGCAAAGTGGTTTCAGATCAGGTCGAGGGGTGCAGGATTGTATTTTCACATTAAAACAAATAATTGAAAAAACAGTCATGTATGACAAAGAAATGGTTGCCTGTTTCATAGATTTGCAAAAAGCCTTTGACTCAGTGCCAACAGAAAACTCTGGAGTGCGCTTAAGAAAAAGAGAGTGGATAATCATTTAATAGAGGCAATAAAGCTTTTATAAAAATACCAGAAATAACGTAAGGACTTCTAATCTTTCCGCATAATTTGTAACACATAAAGGAATTAGACAAGGTGGAATTCTGAGCCCTTCACTTTTCATAATAATGATGGACTAAGTCCTAAAGGAAAGCAGATGAGGTGCAAACCAAATGAGATTAGGATAAAGGTATATGGAACCAGTTCAGGTTTCTGAGATGTTGTATGCAGATGATCTAGCACAATCCTCGAACTTGTAATTCGTCATTATATAAAATAGATTATGTCAAATTTTTCCGGTTGTTATAACAGGTGGATTGTAATATCAGATTGTCGTTATAAATGCTATTCACTGTGTTAGTTACAATTGATTGTAATTATTGGAGCTCACGAAATTATACTAAAATTAAGAACAGTATAGAATTACCTATATTTTGTTTCTGATCCTATAAATTGTGCCATCATGCGAATTGTAATTACGTGAAAAGGATGACTGACAATGATAGCTGCTATTCGACTTAGAAGGTCTTTCTTAACACTTTTTACAAATAATTCTTTCCTAAAAATAATAAATTAATGAAAGATTCTAATCGTAAAGAATTTAGCAAGTACTTTTTTTCTTCCGCAATTTCCTCTGATTCATTAGGAACGTGATCCTTGTTAAAATCCATATGTTCTATTATTTTCTGACTAGCTACAGCACTAGCTAGATTACCACAAACTTTAGGTAGCAATCCAATATAACAACCTTTAAAGCCATCGACTGATTTAATATGCTTAACTAAAACAAACTTATTAAAACAACATATAAAGAATAACATTCGACCAAACAAACCATATTCAAATATGTTGGGTAATTTTAAAGCTGGTTTTCCGAACAACGTTTTTGTAGGTCGAGGTGGGATGGGTTCATAGCCAATCTAAATAATTAATGACAATGAAAGCATACTGTCAAATTTTTAAATTCTAAATTCTGACCTGTATGAGAACTTTAGCGTATTCCAAAGGATGTGAAGCGGTACTGACAATGATTCTAAGCGCATAGTTGGACCAATGATTCTCTTTTTGCTTTGACATGCTACTTTGAAGTTTGTAATTTGTTCCTGTAGGTATAAATTAATTTCTGTTAAACAATTTCAAAAAAACAATATACCTGTCAAACCACAGATTTCCTTGATTTCATTTTTGCACTGTCCAAGACACGGATTGGTTTAAAAATTTTAAGCTTGAACTTCGGTGGCAAATAAATTTCTAAAATGTTCTTTAGGCAGTGCCATTTTAATTAAATCGTGACAGAAACCGGTGGATAAAATAATACCATAAAATTTTAAGGTTAGATTTTACTTTTGGTTACATATCTGGAATTTAGAAGATATTTATGAACTCTAAATGCAAAGTCCGATTATGTTGAGTAAATTAATCCTTATATAAGTCATATATAGAATCATGAATCATTTATGTTGCAACCCTTACTTGAAATTTCAGAAGGATCATCCAGTTCGGACTCCAAAATAATTTTCTTAGCAGTTTGAGGTGTTTCTTCTACTGTGCTTGTCATTTTTAAGATTGCATACGTTGATAATTTTAGATTATATTAATAAGATTATATTGATAGGCGAAATCAACGATTGCTATTACAAAAAACACAAGCTAATATCTGTAGCTAGTATCACTAAAGGTGGATGTGTTTACTTAAATGTTCTGCTGTCTATGATATCTCACGAAAATAGATATATACATTATACATATAATATGCGTTATATTATGTAACAATTCTCAATTTTAGTATTTTTCAGAAAACACTTCGTTATTTTTAAAGTTTTTATGTCAATAATACTACAACCCGTTTCTATGATCACAAATAAAATAAGGTATGTTCACAGTCACAGGTTCACACTTTATACATTGCGTTAGGGCATGTTCAGATTATGTTCCGATTATACACAGGTTGATTCAAAGTCCACTACGGGGATTTCGCTTATTACACAGGGTGTCCCGAAAGTAAACCGCCATACGTCAACCACTGCTAGAAAATTCAATGCTGAGTAAAAAAGGTTTAATGAACTAGTGTCCTATTTGCTGTGGTTTAGAAGATATAGGTCAGCAAAGTATGTAATGACCAAGGCACGGACTTGTATGCACCAAAAAGTGTTAAAATATGCGCATATACAGGGTGACAATAATCTACCTGTGTTGTATGGGTAACTTTGATATTATAGAAGTTAGAGAGTCGGCTAAATTAGCAAAGTTGGGCAGAATTTCAAGACAAATTAGATGCCAGTTTGACATTTGACATAAACTTTCAACTTTTTCAAATATTTCGAAAAAACTAAAAACAAGCGATTTTTTAAATGTTTTATAATTCCATAACTACCTATTCTAAAACCAAAGTGAAATATGTTTCTTGTAGATATTTTTACGTAGAATTATAAAAAAATGTCTACAAAGTCATAGCACTCTCGATTTTTGAGATATAAGCCAAACTTACGTTTTTTTAAATGGCAACCATAGTAGGCTATGGATTCATTAAAGAGCTTATTTTTTGTTGATTTCAAAAATGTATAGGTTGTCACATCTGTTTCCGTTAATTTTCTCAGAATTTGCAAAAAACTCAAGTTAGTGATCATAATTAATAATTAGCTGCATAGTTTAACAAGAGTGCCTTGGAATTGCAAAACAACAAAACAAATTTAATTGCCAAAATAATTTAAAACCTTATCATCATCATGTTGGAAACACATTGTATCCAACAGATTTAGAAAGAAGATTCAATTATGCTATGTGGTTTGTTGAAGAAAGTGAAAGAAACGAAGTCTTTTCTCAATCAATTCTATTTACGGATGAAGCCAAATTTACAAATAATGGTTTATTTAATAGAAAAAATCATATTTACTGGGCAAGGGAAAATCCATACTTAACGGTTGAAGGCAATACGTTTTTTCTATTAACGTTTGGTGCGGCATTCTTGGAACAAAACTTCTCGGTCCTTATTTTTATAAGGAAAATCTAAATTCAGAGAGGCATTTGCTATTTTTACGTAATCAATTCGAAGAAATGTTGGACGATCTTCCATTAAATTTTATACAAAATTTGAATTACTTCCAACACGATGGAGCACCTGCTCACAATGCTCAAATTGTGTCACTATTTATTGGAAAGATTTCCTAATTGGATAGGTATCAGAGGTCCTATTGCGTGGCCTCCCAGGTCTCCGGACTTAACTCCCCTAGATTTTTTTTATGGGGAACTATTAAAGACAAATTGTACAAAGAAAAGCCTCATAAGTCATAACATTGATAACCTGAAAATAAAAATAAGAAGAGCTGTAGCCGAAATTAGACGTAATACATTAAATAAATTGCAACGTGAAATATTAAAACGATGTCACTTATGTGTTCAAGAAAATGGTGGTCACTTTGAAGTATTATTATAATCATTAATTTATTTTATAGTTACATACATTTATTATTTAGTTCTGTTATCCATAATGATAGTTGCTAAGTACCTATTTTACTTGTTATTTGTTTAATTAAAAAAATTTGATAATTTCAATTGTTTTTGCTGGTGAGTTACTAAACAAGAGACTATGACAAAATTCCAAGGCATTCTTAGTTCATGGTTATTATTTATCATCATTAATTTCAGTTTTTTGTAAATTCTGAGAAAATTAACGGAAACAGATATGACAACCTATACATTTTTGAAATCAGCAAAAAATAAGCTCTTTAATGAATCCATAGCCTACTATGGTTTCCATTTAAAAAAACGTAAGTTTGGCTTATATCTCAAAAGTCGAGAGTGCTATGACTTTGTAGATATTTTTTTATAATTCTACGTAAAAATATCTATAAGAAACATATTTCACTTTGGTTTTAGAATAGGTGGTTATGGAATTATAAAACATTTAAAAAATCGCATGTTTTTAGTTTTTTCGAAATATTTGAAAAAGTTGAAAGTGTATGTTAAATGTCAAACTGGCATCTAATTTGTCTTGAAATTCTGCCCAACTTTGCTAATTTAGCCGACTCTCTAACTTCTATAATAACAAAGTTACCCATACAACACAGGTAGATTATTGTCACCCTGTATATGCTCAAATTACATGCCAAATATGCAGTAGTTTTCACGAAATATGCTTTAAAATATGCAAATCATTGACTTTAATTATTTTATGTATATATTTAAAACAGAAATTTTTGGATGAAACGAATTTATTTATTTTAATTGTTAACACATTATTAAATACAAATAGCAAAAGAAAACATAATTAATACTAAACTACTTATATCTTTATAGAACTAATGGTACTTTTAGAGAAAAATAATAAAATAAATCTTAACTACCTATTTTCATTCAACAGTGTTAAGCGAAACTCGAAAGTAAAACAAAAACTAACTAACGAGTAAGACCAACAACGGTCAAAAACATGAAAATCCCATGGTATCAGTGGTTCATTAGTCACTTCTTGGAAAGTGAAAGTTTTGTATGCCTGTCACAGCCCTTCCAGATAAAGAGATAAATTTTAAGCTAGGATTAGACGCCTGGGAAGTGGGCAGTTTTTAAAAGTACATAAATATTTGTAGGTAAATACCTCATTTTAGAAATTCTCAACAAAAATAGACATTTACCACAGAATTATAGTTTCTCCGAAATTTACACATTCGCTCATTTTTCTACATTTCTCGTATTTTAGTGAAACTGTGTAGCTACATTGATCTCTAACCAAATGTATAGAGAAATATGCTTTAATATGCTCTTGAAACAAATTTATGCACGAAATGCCTAACATATGCAAAATATGCAAAAAAAATTGATTCCATTTAGATCTGTTTTATTAGATAGGTACGCGTAAATACAAAAGCTCACTTAGCACATATTATTAGTATAGGATATGCATTTGCATAAAATCCGTGCCTTGGTAATGACTTTAACCTCCTAGGTCACCAGATTTATCATGTTTAGATTTTTATCTCTGGGGCTATATGAAGCAATTGGTTTACCTACATGAAATTAATACGCGAAATGAATTGATAGAAAGAATTAATGCAGCAACAAATCTACAGGAAACATACAATGATCATTCGGCGTCCAGAAGCTTGCGTTCAATCTAATGGAGACAATTTTGAGCACCTGTTGTAATTAAATATTATTATTTCATGTTATCTTCAGTAGTCTTTACTGACCGTAATTAAGTATTTATTATTTGTTCTCGTTATGTTAAGTTGTCTTACCTACACTTTATTTTTTATCTTCTACACCACAGCAAGTAGGACACTAGTTCATTAAACCTTTTCTTCTCAGACTCAGATTAACATTTTCTATCAGTGGTTGACGTATGGCCGTTTACTTTCGGGACAGCCTGTATAAGATAGAGGTTTAAATTGGGCTCTTTTGCAGATTTTTTTGTTCAATAAGCCCCTAAGAAGCTTTATTTAATTGTAATCATTTATGAGTTATTGCAAAAAAAGCTGCAAAATTCAGATTTCGTTTATCTACTGTTTCTATATTTTCACATCCAGGGCCGCCGAGAGCCATGGTGGGCCCCGGGGCAAAACACTGGCAAGGCCCCCCCCCCCCACATATTGTAATCTATTTTTTTTTACCTACAAACTCTTCATGTTCTGCTAAAATGAGTGTACTTACTAATTAGGTACTAAAAATGTTTGTAAAGAACCGTAATTTCTTTGTGAATTGCTACAGTTTTGATCTTGACCAATTATTGGTGTAGCAGCTGAGAAAAATTCATCATTCTTAATACTAGAACACATCTACTGACCTACAACCTACAACCTTTAACATCTTTTTAAGGTTTGTGAAAGTGTGAAACACAAAAAATTTTGCATCGTCATAATTTTATTTTATTAAACTTATTAAGTAAGAACCAGGACTACGCATTGAGTTTTTTCTAAACTAATTGGCTATAGTTGTGGTTGGTGGATGTAAACTGATGAAAGCATGTTGAACGAATAGTAATTTTTTATTACATTTATCATGGCTAGCAATACATTGAGTGAAAAAACCCAAAACTGATTTTGTAGCTACTAAGTTAACTAGAGGTAAAGTCATAAAAAGATAAAAACACTATCAGACTACAGTTAGATCAACGCTTTTCTGGCCTTTTTTTCGGCAAATGTTTGAATTATAGACTCAAAACTAATGCTTCTAGCCAGTTTGGATTCAATTGATAAAATTCCAAGATCGGTCAACCTTTGCTGACCCATTGTGGACCTTAAGCATTTTTTTGTAGAAGCACAATATTATAATTTTTTATGTCACCGTGAACTTTAAACGAATAATAAAAACTCTTATATAGGCCTACATAAAAAAAACTGAAATTTTAATTCTTCGTTCTATTATTATACGACTAGCGGTGAGTACTCTCTAAAAAGCTGCCGGGACCCCCTTGGGCTCGGGCCCCGGGGATTTTGCCCCCCCTGCCCCCCCCCTCTCGTCGGGCCTGTTCACATCTTTATTTGAATAAGTACCAAAACATTATAAACCCTTAAAACAAGTTTTTAAGCCCTCATAGGTAGTGCCATCACAATTTTGAAAGAACGTTTCATTTGTTTTCATCCCCGGATTTTTATTTTTTAATGGGTGATATATTGAATTTTGCCGTAGTTGAACAGAGTTTTGTTTTTTGAATTCAAGAATGTTTCTTATGCCTCTTGTTTTTACCAATAACGGCAATAACCACAAAAACTGAAAAAAATTGTTTTTTTTTTTTTTAATATCAATATGGGCTTAATCATAATTGTGTGGCTGCTTGCTACAATAAATTGGATACAGTATACAGTCTGTCCCAAATTCAATCCCCACCATTAGGATCTCGGAAACTATAAAAGCTACAAAGTTGGTTAAATAGGGAAAGTTTTAGGAATTTTAATGCTTATTTCATATCCGTTGAGAAATCACAGCCAACTTTGATCGTTTTCGAGATATCTTGAAAAACCCGAAATTTGGAGATTTCTGTTTTCCAAAATATCTCGGAAAGTATTAAGTTATTAGTTTCAAGACTTGTACATTGTGAAGGCACTTTTTTACGGAGAATCGGGTGGTACCATATGTTTATATTTATGACGCTTTGTTTCTATTCCATGAACAACTACTTTTGATTTTCATATGGACGCCATATTGAATTTTGTCGTAACTAAACTCAGCTCTTTTTTCTCTTTTCAACGATGTGTCACACGTACGGTTTTTTTGAAGAAGAGCGAGAATAAAATACATTTTTTCTTTATTCGCGTAGTAGGCTATGATAAAAAAAATGTATTTTATTCCCGCTCTTCTTCAAAAACCCCGTACGTGTTACACATCGATGAAAAGAGAAAAAGGCGCTGAGTTTAGTTACGACAAAATTCAATTTGGCGTCCATATAAAAATCAAAAGTAGTTATTCATGGAATAGAAACAAAGCGTCATAAATATAAACATATGGTACCACCCGATTCTCCGTAAAAAAGTGCCTTCACAATGTACAAGTCTTGAAACTAATAACTTAATACTTTCCGAGATATTTTGGAAAACAGAAATCTCCAAATTACAGTTTTTTCAAGATATCTCGAAAACGGCCAAAGTTTGCTGTGATTTCTCAACTGATATGAAATGAGCATTAAAATTCCTAAAACTTTCCCTATCTAACCAACTTTGTAGCTTTTATAGTTTCCGAGATCCTAATGGTGGGGATTGAATTTGGGACACACTGTATATTAATATGATATATTTAGAGAGTTTCTTAATACAGGAAGATATAATTTGATTAGGATAATATTAATAAATAAACACCTTTTAAAATAATGTAAAATTAATGTCAAAATCTTAGTTGTTAATTTTAAATTTAGTATTAAAAAAATGTAAATAGTTATAAGTTAGAAATTTAGTATTGTAAATAAATAGGGTAGAATATCTAGTTACTTAAGTTGTAAATATGTCATATAAAATAGTCATAGTGGGCCATATTCATAAACAGTATTTAAAGTTAGTAGGGAGTTTAGTAGCTACTAAACCAATATAATTAATATATGTTGCTATAGCAATTAGTAACATCTAACTTTAAACACTGTTTATGAATATGGCTCATTGTGTTTAAAATTTAGAAACTAAGGAGATAGGGAGATAAATAAAAAAAGTTGAACGTTAATAGTTATTTATGTATCAAGTGTGTAAAATTAAGTTTTATGGCATGAGTTCGGGAGTTTCGTGATGAGACGAAGTCGAATCACGAAAAAATCCGAACGAATGCCATAAAACTTATTTACACACGTGTTGCATACATTATTTTTTGCACAGACGCAGTATAAATTCAAATAGTAGATTATACCCAAATTTAAAAATTTTTTATTCGAGAATTTATTAATTTCGTTTTCCATATTGTAATAATTCATTTCATCTTTTTCGGAATTATTAATTTCGTTTTCCATATTGTAGTAATTCATTTCAATAAACTGAAAATAGTTTTTATACTTATTTTATTAATTCGTACAACATTCGTACGTAGGTATTTAATGTGACAAGTAAAGAATAAAAGAGAAAACATTTGCCAGTACGTGACATCGGATTGGCCGCGACTGAAGATGCACATCATGAAAGTTCATTATGCGTTCGATACCATCTTTACGTGTTAGTTACGGCAGTCGTTTTGTAAACATCGACTTTTGCAACTGTTTAGAATTTGTAAAACGTCAACTTTAGAGGCGACTGTGCAAAAAAGATTTTATGCACGATCGCATTATAATGTGTCAATTATGTCTGAATTTGTTTGACATAAACGTCTATTTATAGCCCGTGGGTGTCTTTATAGGCCGCCGGTCTATAATGAAACGTCAAAAATTGATAATAGTTATTTATGGTACAAGTGTGTTATAAGGGAAATAAGTCACGAGAAAAAACGGGTAAGCCACGAGCACGTAGTGCGAGTGGCTTTGTTTTTACGAGTGACTTGTGACCGATAACACGCGAGTTCCATACATAATTTTATCCAACATCTCCATAATTCGTTAAAAACTAATGAATTAATTTGCACTGGATAGCCAATATTTGATGACAAAGATAATTATTTACACAGATCGATATTATCAATCAAGAATTTCTTATCTTTTGAAATTTATGTTGCGAGGAGAATTTAATTCAAATGTCACTTTGAAATTTACTTTTACATTAATTTAATGTTAATGTTAATAAGGAATAGGAATTTTTTTGATTCATCTATTGTTGTTATATAATAATAATTATTAAATGATTTAATATCTGAAATTGTTGTGTTTATTTATAAATTTAAGATATCCGTTGGCGTGAGTTATGAATCATTTATAACTCACTAGTGACTTATAGGGTATATAATTCAACTGAAATCAGTACAATTATGATTGTATAATTAGGAGATGTTGGATAAACATTTTAACAGTCTTATAAAGATTTTTTTTTAAATTAAAATCGAATGTATGCTCTTTATTAGAACTCTATTTAGGGTAATTTGTATTAACAACACAGTTAACACAATTATTTATGTGAATATACCTAGGCGTAAATGCTTCAACTATTTGACAGTTGTCAGTGAAAAATTAAAATAATTGAGCAACTAACTACTCGACTAGCGTCTCGGGCCCAAAATCACGTCTCAGGCCATAAAAGCATCTTTACGCCCTTGGTACATAAATAACTATAACGAAAATTTGAGTTTTGTAAATTAAAACTTAAATTTGATTTATGTATTTTCATATTATTACAATTTGAAAGCGAATAAAGTTATAATTTAATTAAAACTTATATAAAAGATTGGTAGTATTGTGTAAAGATGAAAATTGGAATTGTGTAATATGGAACAATATTTATAAAATAAATTTTATTTGGGAAAAGGAACTATAAATTTGGATGTAAATAAAGTGTTGGTTAATTAAAAAAGAAATTGAGTAAAGTGTTTAATGGATTGAAGTGAAATTATAACAAGGTGCGTTATTGGGTGGAAATATAAGGTAGGAGTTAGTGAATTTTTGGAGTCAAAACAGGAGGAGGTGTGTTGTTAAAGTTGTCAGTGAAAGGTAGTTGATAAACTTATTAATTTTTTTATTTTTATGTTTAGTTAGTTATTAGAATTTGTTGTTAATTATTGTTTTGAATAATTTGGAAGGTGTTTATTTAAAATAATCTTGTGAATTTTATAAAAGTTTAAAATTCACAAAGCGATCCCTTTTGACGACCTGAGTTAAGAGTTTCTCTAAAATTTAATTAAATTATAAAAGATTGACCTTGTAGAAATGTCAAAATTATGCCACATTTAAAATTGAATAATCATGCACCCCCTCGCATGTGATATTATTCAATAAGGGTGTGCACAACAAAATATAGACAAATCACAAATAATTCGACAATAGACTTTTAATTGATTCATAAAAATCGTCGCCTGCGTTGATTCAAAACGGCGTTTTTAATCAACGCAGGCGACGATAAAAATATACAACAATACATTAGCGTTTTGGGGAACCAATGTCAGCGCGCAGAACAGACGAATTTCGGTCAGTATCTCTTGTGTCGCTGTAGATCGGAGATGTATGTCAGTATAGTTGTATCAATTACTGGCAAATGCTTATTCTAAAAATGTACATTATTAGTGCTTCTAAAATGTGTTTTTTCTCGATGAATAATTCAGTGTGGAGGTGTTTTTGGAAATTTGGTATAACGATATTTTATTAAGTACGAGGAAGGTTCAAATTTATCCCGGAATTTTGTCGTCATATACAAAATAATTTGTACCTATATGGCGAAATAGCTTTTCTTGATAATACACTGAACAATCTAGAAGCCGTTATGGTTACAATTATTTTTGTTTAGTATCTGCAGCCATGGCGGAACAACCACTACATAATTCTGTTGTGCAGCGAATTATCATTAAATATCTTATTAAGCTTTTTTAAACTCAATATACTCACCTGTGACGAAACCTGGCTACACCAGTTTGTCCCAAAATCAAAAATATCAAGCATGAAATGGAGACGCGAAACTTCACCGAAGCCTAAAAAGCAAAGGTTATCCCTTCAGCTAGGAAGATAATGGCCACTGTGTTTTGAGATGCAGAGGGAGTTTTGTCTACAGATTTGTTAGAAGATAGGCGTACTATTAATGCCCCCTATTACGCTCAACTGCTTGCCGGAAAAGTTAAGCCTGCATTAATTAGGACGAAAAAACGGAAACGTTCGGTTAGGAGTGTGGTTCTCCTCCATGACAATGCTCGCCCGCACGCCGCCCAATTGATTAGGGAAACTTTGAATAAATTACATTCCACAGCCTCCTTACAGTACGTATTTAACTTTCATTTGTTTGGGCCACTCAAGGAAGCATTGTGTGGTATTCACTTTGAAGATGATGATGAGGTCAAAAATTTTGTGCAAAACCGGTTTGTCGCTCAGCCAAAAAATTTCTATAAAGAAGGGATTATGAAGTTTCCAAAGAGATGATAAAAGTGTATACAGGGTGACAATAATCTACCTGTGTTGTATGGGTAACTTTGTTATTATAGAAGTTAGAGAGTCGGCTAAATTAGCAAAGTTGGGCAGAATTTCAAGACAAATTAGATGCCAGTTTGACATTTGACATACACTTTCAACTTTTTCAAATATTTCGAAAAAACTAAAAACATGCGATTTTTTAAATGTTTTATAATTCCATAACCATCTATTCTAAAACCAAAGTGAAATATGTTTCTTGTAGATATTTTTACGTAGAATTATAAAAAAATATCTACAAAGTCATAGCACTCTCGATTTTTGAGATATAAGCCAAACTTAGGTTTTTTTAAATGGCAACCGTAGTAGGCTATGGATTCATTAAAGAGCTTATTTTTTGCTGATTTCAAAAATGTATAGGTTGTCATATCTGTTTCCGTTAATTTTCTCAGAATTTGCAAAAAACTGAAATTAATGATGATAAATAATAACCATGAACTAAGAATGCCTTGGAATTTTGTCATAGTCTCTTGTTTAGTAACTCATCATCAAAAACAATTGAAATTATCAAATTTTTTAAATTACAAATAACAAATAAAATAGGTACTTAGTAACTATCATTATGTATAACAGAACTAAATAATAAATGTATGTAACAATAAAAATAAATTAATGATTATAATAATACTTCAAAGTGACCACCATTTTCTTGAACACATAACTGTCATCGTTTTAATATTTCACGTTGCAATTTATTTAATGTATTAAGTCTAATTTCGGCTACAACTCTTCTTATTTTTATTTTCAGGTCATCAATGTTATGAGGCTTTTCTTTGTACACTTTGTCTTTGATAGTTCCCCATTAAAAAAAATCTAGGGAAGTTAAGTCCGGAGACCTGGGAGGCCACGCAGTAGGACCTCTGGTACCTATCCAATTAGGAAATCTTTCCAATAAATAGTGTGACACAATGTGAGCATTGCGAGCAGGTGCTCCATCGTGTTGGAAGTAATTCAAATTTTGTATAAAATTTAATGGAAGATCGTCCAACATTTCTTCGAATTGATTACGTAAAAATAGTAAATACCTCTCTGAATTTAGATTTTCCTCATAAAAATAAGGACCGAGAAGTTTTGTTCCAAGAATGCCAAAACACGCACCTCTGCTCCTTCATTAATATTTTTCTTAGCTTTTTTTGGTTTACAAAATGATCCATACCGTTTTCAATTGGATTCAAGTTTTGCAAAAATCCGTTTATCTGGCTGCCTTCTTTCCATGTATGTTTGCAGATACAATTCAGAAGCTGCATTCACATCACGATTACAATTGCAATAGCAAAATAACATATCATTTCTTTCTTCCAACGAGTAAGCCATTTTTTAGTAACTTTAACAGAACTACTTAACACATTCACATCCATAATTATCAGCAAAACAGGGCTAACTTTGACAATTAAATGTGTTTTGTTGTTTTCCAATTCCAAGGCACTCTTGTTATACTATGCAGCTAATTATTAATTATGATCACTAACTTCAGTTCTTTGTAAATTCTGAGAAAATTAACGGAAACAGATATGACAACCTATACATTTTTGAAATCAGCAAAAAATAAGCTTTTTAATGAATCCATAGCCTACTACGGTTGCCATTTAAAAAAACCTAAGTTTGGCTTATATCTCAAAAATCAAGAGTGCTATGACTTTGTAGATATTTTTTTATAATTCTACGTAAAAATATCTACAAGAAACATATTTCACTTTGGTTTTAGAATAGATGGTTATGGAATTATAAAACATTTAAAAAATCGCATGTTTTTAGTTTTTTCGAAATATTTGAAAAAGTTGAAAGTGTATGTTAAATGTCAAACTGGCATCTAATTTGTCTTGAAATTCTGCCCAACTTTGCTAATTTAGCCGACTCTCTAACTTCTATAATAACAAAGTTACCCATACAACACAGGTAGATTATTGTCACCCTGTAGAGTTAGAAGGGGGATATGTTGAAATGTAAGATAAATTATATTGCAAATATCTTGTTTAAATAAAAAGTTACAGAAAAATTCCGGGTTAAATTTGAACTCTCATCGTACTTGTATTGTACGCTTCATGACAACTCGAACACTAGACAAATATTATAATAAATTTGTGACCTTATTAGTGTTGTGATCTGCTCTCTTTCGATTACGATACACAATAATAGGTCCTACGGTAATATAATGTTTATCAATCTTGTTGGAATGGAAGTCCCATGTGTTCGGTAAAATTCTACTCGGAACTCGGACATAGCTAAACGACCGCAGCATTCGACACACGATGAGATCATTGGCAAGCGTAAGCCTAGATATATCGTATATTAATTGCCCAAGAAAACAAATGGTTCCTAGGTTTTACCTAGTTCTCGCTTTGTTGCGGTAAGAACTGTCCAATTTCTTTTTTCCTGTAAATGGAATCAGTGCCGTTTTCTTAGGATTTACACTTAGGTTCTCTCTGGCACACCATCTTTCCACGGTTTCAAGAGCTTTTTGAACGAGCTCCAAGGCTGTGCTGTCAAATTTACCCAGATTATTGGAATACCCTTGACCATTTAGTTCGATTAGGAGTTGATCTACTACCAGGTTTAATAGCAGGGGTGATAAGACCCCCTTGGGGGTATCCTTTGGTAACTGCTAGCTTCATCATCTCACTTGATAGGGTTGATTGATTACCGTCTTTTATTGTGTTAAGGCCAGACCATGCCGCGTTGAAATGGCTTGTACAGTTCCGTAGCCCGGAAGGTCTTTTTTACATTAAATATCGTGCTGGCGCTGGTCATCGAAATGCCAATGCTCTTTTAAGGAAATCTTATCCATTAGACTGTCCTCATTGCTACCGACTAGAAAAAAATATTTATAACGTCTTCAGGTCGTCAACGACCCGAAGAGTTGCAACGAGAGCAAGAATTGAAAATGGTGCTTAAATGGAAGCGGAAGGGTAAGCGACCAATCCAGTAAAAGATCAGACTAACATAGGAGGAGATCACCTCTTCCAATAGAGACCTGACCGCGTATTGGGTCTAGTGGAACTCTTTGAAGATAGGAACTGGACTTCTGAAGCGAGCACTGGACAACAAAAATGGAACGAAAATGGAACTACCGTTAGACTTCAGTTCGTAGTACTGAGAAGTCAACTCAGAAGAATATTTTGGTGTGAAGAAGACTATAGAGAAGGTTAGACAAAAATGTTATTGGGTCAAATGCAAAGAAGACGTTAAGGAGTGGTGTCGCAAGTGCGAAATGTATGTCCCTTGTAATGGACCGCTAGGAAAAAGAAGGCATCCATGGGACAATATAATGTGGATAATCCTCTTGAGAGAGGGCCATAGATATTTCTGGGACATTTTCTGAGATTGATACCAGATATATGTATATCTTGGTGGCAATGGATTATTTTTCCAAATGAACGGAAGCATACGCACTATTAAATCAGGAAGCTAAAGTGCTGGCTGGTTAAGGAATTCTTCAGTCGCTTTTAAGAACCCTTGCAGATACATTCGGATCAAGGTCGTAATTTTGAGTCCGCACGTTTCAGAAATATTTGCCGATTTCAGGGCATTTGTAGGACTCTAGCTATTCCGTTGTATCCGCAGTCTGATGGAATGGTGGAGTGAATTACCCGGACAATAAGCAAATATTTGGTCAAAGTTGTATCCGACCATTTTAACGAGATTAGGAACAATATACAGTGATGGGCAAATGTGTGGAACCAAGTAAATATCTCTGGAGTTTTTAGAGATATCGAAATAAAATTTGGTAGGTAGATATTAAAGTAAATTGTGTATTTGCGTTGAATGTCACTGCTACAGTAAGTTTCATATACTCTAGATCTCATTAGCCTTTGCCTCAAAAGTACTTTTTTGGTTAATATCTCGGTTGGCCTTGAAATAAAAGATATCGAACCCCATATTTTTGTAATCGTAATAAAATATTCTATTCAAAATAAATAAATTAAAATAATATATAGGGTGTTTCATTACAAACATTAAAATCGGCATTATTTCCGATCAAACCAGAAGCTCAAAAATGCTAAAAACATTCAACGCAAATATACAATTTCTGTAATATTTACCTACCAAATTTTATTCCAATATCTCTAAAAACTCCAGAGATATTTACCTACTTACTTGGTTCCACACATTTGCCCATCACTGTATGCATCTGTTCTTAATGGCTAATCGCGCAACCGTTCACGAAACCACTGGTCAAACTCCTGCCTATATGATGTTTGGGCTCGAACTGCGACTACCCTGCAATCTCGAAATTTGGATGTCCATCTGCGGAACAAGAGATAGCAGGAAATGATTACGTCACTTAATTGAAAATGAAGTTGAGTGACATTCAAGATCGGATCCGACGGAATACTCGGATTGCGAGCGATCGGATGAAGAATGCCTTCGACGTAAAGGCTCGAGAAGGTGGATTCCAACTTGAAGATTTGGTTTGGCTATATAATCTTTAAAGGTGTGGGGGTTTATCGCCGAAGCTTCAGCGGATTTGGAAAAGTCCGTATCAGGTGAAGAAACGAATGAACGACGTGGTCTATCGCATTCAGAAACTACCAAAAGGAAAACCAAAGTTAACGCGGGTCATTCCAGTCGATTGGTGCCATACCCAGGAAGCAAAAACGTACTTCTAGATATTGAAGACGAGGCCAGAGTTGACAGGATGGGACTGACTTTCGAAGAACTTATGACGGAGTTTTGCGGGTTCGGGAAAGCACGATTTGGTGTGACAACTGAAGTGCAGCAAGACCTCTTCAACGTTTTTACTGACTATTCGATAGTTCACTGCGTTTCTGAAGACCTTCGTTTAGGAAAAGGAATTTCGGTTGTTTTAAAAGAAATTTGGGCGATTGGACGAACTCCAGAGGAACCCCACGGTTGGTAAAGCCCTACAACTCCCAGATCAACAATATTCTGTCTATTATTTGGTGACGAAACAATTTTATTACCTAGGTACCTACTAGAAACAGGATTTTACAAATCTCTAGAATGCTTTTTAGTGTTTGAAGACGGAGTTGCTCACCAAGAGCATTAATAAGGTGGTAGTCTCCAAACTTGGCTCTGGGCTGGATCGGTTAGATTGAAGGACCCCACGGAACATGCTGGAGGTAGTCATTAAAGACTCAGGTGTGGCTATTTTGGTCTGCGGTTTTGATCTGAAGCCCACGATGGCATCGAAGAAGATTAATAGTAGATTATTACTTTTATCGCAGTGGAACAGGTATGTACTAGAGGGGAATGATGCCGATAGCGCCACGACTCTTCCTTCATAAATCAGGACCTAAAACTTCTTCTGGGGCAGAAGAGACTTGAAAAGGAGTGCAGTGTAATTAAACGCGTCATCTGTCGGCAGAAACACTTACATTATCTTGTTAGCTAACGGGAGTTTCTCAGAAATATCTCCATTCGAGAATACAACAAGCCTGCAGTACAACATAAGCGCGGCGTGTTCAGTTAATGCGCTTAGCACAGTCACAGAATAAACTCTTACAGAAGCGGCAAGAGTGAGCGGCACTTGATGTTACGTTACCAGCACAAGGCGGAGCTATATCGGTTCAGCAAGTAGCTTAGCTGTACGGTTTTCAATTTTAATCGTAATTTCTGCTTTCAGGTGCTGTTTGAGTACTAAAGGAAATTTCCAAAACAAATAAAATTACAGAAGCTGACATTAAGTATAGAAATTTATACTAATTTATTATACACTAATTATTTTTGCAATTTGGCGTTGAATACCAATTACCACCATTTTTGCCACTTATTTCCGCGTATTTATGTTTTATTGAAACAATATTGTGAATAAATAACACCCGAACTCTTTGGTGCTGCATTCAGTGGCGTGTCGTGGGGTTTGAGTTTGGAGGGTGTTACGAAAATTATCCAAACGATAATAAAAAGCCATAAAAATAGCGCAACAATTTATTTTTGTCGGAACCCAGATAATCGGCGCAAGGCCAGGATTCAAAATAATTATACAAAAATTAAATGTTGACTAGAATAATTGTTTAAGACTTGACAGGATAAGATACACAAATTTAAATGTACATGAGAAATATAAATTTAAGACTAAATATCAAAATATAGACATCTAGAAATATCTAGATGAAAGACAAGCAAAATATATATAAAGATCAAAAATTATATCAATTCATTCATAAATTAGTGAAATGACAAGTTAAAGCAAAAATTGAAAAATAAAGGTTAATAAAGAATCTAATTCATGAATGAATTATACCACAATAAATTTTACATATGAAATTTAGTTACACATTAAAATAAAAAAATAACATGTGGTAAACACCTGTTAGACATACTAACATTATCAATAGGAAAATTTTTATAAAATCACAAAGAATAATTAAGCAAGCACTTATCTCCTCAACATTCCTTGAAAAAATAAAGCAGGCGTTGAAATCCTGTCTGGAACTTGTAAGGGTAAATTCTTTAACCATTTTATTTTTGTCATTATTTGAGTTTATTTTCTAGTAATTCGTCTTTTGATCAATAGAGCGCATTGAATTCGATTATCATTTTTCAAAAAGAATTGCCAAGTCATTTCTGGACACGCAGTCGTCTGATAAATTTGTAGCAGGCACGTTCGTTAAGTGCTCTCTCTGTAAAGAGGATTCTAAAAGCAGATTTATTTAATAGCAAATTGGTATCTTTGTTTCTTTAAACATATTATATTGGTGTTAATTACCATTTTGCGCTAGAGAAAAGGATATAAACGACAATTTACATTAAAGCCGCCCAATATCTTAGGTTGGTGAGTTTAATATTGTTTATTAGATAGATATCTTATGTTTAATTTTTGTTTTAGGCTTTCATTCAGTTTTTTTTATTCCTAATTTTGATGATTTGATTTGTGGGTTTATTGCGTGCCTATTTCAATCCTGGTCATTCGTCCCAAAAGTGCGGCGTATTGTATGGCGTGCTTATCAGTTTGGATGCAGGTGTTTTAAATGGAAATTTTCTATCGGCGTTGTAAGAAAATTATCATACTTACATACTGGAAATAATTTGGAGATTGGGTATTTAGGACATCGAAGTGAATTGCTGTCAAACACTTATCAGTTCTCTCCAAATCACAGGCCAACATAAGGTCAGAGATTTTATATATTTCATTGTTCAACTCGACACGTGTTTTATTCACCTGCGAAAGAATTTCTAAATGATATTTAAAGTACAAATTAAATAGGTACTATTTGTATATATTATTTGTATTATAATTTTTGTAAAATGAACTAATTGATTTATATGTATATTGACGGTTATATGGGAAGTTTATTTCCAAAATTATTTAACCTTTAGGTGATCATTTAATCGGAGTGCTTCGCAAGTTGCGGTTAACTTATATTGATTAATGTGTAATTACCTAATTACATTGTATATAAACTATATATTGGGATAAGAGCTCATACCCTGATAGTTGATTTAAAAATATAAAATTACGTTTTCTTCCTCAACCCGTCATTATTATTGGTTTTGTTTTTTTTTGTTTATAACATCATTTATTAAATTTATATAATAATTTACTTAAGTACTTTGTACATATTTGCGATGCGAGTGTTAGCATGCACAGCCAACGCAGCTAGACGTGTTTCGTGTGAGCTGGTGTAGTTGATTCTATTTCTGCAAATAACGTATGTAAGGTGCACTTTCTTTTCATAAATAATAAATTATTTACAAAAATGCTTACCCGCGACGATCAGACAATTATCACCGAGATGATAACATCTTCGATAAGCAGATTAACCTCTAGTAAGGAGTTTATTGAAGTAATAGTGAAAGAAGTGTCTGCTGCCGTACAAAAAGTGTTCGAAGACAAAATTAAGACATTAGAAAATCAAGTGAGTGGCCTGAAAGAGGAGAATAATATTCTAAAAATGTCATGTAAATCTTACGAAAAGTGTGCGGACGATCTTGAACAATACACGCGCCGTAACAGTCTGCGTGTATTTGGTTTACCCGAAAGTCCCAACGAACAGTGCGATGAAACTGTAGTTAACTTGATACGGGATAAATTAAAAGTCGTCATCTCTAAGGACGATATTGACCGTTGTCATCGTTTAGGGAAACCTAAAAATGGATCAAACCGTCCCATCATCGTCAAGTTCGTGAGTTACCGAACCCGTAGTAAGGTATTCCATGATAAGAAGAAACTTAAAGGATCAGGAATCACACTCCGCGAGGATCTCACCAAAGCCAGGCTCGAACTCCTCAAGGCTGCGGCAGATAAGTTCAATTTTAATAATGTTTGGACCATTGACGGTCGTGTGATTGCTAAAATTAAAAATTTGAAAATTTCCAAAACTGTCCGGACTTTTTATTTTTGAAATTTTGAATTTTTTTTTCAGCTAGTTCTAATCAGCCGAGCTAGAGGTACAATTTGGCCTTAGATTTATAAAAATATGTTGATGCGTTTTTGGGAAAACCGTCCTTAAAGTTGCGCTTTTCAAAAATTCGCCGCGAGCGCAATTTTTGACATAGAAACTTCGGGAAAAAATTATTCGATTTCTTTTCAAATTCTGTATTGATTTCCTAAGTAAAATTTTGAAATTTTTTTCAAGGAAAAATCTGCGCCCAAAAAAACATGGCTAACTTCCGTTTCCGGTTCCGGATTTTTTTGAAAAGCTTATTTTATAGATGTACTGTAATTATAGGCCCGCATACCAAATTTGATGAAAATCGGCCCAGTAGTTTTCGAGATATGACGATAACGCACCCACCCACCCACCCACAGACATTTAAAAAAAAACACATATTTAGGATGCCTGGACCCCTAAAACGTGTTTTTTTCGAATTTTTATGATTTTGAATTTTTGCACGATTCCAATACTTTCCTATACATGCGTTGCAAGTATGGAAAGTAACTCTAAAACGTGTTTTTTTCGAATTTTTACGATTTTGAATTGGCGCACGATTCCAATACTTTCCTATACATGCGTTGCAAGTATGGAAAGTAAAAAGAATGGGAAGGACACTAAGCTTTATATAAATAGTATAAATGATCTTTGTGATTAATTTCATTCATTTTTCTTTATTTATTCATTTCTTTATTAATTTCTTTATTAATTTCTTTATTTTGTTTAATCAACTAAGCCAGTTCACAGCTGACTGAACTCTGACACCTTAGCTGAGTCTTGTATTGTTTTGTTTAATTGCTTATTTTTATTTTGTAAATTTCTGTTACTTCGTGTTAGACACAGACACATCTGTTTTAATTTATTGGTCGTGGCCTCCAAAATTACTCAGTTTACAGTTGGTCATATAAATGTTAGATCTTTAAATTCATGTTTCTCTCAATTCAAGGACTTATAATTTTGATATCTTAGCAGTTACTGAGACATGGATCAGTGACGCCTCTCCATCTCAAATGTTTCAAATAGATGGTTACAAATTAATTAGTTTACATAGAGCAGATAAACGTGGCGGAGGTGTTGCCTTCTATGTCCGTAACTGTATTATTTTCAAAGTTTTAGATACACCATTTGTAATACGTAACAATATTGAGCATCTTTGGATCCAAATTACAGTAAATAATCGGAAAATTATTATTGGAGTTATCTATAATCCTCATAGAGAATTCTACAAAGAACTTAGTATTTTGGATTCAATTTTTGCTGATTTTTATTCCCAAGCTGATTGTATAATCTGTGCAGGCGACATCAATGTTGATTTATTATCAAGCGATGCTCGCTGTATCTATGTTAAAAATATATTATCGGCTTATAATATGCATCAATTGATTCAAAGTTACACTCGACCATCATCTAAAACTTTATTGGATATTATCACGATTTCAGATTATTCTTTATATTCATATGCCGATGTTATAGACTGCACAAATTTTACGGATCACTACGGTACATATTGTTATTTAAATTTTCCAAAATGTGTGGAAAAAGAAAGGTTCTATAGGTACAGAGACTTTAGAAATATTAATTCTGAGACATTCATTGCAGACTGTGAAAAGATTAATTGGAATTGTATTTTAACGCTTGAAAATGTTAATACAAAATTAGAATACTTAAATAAGAATATTGTTTCACTGTTTGACAAACATGCTCCTATTAAAACTGTAAAAACCTCGAAAAATTTCAGTCCGTGGATAACTCCAGTAATTAGAATTATGCAGAAAAAGCGCGATAAAGCCTTTTTAGAATATAAAAAACATAAAACTCAAGGTAAATTAGAATATTATAAACAACTTCGCAATTTTACAACGGCTGCAATTCGTAGAGAAAAAGAAGCATTTTTACAATATGAAATTAATAAAAATTGTAATGATTCTCATAAACTTTGGAACAATATTAAACATTTAGGCGTTAAGGACAATACTGCAAGGAATATTCCCGAAACACTTTGCATACCTGATACTTACGGAAAATATCTATTTGACAAAGTCAGTAACACTAATGCAATCCTTAATTCATTAGACCTAAATATAAATAATTCGCTTTTTAATCAAACTAGTCAACCTTTTAACTTTAAATGTACCGACAGTGAGACAGTAGTAAATATATTAATTAAACAAACATCCAACGCCACTGGTGCGGATAGCATATGTTTGAAAATGATCTTATTCATCTTGCCCGTAATCAAGGACTACATTACGCATATTCTTAATACCTGCATTCTTGAATGTGAGGTTCCGGATGTGTGGAAGACCGCCATTGTCACACCAATACCAAAACAAAAAAATTGTGCCACTTTTGATGACCTGCGCCCTATATCTATTCTTCCAACTTTGTCTAAGGTTTTGGAGAGAGTATGCTATGAACAAATTATGCAATTCTGTACAGAGAATAATATTCTACCAACTAATCAGTCTGGCTTTAGAGCTGGCCATAGCACAAACACTTGCCTTTTGAGTATAATAGATACATTATTAAATAACTATGACAAATCAAAAATTTCCGTGTTAATACAGATTGATTTTTCCAAGGCATTTGACATGGTTAACCATAGCATGCTTCTCGCTAAACTTAAATATTATAATTTTTCTAAAAATGCAGTTAAATGGTGTTACAATTATTTGCACAACAGGTCCTTTCAAGTGTGCATGGCTTATAATAATATGGATACGGTTAGGTCTACTCAATTTCCCCTGGAGTGCGGAGTACCCCAAGGGTCAATTTTAGGGCCCTTATTTTTTCTAATTTACATAGCGGACTTGCCCTCTATCTTGAATTTTTGCAATGCCCACTCATATGCAGACGACACGCAACTAATGGCAACTATTGATCCAACCATTATTGATGAACAGTGTGAGTTAGTAAATAACGAACTACAAAAATTAGTGTCATGGGTGGAAAAAAATGGTTTAAAAATAAATGCAAGTAAATCTTCTCTTCTTGTTGTCGGCAACTATACATATATTCCGGACATAGTATTGGATGGTGTATCACTCAAGGCCAGTTCTTGCACGAAAATATTGGGTGTATTAATAGACGAAAACCTTAAATTTACAGAGCACCTGAATACAAAACTTACAGCTGCTAGAATTAAATTACGGCATTTGTATAAATTCAGGCATGATTTAACCCCCGACATTAAGTTGCGTCTGATAAATACCTTAATTTTGCCGATTCTAGACTATTGTTCGTGTGTTTATATACCCAATTTAACACAGACGGATAAAAATAGAATCACAATTTTGCAAAACTCGTGCTTGCGCTTTGTGTACGGTGTACGGAAATATGATCATATTTCAGCATATCGAATACGTGCCAAAATGACTACTGTGGATGCTCGATTAAAAGCTACTTATCTCTGTCTGGTCCATAAAGTAAAACTGACTGGTACTCCACACTACTTGCTCGATAAATTGGTTTGCAAACATTATAATTATGCTATGCGAATTAAGGACTTGTTTATAGTGCCAACATACAGGAAAACAAAGTTCAAGGCATCATTTTCTTATCTTGCGCCTACACTATATAATAGCATACCCGAAAGTCTAAAGTCTCTAACATATAGTTCTTTTAAGTATCATATTAAAAAGTTGTATAATTCCTATGTATAATTTATAAATTTTTTTTGCTGTATTTCACCTTAAATTGCAACGACGGTTTTTTCATGTTTATTTCTGTTTTGTCTATGTCTGTGTCTCATTATCTGGTTTCATTTAGATGTTGTTGGCTTCAACAAATAAATAATTTTGTTCAAATTGATGTACGGGTTAGGTGGAAGAACAGCCTTTGGCTGAACCTTGCCTTTGACTTGGAGTCAATAAAATTTATTATTTATTTATTTATTTATTTATTTATTTATTTATATTATTTTGTGAATTTCACTTTATTGCTTTTCTCTTTTTTTTAACGATTTTGGGGAGTCTTGATTACTTAATTTGGGTCAGTTAAGAATACTACATTTTATTGTGCTTCTTCCGATTGTGGGCATTCGACCCTGGCGCCCAAACTATTGCATAACCTACGCCCATTGAGTGAAGTCGGAAGAATAATTTGTCACCTCCCATCCCCAAATTCGATCTTTATTTAATTTAAAGAAAAACCCGTGACAAACTTCAACAACGCTTGGCGTAATAATGAAATGGAATTAAAGTTGAAATGGCGTGATGGCTTAACGGCTTAATGGAGAAATGGCGTCCTTCCACGTGTTTCGAAAATATTAAATTAACGTCCAAAGGAAATTAAGAATTCCAGCCAGGAACCATTAAAACACGATATACTTCCAAACAGGAAAGCGGATAATGATATAACCCACGTAAAATTCCATTCAATAAGAATATGAAGATAAAGGAAAAAAAAATTACGCACCACTAACAAAAGTGCAATTTCGATACCAAATTAAACTACTTATTAAAACATTGAAGCAAAATCACATCCAATCATCGGAATATTTAACTCAAAAAACGAACATTTGGAAAAATGAATCGTAGGTAAAATAAATTTTAGCAGAGCCAAAAGATGCTTTCGTCAGAAAATTCAACGGCCAAAGAGACTCGTTAATCCTACCACACAGCGAACAAACCTCACCGAAATCCAATTATCCAATGCGCACGCGCATCCGCACAGAAAACTACGATCTTGCTAAATTCATAATACAGAGTGCGTCGAAAGGAATGGATTCACAACAAAATAAAAATACAATTAGGACATGGAATATTATTAACACACAAATGAATATATGAAGAATAGAGTCGGTAAAACCGAAAGAATTTACTTTTGAACGAAAATTAAAACAAGCAAATGAACTAAATGACCAGGCATCGCTTAAAGATGGAGATTTATGCGCCGGCACAATGGAAATAAAGCTTTACAAATGCAGTCAAAACCACAAACGAAAGAAAATCTTTACAAGATACGAAAAGGGAAAATAATTATATGAATTAATCAAGTAAAATGTGAAATTGTGAAGAAATTAAAGTTAAACAAGCACAACAAAAAAATTCTTAACGCTAACAACATTGGCAAATCAAACAAAAAAATGATACGATTTATCGCTAAGCAAAAAAATCGTAACAAGGGGCGCACCAGAAGTCAAACACCAAATAACCTACCAAAAGTTACGGGAAAATTTGTCTCTGTATTTTTCGAACCAATTTACATAAATACAAATCTGAAAATTGGCACATTTAAGTAAATATTATAACCGCAATAATAACAACATATTTTAAAGTTGTGATTAGCCGCGGCGCCATTTCAAAACATAGTGTGATAAACGTCCTTGTCGAGGTCCTTTTGCTTTAATTATTTTTAATGTTAATCCAAAGCGATTTGGCTATTCCCCATTTTCAGGAATTAACATTTAAAATAATTTAAAAATTTTGAAGCAAAAATACTTGTGTAACAGCTTAACCATACAGAAGTTCAAAATTTTAAGCATTCAAAAAATTTGTAGAACTGCATTGTAAGCTCAATATTGTAAGTGCATATCGAGCGAAATTTTTGAAGTGCGTATATATTCAAAAAAACTATACATATTAATAGTTATTTACGATATGAATATCGTAACAACTCATATTACGATACCAGATGGAAAGTTTGTCAAACGAGACCGCAGGTCGAGTTTGACAAATCCATTGAGGATCGTAATATGATGTTACAATATGAATATAGTACAAAGCTTTATCTACTTTTATGAAATTAGCAAAAAAAATTAAATATTTGTCAATAATTGCCTGATGCAAAAGTTGACTGTTCCAATTTTCATTGAAATCTAATACGTTAAGGCTTGATTTTTTGTTTATTTGGTGTTGGTTGCTGTCAGTTTGAATGAAAATTGGAACAGTCAACTTTTGCATAAGGTAATTAATTATTGGCAAATATTTAATTTTTTTTGATAATTTCATGCAAGTAGATAAAGCTTTGTACTATATTCATATCGTAAAAATCGTAAAAAGTGCATAATAAATGTTTATAACAAATAAAATAACTATGAATTCTCTTGTCAATCTGTCATTTTTATGTCAAAAGTTATTACGATACTAGTGCTGTAATATAGTTCATTACAACACGATTTTTCGTTTCGAAATATTGACATTACGAAATGAAAGTAGATAAAACATATTAACAACTGCAATAACGACAATAAACAATAATGTAAATCAAGATAAATAAAAATCCAAAAAATGGTACGTTTTTAACAGAAGTTCACCTACCTTAAAATTCAACCTTTAAAAGGAAAGGGCCGGAACAGCTGGAATAGTTTGTATAATGTTATAAAAAGTCACTGGGCTAAGTAGTCACTGTCTAAGTGGGAAAAAACAACATATTTACACAAATTAAACAAAACACAATATAGGATATAGGTAAGCCATTTTTTAAAATTGAAATCCTCTCTACGGTCCTTCATGGAAATGAATTTTTCCATGACTTTATCATCAAAATTGTTTATTTGATGTACTTAATTTCGATTTTAATTAATGTGGCCGCGAGATGATTCATGTTCCCTCATTTTTTCAGGAAGATGGTGTAAATCACTTATTCCTTTTCTTACCCAGCTGGGGTCCATTCTAGAGTCGGTTTTATAAAACAACAAACACGGAAACAGTACAACAAATTTGTTATTTCACACCCACATATCCAGTTATTTTTTTTGTAAATGTCTTTTGAAAACCGACGCGTAAAAGACCTTTTTTCGGCGTTTCGTTTGCAAGTTTGTAACAGCTTTATATCTGGCAACGGCCTCCCCAGTTCTTTAATTTTAAGTTTATTGGCTAATGGCAGCCTATCAAAATTTATTTGAACGATATAATTTACACTATTTACAGTATTCATTATCACACGATCACACCCTATAGAAAATCACACAACAGCAACCAGCAACACAAAGTCGATAACACCGACAAAACAGTAAAACACGCGGAAAGCACTCTATTATAATTATAACATAACGCAACGTTCTGTGGGAACTAAAAGTTTTCAGGCTTAGGCGCGGTGAAATCGCGGCCTGCAATAACTTACAATCGGCTATTATCGGCTAGTCTCCGGAGGCGTTCGGCGGCAATGTATAATGTTTGTTAAAGGCCGCAGATTTTGAGCGGCCTACCCACGTCCCTACGTGATTCCATATTTCTCACGCTGTCACGTTGGTCGAGGACGCGGATAATTAGAGATGTCAACGAGGACGGACAATTAGAGAGGGGAGCGGATGTTTGGATAGAGTTGAATTTTTTGTTGAAATTTGAACTTAGTCATAGAATGTATGTAAAATAAATATTAATAATTTAGAAAAAAATTGTGTGTTACCTTAACATTACTGACGAGGGGCGCGCGGCCGCGCGGCCTTATGGAGCAACCGCCACTGGCTGCATTTAAATATACAGCAAAATAGGAAATTTTAGTTGCTAGTGGGCGTGTTCGAGTTCACCCCGCTCCCCTTATTTTGACCACCCCACACTCTGCACTTTGTCGCTTCTGTAATAGAGTTTATTCTGTGGCACACTCTACTGGTAACCATCGCAAGGAAGTGAATAAGTACAGGGTTTGTCAAAAAGTACGGATCATATAGGACCGTTTTTTTTAGTAAAGTATTTATTAAAAAATCAATACGGCGTTGGTTTATCCTTGTCTAAGGACTAAAAAAAGTGCACACAGATTTGGTCAAATGACATTCTGTACCTGTCAAATTTGACACTCTTTGAAAAAAATCTTCAGAAGTGGCCCTATTTATGATTTTTTCGAAAGATTTCATTTGGAAAAGTTGTCCAGAATGGCATTTTGCGTCGGTTTGCAAATTTTCAGCGAAAAATTCGGGCTTATTATTTTTTATTCATTTTTTTGAATTTTCCAAGTACCGGGTGATCAACGGAATTTATAATTAGAGCAGGCTGTGATATTTACCATAAAGTTAGCAACACAGGCTTGCAGTTTGAAATTAAAAATTTTAAGTGTCAGAATTGTGACATTTATTTTTAAAAATGTTTGATATTCAACATAAAAATTTTCTCACTGAAAGTAATTTCAATTTTTTCTTCAAACTTATTTTATTTCTACGTTTCAGCAAAATAATGTTTACTATATCATCAATAATCGTACAAAGCACGAGCACAACCTCAAATATAACAATTGTCAATTTATTATTAATTTCTCAGTGTGTCCAACCACACAGCATAAAATAGCACCAATCACAGCCTCCTCTAATTATAAATTCCGACGATCACCCGGTATAAGTATACTACAAAATTCTCGCTGAATTTTTTTCATTGAAATCTGATGAAACTCGCTTGTTATTATACTTTTAATGCTTTTAGTAAAAATATCGAAAATGATGATTCAATTTCGTATAAACACAACTTTGGATCAACGATGCCGCGAATTTTCAAAAGGAAAATAGTTTTTTGCAAATAGTATTTTTTTAAGAGAGCCCAGGTATGGTTTATTAATTCATGTTAGTAAACTTAAATTAATTAACATTTCGGCATTAAGGGGCCGTCCCGAAAATACAATACATGGTATCATCATATCCTATGTTAGTAAACAGTACATGGGGTGATACAAAAATAATCAAAGTAATTCAACTAGCGCAATTCTCTCGATAGCCTGCGTGTCCCATCATGATTGGTCACCCGATCTTCACGTTCTCCCATTGATAGGGGGAGCAGTTGACCTCGCTACCCCTACGGGGTCCCTGGCATGTGGGAAATTGGTACATAAACATACAGAAAAAGCATTAGATAAACATATATTAGAAATGCCCAATTAATTTTTGGACGAAAATTGCCTTCGCATATGGGGGGGGGACTTAGTAGATCTTCTGGCCTCCTTCCATAGTTTCATCGGCGCCGGAACACCGATCTGCCAAATTCCTTATGACTATAAACCCCCCATTTTAGAGTGTCATACACCGCGGTCGCCATAGTTCTATTTGTGAGTCCAATTTCGGTTTGCAGAAGGATGTTACATCTTGGGAAGACGCCCCTAGCCCCCATTACGAAAGGTGCAACCACCACCTCGAAATCCGGGTATTTCCTTGTTACAGTTCTAAGGAATTCTTCCGTCGAGTAGTAGCTGAGCTTAGCTACGTATGCTGTTTCGAGGGTGTCGGGGCCCTCCCAATGTATAGCTACGTCTGATATCACTATCTTTTGGCCCTTGATGAAAATCAAGTCCGGTTTCCTGAGTTGGCCATCCTCCTGCCTGAATCTCTCTTCCCTTATCACGTCCCACCCCTTCTCCCTTCCGGCCCTCGCTAGGATTTGGGCCAATCGATCATGCCTTCTAATCCTACTAGAGTGTGTGTTGTGGCATGCCTGTAGTACATGGGACAGGGACTCTACTTTGGGGCAACCTGCCCTACACCTTCTCATCTCTGGGAGATTCGAGGGTATCCCCATTGTAGGGAGCATGTTACTCTTCAGTTGCATGGCCGAGATGTAATCTCCACCCCTCCAAAATGGGGGGGGGGGGGAAGTCGATCCAAGAACTGGATATACTAGAATGTTTTCCCTGTCCCAGTCCATTACCGGAATACGACGCCTGTAGTTCTTGAGCCACCTTGTTGTTGTATGCTTCTATGGTTTCCAGACCCTTGGCCATCTTCTTAATCTTCTTCTCAAGGGCTGTCGCGTTAGTCATGCACTCTCTTGCGAAAGTGTCGCTCCCATACTTCAACTTCATGAATCTACTCAGCAGCATGATGGGTACTTTATTCTCAAAAGTCATTAGCCCTAACCCGCCATCTCTGCATTTCGAGTACAAGAACGCATTTGCCGTTGTGCGAGGGAGGTGCAAAAACGTTTTTACCGCCTTCCTTATCATCTTGTCAGCCGCCCTGAGTATCTTGTCCGTTGTGGACGGTGACTGTAATCCGTATAGGTATTTAGGTATCAAGAATCTTTTTACTAACGAGAGCTTCTGGTACGGTTTAGTGGTGCCCTTTGAACGTTAGTCAAGTACCTCCCAAGTTTCTGGATAGTTGGGGGAGTAATACCCAAGTGATCGTAGAGAAATCCCAGGTATTTGAAAGTATCATTGATCGCTATTTGTCTTAAGGGATTGCCCTGTACCTCGAACTGGCTGGTAGAGCACGAGTACAGGAACCTGTTATGCGGTGTAACGTTGGTAGAAAGAGCGGTACATTTACCGACGTTCAGTTGTAAGGAACGGTCTCTCAAAAAGGTGGTCGTTATGTCTAGCAGCTTCCCCATAGAATACTTATTCGGGGCCATTAGCACCAGATCGTCTGCATAGGCCATTGCAGCGATCTGGGACTGGCTCTTGGTGGTTAGCCCGTAATTGGAATCGTTCAGCTTAGTTAACAGCTCGTCCATAACTATATTAAATAGAACTGGGGAGAGCGGGTCACCCTGCTTCACTCCACGTCTAACCCTCATGCCCTCTACTTTGATCTTGCCGCACTGAATATCCGTGCATCAATTCCGGCTTGGAATCCCCTCTGCTGCCCTTGCAGGGAAACTGCCGTTGATAATCTTGCGGCCAACAGTTTATGGAGCCCTCTAAGTATTATTGATGATATTGTAATGGGCCTCCAATTATCAATATTTCCCGTATCCGCGTTTTTCGGGATTAGTACTGTCCTATTAGCTTTAAACTGCTTAGGCATCTTGGCCGAGTACAGCATTACATTGTACAGTATTACAAGGTCTCCAGTGGGGATGCCCTGGAATTTGATCTTATCAATCCCATCGGGACCTGGGGCAGAGTTTTTGATATTCGATTTGAGGTTTAGTATGTCTTCGTCCGTAACTGGGTCAATGACGGATATTGAGGCTGGGGGCTTTGGATCGGGGATGGGAGAAATATCTGGCGGTGACTCGTTATTGAAGATCGCCTCATACGCTCTAGCGACGTCTTCCTTTCTCGGGAGGCCCTCTCCGTCCTGCTTCTCCTCCAAAATTCTTTCCGCCAGCTTGGTTTGGTTAGTTTTAAACAGGTGCTGGCAAATCCTATATTCTGCCGCCCTTCTAGCCGTTTTGACGCCCTTCGCACGGTTTCCCTGTTGGGTTATCCTTCGCGGGGACCTCGTCCGATCTCTCCGATCTCTCTGATTAGTATGCCCTTTGTCGGCCCACCAATCAGACAGGATTGTATTAGTCATTTCGCCCCTGATGGCCTTATCCAGGAGCCTGATATCTCTAACGTCCTCACTTATTGTCCTAACCGACTCTAAGTAGTTGAGGAGTAATTCTGACTTTCCCTCATCTACGTCGGTTGCTTCACTCTCTTTGGGTTGGGGTTCCTCCCCCGCGGGTTCGTTATCCTCGCCCGCGGGTTCGTCACCCCTCCCCTCTGGTTCCTCTGCATCCTCATCTGGTTCGTAAATCGACCCCGAGGACTCGCTTATCGATGTGGAGGACTCATGCCCACTGGATATGTCCCTATATCTAGGTCTACTTGTGCTAGGGAGGTTATTGGCCTCATTCCCCGCATCCCTTCCCGGCTCACACGGTGGCCTCTGGGACTCCACCATCCTTTTCTCTCGACCTCTGGTCATCATGGGCTGATGTCTTTCTTCTCTCTCAGGCTGAGGCTGGTGGGGTTGATGGATAGCTAGGTTTCTTACTTCCTCTTCTACCATGTCCTTATAGGTTTGTTTCCGTCTTTGGGACTTTAACGAATCGAAGGGACGGTCGCTGTGGCCGGCTAAATACTGATTCACGTTCTTTCCCTCGTATTTAGCCTCCAGTCTTGCCAAATCCCTCATTTCCTCCCTGGTCCACGGGTTATATTTACGGACTTTAGCCTCCATTTCTTGGTTGTATTGTCGTTGGTGACGTAGCCTGAGATGCGTTCTCATTCCAGCTCTTGTGTTAAATTGTTGCTGACATACGCCGCATACAGCACCATCCCCTTCTCCCGGGGGTCCGCGGCAGTAATACCTCTGATGTTGTTTCAGCGCATTTGTATTGTGATATCTTGTCCCGCAGTGACAACGAAGGTCATTACCTTCCGCCATTCTTGTATGTTGTATTGGAATTGTGATTATTCAACCAAAATGAATATGAATAACCATGCACGAAGTGTGAGTGCTGGCAACCACAGGGAAGCGACTAAACATCTGCTCCTGGGCTTATTATGATAGGGACTATTTCAGCACTCGTTCACAAATAAATTGTTTAGAGACAGTAACTGCCTCGAGCCTCTCTTAAGCCCGGGGATACGATTTGTCAGTTTTCCAGAGAAAAAAAAAGGCAAAAAGAAGAAAAATTTTTAGGGGGGGGGGGATGGTGTGTGAGAAGTTCGTTCTATATAATCGCCTAGTGAGAAGTCAAGGTTATGATGACTAGCCGAGATATGGCAGTTGTTAGAAAACCGGCGAGTGAGTAGTGGGGATGAGGTGGGGGGGATGAAGTACTTGTCTCTTGTTACTGGCAGATATATAGTCAGATAACACCCAGTAGCTTAGTTTTTGTTGCGAAATCGCTCTGGGGGGTGGGGTTCGAGATCTAGCCGATATGGCTATGGTGTAATATGAAGATCAGAGTTTGATAATACGTTGTTGAAAAAATGGTGAATTTCCTGCGACGGACAGCAGAGCTATGACCGATTTAACAAAATTTCAACCTCTTCAGCACTCCTGATTCCCTAATACTTTGAAACCACAAAATTCCCAGTAGCGCCCTCGGAGATTGACCGATAGTCGTAATTGGTAGCACAGTTGGTCGGGGGCACCTTGCCGGTCCAGTAGCACCCCAAAAAGATTTTTACTGCTGATAAGATAATTAATTACGGCTTCGTTAGCGCTTCACATTAGTCTTGTATGAAGGTGCTCCTCTTGCTTGGAAAGTTTTGGGTAGTTTCCAGTACATTTGCACTGGGCGAGAGACGGCGCGTGCCGAGGTCGTCGGAAAGTTTTTGGTACACGCGTAATTATTTATCTTAATAATTAAGTTGTTTCCTCACCTGATTTTGGTGTTTTCTTATTAGGAAAGGTGATGTCGCCTCTCGCTCCACCGTTTGCTGTCCCCTCTACTATCGTATCTCATTCGGAGGAAGCTAATTAAGCAATTAATTAGCGATAAAGATGTAGATCGAACTGATTGACTCCTCCGCCCGTTGACACACCACTATTAATAACTATTGGTTCACTTTTGGTAATTAATTAAGTTGAATTAACTGTCTAAAATTTAATTTGAAGCGGGAGCGAAATTAAACGTGACTTTTCGTCTCCCCACTTAAGAGAGTCATTATTTATCGAAATAAGTTGATTTCACACGTTTCATCAGATTTCAATGAAAAATATGAGAATATTGTAGTACTACTTGGAAAATTCAAAAAAATGAGTAAAAAATAATAAGTCCGAATTTTTAGCTGAAAATTTGGAACCCGACGTAAAATACCATTCTGAACAACTTTCTCAAATGAAATCTTTCGAAAAAATCATAAATAGAGCCACTTCTGAAGATTCTTTTCAAAAAGTGTCAAATTTGACAGGTACAGAATGTCATTTGACCAAATCTGTGTGCACTTTTTTTAGTCCTTAGAGAAGCACAAACCAACGCCGTATTGATTTTTTTAATAAATACTTTAATAAAAAAAAGTCCCATATGATCCGGACTTTTTGACAAACCCTGTATATCCACGCGTTAACATAAATGGTGTTCAGATAAATAGGCATTTAGTGTAAATAAATTAGTAGATAGTGTTAGTGTCGTGTTACTGTTAGTTACGTTTTTTTATTAGTGCCAAAGAGTATTTATATTCTTTGTTAGTACTTAAGCTGTTGTTATTGTTGTGACCGTTGTTGCGGTTTGTTAATTGTTGTTAAATAAATAATTCACACGGATGAGTTGCGTTGAATTAAAAGGCAAGTTTGATTTGAACTTAAAAATATCAGGCAATGCATAGATTTGGATTATTTATGCATTATTATTTGCAGCATTTCTTTACAATGCTTCTAATACCATAATAAGAAACTACATATATTGTTCCTGTATTGCATACATACAGATACATTAGTCTTGTTGAAATTAAACGATTGCAGTCATGGTGTATGTATTAAATACGTGAAAGATACATTTAATGTTTAATTATACAATTGAATAATATCCACCAAAGCGTCTTTAGTTTCTACAATAAGTGCAACAAAGCCTGCAACTAATACGAAGGTGTCCTTTATAATAATCCAGTAGCATTTTCCGAAACCATCCTCCCAGAACGTAATAATTTCTATAATAATTGGTATTAGTATTCCTGTGGTAGCGAAAAATAAAGCACCGATCAAACTGATGAAAGGCCCCATTTTTGGAACAATCAGGGCTAATGTAACAGCTACGACAACCATTATTGTTCTAAGAACATAATTTGCCAAGGTGGGCTGTTTTGCATATCGGTCTTTCATATTACTCCATGCTATTTCCAAACAGATGAAGAATTGAATGCCGAAAGTACCAAAAACTGATAAGCCAATTAGAATTTGAATTGCTTGAGAAACACTGTAAATAAATTAATCTACTTTAATTTAGTCATACAACTTTCACTTTTAAAACTATTTTTATTAAAATTATGTTTAATTTGCAGAATAATATGATTACTCCAAAGACTTGAGAGTGTATTTAGAAATATTTTAACTAGGAATTCTGATGAAGGCAGGTTCTTTCAAATAAAAATTGTTAACTAGAGAAACAGTTCTTTTAAAAATTAATTCAAAGACGACACAAATTAAATATTATTTTCTAAAAAACGTAGACTGCCAAAAACTCAATTTAAAAAAAGATTTGTTTTATACAGTGTGATCAAAAAATTCTGTTTCAGTTAATACTAAAAAAATTTACTTGAAATTGGTAGCAATGTTAATCTTTAATTAATGTTGTTGAAGATGATATATTTTCAGCAATAAAACAATACCTATTGTTTCACCGACCTGATTTTTTTGCTATTCGTCGCAAGAAGAGTTTTCACAGTTTCGTAGCCAACTAAAACAATGTTTCTTGATCAAGTTGTAATACTCAGTAAAGATTAATCAGAATCATTTCTTGTATACGAAACGAAAGAAAATACATCTTATTATAATAATATTAATTTAGCATCTTTGCAGATGACTTACTACTCATCATCTGGGAGGTTTAAAGTAATATTAGCTAAAGTTTTTTCTCCAAAACGAAGATATCCTAAAACACCCAGTACAATATATACTGAAGTGATAACACTCATCGAGCAATTTAAAACACCTAGAAACTTCTCAGGCCTTTTCATGTTGTTTTCGAGTGGCATTACCTAAAAAGGAGTTATTAGTTATTTAAGCTATTACTATTATTAAAATGGAAAATGTTGGAGGTCAGACAGCTGTAAATGGTTTATTATAAAAGCGGAAACGAGATTGGGCAGCAGGCTAAACCTCTTTCATTATAGTTTGGTACCAGGTAAGAATAAAAGTGAAGTTATTATACCTATATACAGATTTGTAATCTGTTTTAATTAACGAGCAGTCGGCTTAGCATTCTTCTAAAGAAGCTCTACTAAATAATATTGCAATATTAAAAGATAAACAACTGAATAAATTAACATACACATAAGTGTAAAAACAAATTAAATTGTAGAGATAGCAAGAGACTCAAGGACGGCTCATATACGAGGGTCACGCAAATCAAATCCGAAATTTCATGGTAACAGGAAATAAAATAAAATGGAAAATGATAACAATAGTGATGTGATAAGCGATTTATAGGCTTGGACCGAGTCGCGGAGGAAGAAGGACTCAACATTTCGCCCCTTATCGTAAGCGGTTTCATCAGGCGCTGGGTAGGGTTTAAAAGAGTTCGGTAACGCAGCGTGTCAATTATGCCAGACACAAAACCTTTATAGGATTTAACATCTACAAGATCAAAAGCATATTATCACAACTGTCTTCAAACCTTATTATTCAAAGATTTTACCAAAGTATAAACCTCAACCTCGATCATCAAGAGGCGTTCCTTGCACTCCTTATTTGTGTGGTTTGATGTATTCTGGAGAAATTGTGTCTGAGATGAGGGTTTCTCTCACAGTCACTTGTTGCCGAACATCATCACGAGACTAGCGACAACCTTTTATTTGATGAATCATATATCATCTCCAAACTTCCTTACTTCCCTGCTTTTCCAAAGATGAGCTCGGTTTCGTTTCACTGCATCCCTCAATCTTCTTAAATCGTCCAGGCAATATTCCTTGTTTATCATCTGCTCTCGTGATGCATATTCATAGCAAACAACGCCTTTGTGATAAAACGAAACAGTGAGCTTTACCTTAAAATTGCTACTAATTTGGCCCGCTTTCTTCTGACATTTTCTATTGCAAAGATCTTACGAAGAACTTTTGTCATAGTAGATCCATGATTCATCGCCGCTAATAACCCTTTTGAGAAAGTTAGGGTTGTTGTTGGCTCTTTTTAACATCTCCTAACAGATTTGTACTTGAAATTCCGTCTGCTTTTGTGTTAGAAGCCGCAAAACAAATTTTGCAGTCACACTACTCATCCGCAGCTTTCCAGTTAAAATTTCCGAAACAATTGCTTTCGGAATGTCAAGGTCTTTTTCCAACTCTCGCACTATTAATCGACGATATTCATTAATTGCAATGCACACTCGTTCTGTATTTTCAGGCGATTTTGTTGATACAGCCCTGCCAGAACGGGAGTCGCTTTTAGATGAATCGAGGCCACCTTAAATAGTCAAACCATTCTTTAATTTGTGTTTTGCCCATAGATTAATTAATCCTCATAAGATTTTTAATCGTTCTGATGGTTTCGGTACAGGAATGTCCAAGTTTCTGACAAAACTTGATGCAAATTCGTTAGTCAACATGTTCTATCATCTTGAACAAATCACAAATGCGACAAGCACAGATTTAGGATCTCAGGCCAATATGTATTTTAAAGTTGACCAAACAGTCTTAGGGTAGTACACATACACGTATGCACTGAGGTTCCCTTTAATAGGACGCCAAATTTTTTTAACATTACAGAACCGGTTGTATCGTATATATCACCATCGGTCGTATACCGAATAAACCTCGTATACAGCATTAACATAAATATGTCGTATACAGATATTCAAATTTTTATAAGCGCATTTTGAGTTTCAGAAGATGCAAACATTTTTATCAAGAATAATATTTTCTGAGAAATTTACTATAAAAATTATTTCCAACTTTTATTATAAAAAAAGGTGCTTATGCAGATTTTCAAAAATTAATGCCCGAACATGTAAGATGGCCACTCTGTATACATATACACGATTTTGGCATTTAAGTATGTAGCTACTAATGCGTATCACCCAAATATATTTTATTTAAATGGCTTTAAGCTTTAACGATATGAATACTTTTTAATTATACTGCAATTGTTCAAAGAAAGTAATATAAGAAATAGTGCAAAGAAACTTACAGCACCTATAGCCTCCAAAGCAAAAACAGTAATGCTAAAAAATGATGGAAATGTGGTGATATCCATAATTAATTTCCTCTCGCTAACAGGAGGCAAATCTACAGCGAGATAGTAAAAAGTAACTGCCAAACTTAACCCCATAAAAAGATTTGCTGTCGTCGATACTGGTGTCAAATTTTTTAAATTTGGTATATAAGACAGCATAAGCAGAGGTACTAACAATATTGCAATGTATATCCTTATATTTACTGAAATCCAGTAAAACCTGATGACTTTGTCGAAACTTTCTGCCATTATCACTACGTATGCACTACATATCCCGAAATATGTTGCAAATATGCCAAAGTCTACCAGTTTCCTGCAACAATAGGAAAACAGCAGTTAATTTCTCTACTGTAGTTTAAGTATAGGTACATAGGTACTCACAGCACGTGCATGGGTACTCATGCTGGAATTAATGTTAGGTTTAAGCTTAAGTTTAGGTAAGTGTTAATTTTACAGGTTAAGTGGAAGAGCAGCCAGTAACTATTGCAGTTAGGCTGAACTTCGCCTGTTTATTTAAAAGTGTATTACTGTTTAATTTGATACACTTTATAATAAAGGCATTATTATTATTATTATTATTATTATTATTAAATACATACACAACAGCCTAAATTTCGTACAGTTGAAGAAAGACTTAATTTACGGTTAAATTTTACCTTGCAAAACGGCCATACTTGCGGCTCCACTTAGGACCATTACAGCAAGCCTCTTCTGCAACGTCTGCGTAAGTCAATGACATCTTTTTCGTTTTTTTACACAGTGTTTGAGCACAAACTACCTGTAATTACATAATTTGTTACATAATATTAAACAATAAAGAAATTAATAAAATAAAATATGTTGGAGCGGGTGCAGTGTTTAGGAATGAGCTACAGATTACTAGCGACATCACATATCCATGTGGCGGCTAGGAACATCTCTACAGAATGAGTAGCACTCACAGTTTCGCCCGCTTTCTTAAGAGGGTTCATGAGAAGGAAAAAGGTACTAAATAAACATGGTAACTCAATGTTTTAATCGCGGTAGAGGCGAAACCCTTCTGAAGATAAACAGAAGAAAGCAAGAACTGTTTACGGTCATGAATTAAGTTGTTAGGGATCTTGATGATTTCAATAACCTCGCGGATTTTTTTGTTGAAAAATGAGGAGAGCAGCCGAGTGTGAGAAATGTGAGTTCTGCCCAGTGTGCTGAATGTCAACGTGGAGAAATTCAAGCAAGGGTAAACGGCGGAAGTAACTATGACTCTCAAGGTTACAATATGGTGTTCTCTTTTATTTTGCTTATAATATTTAATTAGGCTGCAGAGGATTACGTTATTAGAAAAAGTTACGTGGACTCCCAATTGGAATTCACGTTGCTGTTGCTGGAGAACCACCGTAGAAGAAAACCTTTCCGCCAGTATTTTGTGGATAACCCTAATTACAGTAGACGATATAGTTATGGGCCTCCAGTTGTCGATAATTTCTGTGTCTTTGTTCTTGGGAATAAGAACGGTTTTATTACACTTGAACTGATCTGGGATAACGGCAAAAAAAAATTAATGTTATAGAGGGTTAGTAGGTCCTCTACGAGGATGCTACGGAGTTCGATCTTGTCTATTCCGTTAGGGCCAGGCGATGAGTTTTTAATAATTGATTTTATCTTACCAAAATGTCTAGTTCCGTGATGGAGGTAGCAATAGAGCATGATTTTTCTGGTTTAGGATCTAATATAGGTTGTTCGTCGGGGGGGGGGGGGGGGGGCAGGCTGTTGAATATTCCGTCGTATGCGTTGTATATATCATCTCTACTAGGGAAGGCATCACCAAGTTCTAATCGTTCTAAGACCATGTCAGCAAGCTTGGCCTTGTTTCGTTTGTATAATGCTTGGACATTCCGATATTCCAATGCCCTTTGAGCTGTTTTAAAGCATTTTGTTGTTTTTTTATTCGGTGGTCTTGCGGCGGACTTCCCTCTTGTGAACTTTTTTTTCTTTCCTGTTTGAGATGGGTTGACGTATTCCTTGTTGGCCCACCATTGAGTTAAGTTGTCGCTGGAGACTTCGGCAAGAAGATCTTTTCTTATTATTTGAATATTGTCATCTTTTTCGCAGAAATTCCCTGAGTTCCTGTTGGGCATCTTCAGCCATCTCGACACCATCATCCCCATTCGGTTTATACGGAGCTGGCCTTTGGGATTCTACTATCTCCTCTTCATGGGGAAGATCGACCCCGCCCTAAATCTGGGCGTCAAATGGCACGTTCACTTTTTGTTTCTCATCTTCAACCATTTGTCTATAAGTAGGATTTTTTCTTTGGGACTTAACTGCCTCAAAGGAGCGGTTGCTATGTCGGACAAGAAACTAGTTAACATTTTTTTCTTCATACCTTGCTCCCAAGCAGCCAGGTCTCTTCTTCTGACCACAGGTTGTATTTCCTGGTTTTGTTTTCTTGTTCTTTGTTGCAGTAGCGTGCCTAGAAAATTTGTCTGGGGGGGGGGTTGACTTATCACTTGATTCCACAAACGGGTTGTTTGATCTTAGGGCAAGTTTTAGGAGTCTTAGGATAGTGCTACTTTTAGGAGTCTTGGGGGGGGGGTTCAAACCCGGAAACCCCCCCCATGGGCACGCCACTGCTTTGTTGTATTCTTCGAGATTTCTTGCTCTGACGCAACCTCATTCCGGTTCTGGTTTTAAATACACTTTGACAGATTTCGCATGTTACCTCACCCTCCTCTGTCGGAGCATCCCGGCAATAGTAACACTGATGTTGTTTTAATTTATTTCTGGTGTCGTTCTTACCGCACACGCATTGTATTATTTTATCCCTACCGAATATCTCGAATAACGAGATTCCCACTGTCCCTACCCACTCCCCGCACGGGGGTTCTGTGCGCAGGGAGGGTTGGCGGCGGGCCCGACAGGGCCTGCCCCGGGACCGCCTGTTCGGGCGTGTGTCTGCGGCGGGGGTCCGACAGGGCCGCCCCGACTTACCCCTCGTGCACGGGGCCCGGGGCGTGGCAAGCCCCCGGGACCGAGCCGTCTGACTAGTGGACCGTGGTGCAGGCCACTAGACTAGCAGGGAGCTGGACCCGGATCATTGCGGCGCGGTCTGCGTGTATCATGCATGCTGTACGGCATGCATGTATGCATCGTATGACCGCACGTATTCCGAGGTGGAAAGCCCCGAACGGGCAACCAGTGTGCCGTTGATCAGTTCTGGTACGTCGGGGGTTGGGTGATTCCAACGCCCAACCGTTGAGGTTGGCTTCGGCGGGGCAAAAGGTTTCAAACAGTTCCGCTGGAACGAGAGGAAGTTCCTCGGCGTGTGAGTTGCGTTAACACAACTCGGTCACTGACAATGCAGAGCCAGTAGAGGCGAGGATAGCGCTTCCGTATCACTAGTGCGCGCTTAGGGGCTTGCAACCCGAAGCTACTAGAAGGTGATCCAGGTTCGATCACTGCGATGAAAGGGCGTATCCCTTTCCGGAACTTCGGTTCTGGGGCTACCCTCACGGGGGGGGTGATATGCTTAAATGCTTGGTGCACCCCTATGCCCAAAAAACGACCAATAGTGTCCCTACCCACTTCCCCGCACGGGGGTTCTGTGCGCAGGGAGGGTTGGCGGCTGGCTCGACAGGGCCGGCCCCGGGACCGCCTGCGGGCGTGTCTTCGGTGGGGGCCCGACAGGGCCGCCCTGACTTACCCCTCGTGCACGGGGCCTGGGGCGTGGCAAGCCCCCGGGACCGAGCCGTCTGACTAGTGGACCGTGGTGCAGGCCACTAGACTAGTAGGGAGCTGGACCCGGATCATTGCGGCGCGGTCTGCGTGTATCATGCATGCTGTACGGCATACATGTATGCATCGTACGACCGCACGTATTCCGAGGTGGAAAGCACCGAACGGGTGACCAGTTTGCCGTTGATCAGTTCTGGTACGCCGGGGGTTGGGTGAACCAACACCCAACCATTGAGGTTGGCTTCGGCGGGGCAAAAGGTTTCAAACAGTTCCGCTGGAACGAGAGGAGTATCCTCGGCGTGTGAGTTGCGTCCTAACAACTCGGTCACTGACAATGCAGAGCCAGTAGAGGCGAGGATAGCGCTTCCGTCGACTAGTGCGCGCTTAGGGGCTTGCAACCTGAAGTTACTAGAAGGTGATCAGGGTTCGATCACTGCGATGAAAGGGCGTATCCCTTTCCGGGGCTGCCCTCACGGGGGGGGTGATATGCTTGAATGCTAGGTGCACCCCTATGCCCACAAAATGACCAATAGTGTCCCTACCCACTGGGTTTTCCGTGACGTAAGCGGCGTAGGAATACACCGGATAGTTCCGTGTTTTAAAGGAGTATCTAAACAAGGGGGTAAGAAGTTTTTAAAAATAATAAACGTAGATTCACGGTAAATAAGCAGTTAGTGAAAACTGAAAACCACGTGTACGCGGCCATCTTGGGTGTGGCAACCGGAACTTTCCGTTAATTAAACGGTGTTTTCGGTTGCTTTTCGATAAATAAATAGTGTTTTAATAGCGCTTATCAGTGGTTTTAATAATAATAAAGTCAGAACATCGTTAAACTAGCGGGTTAGTGAAAGCGAAAGAACCGCGTGGCCATTTTGGGGCGCGGTCGCGTGTAATCGGCGTAGGAATACATCGGCGTAGGAATACATCGAACTCGTACTTGGTACGAGCGGTCCGGGTTTCCGTGACGTAAGCGGCGTAGGAATACACCGGATAGTTCCGTGTTTTAAAGGAGTATCTAAACAAGGGGTAAGAAGTTTTAAAAATAATAAACGTAGATTCACGGTAAATAAGCAGTTAGTGAAAAGTGAAAACCGCGTGTACGCGGCCATCTTGGGTGTGGCAACCGGAACTTTCCGTTAATTAAACGGTGTCTTCGGTTGTTTTTCGATAAATAAATAGTGTTTTAATAGCGCTTATCAGTGGTTTTAATAATAATAAAGTCAGAACATCGTTAAGCAAGCGAGTGAGTGAAGGCGAAAGAACCGCGTGGCCATTTTGGGGCGCGGTCGCGTGTGATCGGCGTAGGAATACATCGAACTCGTACTTGGTACGAGCGGTCCGGGTTTTCCGTGACGTAAGCTGCGTAGGAATACATCGCGTGGCCATTTTGGATCGCGGTCGCGTGTAATCGGCGTAGGAATACATCGAACATCGAACTCGTACTTGGTACGAGCGGTCCGGGTTTTCCGTGACGTAAGCGGCGTAGGAATACATTGGATAGTTCCGTGTAAATAGGTGTTTTGCGGTTGCTGAGATTGTGCAAACCGTAAGTACATTTAATAATTAATTAAGTGGGTAGAGGAGATCTGTGTTGTGTTGTGTAGCGATTTAGGGCCTGTTTTCTTCTAAACAGAGCAGGGCGTGGTCGCGGCCATCTTGGATTCGCCGGCCATTCCGGTTCCGGTGTACGGGTAATTGTTGAAATTGCCTAAATTGTGTGTACTTTCAGGGCGGATTGATTAAGCGGCGGTTTAATTAAGGTTGTATTTGTGTGTATTTTCTTTCTAGGTGTTCTCTTACAGGAATTTTCCATTACAGGGCGTGTTTAGGTGGTTGATCGGTTGCTTTCAGGGGTGACGACGGCTCGTACCGCCGTGAGCGGGCCAATTACTAAGGTTAGGTTTTCAGGCACGATGCCGACGACAAGAAGGACCGAAGAGGTAGCGAAGCGAACGACGGCAGAGGGGCAAGTCGCTATGCATTGTGAAAGCAGGGGATTGAGGCGAAGAAAGGAGGCGAGCAGCAGCAGTGAAGAGGAGCGGCGCCCTTCAACAACGGACAAGAGGAGAAAGAAGGTCGGCAGGATTATAGAAGCCAAACCGCAGAAGGAGGCGGATTCCAGTGCTGTCAACGAATCCAGCGGCGAGGAGAATGTGGAAGTCGAAGCAAGGGAGGCGCAGAGGCCACAAAAGGAGAGCCAAGAAAAGGAGGTAAGCATGGGAGCACGCGACAGTGCAAACTCCGAGAGCGAAGGATCCAGAAGGATGCCGATCCCGAGGTGGATGGAGAGGAATCCCGTAGGCGAAGCACGGAACATCCGGGAGAGTATGAAGGCTCTCCTCCATAAGAAGGCGAAGAGCACCCCCGAGTTGGTGATGCAGGTTTTGGAGTCCTTCGACAGCATTGTGAACATGGTGGTCGACGTTGAATTGAGGAATCAACGGCTGGAGGGTTTTCTGTTAGCGAGAGAACAGCAGCAGAAGGAGGGACAGAAGGAGAAGAAGAAACAAAAGGAGGAACGGACCAGGGACAACAGGAGGCCAGTGGAGAGCGAGGTGGAGGGTCAGCGCCCGAGACCAACGTACCGCCAAGTCGTTAAGAGGCTGCAGGAGAAAAGCCGAGAGCTGCCAGTCGTGGTTCTGAGGCAAGCGGAGGGGGCAGACAGGAAGACCAGCCAGCAGCTGAAGAGGGAGGTGGTAAGGCAGGTGGACATCCGGAAGGAAGGCGTCCAAGTCAGGGAAGTCCGCTGCATGAAGAATTCGGGGGTAGCGGTGGAAGTTCTGAACCTAGAAGAGGCGAAGAAGCTGGAGGCGTCCGAACAGTGGAAAACTGTGGGCCTGAGGGCAGAAAGGGAAAAAAGGAGGCACCCGTGCATAGTAGTGTACGGCGTAGAAGAAGAGACGGCAGAAGAACTCACGAGGGTAGCGTACGGCATGAACGGGTCATGCCGGGATGGCCGCACCCAGGAAGAATTCAACGCGGCTTTCAAGCCGATCAGGGTCACCGGCGACAGACGAACGGAGAGACGCGACTGGGTGGTGGAAGTCGAACCCAGACTCTACCGGGAGATGGTCCAGAGAGGGAGGATAAACCTGACCTGGGGTGTAAGCAGGGTCCGCGACTACATCCCGCTGACCAGGTGCTTTGCCTGCGGATGCTTCGGGCACTACGCGAGGGACTGTGAAGTGAAGAGGGACGTCTGCTACAGGTGCGGCAGCGACAAACACAGAGCGTTCGAATGTCGGGAAGAGGAGTCATGCGCTCAATGCCGAGCAGCCCGGAGGCCCAGCGGTCACAAGATGAATGGCGAAGAGTGCCCCATCGTGTGGCGAATGATCCGGCGGGTGATCGAAAGAACCGCTTATGGCCGATAGACGATTACCAGATCGACAAGTGGGCGTAAATGGGGAACGAATCTTCCTACAGGTGAACCTTGGTAAAGGGAAAGAGGCGACGGACGAATTTAGGGAATTGGCGGTTAGGGAAAAGGTAGATGTGCTCCTTCTTCAAGAGCCCTACCGAGGCGCGGGGAGAATCTGGGGATTCGGGGTAAATCTTAGGATTTTTCAGCAGCAGACGGACTACCCGGGAGCGGGTATCGTGGTAGTGAACCCTGATATGAACGTCGTCCAGATAGGGTGGCTATGCACACCGCATTGCGTGGTCGTATGGGTTAGGGATCTGGATCTCTATGTGATCTCGGCATACTTCCAGTTCCGGGAGGATATAGAGATCCATATCGACGCGGTGCAGCGGATACTAACGTCGTTAGCAGGGAAATCGGTGCTAATCGCGGTGGACTCCAACGCGAGGAGTAGAACCTGGGGCGATAGGCTAACGAACGATAGGGGAGACGCGATGGAGGACTTCATCGAGGTGAATAGGCTTTGGTTGGTGAATGACGGAAGACAAATGAGTACGTTCTCCAATGGGAGGGCGGAATCATGGATCGACCTGACACTGACCATAGATCTGGGCGCGATTCAGGTGATAGATTGGAGGGTAGAAGACGGGCAGGTCTCGAGCGACCACAGAGTCATTAGGTACGAGGTCCGCTCCGGGCGGCAACCGGAAATCGAGAGGCCTCTGGAGAGGCCCGCGATACGAAGGGAGAACTGGGAAAGGTTCAGACGGCTCCTGGAAGGTCACTTGGACCAACCTATGGAGGAAATCGCGGATAGGCAAGGGTTGGAGGATCGGGTCAGGGACGTAACGGGTGTGTTAAGTAGGGCATCCGAGGAAGCAATTCCGAGGATAAAACGAACGGCGAAAAGAACTACCTGGTGGACGGCGGAACTAACCAGGGAGAAAGGGAGGGTAAATGCGGCGCGACGGGCATATCAGAGGGAGGGCCCCGACGGAAACAGGAGGGAGCGCAGGCGAGAATATTTGAGGTGCCGGAACACCTATCATTATAAAATCAAGAAGGCGAAGCAGGATAGTTGGCGGGACTTTGTAGATCGAGCCGGTAACGAGAACCCGTTCGGTATTATTTACAAACTAGCGTGCGGAAAAATCAGGAAAAGGGAGGGTTACATGGCAATGGTCAACGACGCGACGCGAGCGGTAGACTGGGAGGGGTCCATGAACATCCTCCTCGACGAGCTGATCAAAACTGATCCAGTCGAGGAGGATGAAGAGTGGCATCGCGAAGTTAGAACCGAAATGGGAGACGCGCCTGACGTCGAAAACGCGGAGGAGTTCACGATGGAGGAAGCGGAAATCGTCGTGCAAAACCTACCGAGAGGTAAGGCGCCGGGTTCGGATAGGGTCGTCTACGAGATGATCAGGGATGGCCGGTCATCGGGGAGAACCTGTTAAAGATCTGGAACGAGTGTCTGCGACTAGGGGTCTTTCCGGGCGAATGGAAATCCGGAGATTTAGTGCTGCTGCTGAAAGGGGAGGAGAGGGATAGATCGAGTCCTTCGTCATACAGGCCGATCAGTCTACTATCGGTGTTAGGAAAGTTCTTGGAGAAGCTAGTTCTAGGAAGGCTAGAAACCAGCCTAGAAGGGGAAGGTAGCGGGAACCAGTACGGTTTCAGGCGAGGGCGATCTACTATAGACGCCCTCGAGAAATGCAGAACGATAGTAGAGACGTCGCTGGAGAGTTTCGTCATGGGGATCTTTCTGGACGTCAAGGGTGCCTTTGACACCCTTTGGTGGCCAGATATCCTCAGGGTCTTAAAAGAAAGACGGTGCCCGAGGAATCTTTATCTTCTTATTAGAGATTACCTCACAGACAGAAAGGCCGCACTCCGAGAAGGTAGCGATAGCGTGGAGAGGGTCTGCGAAAGGGGTTGCCCACAGGGGTCAATACTGGGTCCATTCTTCTGGAACTTAGTATTCGACGAGAACCTTGTGGACGACCAACCGTGGTGTAGCAAGGTCGCGTACGCGGACGACGAAGTCATCATCGTCGAGGGAAGCTCAAGGGGTGAGCTCGAGATCCGAGCTAGCGAAGTGTTGGGTAGGACCGTGGAGTGGTGCAACCGGCAGAAACTCCATCTCTCGGAAGAGAAGTCGGTGGGCCTTATGCTCAAAAAGAGGGGTAGGATGGCCAGGAGGCCGCGCGTTCGGATGGGGAACAGATGGCTCAGGTGGGTGAGGGAGGTCAGATACTTGGGGGTCTTCTGGGTAGAAAACATGGCGGTCGTCCCACACGTGAGGGAGATCAACCAGCGGGGGCGGAAGTTAGGAGGAAGCCTTAAGCGATACGTCAAGGCGAGGTGGGGATTGAGCCACGAAACCCTGGAGGTCCTCCATAGGGGAGTTTTAGAGCCAGCCACCCTCTACGGAGCGGAGGTCTGGTTCGACAAACTTAACGGCAGGCTCAGGGAACGAATGAGTGTCGCTCAACGTCCGATGCTTCTTCTATCGACAAAGGCGTACAGGACGGTATCCACGGCCGCGCTAGGTGTAATCGCAAAGCGAATGCCCCTCGTGCTGAGGGCGGAGGAGAGGTGGCTTCGCAGAAAGGTCCGGAAGAAAGAGGGGATTTTGTATTCGATGGGGAAGAGGAGTCGGTTGAAAGGGCGCTCGTCGAAGCCCGCGACTATGTGCTAGCGAAATGGGAGAACGAGTGGAATGAATCGGACAAGGGAAGGATCACACACGGTTTCTTTCCCAGTGTGACAGGGAGGTTGGAAATGGGATGGGTCGCACCCTCGTACTGGATTACCCAGCTCCTGACAGGACACGGGGACTTCAGGGCGAGGTTGCACTCATTCGGTTTAGCGAACGGGGGAGAGTGTGAATGCGGGGCGCAGGACACGAGCGAGCATCTCCTCGTGGACTGCGCCAATCCAGAGGTCGAAAGGGAAAGAGGGTTGATGCAGGTTTTCATGGGGCAGCGGGGTATAAGGTGGCCGCCACGACCACAAGATCTGGTAACGGAAGAAACCTACGGCAGGTTTAAAGAGTTCGCCGAGAGAGTCCTCAAAGACAGGGAAGAGCAACGTCGTCAGGGAGAGTAATCCCTTTACGCGAGGTTCTGTGACACGTTCAGGCAGTCCGTCCGGCGGATGATGAGCCCGGACTTGGCCCAGGAGTGCTGGAAGCCCCCGGGCGATTCCGTCGGCTGCCTGGTGGCAATCGTGGTGCGTCGCTCCGCATTCGTCAGCTGTGAGGCTTCACATAGTGACGATGTACGGGTTAAATATTCAGGTCGCTCCGGAGAGAAGAGGAGTCCAGTTTCCCCTCCCTGAACAGTTCGGCGGATGAGCCCGGGTTAAGCTCGGAGGGCGATTCCGCCGGCTTTACAGGGAACACGTAGCGGTCAATCGTCTCATCTCAGGGACAAGGAGGTGATCAGGGCTGGTACCTACTCCCGGCGAGCGAAGCTTGAAGCTTGTACTCGTCGGGAGCAGGCGAAGTGCGGCATTACTCAGGAGTCTCGTTCGGTGGATGCATCTGGTAGCTTAATAGTTGGCTTTATGACTACCTCGGGTTCGGGTACCAAGCCCCTTGCTCGGAAACGGGCGAGGGACCCGATTGCCGTTGGATTCGAGGTGGCAGTGGTAACTAGCCGTTACGGTGAGGCTTGGCGCCGGGATACATTGGATCCCGGAGCCAACCCGGCAAAATAACGCCTGAGCCGTAATCAGGAAGTCAGTGTGCTAGGCTGACGCCCGGCCTTTATGTCGGGTGGGGTAGGCCGGTGCAAAGGCCGAACCCGCTCCCTCCCCAAGACGTCCCTCGAGACGCCGAGAATGCCGCCTGCGTTCGCGCCGGCGACGTTCTCGACGTGCCGAGGGAGGGTAGGTATGCTTAATTGCTAGGTACTACCCCAGGTCACGACCGGTCACATTCTAATGGTGTCCCTACCCACTATCTAGCGAAACCACTGCCAAAGGAACGGGCTTGGAAAAATTAGAGGGGAAAGAAGACCCTATTGAGGTTGACGACACTAGTCTGGCGCTGATTTCATCTGATTTCAAGCAACGTTTGTGTTCACAGATACGTTTTACCAATGTACACTAATCCACAAGAACAAAATATGCTATAGACGCCTCTTGATGACAGGGGTTGAAGCTTTTATTGAAGGAAGTATTTGTGATACTTTTGGAGGTAGTTTAAAGATGGTTTTGACATCATGTTTTTTTGAGAATCAGTAACTTGGCGAAAGTATGGCAAGAAGGCGGTAGCTTGGGGTGTGCAGGTGTTCTGATGACTTCCAGAGTGTGAGGGATGTAATCGTTTTTCGATCCCTTTCCTAACGTCCTTTTTGTTATACCCATTCTTGACGAGATTGTTTTGAATATGGACTGACTCGACATGAAGACCGTTGGGTTGGAACGCTGTGTTAGCACGTTGAACAAGAGAATTGAGTACGGAGAGTGCCGGATGATGATGTGAATTGGTAAGAAGATATATATCTGTGGGGGTAGGTTTACGATAAACTGAGTGTCCAGGACGTCGAGGAAAGAAAGAGAACCGCTCGATTCTATTTTCATAATAAACTTGATATCAGGGTGTTGATTGTTGAGATGTTCTACGAGTAGGAGAAAAGCGCGGTTATGTCTTTCAAGGGATCAGATAATAAAAGTGTCATCTATATAACGGAACCAGACCTTGGGGTTTAGATCACAGGATTCCAGGGCTATGGCCTCAAAAGTTTTCATAAAGATGTTAGCAACCATTGGAGAAGGGGGAGAATCCATGCCTGTCACTTGCTTATAGAATAGATTGTTAAAAAGAAAATATGTTGAAGAAAGATAAGTTTCCACGAGAATGGCTAGACTTGCCAGATTGCCATCTTGAACTAGTAACTGTCCTATGATAGCTACTGAGTCAAGGATGGCGGTCTTGATGAACAGAAACGTTAAAACTGACAAGCAAGTCATTAGCGTCTACAGTGAGATTGTCGATGAGGTTTACAAAGTGTAAAGAATTTTGAATATGTGAAAAAGATTTCTCTGTATACAGTATACACCTTAGAAAGATATTTGGTCAAGTTGTAACTAGGGGAATTTATGGTAGGGATCTGTTGTTTGTAAATTTTTAGAAGACCATGCAACCTCGGCGGTTTGGTTTCCCGAGGGATTAGATGACACGGAATATCCTGTGGAAGGTCAGACGATTCGAGAGGTGTGACAACCTCGCTTCCGATATTGGAAGTGACGTCAGAAGGAATGGGGGTCTATGCGTTGTCCCGTTGTCAACTAGTAATATACAGGGCCGGCTTAAGCTTTTTTGCCGCTCCAGGCAAACTTTTTTTTTTGGCGCCTCGCCCCTATCTAGTTTTTTAATTTCTCCAAAAAAGCAACACAAAAAATAATTTATTATTTTATTAATTATCACAACCTAAACAACTTTAACCTGCCCAAGTTTAACTTATATTTAAATTTCCCGTCTTTCGCTGTCGTAAATCCGCTGACGCTACACGCCCTGGCGCGCGCGCATTGGCAACCACCACCGTCCACCAAAATTCAAACAAGTTGAAAATTTCAAACCGGTGACCACCATTTGATGACATTGGGTGGATGTCGGTGGTTTAGTGAGACTTACAGCATGTGATTGCATATGTGTAAATTTTAGTTGATGGCTGTGGGTGGTTGATGGTGGCTCAGTGGGACTGCCGCCTAACTCATCATACAATTCAAGCTCATCAATATCAACATCAATACCTGTCTTATCACTCAGAATTAAATTCAAATTTTGACAATTTTTAAGAAGTTCTTCTTTTGTAAAAGTCTTGTCTAATTTTCAATGTCATATAAAAATGAAAATTTATCAATATGTTCATTTAATTGGATACATTTTTCTTCAAGTGATTTAATTACAATATCTAATATACAGGGTGTCTCTAAACCTACTACCATAAATTTACCAGCCGATTTCTGACGCAAAAATAAGTAGAAATTGTCTATAAAACTTTTGTCCTAAACCGCTCCATATGGAAACTACAAGTCTTTGAAAATGGTGTTGAAAAAACGGAAAAGAATTGCATTTTAAAAACGGTTTGAGATAAAAAAAAATCGAAATTTTGCAGATGGTCTAACCTATTGAAGGTATAAACTTCCTACAATTTTTTTTTGTAAATTAACCAGGGGCGGCACGAATGGGGGTTATCACGTTTTTCTTGTAACCCGAAATCACAATCGCCTCATTTTACACTCAGACAAACAGAAAACCTGAATTTTATAGGAAACGGTTAGTCCAGGCGAGTTGAAACAAGTGTATCTTTTTTGTTAATTAGGCAGCAGGCAATACAAATCTGTAAACTAAAATAGAAAAAACAACAGGTTAAGAAAAACGGGTTACAAGAAGAAGGTGATAACCCCCATTTGTGCCACCCCTGGTTAATTTACAAAAAAAAAAATAGTAGGAATTTTATACCTTCAATAGGTTAGACCGCCTGCAAAATTTCGATTTTTTATCTCAAACCGTTTTTAAAATGCAATTGTTTTCCGTTTTTTCGACACCATTCTCAAAGACTTGTAGCTTCCACATGGAGCGGTTTAGGACAAAAGTCTTATAGACATTTTCGACTTATTTTTGCGTCAGGAATCGGCTGGTAAATTTATGGCAGTAAGTTTAGAGACACCCTGTATAAAACAAACATTCTACTTTGAACTTTTCTTTGGGATCTATAATGATATCATAATGTGAATCATATGATTCATAGTTATGTAAATTTTTAATTTTCCTTGGCCTAATATTTTGGCGAGTTTGAAATGTTGATTCTATATTTAAATTATGTGATAACACATTTGCTTCTCTTCAGTGGCATATTTATGGGGGGGGGGGGGGGGTCCAGGGGTCTAGACCCACCCCAGAGACCCAACTGAAAATTTTTTTGTAAATAAATACCGTTTAATAACGCCCCCCTCTAAAACCTAAGTTTATGGTATTTAATAAAATTTAGGTCATAATATGCATAATTTATTATACTCCTATATACGAAAATTTTACCTGTTGCACTTCATTAAAATAAAACTTATATAGGTATAAACTTCACAGAACTCGCATAGATACCCATCTACCTATCTCAATAGCCAGTTGGACCCCCCCCCCCCCCCCAGAAATAAAACTTAAATACGCCACTGCTTCTCTTATTATATCCTCGACCCTTTTTCTGAACGTAGGTATATTTTGAAAACAGTTTTTTGTTTTTTTCTAAAATAGATTTCGCATTTGAAATATTTGTTGATATATTTTTTAAGACTTTACTGGCTACATTTATTCTATTGTGAATGTCATGCAAAATTAATTAGACAAAACAAAAAACAAGGAGGCTGAAATGGCACCTTTTACAAATCTTTATGGGTTAGGACTCATGATAAAGTTCGATGTGTGAAGGACGCAGCCGTGCCGTACTCGATACGACACCTGCAACAGGAAAAATCGGCAAAATCAAATGCAAGACGCGTTCAAAAAATGCCGCCTCTCAAATTATGCCCCTCCAGGCAGTTGCCTGCTTTGCTGTAGCCTCGAGCCGGCCCTGGTAATATAATAATGTTAGAGTTGGGTCGAAGGCTTTTAAGTGCGATATTCTAAGATGAAGTTTCTCAGAACGAAGAGACTGTCATACTACTTTTAGTCAATGCACAACAGTGACGATTCAACCGAAGTAACAATGTCGTCGGTGGGAATTTTAGAGGAAGCTATAGAGAAACTTGGATAACAATGTGAAATATTCACAATGGTTTTGGGGCTAAGGGCATCAAACTTCCGCAGGTGTGTAGCAGTAGAGATGGTTTGTACCTGGATATAAGTGATTATATCAAGTAAAGACCAGTCATGCCTACTGAGAATGTTAGAAACTTCTAAGTGAAGATTCGAGTTAACGTCCCGCCTCGTTTGCCTTAAGGTGCATTCAGACTCAGAAATTTTGTCCGGAAAGTTGACGGAGAAATTTAAACGAACCAATCAGGAGGTGTGTAGAATTTGAATCGTAAGAAGCGGTAAATTCTGATTGGTTCGTTTAAATTTCTCCGTCAATTTTCCGGACAAAATTTCTGAGTCTGAATGCACCATTATGCGTTTCCGGATAAGAGTAAAGCTGACATGACAAATATACTTAGAGACGAATACGTCGACATGAATTAGAAAACTTCAACGGTCGGTCGGTCGGTGTCAGTGTTAAGAGAATGTTTTCCGGGTTGGGGTCATGGCATTGTTGAGAAAGAACTCAATATTTTGCCGGCTTTCTTAAGGGGTTTCATTAGGAGGAAAAAAGGGTAATGAAATCATATGGCACACTTGTTGGAGAGAGAATTTAACATTCAGATTTTTTCCCATATTTTTCTTATGTTTTCTCATAAAATGTGTTAGTCAAACTTTATTTTATATCACTGAAAAAAGAACAATGGTTTTAATAAAATAACATTAAAGTACTACCACTAAAACAAAAACAATCTTTGGTAGAGCATTGGTACGTACCAATTGGAACAGTATTTCTTAATCACACTGTACGACTGTACAATGTGAATACTGAGGTATAAATTATCTGTGACCTGTAATCATGTGACGTAGGTTATTCCCGTTTGCATTTGAAAAGAAAATATTAAAATTTAGACATCAAATAGTTATTTATGTAATAAGGATCATAATGACGATCATTATGGTACTAGCCGTGAATATTATCGGGCGAGGCGTTAGCCGAGCCCGATAACACGGCGTGTACCATACTGATCGTTTATGATCCGAATTACATACAAAATTTTATATGCTGGCATTAGTATGTATATTTTTAAAGATTTAAAATAGTATTTTTGAAACGACATGTGCATTCAGTTATTATTATAAAAAATAGTAAGCAAGCCGCGCTTTATTTACTGTCAAACACTGCTGTCAAGTAGAAAGCGCTGTTAAAAGTAATTTGCAATTTCACAATTTGCAATAGTAATTTGTAATACAAGTGTTGAAAGCTTGCGTTTGCCACACGAATGTGAAGTTTGCAGCACGAACGATAGTGAGTGCTGCAGTCACATGAGTGTGGCAAATACAAGCTTTCAACACATGTATTACACACTATTTTTTCTACAACCACAAAAAATTTAAATATTTCTGCAAAATCAAATCTGACATTCATCAAATGCCATTTATGACATTTTGATATGCGTGCGGAAAGTAAACAAATTAGCGTGTGGAAAGTTTACTTTCCGCACGCAAATCAAAATTTGAGTGTGGAAAGTTTACTTTCCGCATGCAAATCAGATTTGCGTGCGGAAAGTAAACTTTCCGCACGCTAATTTTCACTTGTTCGGCAAACACTCATTTTCAATACTCGTATCTATGGAGACGAAGTCTGAAAATCCCACTTTCCATGGTGGTTGTAGAAAATAGTTATTTACGATATGAGTATCGTAACAACTCGTATTACGATACGAGATGGAAAGTTTGTCAAACGAGACCGCAGGTCGAGTTTGACAAATCCATTGAGGATCGTAATATGAGGTTACGATATGAATATAGTACAAAGCTTTATCTACTTTCATGAAATTAGCAAAAAAAATTAAATATTTGTCAATAATTAATTGCCTGGTGCAAAAGTTGACTGTTCCAATTTTCATTGAAATCTAATACGTTAAGGCTTGATTTTTTGTTTATTTGGTGTTGATTGCTGTCAGTCTGAATGAAAATTCGAACAGTCAACTTTTGCATCAGGTAATTAATTATTGGCAAATATTTATTTTTTTTTGCTAATTTCATGACAGTAGATAAAGCTTTGTACTATATTCATATCGTAAAAATCGTAAAGAGTGCATAATAAATGTTTATAATAAATAAAATAACTATGAATTCTCTTGTCAATCTGTAATTTTTATGTCAAAAATCATTACGATACTAGTGCTGTAATATAGTTCATTACAAAACGATTTTTCGTTTCGTAATATTGATATTACGAAATGAAAGTAGATAAAATATATTACAGTATTACAAATTAATATACCTATATTTTAAACATTTTTTAATTTTGCTGTTTATTACAAAATAAAATACATGAAAAGAGATTGTTTTTTCACTTTTTTTAATTTCTCTAAACAGTTACTTATGCTTACCAAAATATAAGCGCAGTGAGTGCATATAAGAGATATCACAAGTGTTCCAAATATTCCTAAGAGTAAACCTGCCTTACTGAAAGCTAACGGCATTGCTAAAATTCCTGTTGCTAAACATGATTTAGTGAAATGAATAAAAGTTCCAAATTCGCTGAAATATTATAAAATATTGTACGGTATTAAGTAAGCACACGCTTATAATGTAACAATACGCAATACCTTTGTTTTGGAGTATTCATCTTTTAATTGGAACTTCTGTTTCTTTTTTGTTTTTTAAAATGTTCATAAACTTAAGAAGGCTCAAGACTTGTATTAAATTCACAGACAGAATGAATTTATCATAAGTTAATAAATTGTTTTGCAAAACGTTTGTAAAGTAATATAGCCAGTTAATCTCAGTGAACTTAATTAAACGATTATAAACGGATTTAACTAAGTACCTAATTTGTTTTGGTGTAGCTGTGTAGCTTTACTAAAGTATAACGTTTTACACAGTAACGTAAAAAATTCTTGTCGCTAGGTACCTATGTAATGTGGAAATCAATTACTCTTTTATCATTCAGTTGAGATGGTATAAAGTAATGATATTAAAAAATTATTCAACACAGATTAATAAAGTTTATCTTTAAGGAAAAAATAAAACGAAATTAATTACTAAGAATATTTATGTAATTATGTAACAGTTTGATGTAAAGTATACATGTCATATATTTAGGCTTATTCAGCGTGTCCCAAATTCGAGGTGGTTGTATGGGTAACTTTGTTATTTGCAAAGCTATAGCAAAATCTGATTGCACGTTATCTTGCCAATAAGAGACTAAATGGTGGAAACAAAAACGGACGCTGTTTTTTTTTAATTTATAGCGGAAAATTGAAAATTACTCCAGTACTACCAAGTCTTTTAACTGTTTTATTTATAGAAATATTTGAAAATCGTGTGGAAATATTTACATAAATATATTTTATGTAAATTTCAGTGGCGTACACAGGTTTTTTCTTGTATTTGTGATAGTTTTAACTTGCATTTTTTCTAAATGGGAATCCGCTTAAACTTCATTTCCTCTTCAGTTAAACCTCTTAAATCCATTTTGCTATTTATTCCATTTCTCCAACTTCTTCTGGGTCTCCCTCGTTTCCTTCTACCTTCAAGTTTCTAGGCCATTACTTTCTTGCGTAACCTTGATTTCGACATACTTTATACATTACCGTACCATATTAATTTCTTAGTTGAGATTCCATCAACTATCGTGTGAGTTACATTTATGTTTTTTGTTATAGTTTCATTTCTTATTCTTAGATGTTCTGTTAGCTCTTCTTCATATGCCATAATATTAAATTTAGCATTTATATCACTTTTCTTCCTTGTATGTTATGGTCTCGTATGTCTGACTGCAATCTCGCATCGTTGGTTATTTATTACAAACTTTGAATTTGATCATAGCCGGTCTGCTTTTTGTGAATTTATTTATTATAGTTTTTAAGCTATTTCTTTCTCAAACAATCAAGAAATTCAAGTAAAGTAGTATCAAATTAAGGGCATTTTTTTGTCTTTCGATTGATACCACTATCAATCCTATCAACTCGAACGGGGAGCAGGAATCTGCATATATACGATTTCCCATGCTATTTTCCTATGTTCGCCCCTGAAGTCAAACACACGGTATACGAGGGCAGGCTGATAAGTCATGTGAATCACTACTTTGCACAAATTTTATAAAAATAATTATATAGCATATACATCAAGTCATCCTTAAACAGTATGTTTTCCAAAATTTTATCACTCAATTGTTTTTATTAATGGTGGAACTGTCAATCGAAGTACATCATGTCGGGTGAATTTGAAAATTCTGCGAAAATCGAGCAACGTGCTGTAATTAAATACCTGGTAAAAAAAGGCTTAAATTCCACCGAGATTAAAAATGATATGCAAGAAGTTTTAGGAGAGTCCGCCCCATCCTATCGAGTTATTGATTTTTGGTCATCTCAGTTCAAAAGAGGTCGGGAGTCTATTGAAGATGATCCTCGCCCTGGAGGCCTGTATCGTGCACTACTGATCAAAATGTTAAAAAAGTGGAAGATCTAATTCTTCGAGATCGCCGAATTTAACTGTGGCAAATAGCGACTGAAATGGGGATTAGCAAAGAAAGAGTGGGAAACATCGTTCAAGACGTTTTGGGTATGTCTAAGGAGAGCGCAAGGTGGGTACCCAAAATGTTATCAGCATTCGACAAGCAACGTCGTGTACAAACTTCCAGTGAGTTTTTGGAGATGTGTAAAGGCAATGAGGAAAAAATTATTAACCGTGTAGTAATTGGTGATGAAACCTGGATTCGTTACTATGATCCGGAATCTAAAAGGGAATCGATGCAGTGGATTTATTCAGGTGAAACTGCACCAAGGAAGTTCAAGACGCAAGCATCAGCAGGTAAAATAATGGCAACGATCTTTTGGGACTGTGAAGGCATTTTACTAATCGACTATTTACCACCGAAAACTACAATGATAGGCCAATATTATGCCAACTTGATGGCAAAATTAAGGAATGCTATTAAAGAGAAGCGGCGTAGTAAACTTCGAAATGGTGTGTTGCACGATAATGCACCTACTCACACCAGCAAACTTGCCAAGCTAGCCATTCGAGACTTTCTATTCGAGGAAATTGACCATCCCCCCATAGTCCGGACTTGGCCCCCTCTGATTATTATCCCTTCCCAAAATTGAAAAAGCACCTACGAGGAACAAAGTTTCTGGACGACGAAATGCTCAAGATGGCTACAGAGGTGTATTTTGCAGAGCAAGAAAAGGAATTTTTTTACAAGGGTTTATACTTATTATTGAACAGATGTAATAAATGTATTGAAGTTGATTACATTGAAAAATAAAACTGTTAATTTAGTTTCTAATTGTTTTTTTTATACCAATTCACATGACTTATCAGCCTGCTCTCGTAGGATCCCATGTAACTTCTTCTCTGTCTTTTCATTTTCGTCTCCATTAACGCTGTCACATTTATCTTTCTTTTTTTGATTTCTACACGGTGACAATTTTAAAGTTGGCCACTTTTAAAAGGGCGCCATTCATTTGTTTTTTATTCTTGTGTCATTTAATTTGTTTTGCCTTATTCAGAATTTTCTGCTCTATAAAATACTTTACTTTGCGTCTGATTAATTTGACAGCTGTATTGGAAAAATGGACAAGAAACAACAACGCTTGGAAATTATTAAACTCTAGTTGGCAAAAAACAGCAATCGTGTGATTTCAAAGCGTCTCAAAATTCCACGCACAACTGTTAATGAAACAATCATTCGCTATAATGAAAGAGGAGACTTTTCTGATCGTAAGCGCATTAGAAAGTCATCCGTTGCTACTTTGAGAGTTCTGGAAATGCTGCGTGAAAGAATAAGGCGAAATCCGAGGCGCTCCTTGAGAAAAGTAGCAAAAGATATTGGTATCAGCAGAGAAACGGTTCGACGAATTGTCAAAAAGAAGCTCAATCAAAAGCCCTACAAGATGCAAGAACGACAGGAGCTGACCGTCAAGAAAAAAGCAGTTCGGCTTGAGCGATGTAAAAAATTATTGAAGTCCCACGCTCTGGAAACTTTGGACAGAATTCTGTTTACGGATGAGAAAATTTTTACGATCGAGCAATCAGTCAACCGCCAAAACGACAGAATATGGGCAGCAAAACCTCCCGGAGAAGATAGAATAATTGGTCGTGTTCAAAAATCTCTCTCGGTCATGGTATGGGCCGGAATCAGTAAAACGGAAAAAACTCCGCTAATTTTCATTCAAGAGGGTGTCAAAATCAATCAAGTTGTTTATAGGCAGCTTCTTAAGGATCAGGTACTTCCATGGGCTCATGCTACATATGACAATCAGAATTGGACGTTCCACCAAGACTCAGCGCCATCACACAGAGCACGAGAAACCATAATGTGGATTTCTGAAAATTTTCCAGCTTTCATTACTCCGGAAGAATGGCCGCCGTACTCACCGGATCTCAATCCAATGGACTATTCTGTTTGGAGTATCTTGGAGCAAAAAGCCTGCGCTAAAAGCCACAGTACGTTAGATTCTCTGAAACGCGCCCTAAGGAAAGCATGGGACGAAATAGACGATGGAATGCTGCGTGGAATCGTCGATCACTTTCCGAAGCGTCTGAAGGCATGTGTTCGAGCAAGAGGTGGACACATTGAATGAAATTCAGCCTATCCTGTTAAGAAAACTGTCCTCTTTCAGAATACGTTAGTAATTTGTTGATAGTTTTATGTTTTGAATAAAATATTGTTGTGTTAATGTGGCCAACTTTAAATGTGTCACCCTGTATTATGATGTTTTCTTGTTTTTCTTTCAGACGCTATACATTCCATATTTCAATTATTCTAGTCCTTTTCTAATCTTATGCGAGCTTTGTTGGGTAGTTTAGTGGCTTTTAAGGGTTCATTTTTACAAATGTAGGAGTGCTACGCACCAACCCCCAACCTAGATGACCAGGTAATTTTATTCAGGATATTCATCTCTTAGACCGATTGTCTTACCTGACTATAAAGATCAGTCTTCCCTTTTCTTTTGGCTCTTCTGTTAGATTCACAATTAAAGATTTTAAAAATATTCACTGCCTTCCGGACCATTGGCTGATTTTCATTCTGTTACCTTAAACCGAATTGAATTCAGGTCTTTTTAACGAAGTTGTTACTCCTCCCCCTCATGCTTTTCCAATTGGACTTGGAACCAACTTTGACTGGGAGTTTTTTATTTAAATTTAAAATTGCCGTAGCTAGCACTGCAATTGAATTCGGAGCATTATGTCCGTTAGACATTTTCAACTTAAAATAGTTAGTACACTCGTCCGCTAGGGCGGTTAAATCGGGGGTCACCCTGTGTAGGCGACGCACAATATGCACCCTACTTACCTACATAAATCTGATGTGATACGACTTCTAAAAGAACTTGCTTTTATTGAAGCATACTACAGAAGCAGATTAATAATAATAGTGTGATAAAGCGCAGTTGATAGGTCAAGTATGACTCACGGTCATACATGTGGAGACATAAAACATAATAAAGTGCATTGCAATAAAAACAGGAATTTGTAAATTAGTAAATAATCTAGTGTAATAAATTGTAAATGAAAAACGACATCATAAAAGATGTTATCTAAAGCCGGAAGTCATTTATAGAAGATATTTGTATGTAATTCAATATTTAAAGTGATCTGGAATCTAAATTGGAATATTATCAACGTAATACGATATCTACAGGATGTCGTTAAATGCATTACTGTATGTAATTTGATATGTAAAGTAATTTAAGTTAGAATGTTAGTACATTGATAATATTCTAATAACTAAAGAATTCCATTTAATGCATTAAGGTATGTAAAAAAGGTTTCCCTTTGGAGTATAAATATGAGCCGCATTTTACATTGAAAGTCAGTTCGCTGACGCGGTCTCTCCAAGTTGGATCCCTTCCAGAAGATGTCTCTTTCGATGTTCGGGGTAAGATTATTATTTGTACTTAGTTTAATTTAAGAGTAAGATTTGCTAATACTTTGGACTTAGGATTTTGTATGAACTGTTGCTTTCTGAATTTAAATTATTTTATATAAGTGTTTGGAATATGTCTTTGAAATCTGTCTAAGTGTTTATCTGTACCTTTAACTTGAATACTGTTTGTGAACCAGACTTAGAAGAATTGAACAATATATGTTATGTTAGTTGACACAGACTTTTAATGGAAGATCCTTCTCGCAGAGCTAAGTAAAACATTCGTAGCGTATCTGGGTAAAAGACTCTACCATCATTGGTTATTTAACTTCTATTATATTATACAGCCCTAACTCACTACGTTACATTTTGGTGAAGCTGCCGTCTCGTTCCCGTGTGTTAAATTGAATTTTATTTCTTCTTGCCATGCAAGTATAATTGTAATTATACTTGAAATCGTAATTTAGGAGGTCATCCCACATAAATTCGCTAGTTTTTTAGCGTTTTCAACTTCTTTTAAAAATTTTTCGAATTTATTTAACTGATCAAACGATTCCTAATTTAATTATCTTCATAATGGTCCAAACCGCAGATTTTTACTACTACTAATACCGAAGTTATTTAACTTTGTAGTTCAATTCCCATATAAAATGAATTTGGTTGACGTTCGTAGGACTATATTCGATTTAATTTTTTAAAGACCCATATCTCGGGTACCTTACCAAATTTTACAAAACTACTTACACAAAGGGTCCAGTTCCAAAGACTCCTTTTCTTGCAAAGTTAGGTTTTCAATCACGTTCTGAGACATTGGCAAGTCCAAATGTTAAATTTAATCCTACCTACCGTAGCACAGAATTATTAGAAATAATCTCACCTGAGTTTTCTCAAGCCTCTTCCGATAAATCTCATTATTCTGATACCGATGTTGACCCCAACAATTTAACTGATATTTCTCAAACAGCAAGCTCTGACACTTTATCAGTTGCTAATACATCTTTTTTTTAGTTCGATATCTGAGGCTACGATATTGGATCAATCTCAACAAGGATCTGATTTTTTACAAAAAAAAAGAAAAAACGCTTTGATATTCATTCCTTAATTACAACAACCAAAGTTATCTCTGTAACCCCTACCTTGAGTGTTACAGCTTTAAATACTGTAACAAAACCCGAACAAACCACTATTTTACCCACTTTACCGGTTTTATCTAATTTCATAATGGCAGACGTTTCTTTATCAGAGGCCATAATTATTCAACAAACTCCGACAGTCCCTAAATTTGTTAATACTGAAATATTCAATCCTGTTTCGAATAAGAACCCAAAAAGGTTAATTCAAGCTTATGAAAGGTCGGCAGCCGTAAACTCTTGGGGAAATAAAGAAAAAATACGTTTTTTCGGTGCCTTTCTCCAAGGTCCAGCTTCAATATGGTATGAAAAATATAAAAATAATGAAACAAATCAAACTAACAATTGGACTAGAATTACTGACGATTTTCTGAAAGAATTCTCAGGCGAATCTGCTTTTCGAGAACTCAGATTTAAATTACGACAAAAAAGACAGGGTGGACACGAAGATATAAATACATATCTTTACGAAATTTTAGATATGTGTTACAATTTAAACGTAAATATGACAGACTCCGAAATTATTGATTTTTTTGAATCAGGTTTGCATAATAAATATCAATATCAATACAGTCTATAGGCATACTCATTTCGCAAAAGAGCTGTGGCGCATGCGCGACTTTTCCACGCGTGACAGTTGCAAGTTTCGTACCAAGCATGTGATTGTTTATGTGTGATCTGTTATAAGTTTGTTAAGATTGTGTTGGTTTCTACTGGAAAAGAAGATTTAAAGCTTTTTAAAATGCGTGGTGCAGTAAAGCACTGCATCTTTGGGAAATGTAATAGCGACAATCCGATCCTGTGGTACGAAAAACAAAGATCAGCTGTTGCTGGAACGCATGCGCACAGTGAAATTGAATTGAAATGAGTATCCCTATTAAGCGAAGCTAATATGGACTTAGCAAAATTAAAAAAGAATGTTTTGAAAATTAGTGACGCAAAGAAACGCGAAGACATATCAAAGTTACAAAATGTGAACCATCTCTTTTAATGCATGACATTATTCAACCTTCATTGAATACGCTTACTCAACGTTCGGCACATCGTCAACGTTTTCGGTTTAATAACAGGGGCAGAGGTAATTTTTAAAATAATAGTTCTCGAACTCATGATGGTCGGCCAATATGTTTTAGATGTTCTAAACCAGGACATTTTAGTGCCGCATGTCGAACATTTTTCGCACATTAATTATTCAAAATTAGAAAACTACTGTACAGGCCGTACCAAAACCCATATAAGTTTAAATTTGTCCCTTTTTATCTTTAAACCCTAGTCACATTGCTTTCAAATTCAAATTTAATTTTCCTGATAATTTTTGACGTATGTACCTTACATTGCCGGATAAAGACTTTCACCCAATGATTGGTGGATTGGTACTAACTTCCGATCTTTACATTATCGTAAGTTACAAATTGAATCAAGTAAAGATTTTATTTTCTCTATATTTGAAATTGGAACATAACCCAAATCAAATAAATCTAAATTTCGTGTAATAATTAAACATTATTATTACATAATGTTGGTTTTCGAACTAACACCGCTTTTAGCAGAAGGAAAATTGTAAGAATTTTCAACGAGCAACCCTAAAATAATTAAACTATTAATGCATTGTTAAATAATACTAAAATTAAACGTAATTATGGGCACGCGAACAACTGAAATTATTGTAAGGAAATAAGTAATTTGTAGTTGTCTTACAAAATAAAGTTCACTTACCTTTTTAGATTAGAATTCATCAAAATTGTGAAACCATTTTAAATATTTCAATCATCATTAGGTATTTTATTGTCGTAAATTTTATTACTACTTCATAAAAGAAGACTAGCTATTCAATCTTAGAAAAATGTTAGTAGCAAGGTTTTAATTTCCAAATTATGAATATTTAATATTTCTTTTTTAATCAGTAATATGAACTCGTTGACAGGAAACTATGAATGCTGATATTCTTAGAATTTTTTCTATCGGCTTCTGTTGCCAAGTACCATCTTCTTATTGTTTCCTGAAACGCTGGGATAACTTGGAATTTTGCAAACAGCAACAGTATGAGAAGCATATTGGAAAAAGAAAAAAGTATTTTTTTTTGTTGTGATTCAAAACTTACGTAAGGATCTCAAATAACCGATTATGACATCCACAGACTTGACAATATAAATAATATGACGATTGAATATTTTAAAACAAGATTCTCAAGTTCTGTAGTTTAAGTAAAAAAACTGCCCGTATAAGTAGAAATTGTGAATCCAAGTGGTAATTATTTTTTTTGTACAATATTTATGAAGAATAATGGGTCACATTGAGTTTGCAAGAATATTATACTTAAAGGCATTCCTAATAGAAATAAAGATTTGGGCATGGATAAACTGTTCTCATATATAACTTTGATTTAATGTTCGCGAAATTATAGATTTCAAGTAGGTAATACATCACGTGAATTTTTTTTGTTTCATTCAATGTTTTTTGTTTTAGTATAAGTGTAAAAAGATAACAATTAATTGTTTATTAAATTCCTTATTATCAGGTTAATAATAAGAGGTTAAGTATTCTCCTCATAAAATACGAAACAAAGTTGTGACAGCTTGCAGCTTTCTGGCCACAAAGATTTATTTATATAGATAGAGTCGACATCAAAGTATCAGGTTTAGATACTTTAGAATTATTATTGGTTTTCGACAAAAAGAAGCATCACCTTTTTGGGCAAAGGACACGCGATAATACCTAGCTAGGTGTGTACACATCAATTCTTGATGCATATCTCGGAGGAGAATTTGAAACCCCCGTGTGTACATAGTGTCGCGATGTTAACTGTTTAGTTAATTGTAGGATTAGGACAAAATTCGTGAGTGCGCAACGCGACTCCTTATCCTTGAATTTTCAAACGGCATGGGCAGACAAATGATTTTGGGATAAATTGATTAAATGTAGAAGGGGGTAACGAAGGTGGCCATAGTTTGTTTACATTGTCTGACCCAGAAATCGACTCAAGACCAAAGACCCATAATCAATAACACGATCCATGACCCATAACAATACTTACAAAAAAAAAACACGTGGTATAAAGTCTATTTTGAAAAAATAGTATTAATATAATACGTGTAAAATTAAATAAAAAAGAAATGTCATTAAAAGTTGCAGCCATAACAACAAATTCAATTCTGAATGCTAAAACAGAGCCGAATAGTTAAGCTTGCAATTTTTTTTTAACGAAACATAATATTCTAAATAAAAGTATCAATAAAATGTCTGTTCATAAGGAAGGAAACAGTGAAATTTGATACACCACAGTAAAATTCGCTTGCATTGCGTTCTTGCTGAGATGAATTATCTTAACTGAGTTTATAAGCATATTTGTAAAATTCGCATTTGATAAATTTAAAATCCATCTGAAATATTTTGATTCCTAAATTTTAGTGCCAAAAGAAAAAACCGAATGCTTCAAATTTAAAGATTAGAAAATGCTGATTTTCTAATCTTTAGTACGTTTAAAATTTTTTCAAAATTAATAAATGATCAAATCCAAATGTTTAAAAACTTTAAAGTAATTTACGGCTTTTACTATTTATTTGAGAATACAATGATTTTCTTGTTGTATTAAAACAAGTAAATTAAAACTGAAGTGATTTAGAAGTTTTGGAACCAAGAGAAAACTATCCTTGTATTGTTTGATTTTTTTTATATATTGTAAAGTTGGAACGAAATTTCGTAATCATAGTCATAGGTACACACTTGGGTAAGTCAAATTGATTTACTTAATTGTGACAAATCAATTGTCGGATGTAAATGAATAATTTATATTTTAAACGCATCTGAAATGTTTTTTTCTGAAATTATAATTACCATTTCACTTTGTTCAACTCTGAATTCCCTATATTATAACTATTCAAAAGCTGAAAGTCTTGATTTACATCTGATAACATTAATTTTAGGGATGTAACAAGGAAATAGCACTACCTATATATTAGTTTTTAGTAATTATCTTCTGTATACTATTTTAAAATAGTTGTTTGTTTAAACTAAATCTTTAATTTTCATTTTATTTCAAACAAAACATTTCTTTTCTTCATGTAATAGAAAATACTTTGAATTTTATACATACCTTAAAAATGTAATTTTCAAGAAATGGCAGTTAACACTTGATGTACCGAAGTCCACTTCAAGAGTAGAGACGAGGTACTGTTTACTAATTACGATAATACACCATTGCGCATGTTATGCTTTGCAACATGACAAGTAAAGGGTGTGTTACTCAACAGGAGAACAGGAATTGTTGAACTAGTAACATGCTTATACAGAAATAAGTAAAACTAAAGGTTCCTGAACTGTACCAGAATATACGCAAGTTTTTCATCGATGGGAAGAAGGTTGTCGGATCACAGGACAATTTACAATCGAAAGAAGGATTATAAATCGATTATTCAGATCCGCCAAGGTGTTTATCTCAATTCCACAACGCTGGTTGTAGTAGGAGAATATTGTTGAATTGTTATCTACTTACCGTGCCAAAATACGCCAGCTTGGGCATCGTATCATTATAAGTCTATCAAAAATTGTTATCAAAGGCATTACAATCACATTATTGTTGAATTGGTATCTACTGACGAAATACGACAGTTTGGACATCGTGCACACGAAATCGGAATAACCAGAATACTTCCTGAGTTCACCAGTAAGAAAATCTCACTTACCTATGATAAGAAAATGCATTTTTAAGGGTAACATTTTGTATTTTAATAATCAGTTCAATTCAATCATATTATATTTGTAGCATTTACTTAAAATTAATTTAATTTTCCTGATCCGCTGCCGAGCCAGGGGAACCTAGCCATATACAGGGTGGTTCCGCTCGGGTGTACCATGAAAAAATTGTTCAATAATTTAGAAAATCTAAAAAACCAACTAACATTACATTGTTAATAAAATCTGAAATATCAACAACGCTTTCCAGTTCTCTTTTTCTCGTATTCAAAAGTTTAGAGACTAAACTTTCAGTGGTGGGAGAGAAATGTGATAAAGCGCAGTTGATAGGTCAAGTATGACTCACGGTCATACATGTGGAGACATAAAACATAATAAAGTGCATTGCAATAAAAACAGGAATTTGTAAATTAGTAAATAATCTAGTGTAATAAATTGTAAATGAAAAACGACATCATAAAATATGTTATCTAAAGCCGGAAGTCATTTAGAGAAGATATTTGTATGTAATTCAATATTTAAAGTGATCTGGAATCTAAATTGGAATATTATCAACGTAATACGATATCTACAGGATGTCGTTAAATGCATTACTGTATGTAATTTGATATGTAAAGTAATTTAAGTTAGAATGTTAGTACATTGATAATATTCTAATAACTAAAGAATTCCATTTAATGCATTAAGGTATGTAAAAAAGGTTTCCCTTTGGAGTATAAATATGAGCCGCATTTTACATTGAAAGTCAGTTCGCTGACGCGGTCTCTCCAAGTTGGATCCCTTCCAGAAGATGTCTCTTTCGATGTTCGGGGTAAGATTATTATTTGTACTTAGTTTAATTTAAGAGTAAGATTTGCTAATACTTTGGACTTAGGATTTTGTATGAACTGTTGCTTTCTGAATTTAAATTATTTTATATAAGTGTTTGGAACATGTCTTTGAAATCTGTCTAAGTGTTTATCTGTACCTTTAACTTGAATACTGTTTGTGAACCAGACTTAGAAGAATTGAACAATATATGTTATGTTAGTTGACACAGACTTTTAATGGAAGATCCTTCTCGCAGAGCTAAGTAAAACATTCGTAGCGTATCTGGGTAAAAGACTCTACCATCATTGGTTATTTAACTTCTATTATATTATACAGCCCTAACTCACTACGTTACAATAGTAATAATAATAATAATAATAATAATAATAATAATAATAATAATAATAATAATAATAATAATAATAATAATAATAATAATAATAATAATAATAATAATAATAATAATATACAGACAGACACAACACCGCAGCCAAGATCATACATCAAGAACTTGCATTTAAACATCAACTCACAGACACACAACCCTATTATACATACACACCACAGACAGTTCTAGAAAATATGGAATATAAATTGTACTGGGATTTAACCATTCACACAGATAAAACAATAACACACAACAGACCAGATCTAACACTACAGCACAAAACAAGAAGCATAACTTACATAATCGACATAGCTGTACCTTCCGACTTGAATGTAACAACCAAATACCACCAGAAAAAAGATAAGTACCAACCCTTGGCCATAGAAATAGAACGCATATGGAAGCAAAAAGAAGTACATATCACACCATTTATAATATCAGTCACAGGTATCACCCCACATTCATTTGTTAAACATTTAGATCAACTAGATCTACCAAACCGTCTACATACCCAAATACAAAAAGCCGTTATTGTCCATACATGCAACATCACCAGAAACTTCTTAAACTAAAAATAGAGAATGTGTAGACTTGGCAATATGCCCGTCTAGACAGGAAAGTGCCAGCAAAAAAAGAAAAGGCTGAGAAAAGAAAACAAAAAACATAATAATAATAATAACCAGAACCTTAATAAAGAACAAAAAATTACACAACACCTGTCATGACACAAGTCGAAAGTTTCTGGGAAGATACATGATCAAGGCCTGAACAGCACAATCCACACTCGTCATGGTTAGCCATCGAAAAGAAAGAAACAGAATATATACAACCTATGGCACCTTTTATGATAAATAAAGAAGATATATCACTAGCAGTCAAAAGGCTACATAATTGGAAAGCACCAGGGCCTGATAAAATTCACAATTATTGGCTCAAATATCTAACTGCCACACATGAACATCTAGCCAACATTTTAAATACGCTTGTCAAAGAACCACAGGATATACCTTCCTTTCTAACTCAGGGCGTCACATATTTGAAACCGAAAGACGTTGACACATCAAACCCTGCTAAATATCGGCCGATTACGTGCCTACCCACTACTTATAAACTGTTGACCTCCATCATCACACACAAAATAAACTTACACATATCGCGCTACAGTATTATACCGGAAGAACAAAAGGGATGCTGCCAAGGTTCTAGGGGTTGTAAAGAGCAACTTATAATAGACAGCGAGATCCACAACCAAGTTAAGCAAAAGCACAGAAACCTTTTCTATGCCTATATAGATTACCGGAAGGCGTTCGATAGTGTACCACATTCCTGGCTGATGTATGTGTTAAAACTGTATAAAATAGATAGCAGGCTAATACAATTCCTACGACAGGTAATGACCAAATGGACTACCATCTTAAACATTCAAACTGAATATGAAAACTTACAATCACAACCAATTAAAATTGCTCGTGGCATATTTCAAGGCGACTCCCTCAGTCCCTTATGGTTTTGTCTTGCAATAAATCCCCTTTCGAGAATTTTAAACGAAACAGAATACGGTTACCTTATTGATAAAGAAAATAGAATTAAACTGTCACATTTACTTTATATGGATGACATTAAATTATATGCAACAACGAGGCAACAACTAAATTACTTGCTTAAATTAACAGAAGCTTTTAGCAGTGATATCAAAATGATGTTCGGAATAGAAAAATGCAAAATTAATTGTATTACGAAAGGTCGTCACAAAGAAACTCATCCATATAATCTTACACTTCAAAATGATACTATCAGTAGCATGGAATTTAAAGAGACCTACAAATATCTGGGATATATGCAAACTACTTCCATAGAACACAGCAAAATAAAAGAAGAACTGAAAAAACATTATAAGGAGAGACTTACTAAAGTATTCAGTACTCAACTATCCGCTAGAAACAAAGTCAAAGCAGTAAATACATATGCGATTCCTATCCTCACCTATTCATTTGGCGTAATTAATTGGACTGATACCGATTTAGAAGCATTTAATACCATTACAAGATCAACTGCGACTAAACATAATAATCATCATGTACACTCAGCAGTAGAACGATTCACACTTGAAAGAAAGCTTGGTGGTCGTGGTTTTATTGACATTAGAAACCTATACTACAGTCAAATAAACAACTTACGCACATATTTTCTTAATAAAGCCGAATCCAGTGATATACATAGAGCTGTCATAAATAAATCTGAATTAGGGACACCACTGCAATTCAAAAATAATCATTTCGATCCCACAGAGAAAATAATTAAAAACGAACAAAAATTAGAAAACTGGAAACGAAAAGCTTTACACGGAAAATACGCATACCAACTAGAGCAAGAACATATTGATAGAGAAGCATCCAACGCATGGCTAACAAAAGGCAATATATTTGCAGAGACTGAAGGTTTTCTGGTAGCAATACAAGACCAAATAATAAAAACTCGTAATTACGCCAAATATATACTAAAAGAGAACACGGTGAATAGCGATAAGTGTAGGTTATGCCGACAAAGTAGGGAAACGATAGAGCATATAACTGGGGGCTGCGGAGTATTAGCAAATAAAGAGTACGTACAAAGACATGATAATGTTGCTAAACAAATACACCAAGAACTAGCACTCAAATATAAATTGATCTCCACACGAACGCCGTATTACAAATATACACCAAAAAACGTCTTGGAAAATGACACAGCCAAATTATACTGGAACCGAGACGTTATCACTGATAAAACCGTTGCAAGTAATAGACCCGATCTTACAATAGTGCTAAAACCATCTAAAACTACCTATCTTATAGAAGTATCGATACCCAACACTGAAAATATTAACAGAAAAAAAACAAGAAAAAATAAAAAAATACATCCCTCTTGCAGTCGAAATAAAAGAAATGTGGCATCAAGATACAGTTAAAATCATTCCAATAATATTGTCATCTACCGGAATCATTCCAAAAGCCCTTCATAAAGCAATAGAAGAAGTACAATTAAACAAATCCATATATATACAGCTACAAAAATCAACAGTTTTGGATACATGTTCAATAGTACGACGTTTTTTTAACACATCCGCAGAATTTATAGTACACAATGCAGAAAACTAGAGACTTGGCATATGCCCGTCCTTGTCTTCTTAAATCCCACGTAGCTGTGAGAACAAGTTTTAAAATAATAATAATAATGATAATAATAATAATAATGCAGCCCTGAGAAAAAAAATTAAAATAAGAATAATAATAATAATAACATACAATAAAATTAGAGTTGCTTGACATAGTCCGCACTCTAATCATAAACTAGGTCTTTCGACCTATGAAAGTGAAAAATAATAATAATAATAATAATAATAATAATAAGGCGATCGCAACTGTCGGGTAAGAATAAGGTCGCCGCGACGAATATGCTTGCTGTCCCGATTCTTCTGTACTCTTTCGGCGTTACGAAGTGGAACGTCGTAGAGTTACAAACGCTCGACCGAGAAACCAGAAAGGTCATGAACATCAATCGTAGTTTGCATCCGAAGTCCTCTGTTCAGCGCATTTACCTCCCACGTCATCTTGGAGGTAGGGGTCTTTTAAGCCTGGAGTGTCTGCACGATCGTGTCGTCCTGGATACATGTCACCGTGTGTTAAGGGGTAATGATCCGCTCATGTTGTTTGTTAGGACACATGAGCAAGCGGGGATCGGGACCTTTCTTTTTCAAGCGTCCCGCAGGGCTGCAGAAAAGCTCGGACTACAAGAGCTCTCACCAGATCGGCATATAGCCGACGGTGATCCTAATCTTGAGGAGCATGTGACAACCGTCAGCTCAAGAACGAAGAAGGCAGAATACGATCGTCTGATGAGAGAACATATGGGAAAGGCGATACACTCCCAGTTCTTTCGTCATGTGGAGCGAGAGGGTCTTTCTCGAGAGCTTACCTTCGCCTTCTTAAAGTCGGCCGGTCTGAAGTCCGAGGCTGAGGGGTTTGTACTGGCATGTCAGGATGGTGTCCTTAACACGCTAGTGTATCGTAATATCGTCTTTCAGGAACATCTTCCTACTGCCTGTAGAGCGTGTAAGGCCCATCCCGAGACACTTATGCATATATTGTCAGCATGCCCCTCATACGCTGTGTCGTTATACATATATCAGAAGACACAATGCAGCCCTGAGAGTGCTCTATTATCATCTAAGGCACTCTTATGGTATTGACAATGCACCTGTAATACCGTATGTCCCCGTTGAGATCGAGTCCGTGGTGGAAAATACCAGATGTCGTATATACTGGAATTATTCGTTTCCCACCACGAGACATCTCCAAGCAACCAAGCCGGATATAGTTCTGCTGGACTTAGATGTCAAATGTTTGTACTTATGTCATCGAACTTTCTTGTCCAGCAGAACCTAACATTACATCTAAGGAGATCGAGAAGAGGGAGAAGTATAGAGATCTCCTGTCCGAACTTGGAAAATTGTATCCAGGACATAGAGTCAAGTTGGTCGTTTTGATTATTGGGGTCCTAGGCGGAATAAAGGCAAGCTTCGTCCGGGAACTTGAGATCATCCCGGAATGCAGGTCAGTTTCGGCCTCCCTGACCTGCAGAATACAAAAAGCCGTTCTTCTTGGCTCCCTCCACATTGCGAGGGCGCACGAGGTGGTGTAATCCGTGCTCGCACATCACCAGGATTTGGGATGTGAGCACGTGGAAGGGCCATACAGGTGATGCCAGGTATGATGAGTCACCCGACCTGAAGTTGGTAGAGTCTGTATGAGATCTGGGAACCCTCTAACGGTGAGTGATCGGGTGCTAGGTTCTGTCCTATCCCCGGGGTGAGCGAAGGAGGGCTTCCCAGAGAGACCATCTGTCCCTAATGGATATAATAATAATAATAATAATAAAAAACAAAATGAAATAATATTAAACATTACAAGAAAAATATACAGGAAAACATTATGTTAAACTGAATTTATAAAAAATTGTATTTATAATTAAAGTTAATACATTCTACAGATAGCGGTGAAATGTAAATTTTAATTTGCTTATTGAGCTTTTCATTTTCAAATTGTTGGCTTTAGCACCTTCAAATAAGTAGTTTTCCGATGTTTTCAAAAATATATGGATTAATCTACTTATTTTAAATAACAAATACAAACAAACGATCTTAACTCCGAAAAGAATTTTGGGAATTTCACTGCTACCTGGAAAGTGAAAGACGATTTTAGGTTTCTGTTTGCGCCATTAAATTTGTCTCGAAAAGTTGGTGGGGACCCATTTTATTACTTCTTGCGTAGGTGTAATAGTTAAGGAGAACCTAGAATCCCTTCAAAAATGGTCCACCCTGTATATTCGTACACGTATGAAGGTAGACATACGAATTATTTCCGTATTAAATACGTACGTAACTTACTTTAAGGCAATTAAATTATTAAGAGATTTAGTTAAGCCTGTTTAGAGCTAGATTGGAGGATTATATTCTTAGCGTGCTTATTACACTATCAAAAAATATCATATTCGTGGTTAATCCTATATATTCTAAGTCTAAAAAGATAGCCGTTATAAATAAATAAAAGAATTTATCACAGTGAAAATTAAAATTTTTAGCAATGCCTTCTGAAAATAAAATGGTTGTAACAGTTTATGCTACAAAAGAAATGGAGTCTATGCCAAAATTATTAATTATTTGCAGTTTTACCACCGCATTCAGAAGAAAAATAATAAAAATACTCAGGAAATATTTCCTCAAGGCCGCTTTTCAAGGATGCAATTTTGCGAAACCATTATGGAATTATGCAATCAAAATCCAAATTTTATTAATAACATTTTGTTCACTGACGAAAGTATTTTTCCCATTCATGGCCATCATAATGCATCTGTAGAACGATATTGGTCCAAAGAAAATAACGTTATAGCTACCGCACTCAATATCCTGAAAAGCTAAATGTGTGGGCTGCAGTTATAGGAAACACAGTCATTGGTCCCTTTTTTATTGATGGCACATTAAATGGAAACAAATATTTAGATTTATTGGAGAACCACATAATTCCTGCCCTTCAGGAGCAGAATATTAGAATAGAAGATGTTTGGACGCAACAAGATGGCTGCCCAGCTCACGAAAGTGTAGTTGAGCAAGAATTTTTATGCAACACATTTATGGGACGTTTAATTAGTCGCAGGGGAGATATTCCATGGTCCCCAAGATCGCCCGACCTATCTATGAACGATTATTTTATTTGCGGCTACATTAAAAGTTATATCTATCGGCAAGAAGATGTACCTGCGGCCTCACACTTTAGACGAGCTAAGAAATAAAATTAAAGAAGCTTTTGCCACAATTACTCCACAAATGTTAGCAAATGCGAGGCAGAGCCTTTATGATTGTCTGGGTTATTGTTTAGCTCAAGAAGGGGGACTGTTCGAGCACTTATAATAATAATAATAATAATAATAATATTTATTAAACATTAAATACATTAATTCAAGATTGTCATAGTTCTTACGCATTTTTTTTTAAGAAATACAGTTATCTTCTGAATATTTATTTATTTATTTATTTATTTATTTATTTTATTATCCAACAGGTAAGATTACCCAATTATAGGATAACACAGAAGATTACAAAATAAATGTATGCTTAGTAACTAAAAGAGAAAAATCATTTACAATAAAGAATACTTTGTACATATATAATGTTTAACAAAAAGAAAATTAATAACATCAATAATATGATCAGGTCCGGCACATCTCAATGTGAACATATACTCGTATAATGTTTAAAAAAATATATCGTCAATAAGGCGATCAGCAGTCCGGCACATCACACTAACTGGTGCTCGCAACATCAGATTCGTTCGAGCTGTAGGTAGATCAAAAGATATGCCATGACGAGCAGCTAAACGTGGTACTCTAAATCTAATCTTCGACAGCAGATAAGGACAGTCAATCACGCCCCGAATTAATTTCACTAAAAATTTAGCACAGTTAATGTCTCTTCTGTATTGTAAGGAAACCATGTTGTGACGTGTTAACAAACTTTCTTGATCAGTTCCAACAGCTGGATAAGTGTCATCCAATTTGAAGGATAAGTATTTTAAAAAACGCCGATGAATACGGTCTAGTGGTAGAGAATGACACATGTAAATTGGATACCAAACAATAGAAGCATATTCTAGCTTGCTAAGAACGAGCGAGTAATATAATGTTTTCAACAGCTCAGTATTCATGAAGTACTTTGCAGATCTCATTATAAATCCCAGATTTTTTGATGCGCTATTGGCAACATAATTAATATGCTGAGAAAATGATAGTTTAGTATCAAATATAACACCAAGATCTTTAACTTCAGAGCTAATTTTCAGTACCTGATGGAGGAGAGTATATGAAGATACAATGGGTGTTATGTTACGAGAAAAAGAAATAGAGTAGCACTTATCGACATTTAGTTTTAACATATTACCATCACACCAATGCGCTATCATATTAAGATTACGCTGAAGATGCTCGCTATCTTGTTTAGAGGAAATTGATGAGTAAATTTTGAGATCATCGGCAAACGCCAAAACAGAGCAGGATAGCGATGTAATTAGGTCATTTATGAATAGAAGAAACAACAAGGGGCCAAGGTTTGATCCTTGGGGCACCCCTGAGATTGATATAAATTCCATAGAGTTGAATCCATTGTAGCTTACATAATTTATTCTATTATCTAAGTAAGATGACATAAGTTTTAGGGTGCTAGGTGACAGTCCAAACCTTTGAAGCTTGTGTAGTAAAATGGTGTGATTTATGGTATCAAATGCACGGCTAAAATCTGTATAGATTACATCAACTTGTCCGCGTTTGTCCATTACTTCGGCTAAGTACTGAGTTATGGTAGACAGATTTGTTACAGTAGAACGACCGCTCATAAAGCCATGTTGGTTAGGTGAAATGTATGAACGAACATTATAGTATATTGAAGAATACAGAACCCTTTCAAAAACTTTAGAGAAATTGCATAGAATTGAAATTGGTCTGTAATTGCACAAGTTAGATCTATCACCTTTTTTGAAAACTGGGCAAATGCGTGCTATCTTCCATTTTTCTGGAAAGATAGAACACTTTAAGGATAAATTGATAAGTGTAGCAAGTGGTTTAGCTAACACAAATCTACAATCTCGTATGAAGAAACTGGGAATTAAATCATCACCAGCAGTAATTTTGTTAGAGAAAGAGGACATTATTTTAATAAGTTCGTCTTCGTTTACCCGCGAAATAGTAAAAGGTAAACAATGACTATAGACGTTCTCTAAATTTAAAACACTGTTAGGAGTGTAAACCTTAGAAAACATTTGAGCAAATGCATTAACGATATCATGTGGATCATCATATTCTTGATCACAGTCTATCAATTTTCCAGGAATTCTAGATGTACCTCGCTTATTACTTAGAAATTTCCATAAGTCACTAGGAGATTGTTGAATATTGTTTTCAATATTAGTGAGATATATTTTGTATGCATTGGATATTTGTGTTTTAACCAGACATCTCAATCGTTTAAATTCATCAAGGAAGAATGAATTGCTTGTTTTACACCATTTTTTCCTATATAATTCTTTAGTTTTAAGATTACGTATAATCTCAGACGTAAACCAGGGTGGATGATGAGACCGAATTGTAGATGACTTCGGAACATAAGTATCTAACATGTGATACAGAGCATCGTAAAAACTATCGACCGCTACATTCACATCAACTATGTTTTCCAAAAAAGTCCAATCGTAGTTAAACAAACTTTGATATAATGAAATATAATCAGCTTTACGAAAGTTATAACGAAGATTTCTAGCTGATTGAAAATGAAAGATGCGTGGTACAGATGTGAATGATAAATTAATCGATAAGGCTGGGTGATATGAGTCTTCAGGCACAAGAGGATAAATAGACTTCTCTATATCAAATTCAGCGTTTGTATTAGATAAAACTAAATCTAAAAGCCTATTATCTGTATTATTTATAGGGTTGTGTTGAGTAGCTTGTAGAACATTATTAAAGTGATGCAAGAGTGATGCTTTATCACTTTGTACCGTACGCATGCTTATAAAATTCGGCAAATTAAAGTCGCCAATAATAATGAATTGATCGTTAATAAGATAAGTTTCAAGAGCGCTTAGGAAGATGTCTAAGTCGTTCTTTGAAATATCAGGTGGTATATAAATTACACCAAGGACGAGGCTTTGAGAATAAATCGTACATCTACAGAGCAAACAGTCAACAAGAGGTATAAGATCAGAGAGGTTAGCCGTATCCAAAACTTTGTAGGTAATAAAATGTGCTAATGCTAGTAAAACACCACCACCTTTAGATCTGTGAATCAAATCAAATTTTCTGTCGGAACGAAGAACGTTATAGTAATTACAAAAAAGTTCAGAATTATAAACAGATTCATTGAGGCTACTTTCAGTAATGAAAATTAAATCATACGACATATCGCTAGCATTAGTATAAAATGTATGAGTTTTTGTGTTTAATCCACGCACATTTTGGTAATACAACTTAAGGGACTTTTTTAACCTGTTGGAACTATTTAGTTTTCCGAGGACACAATGACAGGAATGCCATTACGATATATTATTTTAAGATTGCGTTCGCCATTTTCAAGCCGGGTGTTTAATTGAACTTTCACTAATTTATACAACTCACACTGCTTTGGTGTGCGATCATACGAGAAAGAAACACCGTTCCACCTCACGATAGATTTTAGCTTTTTAACATTACGGATCACATTATCTACGGCTTCCGGGCAAGAGAGTGTTACCTTGATTGGTCGAACTCGAGGTTGTTTAGTTTGGTCGAATTTTCCAAGACGAGTAGTTTTATTAATTTGAATATTATCTAAATTTAAATCGGTTATTAAAGAATTAGCTAAAGCCATATCTTTTTCAGATTGAGCAGAGGTAGAATCGCCATTCTCTATATTACCATAGATGATGATATTTGTAGATCTTCTTTTACGTTCATAAACTTCATTAATAATCTCTTCCGTAGCGATCATTGATTCAAGAGTATTACGCGATGTGGATAAGACTGACGCATGTTGATCTTTTAATTTTTGTACTTCATCTTTTAAGTCAGTTATCATGCTAATAAGTTTAGGTATTTGATGAACACCCTGTTCACACTCTAAGCAGATATATTTAATCCTACGTTTAGAACTAGGCCTCAGCTCAAAACATTTCAATTCAGGAGCACTCAGTTCGGAGCAAACAGTGTGAATGGGTCTGTTACAACCATCACATTTAATGAATGATTTTTCATTAGTTTGATTAATAGCAGAATTGCATTTAATGCATGACATTGTAATAGAATTTAACCCAGGTATTCTACACTATCTAAAATCGTAACCTTCTCGCGTAGTATTGCGTGACCTTGCTGTTAGAACATGAATTTAAGCTGCACTATTGTTGGTAAATTTACTTTGTTAATAGTACAGTTATCACAACCATTCCAATGGTAACTTATGAATTTTTAGTGTTCACAATCACCCATTTCACACCACTATGTTGTTATTTGAAATTGATTAAACGATTTATAGTCATTAAATTTAAAAGTTTTAGGAGCCGTTTTAAGACGTACTTCACTTCGTACTATGCACATAATGCATATAATAATATTTCAATTTTATTTGTTTGTATCTAGTTACTGTGTGTACCTAGTACCTGCAGACAATCTGTGTACCAAACTGCACGAACAAGAAACGGTGGATACTTACTGATGATACAGATTTGCTCTTTAATGAATGAAGTATCTGCGATAACTTTAAAGGGGGTTTGTAGATTGTTTTGATGTTGTACTTGTAAAAAACTCTGCCTACGCAATCAGGGACCTTGTAAATGTAATGTTAAAATCATAAGAGTGTAGCTTAACACGTTGAAACAAAGATTATCAGATAGCTTATATGCTGATTTGACATATCATGTAAGTTCCTATGCGTGTGAGTAAGCAGCGATAAACTGAATGTCACGTTTACTAGGAAGTAATATTTTATTTCTATTGTGAACTGAATATCGAGAGGTTTATTGTTGATATGGTCTAACAAAGATGTAAGGGCGTATTTCCAATAGGCAAAAATTATAAAAGCAGCGTATAGATACTCGTACATAACGAAATCGGGCTTTTGGCTTTAACTCAGAAGATCAATGCTACTGTGCTGAAAGATTGTATAAATGTAACTATGCTTTGTTTACCCTTTTCTAACAATGTTGTCTCTAGAATACTTTTTATGGTGCAATACAGTCATATTATTTCAATACGCAGTCTAAAAAATGGTGCACGATCAACGTTCGTCTTTATAGTTCAGTGAATAAGTAAATGTTACCTTGCAAAAGATCGAGTAGAAGATTTTTTCCCTACTTGTATACCAGGTGATTCACGTAAGAAGCGCCCCTTAAAAGCTTCAAATGCAACCCACCATACGAGGATTAACATAGATCAAGGATATTTATGAAATTGTAAGTTGGGTTGCCTATTCCAGTTGTTAAGGAGCGCATCTTACGTGAATCACCCGGTATATTAGGGCCAGCATTAAAAAATCAAGTTTTCCAATTCGACTGACCTTGGGCCAACTTTCTGTGGCCAAAAAACTACGAAATTTTATAACTTGTTTTTGGTATTTTCAAAATATTTCAGATATGGTTCGGTATAGCGCTTTCTTTCTTTTTTCATCTTAAAAAGGGTAAAATTTCCAACAAATTTTATTATTACAACTTTTTTCTAAAACCAATAACAAACGCGCTACCGCATCCGATATATTTGAATGTTTTAACCAACTTGGCGAAAATAGCACTTTAGTCTTCTTTTTAATCCTATTATGTACTCGTATTTGTATTTGGTGTTACAACTTTTTTTGATTGTCAATAAACCGTCTGCAACTAGTTCTGCATTCATCTGCGTCGGCTTGGAGTTGCCCTATCACATCCATCGTTTCGTCTTCATCTTCTGTCTCTGTGGCAGAAATCCCAGTAACATTTTCACAGAGGCCACTGCAGTGTTTAAAAATCGTTGAGCATTTCAAGCCTGCTTTTCGACAGGTACATGCTCCACAGCAACCCTTCTTCCTCCTCCATGAACAAAAAAGAACTTTGAGTAGCTGCTTAGACCATGTCTGCTGCGTACCCACTCCAAATCCTCTGGATTGTTCGTGTTTCCCAACCAAGTTTGTTTGTACCTAGTGGTAACATTGTAGCGAATGATGTCGCGCAGCACCTCGTGTTGGTGGTAGCCTGGAGAGATTGAATTTACGTTTTGTTGCCCATTTCCTAAATATCTGATACCGCGAATCCAGTGTTTAGTCGGCCCTGATGTCACCACTGTAAAATGCCAGACGAAAAATTTCTCCTGCCATGGTTATTTCCTCAGTGGTGGCGTCTAGATTTTTGAACACTTACACAACTTCCTTCATCTGAGGGTACTTTTCAAAAATGGTGCAAAATTTTTTCTTTCATTGGCCAAAGAGTGAAGATATGGTATCGCACCCGCTAAACACATGGATGGAAAGTATATTTTCAGTGTCATACTTGAATGATGTAGTTGAAAACACGTCTGCTGCACTCCCTCTTCCAGGGTTGAGAAAAAACAAGTTTTTGTGAGATTGTCCTAGCCCTGTCATCAGTACAAGAAGTTCAATATCTTCCCCAACTATTACTACTCGAACCCCTGGGTCCTTGCAATGGCAATTGTAACGATTGAAACATCAGCATCCTCTTCTGCCTGTTTTACTTGAATGTCACACTATTCAAATTTCCTTTTAAGCAGTTCTATCAAACGGGCCTTGTTATTGTCGTTCGCCAAAAATTTGTCCTGAGCGACTTCATTGATTATGTTTGCATCACAGATAACGTCAGCAGAAGCATCTTAAAACGGCGTAACCTTTCAGAACTCTTTGTGCCACTATTTGCAGCATCTGATGGATATCCATCAAACACAACTGCAACCTGATATCCTCCATCAACAACAACAAACTTATTCTTCCCAACCAATGTCTGGTCCTGAATTTGGGTGGTAGCACTATATAGATATAATGAAGACTTTGTTCCGTTCCGCAGCCCTTATTCTGAGAACATTGACGTAGGGTAGGGTGCGAGTTCGTATGTGAAAAACAGCTGTAAGACTTCCTCAGACTGCTTAGCAAGACACAAAGTTAGTGGATCAACAGTATTAACTTTTATATTTCGTGCTTTTATGTAGCTGATAGCTGATGCAAGGGTTACTACCGTGTCTCTTCTCTTGAATTTCACACTCTGAAAATCTTTATCAACTATTCTTCTTACCCCTGTCATTCCCACTTCTTGGGACATATGGCAGTTCACGTCTGTTTCTCCAATGATTCCACTGCTCAGTGACATTATCACATCAGTTTTGGGGCTCGGGCTTCGGCCTTCGGAACACCTGCCTCTTCCCTCTCTGTTCTTCTCACCCTCTCTTCTCTGTCAACCTTATGGACCCTAAATTATCTGTTGTAGACATTTTATTGACAACTAAAAAATGGTAACACCAAATACGTATTATTATATGAATTATGGAGTCAGAAAAAAGAAGAAAGTGTTATTTTCACCAAGTTGGGAAAAAATTGCAATATATCGGGTGCTGTAGGGCGCTTGTTATTGGGTTTAGAAAAAAGTTGTAATAATAAATTTTTTTGGATATTTTATCCTCTTTAAGATGAAAAAAGAAAGAACGCCCTAGACCGAACCACATCTGAGATATTTTAAAAAAATCAAGAAAAGTCCTAAAATATCGGGGATTTTTAGCCACAGAAAGTTGGGAAACTTGGTGTTTCAATGCTGGCCCTAATACATATATACAAGTAGAAAAAAAAATCTTTTACGCGACCTTTAGCAAGGTAACGACCTTTTTACGTACCTGGCGATTGGACTATTAAAAGTGTTCCGGGAGCGCTTTCCTGAAGTAGCAGTAATTGAAGACTAAATCCCAGGTCAATTGCAGCGTCATTGATTGATTGTTGGCGGGGTTTCCATTCGGTTGCAAGACCAGTATTTGCAGTTCGACTCTATGGGCTTTTGTGCACCCCTTATCATATCTCTGTCAAGGTAGTTCCGTGCTCTCAATGAGTTTCAGGATGTTACCAGATTTTCGTACGTAAGAGTTATTCCATGGAAAACTTCTCCGAAGAATTGCTGTCTCTTGCGGTAAAATGCAGGGCAGTGTGCGAGGTTGTTTCCTCCTCTTATTCGTATTATCTACAGGGTGTAGCTCCTTTGAATATGACTATTTTTTGGTGGTGATTTAAACGCTTTTAAGACTGCTTGACTATCAGACAGAATGCTTATGCGTTGTTGAGAGATACACTTATGTTCTCTTTTGGTCTTACGCCGTATATACACACCTGGTCCTGTACTCTGTTTCGGCGGGATCCATCGGTAAACCAGACTAGTCCTTTCCTCGGATAGGGTGGGGTCCTTTAGCCCAATCATTGCAATCATATCTCACAGTGAATGGTTTATTAAAAGAGTACTCTGGTTCTGTGTAGTCAGTGCTCATTCTAGTGACGGGTTTACCTTTAACTACTTCCTGTATTCGTTTGTGTCCACACCGTTCATTGTAAATGTGCCAATTGCCGGCCGATTTTATTCTATGTGTTCCAATCCAGGCTTCTCCCTTTAGATAAATATCCGGAGGGGTTAATCCTAGAAGAGCTTCCATAGACGCAGTTGAAGTGCTTCTCGTGACTCCAAATATGCATGAATCAATCTTGGTTAGTTTCGTGATGGATTTTGCACTGTCTTTAGCCCCTAGACTAGGGTGGCATAGGCTATTATAAGTCTAAGAACCGTGAGGTAGTACCATTGAACCATCTATGGTTTCAGTCCCCAAGTTTTCCTAAACATGGGTCTGCTCTCTATGAGGGCCATTTTTGCTCTATTTGCAATTTTATTCAGGTGTGCATTCCAGGTTAGTTTTGCATCTAGGGTAATGCCCAGATATTTAACTTCCTGGCAAACCTGAATCCTTTCACCAAAGATTGTAAGGTTATTGAATGGCCCTATCTCTCTCGTTTTCGTGAAGGGTATTAGTAATGTTTTTACAGGGTTTACCTTCAGATTTTCCCTTTCACACCACCTTTGCATAATGTTTAAAGTTCTTTGCGTGCGGACCGTAATGACATTCAGGTTCTACAGCAAAGGGACATTCTCTAGTAGCAGAGACCTTGAGGGATTCTCCCCCTAGGTCAGCATGTATCTGGTGTCCCTTTAGCATGGTTTTTGTCCATATGTTTATGAAGTCTTCAACCCCATGTCTTAAGTTGTGGATTCGAAGGAAGTGTTATCAAACGCTCCTTCTATGTCTAAGAAAGCATCTAGATCTGTTTCCTTGTTGGTAATTGACACCTCTATGCTACTAACTGGGTTGTGAAGTGCAGATTCACATTATTTTCTTGTCTAATAAGCGTGTTGATTACGATGAAGGGGATTATCTTTTAAGACCCCATCTCGTACATGCTTGTTTAATAGTTTTTCCATAGTCTTTAAATAGAAGGACATAAGGCTAATTGGTCTATATGCCTAGGGGGTTGGATGTACGATGGTCGCCCTAGTTTGGGGATGAAGATTATTTTGATAGATCTCCGTGCTAGTAGCAAATAGTGGATTGCTAGCACACTGTTGCCAATTTTGAATTAAATTGGAAGTGTAAGTTACCGCACTGGAGCTGTCACTAAACAATTTCAAAGGGATACCATTGAACAAGTAAGGGGTCAGATGGAGGAAGAATCTCCCTTGTCGCTTCAAAGGCTGCCGCATAAAAACAATCTTAATTACGGCACATACCAAACTATAAAAAAAAATAGATTTGTTTGCATACAAAGTACAACATCTTCAGGAATTGCCCCCACGAGATTATAACAAACGAGTGTCTTGTTAAAAATCATCATTTTTGGGACACCGATGCATCCTCTGCAAGATTTATGTAGGTCGTCTGAAAAGTCAGGTATATGAAAATAAGCGAATAAATTTAACCAACTTGAATTTATTTTTCAATATAATCTCCATCGAGCTCGAAACATTTTGCCCAACACCATTTAGTCCAGTCAAATGGTAATTCGACTTTGCATTTTGGGTAGGCAGCAATTTTTTTTTATCGGTTTGTAGAGGGGTCAGTGGTGAGTCTAAATCCGGATTTTTGGGATGGGAACCCCCTCCATTCGGCCGCCATCTTGAAAAGAAGGGTTAATTCATTTTTCGGCTATAGCTCTGTAGTCGTGAGTCTTACAAAAAGTTTGTGCAAGGCTTTTTTGTCGAGAATCGCATTATCTACAATTTTTATTAATATGACCCCTCCCCCATTCGGCCGCCATCTTGAACAGAAGGGTTAATTAGATTTTTGGCTATATCTCTGTAGTCGTGAGCCTTACAAAAAGTTAGTGTTAAGCTTTTTTGTAGAGAACCATATTCTCTAAAATTTCTATTAATAACTATTTTTACGTAGCATTAATAATATCCAGATGATCCAACAATTCGAACCTGAGTTCATGGATTTTAGCCATGGAAACCATTGACGTGTGAACAGGTACATTCTCCTGATAAAACAGAAGTTTTTTTGGCAAGGTGCAGTCGCTTTTTCTTGATCTATTTGCTCAAATTTTGCAGAAGACCTGAGTAGTACTCTACAGTGATTGCCCTTCATTTTTCCAGATATTCAATAAAGATCACACCCTGTGAATCCCACAAAACCGATGCCATGACCTTGCCAGCAGACTTTATATTGTTTTCGTCTTCTTTGGAGTAGGTCCCCCCTTGGCTGTACATTGTTTTGATTGTTCTTTCGACTCCAGCGTGTAGTAGTAGACCCACGTTTCATCGACGGTCACGAACCGGCGCAAAAACTCATTGGGATTACGCTTGATACTTGATACGCTCCAAGCACCCAGACAAAATGTCCATTTGATAACACTTTTAGTCTAAAGTTGGCAATCGCGGTACCCATCGTGCACAAAGCTTTTACGTATCTAAATCTTCATGAAAAATATTATGAACTGTTTCGGTTAAGATCTCTACCATGTCTGCTATCTTCCTGATTTTCAATCTTCGGTCACTGATAACTATTGTGGATCTGGATTTTGTCACCATATTCGAAGTGGTTCTATCACTTGGCGTCCGCTGCGCGGTTTATCTTCGGTACTCATTCGTCCACATTTAAAGTCAGAAATCCACAAATGTACGGTCTTAAATAAAGGGAAAGACTCGATAAGGACACGATCTAGCTCACTTTTTATTTGGGTCGCCGTATTTTTTCTTTCTGCAAATGCTTTCACGTTCATCTACTTCGCGTGACCAAACAATAACCTCGCAATGCACTGAGCCGAAACTCGGCAAGGGCTTGCTTGAAGGATCAGATTTGTTGATCGTGCATTGATTTTGTTTTTGATCATAGTGCTGCCATCTCTGCGTCGTTTACCTTACTTTTCAAACGACCCACGTATGAGAAAGAAGATTACATCTCACCTTTTACGAAAAGTGTTTGATAATAATATTATGGAGAGACGTGTGGGCTCTTTGTATTGAAGAAGAATGTAGGTATTTCCAATATCTTCTAGCTGTAGTTTAAAATAAGTTTAGTTGGTAAATAAATGTAATGCTTGTGTGTCAGCATACTTGTTGTTTTTAAGTTGGTTTTTAAATGGAGTATCAGATTCAGAAAGATACAGGGGTTCTATTTAAAAATAAAAAGTGTAAATTGTTTCCTTCGAAACCGAAAATGTTATTAAGTGCTTTGCGATTAAAAAAAAAATACATTCATACATATTTTCTCTCTATATTTAGTTTTGTCAGTTTCAGTTTTCCACTTCGAAAACTAATAATAGAAACGTGAGTCAAATTTCGCTTATGTATGTTATTACTTTAGATATAATTAATTTTAATACATTTGTAGAGGTAACCTAAAATTTTAATTCTAAAGCAAATAACAAACTTGACATTTAAAATTAACCATTTTTAAGTTTTTGGAAATTTCATAAAAATATTCTTAGATTGCTCGTGAACAACTAAATCATTAGTTGGTTACAGATCTAGGCTTGCTAATATCAAGTTGATTCATTGCTACCCAATTAGAATTCTTCATTTATCTCGTTTTCAAAGGAGAGCTTATTATTTCAAGATATTGTTTTTATTTTTACATTAAAAATTTCACGAAAGAGGACTAGAAATTGAATCAAACACCTTTAACCTACAAGTTAAGTTTATTAACTACTATATCATTAATGCCGGCACTATCTACAAATTATAATAAATACAAATAATGCATTTAATTAGTTATTTAGATTATAACATATACATAATATTTCTAGTGATATAATTTAATAATATCCGCTACAGCATCTCTAGTTCCGAGAACAAGTGCCATAATTCCTATTATTGTCACAAAACCATCTTTTATGGCAATCCAGTGATACTTTCCATACCCATTTTCCCAAAACGTAATAATCTCCAAACCAACAGGTAGCAGTATTCCAGTTATTGAAAAGAAGAAAGCGCCAATTAAACTTATAAATGGTCCCATTTGAGGCACCAACAAGGCTAACAAAACAGTAACAGTGACCATTAATGATCTAAGAATATAGTTCGCCATAACCGGAGTTTCTCCGTATTTGTGCTTTATATTATTCCATGCTATGTCAAGGCATATAAAGAACTGAATTCCAAAGGTTCCAAAAACAAACAAACCAATTAAACATTGGACTACTTGGGTGATGCTAAAAATAAATTTATTAAGATTATAATTCCATTTTAAAGATCAACAAACATTTACGCTTCTTTACTTGGGAGATTTAAAGCAATATTGGCATTAACAGCGTCTCCGAAACGAATATAACCTAAAAGACCCAATAAAATATATGCAGCTGTAATAATAATCATTGCTTGACTTAAAACTCCACAAAATCCTGAAAATTTTTCTGGCCTCTTCATAGAATTAGTTAATGGCATTACCTATAAGTACACATTTATATTCAAATTTTTTTTATAAATACCAGGTGTCCGAAAAGTTTGGATACCTATTGCTATATATTTTAGTAAATATTCGTTTCATTTTATACTAAACTCGTTCAATGTATAGTTTTCCATCACGGGAAAATATTTAATTATTATTCCTTTGAAAAACAAATACGCCTCAATAACATTTTCTTAAGTGACCAGATATTAGATATTACTACGAGACTGCGGCAAAAACTTAAACAACAGTTGATTAATTTTCTGCCATAGCGTTGTTTGGTTCGGTTTTTGTTTTCATAAAAAAAGCAATATGAACTGTTGTTGTGCAGTTAATGATAATTGCCCGGTGCAACAAGTCAGTTTAAACATTAAGCTGCTCCAAATGCCACGATTTGTTTTGTCGTCATAGTAGATACCTACAGTTTGCGGCTAAGGATCTATCGAAATCACGAAAAAATGTTAGGCGGTTCCATTTAAAAAAAAAGTCGCTTACGTAATTATTCGAAAACAAATGACGATCGAAAATCGAATTTAATGGAAAAATGTGCATTTTCAGAAAATAAAATCCACGTCTTTGAGGATTTGTTCAAAAACTAGTTTGTTTCAGTTTTAATTAATTTATTCCATACTTTAGCCGCTCACAGTATACAGGATGCATAATGGGAAAGTCGCAGCATCGGAATTAGACCAGGCGCTGAAGGTATTTGAGTACCTATGCAAAATATGAGGACCGACAAATGTTCAATAATACGTATACCTGAGACCCTAAGGAACATAAAAATACATGTTGCCGGCAGTTGTTTTGATTCCTTTCTTTCTCCTGACCCTATTGCCCCGTACTCCATTGTGTAGATGCGTACGCAGTTGCTAGATTGTACCGGAGCATCAGTGACCAAGGAAACATCGTAAGAGAGGTCATGAAATTACAAAATTAAATTTTGTATTTTAACTAATATCTATCTTGTTTGTGTTTATTTTTTTTTACTGAAGAGTGAAAATGTCATTACATACATATATTACAAGTTTGAAGAGGAAGAGATCGAACGAGTTACTGTGTTTCTTTTGTGGTTCATCAGGTAATTTAGTAAAAGAGTCAAAACAACAATCGTTTGTTACTATAAAAAAAACTGCAGATAGACGAAAAGATGAATTCAGTAAGAAGTTTGAGAAGTTGTATAAACCGGATTCCACAGCACAATGTTTTTCATGGCACAGAAATTGTATGGCGAGACATGTCAGTGAGGAAAAAATAAGGCGCCGAGAAATAGCTTTATTTAAAGAATTATAACAAACTGCTGCTTCTACTTCAGAAGCAAATGGTTCAGACAGTCATAATATTCGTCATTCTGTAAGGATTTTTGGAGAAACTACAGGAAAATTAAATGTTTGATATGTGGTTGAGTAACGAAACATAATAAACAGCTTCATATGTGATCCGAATTGTCTGCGGCGCAACAAATTTTTAATATTGCGCACAAAAAAGATAACCTTTTTACAGAAATGTTTGTGAAACACATCAGGATTTGTTCCCTAGGGAATTTAGGTACCATAGAAATTGTTACCGGGAATATATAAGTGAGATTACCGAGAATCTCCACAAACAAATCAGGTCGACTTTCAAGTAAAATAGGTACCTACCTGAAGAACTATTACAAAATAGTTTTGAAAAAGTGATATATTACTTGGCTAAACGGTTGGTTTAACTTACTGAAATAGAGGAAGCAGTAATAGAAAATAGATAAGTACAGGGAAAAAGTATTGTTTCCATATCCGACTGATAGGTCGAAATCTTTCATGATGTTCCTGGGCAACGTACCATTGGCTGAAGTGGTTGAAGGATGAAGGTGTCCGTCAACTTGATTCAACAAATCAAATCGTCGCGTGTGTAAATAAACTGAGGAAAGAATTATCAACTACTGGGTTTATACCAAATGGCTACTTATGCGACGAAGTTCTAATAGAAAAGCTATTAAATAAAATACAATTACCGCCTACTTGAAATATTTTTATATTGTTGATGGTATGTCACTTGTACATCATATTCAACTAAAAGAATTTAATGCATTTGGTGCTTTTGCAGAAGCATTTTTCAAAAAAAATCATGTTGTACTTATACCCTTTGAAAATGAATTTTTGGATTATAAAAAATTTCAAGACCTATGTAAAGTTTGCACCTACCTATTTAAAAAGCAAAAAATGACAGCGGATGAGCTTCGATATAAACTGATTTCTCAAAATATTGGCCTTGGCTTAAATTCACAAAAAGTCATATGTACATCTGATGCTTTATAATTTGCTTGAGGGCTTTAGCACAAATATATTTCTGGAAAAATTCGTTGAACCGCTAATTGAGCCTAGTGATTTTGTTCGATCTGGTTATGAATTACGAGAATCGAACTTGTACCGTAAGCAAATGGCAAACATACCTCTGCCGGAATCTCTAATTATTAATCCTTGCAAATATAATTGTGATTGTCACAAATGTTTTAATAACGATTGCAAAAATATATAATTATGACTAAATTTCTGTGTTACATCAGTCTCTTATCAAGAACATAAGTTTTTTTTTTACTTAATTTTTGTTATTGTTTTATTTAATAACCTATTTTTACAATATATCATCCCTAAAAATTAACATTACAACACTTTACATCACCTGGTATACTTTTTTCCTTAGTAACTGAAGAGTTACAATGTAAAAAAATATTGGACCATTAAATTACCTGGCAACATTAAAAAAATTGAAATTTGAGACTCCAAAACTCATATTTGTTGGTAGAATGCGGTCCTCATATTTTGCATACTCACTTTCCTCCAGAACCCGGCCTAAATCTTGGATACTGGCTGTGTCTAGACAGAGCTGGGAAAATGCCAGTGGGGTTACTCGTGCGCGAATTAGAAAGCAGTAAGCGCGTTTCATATTCCTGTAAGCAGAGGAAGCATAAGTTATTAAAACCATTAATTGAGGCGAAATTAAATAAACTGCGTGAGGTGCTGGAGCCGATAAATCATTCAGAGTGGGCCACGTGAATTGTATCAGTACTCAAAGTTCAAACGAAGTCCGAATATGTGGAGATTATTGGGCCAGGGTCAACAATGCAGTGACAAAGGATGTTTATCCAGTACTAGTAACAAAGCATTTGTTTGCAACGTTGTCGGTGGGTAAAGTGTTTGTACAACTTGACTTAAAGCAAGCATGCCAGCAGCTGGAAGTGCCGCCAGTGTATAAACACAAACCATCATCACCCATAAAGGACCCTTTAACCTTCAACGTCAGATGATTACAATTTGGAATCTCCGTAGCACCTCAAATTTTCCATACTATTTTTAGACACACGTTTGGCAGAAATTTCAGGTGTTACCGCATTTTGACGACATTCTTATAGTTGGAATATAGTTGGAAGATCGGATCAAGAGCTGCAAACCGATACGACGATTCCAAGAAGGAGGGATTCGGCTCAAACGTGAATATAGCATCCTGCGTACAAGTGGCTTCAAGTATTTGGGATAAAAAATGACAGCAGAAGGAATACAACCCATGTTAGAGAAAGCGCGAGCAAGTAAACAAGAACCAAGTCCAAAAAGTAAGCAAGAAGTTCAAGCTTCTTTGGGTTTCCACAACTTCTATCGTGCCTTCTTAAGGGCCAAAACAATTATAGCAGAGCGCTTGCACCAGTTGTTACATAAAAATAAAATGTGGAAGTGGACGAAGTTGGAAGAGCAAGTTTCTTAGCTCAGTACGATGAAGCAAAGCCGTTAGCACTTACCTGCGTCGCTAGTCTAATGGAGTTGGGATAATCCTAAGCCAAACTATGAAGGATGGGAAATAAGTTCCTATAGCATTTCGCTAACGTCAACCTAAAGGAATGCTGCACAACTGGACAAAGCAGCTCTGGTCATCATCGGAGTCCAGAAATTTCATAACTATATTTTTACTTGAACCAATGAGATCAGGATTGACAGTAAGCCACTATTGGAAATCCTGCATGAAAATAAACTTACGCTAGACGTTTTATCACATCGAATAATAAGGTGGATACTTATCTTAAGTGCCTATGATTACAAATTGCTGCACATTCGAGGGAAACAATCCATTGTACATACTGATTACTTGAGTACATCGGAGAAAAATAGTTAGTGATTCCGCCTCGTACACGAGGTCCTGATGCACGAAGTCTAGCGAGAACCAGTTATCATGGAAAATTATGTTGCAGTAGGTACAAGAAAGGACCCTGTATTGTCTCGCGTGCTACACTGGGCCCGAAGAGGATGGTCGAACAAAACCCAGCATAACCATCTAGAACTGAAAGACTTTCGGGAAAGACGAAATCACTTGTCAGCGTACCGGGTTAAAAGTTGACGGTCATTTTTCATTAATAAATTTATTAATTTTATACAGGGTGCTTCATAAGCAATAGAACACAGACCAACAGTAGATTCGTGAGGCCAAAATATTACGATTTACCTAAAATTACCTTAGTCCAAACGTTAATATTTAGGGAGATACAGGGTGTTAAAGTCGAAATTTGAATTTCGAAATATTTATAAGAAAATTGGGGAAACTACCTTTATTGCGACGAGAAACAATAATCCGTCATCAATTTTTATCCTGCTAAATATTATATTGACGCTGGACTTCTGGTTTTACCTGGTATCCAAAAAATGTGCTACTTTTAGATCGCTCCTAATAAATATATAGGTACTAGAATGTGCACAGATTTTTAAATAAATAATAATTAAATAATAGCCGTTCACAAGATGAACCACTTCATCGTTGTCCTCCGAGCCATTTTTTGAGGTTCGCGAATAAATAGAAGTCAGACGGGGTTAAATCGTTCAGTAGGGCAGATGATCCAACAATTCGAACCTGAGTTCATGGATTTTAGCCTAATAAATATATAGGTACTAGAATGTGCACAGATTTTTAAATAAATAATAATTAAATATTGCCTTTTAATAGAAAACTCAACAATTTACTAAAATACTTTTTAATAAAATAGAAAGTTAATGAGATAGCTACAATATGCTATACCTTTCGGACATCCTCTAAGAAGAATAGTTTATCTCATTAGATTAATGGCAGGAAAAGTGGATGGTAAAATTAAATTTTTAATTTCACGTAGGGCATAATACAGCAGATTCGTCAAAAAGCACGTTTTTAAATATACATTTAAAGCGGAAAGGGACAGTAAGGCGCGCATCTTTAGGCGCGCATTGTTAGGCGCGAGTTTTTAGGCGCTGCAATATTAGGCGCGGGCGTCTTTGGCCGCAGGGACGTTTAGGCGCGAACACTTTAGGCACGGGACCTTTAGGCGCTGGAAACTTTTATATTGCTATTTATTATCTAGTCTTCAGTTTCATTTAAGATATTCCTTGTTATGCATAGAAAGAGTAGTAATCTAAGTCGTTGGTTGTGAATTAAAACTACCATGTCAAATGTTAATAGATATGAAACTCCTTCGGTAAAGCTTTGATGTAACATAAGTTTGTAGCTTATAACATAAAAATTATATTAGTTTCCAAAACAGTAACCGCTCAGTTCATGCAAATAAATAGAAATATTTCTTCGTACCTACCTTAATAAAAAAAAAAATCTTTGATATTAGTCTGCACTTCAATATTTATTAACTTTTTAAATACAATTAGTGTTAAGTATTTGCATAAAAAAGTAAAAAATCGTAATTACATGAAATTTAAAACATTACAATATTTACAATCAATTTTAATTTTTAATTTTAATCAATACACTACGATAGAATTTAACACACTAAATACTACTTGAATATTACACATTTACAACCGATTTTCACTATAATTATATTAACCTAATTACTCAAGGATTCATTTCGTAATTATGAGACAGTCCTCGAAGATAATCAATTATATTTCTGTTATGGAAATCTTGCACTATATTTTTAATATTTTGATCTGCGCGCAAGTATTTGTTTAACTTTTTTTCAGGTTGTCTACCTGCGATTAATTGTTCCAGTACCAAATCCCTTCCGGGTTGAATTTTTTTTAGTTCATTTATGAACTTCCATAAAGTGGGATGGTCCATTCCCAATTCCGTTTGCATGCGTCGATGAGCAGCTTCTGCATAATTATTTGTCCTGTGGACATCGGTTAATGTCCTGTCATACAGAGACCATAAGTTTGGTGGGAACATTGCTGGCCTTCTACCGACACCACGGCGATTAGGGCGTCCTACATAATTGTCTTCGAACCATTGTAAAAGTGGTTGAAGACTGTTTGGCAGTTCATTTGATAACTCGTCAATGGCTTCGTCCAAGTTATTTAAAGGTACAAACGCCAAAGACATTACCATTTTACAACATAGTGCAAAATCTGCGTCATTATTGTAATTTCCCATTAAATTTAAGTGTTTAATTTCTTTTTTTAAATTTTTTGTAAGGTGAAAGAAACACCCTAAAATTTCTACATCTGGAAATGCACCTTTAAATGCGTTTATAGCTCCCAGTTCAAAATCACATGATATACACACATCACAAAAGTCTAGGGATATATTTTTTTTATGCAAAACTGTTAAGTATTTTGATTTTTTTTAGGTGGTCTGCATATAATAAATTAACACAATACTTTTACAACATTCTAAATTAGAAATTTAATTTAAAACAAAAGAAGACAAGTTGAAAAAGCTTTAATGAAACTTATTAGCAAAAAGTTGATTTTATACAATCATAAGAAATTGAAGTGTCAGCACTTAAAGTATTCATTAATTAAATTTAGTAGAGAGTATTTCCTCCTCTTTTGTTCAAAACGGCTCTGCATCTTCTAGGCATTGATAAAATTAAATTATCTATTGCATCTTGCGGTAACTGTTGCCAGTGTCTTACAAGGGTATCACGAAGCTGAATCCGAGTATGAATTTCATCCAATTCACTTTCAATGCTTCTTCCCAAAATGTCCCACACGTGCTTAATAACGTTTAAGTCTGGGGACTGCACAGGCCATGGTAAAACAGAAATGTTTTCGTCTTCAAGCCACTCGGTAACAGTACCTGCAACGTGTGGGGTGGCATTATCATGCATTAGAATGAACTCAGGTCCAACAGCACCTGCGAATGGAAGCACTATAGACCGCAGTACCCTATTTAGATACCCATCGGCATTTAAAAACCTCTCAAGAAAACAGAGATCTGTTTTTCCGCCAATGCAGATACCACCCCACATCATTACGGTACCTCCTTTATAAGAATGGACATCTTGAACACATCTGAGCCTTTCCAAGTTACCAGGTCGTCTCCACACTCTAAGGCCGAGCGCTCACCGAGGTGACGTGACATATGACATGACACGCAACGTGACAAGTGACTTACTTGTAACACGTCACTTCATATTAAACCAATACAAATATATGAATCGGCGCCCACCGAACGGATATGACTACGACATGTCTTTAAACGTGTCATATCACTACCCAAAAAGTGCAGCATGTTCCACTTTTGTCGCATGTCACTTCTAAAATACACCACTTTGTAGACGAAATGCAGTACAAGTAAACTTTTAAAAGTGCGTATCTTACTTTTTTAAGTAATATATCGAAGGTGTCCTTGCTCATTCGATAGAATGACTGAAACCATTCCGGATACAAATTTAATTCTTTAAATACACTAAGGTACCACGTTGTTTTACATTATCACGCCAATAAGGATGTACCCAAAATCGTTTTTTATCGCGATTGTTGTTATTAATGTTAATTAGATTAACTAAAGCAAGAGAATCCTCATCCTCTGAAAACGACACAGTGACATGTTACTATTAAAAAGTCTGTTTGGTGAGCGTTATGTCATTTAAAAGTCATGTCACTGTCAGATCACTCGTCATGTCGTATGTCACGTCACCCCGGTGAGCGCTCGGCCTAACTCTTCGGCTGTCAGGGTGTATTCCAAAACGAGATTCATCTGTGAACAAAACCCTAGACCATTGCTCTTCTGTCCACAGAATATGCTCTTCAGCCCATTCTACTCTACGTGCTCGATTACCATGTCGAATTGGTGGGGCTCTTATTGGACGTCGGGCGTGGAGATTAGCTTCATGCAATCGATTTCTGATTGTTTGAGAACATACAGTTACATTATGAGTAGTCTGAAGCTGTGAAAGCATTTGTTTAGCCGTAATTATTGGTCGTCGTCTAGCTTCCAATGTTAAGTAGCGATCTTGAACTGCGGTAGTAATGCGTCCACGACCTGGATGTTGTTCGCTAGGATCTCCGGATGTCCTATATCTACGCCACAGTCTGCTGATAACACTTTGAGAGGTGTTTAAAGCTGCTGCAACGTCAACTTGTCTTCGACCAGCTTCTAGCATACCTACAGCTCTGTTCATTTCAGCTAAACTTAAATGTTGTCGTTGTTGATTACCTTCCATAATAACAGCACCAATAAAACTTAAATCACCCCAATATAAACGTAAATTAACTGTAAATGATGATTAAATTATTCCCTAACCACACTGAAATTGCTATACTTTTAGTTGAATTGAGAATTAAGCATTTGCATTTGTTTTTTTATTATTGAAACAATTGCTATCGCTAGCCCAAAGACTAGCACTAGCATATTTGATCAATGGTAGAGATATTTAATAACAAAATTGATTTATATCGATAAAAAAATATATATCCCTAGACTTTTGTGATGTGTGTATAAGTAGGATTTAATTCAGGCTGAATGTCTTTTAGTAGGTGAAGCATTTCTTCGTATGTTTTCTGCTGTTTATTAGGTAATAACGCGTATATTATAGGAAGAACCCCAGAAAATTTTTCTGCCAAAATGACATACACTTGATAAAAAAGTTGGGGAGCCGATCTAAATGTGCCATCTACAAACCAGTGATTGGATTCTTTAAGGATCTGTAAACATAATAACATTTTGTCCTTAATTTAAGCTGATTAAAACCAACAAAATGAAACAACCAAGATAAAACGTTATTTGTCCATTTTTAAAATGGATTACCCAATTAGAGTCAAAAAATTACGTAACTCCAGTTATTTTTCAACATTTAAGAAATTGAACGTCTACTCAATCATTGCAACCCATAATACTAAAGCAAAAGATTCGTGAATGAGGGTCGTTTCATTTTAATATGTTTATTATTCTTTTTTTAAACAATTTTAAGACTATGTTTGTATGTTGGGTTAGTATTACAAATAATAACTGTTCAAATATTTATGTTTAAATTGTTTTTCCTCCCAAAAAGTAAAATTCTGCTTGATGAACGCCCACTATCAGCCAACAGGAATGTATCTTGATGACCATTTCCATACTCATAAATTTGGAATTCACGTGGAATTTCTAGTTCTTCAAGACTTCTTGGAGCCACGGGGAAAGCCTGAAGCTGATTACGTTCTCTTCGAATCATTTTTTTTAAGGAACGCATTCTTGGTAAAATTGCTTGCGCCTATAGAATTGTTGATAACTGCTGCAGTTGATTCCATAGTTTCTGCTGCTCTTTTCTTTATAACGGTTATCACTTTTTGAGCTTCAACTTTCGCGGCAGAGCTATCATGATTGTGTTCATTTAATTTCCAAATCACAGATCCACCTCGAGTATGAATGCGAGCTTTGCAACCGTTACTTTTTTGATCGCATCTCCAAAACTTTTTTGTACGACAGGTACTATTTTTCTCAAACACATACATATGCCCATCAGCATAATGCTTTTCATTACCACGTTTGCTTAAAATCTTCTGGTTTTCCATTATTTTACACAGCGCAAAAACACAGTTAACCTCCAACACCACACGAAGAAAAATAAATGTTTTAGTTGCCTAAGATCGTCTAAGTATTGGAGGGTCAAGAAGACTGCACCCCCCAATATCGAAATATATTTTTATTGCCGTATTCAAAAAAGACGAATTTCTGTCTTCTAAAAAATAAATTAAGGTCATAGGGAATACTTCAGGCCCTTTAGCCGTTTATAGCTTTCATTCACAAAAGGATGTCCATTCTTAGTAGAAATAATAATGCCAGTGAAAATAGAGAAAGGATGGTCGAAATTCAATAAATTTGTCAAAATATATTTGTCCATTTAACCCTCTTGTGGTCTAAAAAGCTCTCCTAGAATGACGTTTGGACGCGCATTATTTAAAAGCCGTAAATATGTCGAAATAAAGTTACACATCTGTTTCTAATTTTTCTTTTCTATTACGTTTTATAAATATACGTTTAAAGGAATTTTTATCACCATTAAAAAATAAAGCTATAAAATATAATTTCAGTAATTAGACAACAGAAGGGAAAGTAAGAAAACTTCTCAAAGTTACCTATTTTTATAAAATTTAACATAACTATAAGAATTTATGTGAACACTGATGTATACTGACATTGCTAATTGTTGTTTCATTTTCAAACTTGATAGATAAAAATGTTGTATATTCTTTGAAATGTAAAAAATTCGAAAAATTTAAATTGATTAGAGTAAACTATCTTTATCTTTCAAAACTAAAAAATATGTTAGTACAAGTTTGACCTATTTTAGAATATAAACTCAAAAATCAAGTTATATATTAATTTTTAATTTTAATAATAATTGTCGTAATTCAAATAATAATTTACTTAACTTTTTTTGTACATAAATTTTGGTATTGTCACTTAATGCTGGATGTAACATGCTTGGTTGTATGTAACATATTTGTAGTTAACTTTTCTTTAAATCTGTTTTTATACCTTTATAATTAGGAAGATAATCTTTTATTATAAAGGAATTTAGTTCCAAGTACGATTCTAATGTACAGAACGTACAGATTAAAATATATTGTATATTTTTTAATGCTTGGCGTCTAACCGTCCCCGCGCCAAAAAACGCTGGCGTCTAAACGTCCCCGCGCCTAAAGGTTCCCGCGCCTAAAATGCCGGCGGTTAATAGCTCGCGCCGTATGGTGCGCGCCTAAAGATGCGCGCCTAAACGTCCTAGACCGATTTAAAGAAACCAAAATAATAAAGTAGATGCATTTAGAGACTTCTGGAGCCACTTCCACCACTCGACTTTGAGACCAAGGCCAAGGTCTATTTTCACGGTCCACCTTGATGGCAAAGCCACCACTCGACTGAGATCACACTAGCCTTAAGGCCACTTCAGTTGAAGGTCACCAACAGTTAGTGTTAAAAAAACATGCCTGATATTAATGGTTCATTCGTCTATGTTTAGTGGTGTCTTATATGTATCCAGCGAACTCTCCTAATTCAACTTCGGCTATTTAGCCGTGGCGAGTCACCGGAGCATTCTACACACATCCTCAAGTACTTCTCATCTCCCGGAATTTACGGGGCTCTTCGCCTACTGTACAATCCCGGGGTTAAAGGAGATCGTGGAGAAGGTGGAGAATATCTTGCAGACGGTGGAATTAGGTAAGACCGCTATATTTAATATTTTTTTTTATTTAATGACCTTTGATATTTTTCGTTTGATAGATTCGTTGTATAGAAGAAGAGCAATGAAATTAAATATTGTATATATGTTACAGTTAAAGTATAAAATGCCGTTATTCTATAGAATAACTAGGTATTCTATGAATTAACTGATCCATTCAGTTAAAGTTTGAAATTAAAATAATATTCTACACTTTACCTAGTTAATCTATAGCTTAGCTAGTTATTCTATGGAATAACAGTGTAAAATCAGCTAAAGTGTGAAATACTATAGAATCAAGAGATTTAAACAAAAAAGTAAGTAATGAAAACAAAATTTAATTTTATTAAGATTGTTGGAGACCATAAAATTCTCTTATAAAAGTAACAGTTTGTTAAATAGAATATTATTCATATTTTATAAGGTAGGCTATATAACAAAATTATAATTAAAATAATGTGTCAAGCGTTGTTTAAAAATAAGTCGCGTGTGTTTAAATTAAAATGGTTATTTACGTTTTGTATTTGGCTATTTGTTATTAAATAAAATAAATTCTAACAAAGATAACATGGTTCATATAATGGTGACAATATTACTAAAATAGCATTTAGATTGAAAGAGATAGACAGACAAATGAATTACTATTTAAATAAACCTAAAACGGAAATATGGTAACATAACTAAGAAAACCACACTAGAGCAAAACAAAAAGATGAATAAACGAACAACAGATGTCTGTTTATCTCGTTTAAATTTAACCTCTATATTTACCATGGTCACAATTATTGATACAATTGTTAAATTTACAGGAGGCACAGTAGACTCAAAAACAGTATCATTTTTTTAAATTTATTATAGCATGGATTACTAAAATGACACTTTGAATTGTATAAAAAGTTTGTTTCTCACACACGCACATTTCTTGGAACCACATTGTGTTTTACAGGAACATTTTACGAAGCCTTGTCCACTTCCAGTAGCAGTAGATTGGGCACTGGAAACAGAGCGAAGAGCTATTTCGATGTTAGGCACTTCTTCGACTGATATTAATTTTTCTGTGCAGACACTGAATTGAGACCGTACACAGAGTTGTTTAATAATTCCATTTCTTATTCCACGCTTATAAAATCCATCATTTTTCTCCAAAACAATAGCAAGTACGGATCTAGCATCACCTCTTCCAAGATCTACATCGGGTACTGGCACTCGAACGGTCGAATAAACATCAGCTTCCGAATGTGAAGAATCAGAGTACAGTTTTATCCTCTTGGCTTGTTATCCTAAGCACTCTTTAGCTTTCTGCTTCTCTATATTAATGTTAATTTAGTTTTACAGAGTGAGCACAAAAATAATTCATGCGTGTGTTCGTCTGCATCCTGCACGTCAACATAGCAAATATAACATTTGGCAGAAAGACTGGAGATCGACTGCTGCGAATCATCTTGTGGAATGTAATTGTCCTCTTGCAAATTCGTGGGTTCTTGAGCTAACTGCATATCTTCAATTATACGTTCCAAACCTTCCTCGCCGTTGATGTCAGTGATAATGTTCGTAGGTAGGCATGTGCTCGAAAGTCCAATTTTTGGAGCAGTTCCAAACATAGCTTCATAAAGAGTTCTCTTTATTCCCGAATGATAGGCTCTGTTCTTCATAAACTGGACAAATCTAACTCCTTCGCCCCACTTACTCGTAGCACTGGCCTGCATCCATGTTGTGATCATATTTTCAATGTTCTACGCTGCCCTGGCTCTGGCTGTGCCTGGGTTTTCCGTGGAGAATTTTCAATTCCGGCCACATAACTTTTAAATTTTCAACAATCTTATTGCAAAATTCCCGGCCATTATCTGATTGCAAAACACTGGGCGCCCCAATTAAAAGAAAAATATCAAGAAGATGATAGGCAACCTCTTCGGCTCGTTTTGTTTCAAGTGGTTTTAGAACTACAAATTTCGTCAAGTGATCCTGATATACCAAAATTAATTTGTATTTGCCGCCCCCGTGCGATTGGTAATCAATTATAAGTCAACTTGATACCGAGAATTTAATTGAGAGAATACCATTGGCTTCACAACAATACCTTTTTTCCTTTTTCAATTTCTGTTGACAAGGTTCACAAACCCTTTAGAATGTTGTTATATCATGCTGGGTAATATTTCTGTATTTTAGTTTTAATTCTTTAACCATGCGATCCCTGCCTCCATGTCCGATTGAAACGTGGGCAGTCTAAAGAATGTCAAATAGTTCATCACTATCGCAATAAAAACTAACATCTGAAGTAGAATCTTTTAATGGCACTATCAATTTTTCATTGCCCTGTACATTCAGCACATTATAATGCTGAAGCAGCCATTAATCTAGAGGTACTTTCTTAATCATAGCTTTTGCTTTCTTCACTTCTTCGATAAGGTTAAGATACTTTTCACGGGAAAGCATAAAGTTATTTGACCTTGTCTCGCGATTAGATAATAGACTATTGAGTCTATTCTTCATACTTTCATTGTTTAGTTCACAAAATATACCAGAAGCCAAAATGAGTTTAAAACATACACATTTTGTTGAAACACGCTAGAAACAAGCGCACGTTAGTAAACTAACCTCTAATTCCGCCTCGTGGCATTCATAACCGGAAAAAATAGGAGGGTTGATCGTGCGCATTTGACGATTCTACACATTAATATCTACGTAAAGTGTAGAATGCGGATAATCATTTGAAACTTTAACTGCCTTGCAATAGTTATTCTATACAATGCCTAGTTATAGTGTAGAATGAGCTTTCATTACACACTTTATCTAAGTAATTTCGCTATTCTATACAATATCTAGTTATTCTATAGAATAACGTATTACATACTTTAACTGTAACATATACACTGCTCAAAAAAGTCCAAGGAACAACTTCTTTCTGGCATATAACTTGAGTTACAGGTAGAATATGATGTTTAAATAGAATGATATGAACCTTTATTAGTTTAGAGACAAATTTCTACGTTTATTTTGAAACATTTTTAATAAGTATAATTGTCGTTAGTTATTAATAATAACATTTAAATATTTTAAAACTAACACATAAAAAGTAAACAAATTCTAATGGCATTATAAGATTAATTGCGGTAAGGCAAAAGGAACTAGTAAACAGTGTTTCCACCTCTAGCATGAATTACCGCCTGACACCGTCTTGGTGTACTTAAGATTAAGTTGCTCATCTGATTTTGTGGTAACAATGTCCATTGTTCTCTTAGAGCATTTTCAAACGCAGGGCGTGTGTGTATTCCGTCCATGATAGGAGTTAGTCTTCTTTGAAGCATGTCCCATACATGTTCTATAGGATTAAGATCCGGGGACTGAGCAGGCCAAAGTAAAACTGTAATCTCTTCTTCCCTAAACCATTCACGGACAGCTCGTGCCGTATGGGGTTGGGCGTTGTCATGCATATAAAGAAAATTTTGACCGGCTTGATCTGCAAATGGACGCACAATGGGTTGTAAAATATGGGTTAAATACTGATTTGCATTAAGAAATCCTTCAGGAAAAATGAGCTCCGTTTCACGCTGAAGGAATATTCCAGCCCATACCATGGTTGTGCCACCTCTGTATGCATGAACTTCCTGGACATATCTAAGTCGTTCTTGTAGTCCACTTTCTCGCCACACCTTAATTCTTCTCCTATCAGGTCGAAATCCAAACCGTGATTCGTCAGAAAACAATACATTGGACCATTCTTCGGCGCCTCCATTGAACGTGTTCTCGTGCCCAAGCTAAACGTGCGGCGCGATTTCCTGGACGCAAAGCAGGAACTCTTAATGGACGACGAGCATGAAGACTAGCTTCATGTAATCTGTTTCTAATTGTTTGGGGACTTACAGATATTCCATGTGTGTTTTGGAAGCTTAAAAAAAGATACAGAAAGTTTGAAATTGTAGAAAAATGATACCACCGCGGGGAATCGAACCACCGACATAAGGTTAAACGCACCAATGCTCTCACCATTGAGCTCACTTTTTTTTAAATACAGGGTGTCTCTAAAAGGTCTGTACAAAACGCTAGTACAAATTCCCGAGGCTAAAATATGAGGTACTAGCCCAATTTACCTTAGTCCAAAAGTTGATAGTTTCCGAAATACAGGGTGCCAAAGTTATTATTTTTTAAAACTCTTTTGTAAATATTTTTCTTAATAATAGCATGATTTGCACCAAATTTGGAACTTAGGGTTTTTTTAGGATGAGAAATCGAGATCGGATCACAGTTTCGATGTACATTGCAGAGGGCGCCACCAGCAGCATTTCTCCTACATCTAAAGCTTCATAACTTTTTTATGCCTCGGTGCATTAAATTTCTGGTTAAAAATTCTTATTCCTTGGCATCTTTTGTCCAAAAAATTTATACCCAGCAGGTGTCGCTTCGAGCAGCCGTTTCTGAGATAATCGAATTTAAATGTTTTATTGCGTACTGAAACTCGTCGTAGCCCCCCTTCACACTTGATCCAGGCTAGATACAGAGATGATGGAAAGGGTGCAGTTCAACTTTCTCTCGATTTCTCATCCTAAAAAACCCCTAAGTACCAAATTTCGTGCAAATCATGCTATTATTAAGATAAATATTTACAAAAAAGTTTTAAAAAATAATAACTTTGGCACCCTGTATTTCGGAAACTATCAACTTTTGGACTAAGGTAAATTGGGCTAGATCCTCATATTTTAGGCTCGGGCATTTATGCTAGCGTTTTGTACAGACCTTTTAGAGACACCCTGTATAATGAAACAAAGTAACGTGATAGTTAGCGCTCAAAGTCAAGCAGTAGTGGCTAACACAGTGTAGCCCTCTTGGCTAGTAATGGTCTTGGCTAATGAGGCCCGTGGCCTAAAGGTCTACCTTGAAAACAGACCTTGGCCTTCGCGAATAGTGGGCGTGGTTCCAGAAGTCTCAAAATTCATCTACCTAGTAGATTTATTTTCTAAATTTTATACGTTTCAATATAACATAAATAGAGAAGTGTATAAGAAATTACAAGATTAACTTACAGCGCCAATGGATCCGACAGCAAATATAGTAATGCTGAAGAAAGAAGGAAAGTCTATTATATCCTCAGCTAACCGCCTATCTTTAGGAGACGGCAGGTCCTTTATGATATAATATAAAATAATGCCCAAACTTATAAACATAAAAATGTTTGCTATCAGCGAGACTGGTATTAAATATTTTAAATTTGGTATATATGACAGCAGAAGTAATGGCACGAATAATATTATAATGTATATTCTCAAATTTATAAACATCCAGATAACGGTTATTACTTTCTGGAAGTTCTCCGCCATTATAACAATGTAAGAACTGCATATCCCAAAATAGGTTGCAAAAATACCTACGTCCACTAATATTCTGTAAACAGAAAGAAATTCTCTTAAGGTATTGAGTTAAACATTTGTTATCTATTTGGAAGCGAAATAGGAATAATGGAGTCCTTATTACATTAGTAATATTAATAATAATTAAAAAACTCTAATATCATTGTCAAAGAAAAGAGTAACAGGGAGGCGGCAAGACAAACTTTTATCGCCGAAGTGGTATTCGACTACAGCGCGGACGATCCGAGGGCCAAACCCGATCCGGATGCTCAGCGGGTGGCCTACCCAGTCACTGAAAATAATTGGGAACCGAAACACAGCAGTAGAGTAGGGGAGGTAGGCGGTTGACGTGGTGCTTACCCTATCACCCCGTACGTATAGCGTGCGAAAGACCGAGGTATAAAAAGAGGCTTAGGAGGCCTTAACCCTCTATATGGCCGGCCATGCTCCCTCGCGCAGCATTACCTTTACCTTTACTCATTTACTGTAATCTTTTAGAGACACGAAAGTAAATGCATTTTGAAGGTCAAGAACATTTGAACGGCACATAATAACATTTATTTTTCACTTAATTTTAATGTTTGTTGCAAGTTTTAGAAATTTTAAAATAATACACCTAACTGAGCACCTACACCCTTGGCCAAAAGTATTAGCCAACCGGTATAGAATAGGAAGGAATCCAGGATCATGGCGACAAAGAGTATCAACTGAAGAAGAAGATAGAAGATTAATTGAGATACTAATGGAAAATCCATTCTTCGCCGTTATTAAAGCTGTTGAACAAACAAATTTCCAGGGATCTGCACGAACTGGCCGAAGACGTGCCAAAGAATTGGACTTACGCTGCCGCTCAGCAGTAAAAAAAATTGTTTTAAGAGCAGAACATAAAGAGGCGCGAATGGGGTTCGCTCTAGAATACATGGTTCTTCATCAAAACTTTGGGAATAATGTCATCTTTACTGATAAAAAGACCTTTCAATCCACACATAGTGGTGCTATTCGTGTCTATAGACCTGCGGATTCTCGGTACGATAAAAGATATATTAACAATTCGGACAAAAGTGGCAAATTTGCGGTTAATTTGTGGGCTTGGATATAAGCTCGTGGACCTGGTGTGCTGTAGCATATTGAGGGAAGATTTAATAGCGCAGAATATATTCCAATATAATGTTTCCTTCTGTGTCACAATTATATCCCAACAATGAATTTATATTTCAACAGGACAATTGTCCGGTTCATACATCTCATGCAGTAACAAATTGGTTCAGGGAAAATAACATTAATGTTATGTTCAATTGGCTAGCCGCAGCCCCGACTTGAATTGCATTGAAAACGTTTCGGAACTGCTGTTAAAAAAAATCCGAAGCCAAAATATTAGACCTCGAGATGCCCAAGAATCACTAGAAGTAATTATAATGCATGGGAAAATGTTGTTACGGTTGAATATTGTATGAATTTGGTTAATTTCATGCCACGCAGACTAACCGAAGTTATCAATCGAAATGGTGCAATGACCAAGTATTAGAAAAATTGTACCTACGAGTTTTTAGATAAATTTAATAAATCGTTTCCTCAATTGAATTATTCTGTTTAATGTTGCTAAATTATTTACTTGCAATCAAATTACAACACAGGGGCCATTTTAAACTAGAAAAAAAAAACACTGTCCTATTTTTTTCTGTCCACCACTGTACATAAAACTGGAAACTGCATTGTTTTAGTCATTTTCAAAAATTTTCAGCGACAGCAATATGGATGGAGTAAAATTTCAATGAGACAATGCTCCGTGCCACAAATCGGCGATTACCATGAAGTGGTTCTTAAAGAATGTAAAACTCCTGGATTGGCCTGCACAGATCCCAGATTTAAATCCAATATGGGATTTTAAAGCGAAAGATCCGCGAGTATAACATCACTTCAAAGGAAGCGTTAAAAAATGTTTTAAGGCAAGAATGGAAAGTCATCAGTACCGGACCGTGTCGCAACATAGTGCAGAATCTACCAAAAAGAATTGCTGTCGTCATCAAGGCCAAAGGTGACCTTACGAGATATTGATTTTTTTATAACAAATAATGATATTTAAGTTATTTAGTTTCATTTTACCCCTCCTTTTCAAATATACCACTTACTTGGATATTTCCATGGTGGTTAGTTAATACTTTCGGCCATGGCTACAGGTCAAAATAGTAAAATATCCGTTAATTGTTTTGAGAAGTTTCATACTATTCATTGACTATAAAATATATTAAATTTTTATAAAAAGTTGCTATAAGGAACCAGGTACCCGATTATACATGTCAATAGAGTATAGAAGAAAAACTAATGTAGGTAATACTGGTGTCAAACAAGAGAAGGAGAAGAAAATAAGAGAAAATCGACAATAATATTTTTTGTGTAGTCAATGGTAAACGGTCATTTTACTATGTAGAAAATAGTAAAGTAATGTGGCATTTTACTCGTTAGCAACCTTTACTCATTAGCAACACTTTACTCATTAGCAACCACTTCATTCCTTAGCAACACAGTCTGTTTGTTTACTTGTTACTATGTACGTGTTGTAGTTGCTATGTTTCCGTACAAACATAACCTTGATAAATTTGTCTAGAAATTTAGTTTCATTCTAACTTTTAGTACTTACACAAAAAAATAGCGTATTCAACAAGTAAGAAAAGTGGTTTTCTAGCTCGTGGAATTGTAATTCACTCGCTAACGCTCGTGAATCAAACATTTTCCACTCGCTAGAAAACTGCCACTTTTCTTTACTTGTAGAATAATAATCTACTATTACATTGCTTACGGATGAAATTAAAATATCGAGAAATGTCACCACGATTTTACTACTTAATGACTTAACCGCTCTGTCAATCGGCCCTGCAGTCGTAAAAGACTGTAGTGAATGAGGAAGGGCAAAAGGCTCCGGCTCCTGAAAACCAGATTCATTCGGCTAAGGAAACTCATTCTAAAAGAAAAACCTGGTCTTCCTAACAAGGAGGTTTGAAGTTGGGCTTCCAACCTATCCACTAGGAAAATGAAAACATCGAACTCCTCCCTAAAAGTAAGTCTCCCGGGCCGGAAGTAGTAACAAATGATAAATTAATGTAAATACAATCCACACAGCTATAGGCCCATTAGCCAGCCTATTGTCAACGCTAGCTAAACTTATGGAAAAGGAGATATTTACCCGGATATAAGATGAACTATCTGAAAACGACATAATCACTCCTCATCAATTTGGTTTAAGAACGTCTCATCCAGCTCCCCACCAACTACAAAAAATGAGTGAAATAATCAAAAAACGATTTGAGAAAAAGAAATATATTAACTGTGTTCTTGGATCTCGAAAGAGCTTTCGATAAAGTTTGGCAAGAAGGGCTCATTTACAAAATGATACATCTTAATATACCAACCTACTTAATAAAGATAATTTATTCCTTCTTGACGGATAGAACTTTTAGAGTAAGGATCAACACTACATTAACCAGTTCCAAACCCATAAAAGCTGGTGTGGCCTAGGGGAGCATTTTGAGGCTAACATCATTTAACCTAGTTGTCCATGATTTGCCTACAGTAATAAATTCTACCCCAGCCATGTATGCCAATAATACGGCTATAACGGCACAGTGTGACAGAGCAGATACAGCGATACAATACCTTCAAAACTTACTAAATTTAATGCAACATATGAATGGTTCCAGAAGTGGAAAATAAAAATAAATGCCAAGCAAAAATGTTTACGTTGAAGCGGTATACTCAATTTGCAACAATCATTATAAATAGCTGAAATAGAACGGAATCCAAAGGATTAAGCCGTCAAATACGATCTAGGAGTCTACTTAGATACTAAACTGGGGATCTTCTTCTTAAAGTGGCGTGCCATTTACAGAGCGTTGCCGATCTTCTCTATACATGTCTGTGGTGTGCGTGCGAAGTGGCCTACAGACATAGGGCATCTATAGCTTTGCGTGAGCTCCGAACCACGGAAGTGCCTTCTACTCTACAGAAGACTTACTAAGCAGAACTAACACGGTGGTTTACCGTTGTCTCCTGAGAGAAGCGGTCAGGTGTTTGCGCTGTAAGTGTGGCTCTGCGAATGGAATTTGGGCCAATCTTAACCTCAGTGGACAAATACAAGCTGAACCAACTCAGTCACGACCGCGCTAACTGTGGATACCACACCAATAAAAAACATAATGAGTGTTAAGCCAGAATGCCAATGCTATAACGGCTATTACACCGCAAATCCCATCTTAGGGCCGATTGCATTGTTCTCATCTACAAAGCTGTTCTCCGACATACTCCCTTGAGTCCCGTGTGCTTGCCAAGTTTGGTACAACACATTGAAAACATCAGTCAAGAAGCTTCAAACAGTGCAGAATAAAGTACTTAGGATTCAGTGTTCGTGGTGATATACAGGGTGTCTCATGATATGATTGTCATAGCTGAAGGATATGTTGCCCAGCAATTTGAAGTCAAAAATATCTGATGAACATATGCCCAAAACTCTATCGTAACTGAGCTACGGTAATTTTTAATCTGAATAAATATCAGGTAAAATCTCATTGAAAATCAGTTAAAAAGAAGTTGCTTTAGTACATTAATTGTTCAAAATGTCCACCCAATTGCTGTATAGGTACACATTCGAGCTCTTCTCAGAACTGAAGAAGTAACTCTGCTAACAGCCTCAGGATCAGCACGAATATTTTCTGCCGGCATTCATAATCCTAGCAACAAGTTGTTCTCTCTTTCCTGTCACAATGAATAACAAATGACGAATCACAGCCACCCCGACTTTTTAATAACAGCGAAATCAACAGCGGTACCTACTTGTACCTGCATTAGTAGGGTTTTCTAAAACTTCAAATACTTGTAGCTCAGTTACGATAGAGTTTTGGGCATATATTCATTAGACATTTTTGACTTGAAATTGCTTGGGAAACATATCCTTCAGCTATGGCAATCATGTCATGGGACACCCTGTATAATGAACTAACTGTTTCGTTAATTACTGAATTTATTATATAGTACTACGAAGTTTTTTGAAAAGCTAATCTGATGTTCAAGTGCTGTTGAATTAAATCTAGGACAAAAAACATCTACACGCTCCTTAAGCGCAAGTTACTGTAAGATTTGATCTAGCTTACGTAGTACCTATGTAGTTACCTAATAGTACCTACTTACGTAAGTATAGCTAACCTGAAAATTGAGCACATGTCACCTAATCCTCGCTCGGGCAGGAGGTTAGAGTAGTTGCTAGTTGTAAGTAACAAGTAATAATGTAACAGAGCCCTAGTATTAGTATTAACAAAAATAACCTATTTGCAATAAGGTTTTACAATAACATGTATACAAAATTTAAAAAATTGGGCCTAGGAGGTAGAGTAACAAGGTCTTACTTATATATACATACACATTACACATTACACTCTACACATGGTGCAGTATGTAGATAAAACGGCTAACAAATTTCGTAACCCGCAGAGTCGGGTCTGCTTGTGCATTGCACTCGTAGAGCCTCATACGTTAACCCACCAGCCTCGACATCGAAAGTTATAAGAGGTTACAGATAATGCATACTTAGCAAAGTGTCCATATTTTTGGCTCCAAGGGGGGCCACTGCGACAAGCTTCTTCGGCGACTTCTGCAAAACTCAACTCTTCTCGTTCAGTTCTTGTACGTAATTCCTGAGCACAGACTGCCTGAAACGATTAGGGATGTTAATCAATTATAAATATTAAAAATATTTAAACAAAAAAATTAATTTTAGTAAAACTGATTATTTTTTGTATGTACCTGTTGTAAATGTATTGTAAGGTTTAAATTAAGATTTTATTCGACTTACTAAGATATTAGCGCAATGCGTACTAATAACAGTAACTAATATGGTTCCAAACGTTCCTAAAACTAAACCTGCATTATTAAATGCTAATGGCATTGCTAAAATTCCTGTTGCCAAGCATGATTTCATCAAGTGGACAAAAACTTCAAATTCGCTGGAATAAAAAATAAACTTCCCTTTCTCGTTCAATATCTTTGTTTAATTTATTTCGTACCTTTGCTTTGGAGCACTCATTACCCTTCAACACTGTTTATTCGGAAAATACTATTGCATATTCTTCTGGGAGGGCTTTTCATTAAAAATATTTCAGCGTTTTTAAAAATCTAAAAACCTTACTGTAGTTCGTACTTATGTAAGGGTAAAAAACTGAAAGTAATATTTTGTAATTAAATTTACACCAACCGACTATATAACGTTAGATAAGTAGGAAGGAACGTTTTATTTTAAATATTTTCGATTTTATCAAAACAGACTAAATGGATTCTCTTAGTCTGCTTATCTCTTGTCAAATAAATTGTCATTTTGACAATTGATTTTTATTAATATATCTACTGCATTCATTGGTAGATAGTTATACTGAACAGTACAGGAAGAGCTCTGAGAAACAAAAAAGTAGATATCTGAATTTTACATAGGGACAGCTGTGAGTATTATGTTTTAATTACATGCAGCATAATAGTATTATTATGTTACTATTGTATACAGGGAGTTTTTTTCGACTTTTACTATGGGGATCTCGGAAACTATGGCAGATAGAAAAACGGTCAAATAGGGAAAGTAGTGCAAAATTATTAGCCGAACTAAATTACCTTTTCAAAATTTGAAAAAAGTCAAAGCCTACCAGAACCGATGTTTCTTACTTGTTATGAATGATAGAAAAAAGCTTTAAATAGGAAAGTTTTAGATAATTTCAAGCTGAATATCAGAATCAAGCAAATTTTATCTAGTGACTTTCGTTTCTGAGATACAACACAAACCTACTTTTTTAAAAATAGGAACCGTAGTTGTCTGTGACTTCATTAAATAGCTTATTTTTTTCTTTTTTCAATAATATGCGGGCCGATACAGTTATTTTTATAAACAACTAAGTTACACGAGTTTAACTTTTAATAGAAGTAAAAACATACCAGAGTTGGCCATGAATTAAAGAAAGCACATCCTTACAATTGAATAATAACCCAAAAAACTACTAAGACAGGTGCTTATCAAAAAAACTTATTCAAAAAACAATTCAAATAGTAATACATATTAATTTTATCTTAGATATTCAAAATGCCGCCCATCACTTTGAACACACATTTCGCATCGCTTTAGAACGCCATTAATTGATCTTCTCAGTGGGTGTCGGTCGATGTTATTGCATGCATTTAAAACCGCATCTCGCAATTCTTCGATTGAATCATAAGTTTTTGAATACACTCTATTCTTAAGCGTTCCCCATAAGAAGAAATCCAGAGGTGTGATATCTGGAGAGAGAGGTGGCCATGCAATCGGACCATTTTGTCCTATCAACTTGTCCGGATAAACTTGCTGTAAGTAATTTCTGAAGCCTAAAAGATGATGTAGTCTCGCACCATCATGCTGAGACCATAATAAATTTCTTCTCGTCACCAGATCCAACTCATCTAGCATACTTTTGAGTTTATTCTGCAAAAAGTTTAAATATCGAATGCCGGTTAGTGATCCGTCAAAAAGATACGGGCCGATGAGGTTGGTGCCCAAAATTCCACGCCATACGTTGAGGCTAAATCTAATTTGAGGTCTTCTTTCTTCCAAACTGTGGATTTTCTTGATCCCACCAATGTTTATTATGTCTATTAAACATACCATAGTTTGTGAAACGACTCTCATCAGTCCATAAGATTTTAAAAGGAAAAGAATAATTGCCCAAATTATTTTGTTCTCTGAACCAATTACAAAAAGTAATCCTTTTCTGGTGATCTCCAACATACAACGCTTGTTCAACAAAAAATTTGTAAGGGTGGAATTTGTATTTTTTGAGCACACGAACAACACTTCTCTGAGAAACACCAATTTGTGAAGAAATTTGTCTTGTGGAAGTCTCCGGATCTTGATTAACACAAGCCAAGACATTTAGTTCTTAGCCCAGTCAAATAAGGTGAAATAAGGGGTAAACCTCGGAATGAAAGTAAAGAAGCTGTATATTTGCATGAACCTTTATTTTGACGTTCTGAAGACTGGCTGAAAAGTCTCATATAATCTCGTGTCTGCGTTACAAGATATTAAAGGTCAAAGGTCACGAAAATCGGTTTTTCGCAATTATCTCGTTTGCTATGCGTCATATGGCATTTAACGTTATTATAAAACTTGTAGATCATCAAATTATTTACAATTTTTATTTCATGCATTTTGTCGTATGATCAACCGTTCTCGAGATATAGCGCGGAGTGTGGTACGTGCGCATCCGTATATAGTTTTTTCGAAATAATAAAAACAGTTGATGGCATATGTCAAATTTGAAAATGGCATGAGATTTTTCTTGTAATTCTGCCCAGCTTTCCCCATTTAACGGATTCTCTAACTTTTATATTAAGAAAGTTACCCATGTAATGAGATAGATTATGGCACGCTGTATACCTGGCTCCGCAGTTTACATAGCGTTATCCTATACATATAATATAGGGATGCGCGCGTGCCACTCTCCGCGCTATATCTCGAGAACGGTTGATCATACGACAAAATGCATGAAATAAAAATTGTAGATCATTTGACGATCTACAAGTTTTAGAATAACGCTAAATGCCATATGACGCATAGCAAACGAGATAATTGAGAAAAACCGATTTTCGTGACCTTTGACCTTTAATATCTTGTGACGCAGACACGAGATTATATGAGACTTTTCAGCCAGTCTTCAGAACGTCAAAATAAAGGTTCATGCAAATATCCAGCTTCTTTACTTTCATTCCGAGGTTGAATCCTTATTTTACTGGCCTATCTGTAGATTCAGCTATAATACCACGTTCATTCTTTGGTGCGACAAAACCCAATTACAGTAGAGTCTCGTTTATCCGTCGTAAACGGACCGGCCCAACGACAGATAAACAAAAGTGTGGGATAATAGGGAGAAAGCCGTGTAATTGCCAAACTATCTTTTATTTTACAGATACAGCAGGCTAATATCACGTTTATACAACTATACAGAACAGAAAATATAATTATAATATAAATTTAATATTTATCAACTATTGGACTTACAAATTGCAATGTACATACTGTGCAGCATTGTACTGTAGTTAAAGAAGTCCATAATTTCAACTTTTTATCCTATGTCGTCCATGCAAGTATGTTTTTCCCTGCTTATTTTGCGAGATAATTTTTTTAATACATTGTAGCACTGTATGTCGGTTAAAACAGAATGTCGGATGAGCGAAGCTCAGATAACCGCGACTTCACTGTGTACTGCACAATAAATAACACTAGTATGAAAAAGAGAGACAAGACAAAAATAAGAATATATAAAACTGTGTCCCAACCAACGTTAACATCTGGAGCGGAGAGCTGGACATTGACTGATAAACATAAATCGACTATTACAGTGACATAAATTAAATACTTAAGGATGATAACCGGAAACGAAAGCAGAGACTGAGTGAGAAATGAAATAATTAGGGAAAATTTGAAACGGGAACTGGTAATAACGAAGATTGAAAAACAGCAATTGAAATAGATTGGCGTATGAACGATGAATGAAGACAAGCATCCCAAGATAGGACGGAAATAGGGGTAGAGGAATAGAGATCAAGAGAAAGGCCAAGGAAAAAGTGGGAGGAAACAATACAAGATATAATGGAAAGAAAAGGAAAGGCAATGGCAGAAGCGAAAAGAGTGGTAAAAACCCGAAAAATGATGGAGAAAAGTAAGTAAAGTACGACAATTTCCTAGCCTGATGCTTTTTTTTAGTTAATAGAAGCATTTTTTTTAGATAAAAAATTCCCTGCCTTTTCCCTTTTTTTAATTTTACCCTTACAATGTAGGTACCTATACATTAAGGGCAAGGAATTAAAACAAACAGTTTAAAATTATTTAAACTCGTCTATTATTATATTATAATAATACAAAGTAATATTTTCGAACATACTTTGAATAAAGTAGGTATGTTCTTTATTATGTTTGAACATACTTATTAGTATTTCTGTATTAACCATAATATGGTTAATTTACGTTATGGTATATTATACAAATGATGAAAAAACGAAAGAAATATGTTATAATATACATTGTAACGTTTTTAAAACGGTTATTTAAAACTTCGGTTTGTGGTGTGAATTATTTATTACCTAACAAATTTAAAAATTGTAATGACTAACACGAAATAACAACTTAAACATGAAAAACAACACTAATATTATACCGAAACACTAACTAATTTATTTACACAGTTTATTAAATTTATATTTACGAGCGTTCACTACGCGTTGCGTATTCGCACATTTATTATTTTAACCGAGCACTTAATCGCGACGCGCACATGTCTGTATGCTTTTGTAAAAACTGGCGGTGTCAAGGTGCATTCAGACTCAGAAATTTTGTCCGGAAAGTTGACGGAGAAATTTAAACGAACCAATCAGGTGTGTAGAATTTACCGCTTCTTACGATACAAATTCTACACACCTCGTGATTGGTTCGTTTAAATTTCTCCGTCAACTTGCAAGCCTTGAAATGAAAGATGAGTCTGATAACCAAACATCTTGGAAAGCAGTTTTCTTGTCCGCCATTTGAGTTAAAAGCAAAACATTACTAAAAATTGCTAAACTAAATTAAATTACTGGCTATAAATTATTACTATAAATTACTCATGCGATATAAAACAAATTTGAAGTAGGTAGTATCACGCACTTCACTTGATACGAAAACTAGTGAATGGGCACAGAACACAACCAAAAGGTGATAGGCAGCAGGTAGTAACTATTCATTACTTTAGTATTCGTTACCCCGGCTCCACACTTGCGTTAACGCATATTCGTTAAAGTTGACGAATATTCGTGCACAAATATTTATTCACGAATATTTGTCGAATACAACCTCCACACATACGTGATATTAGCTAAATATTCGTATTTGGTATTTAAAATACCATGCAAAATATTCGTATTTGCTTCATTTATCATGGATTCGTCTTCAGAAGAAGAATGAATCCATTTTCTTCTTCAGTTCAGTTAGAGAGCAATTAAAAATTTAATGTTTTATGTATTCTCCGCCACGTGTCTGCAACCTTGTTTCGATTTTTATGATTGGGGTCCTTTGGATTCCAAATGCAAGTTTCATTTCTGTGCACTCATTTGTCCATTCCATTTTCAAATACTCTAGAATCGTGTTAGTGTAATTGCTACACAAAATTAAATGAAACATAGACAGACAACTTGCATGTTCGTACACGATAGTGTGGAGGGCATGCGAAAAAGACCTTAAAACGAATGTTCGTCGCCTTTGAAAAGTGCCGAATATTCGTATACGAATACGTATTTTTCATCCACACTTGCGGCATTTTATCCGAATAGCAAATATTCGTGCACGAACAACACAAGTGTGGAGCCGGGGTTAGGATCCGAAATACCGATGTAACCGCTTGGGCCTGCCCGTTTGGGGGATGGAAGAATTCGGTTAAGGAAACCGTATAATTTTGATTATCAAAGATAATGTGTTCGTAAGTATTTTTGTTAACTTTGCTCTGTAACCCTATAACCCGGGTAGAACGTAACCGGTAGGGTAGAATGTTAGAAACTTCCAACCAGCTACCCTGGGCTTACTCCAAATGGTTATTTTTGGCCGTATCTCGGGTAGCGTGTACGGCCGGTCTTTGCTTTCTGGTTTTAACTCTTTATTTAGATATATTTATATATTAATTAATTTAAAGATTTATTTTTAAGAAGTGATAGTTAATTTATGTCGGAGAGATCTCTCTCAGTGCAATACGCACACAATTATTAACACTATCTTTTCAAGAAAGCAATTATGGGGGACCTAGGGTCCTCTGTAAGAAAAGCAAATTAATCAACTCAATAAAACTCAATTTAAAAGAAAAATTGATTTACTGAAAACAATAACAAGTTAACAAAGGAAAATGGAAACTATCCCTCTAGTTACCCTGAATGTTACTTAATATTTAAACTAACCTTATAAAAGTCCTCCAAGTTTATTGTATCCAAAAAATTGGTAATTCACTTAATTTATACGAATAGAATTTGAAAATTAATGTGTTATTTTACACTTAATCAGGAAGTGTTTAAATAAGTTATTTAAACACGAGTTCGGTAAAAATGATTGAAAATTAATTTGGAAAATGTTAACACGAGTTCAGTAATACACGTACTTCATATTTTCGATGGTGACCGCGAACTGCTCTCCTTTGAAGAGATTTTCCTTCGTGACACCAAAACTGTCTCTTTTTCAAAATTGAGGAAATAAGTTTTAGTATATGTTTTCTAAGAGTTACTTGGAACAATTTTATATCGTAAAACTATATTTATTTCCAACTGTTAATTTAGCATTTTATTTATCAAGCGTAGTGTGTTTAACTAGAAAACACGTTGATATTGCTTTTTGCACGAACTGGAACTGTACCGGATGCTAGCTCAACTTTCGCTGAGCCAGGTCCTGTTGATTACTTTGAAATATTGAATTACAGTCTGAGAACAACTTGAACTTTTATTTGATTACAGAATTCTTTTGAATTTGAAATAAAATTTGAATTAAAATTTATGATTTTGTCCAGCTCGTTACACCGAATACCTACAAATAAATGTATTCGGTACTTTTTGTGATTAGTTACTATTATCGTTTTTAGTCGCCTTTCACGAGTTCTAATTGCTATCCAAAATAATAATTATCGAAAACTTCATTCTCAGTTATAACAAATACTCCTACGCGCCAGCGGACTAGACTGCATAACAGTTATTTACGTAATTTATGAAGTGTACACTAAACCTACTATGTAACTAAACTTCATATACATAGTCACCGTTAAAGTCCGCATCATATGGGAAATTTTTTTATTATTTAGTTTACGCAAATTTAGATTTCATGAACAGTTTTTGCTTTGAAAGTAATGCAAAATGAAGTTGACGATTTTTTTTTATCGATCGGCTATACCTGTCAAATTCGACATATTTTCAAAAAAATTACAAAAAGTTCGGTTATTTTTCAAAATTTCAAAAAATGTTAAATGAAAAAGTTATTTCTTTTTCAGTTTTCTACCCATCTACTAAATTTGAACAAAGTTGGACAACTTTGATATTTTTCACGTTTTCCTAACATAACATTTGGCTCATTTGAATTTCTTAAAATCCGAAATACCCGTAAAGATGTAATACACTCATCTGCCAAAGGGATTTTTTCTGTTTAAAAATGTTTCTAATTCGATTTTTTTTTTAAATTCCAAATATGCTAATAGAATTATGTCATACTTGATGCAAAGTTGCTCTAGTTTCAACATTTCACAGCAAAATTCGCTTTATTCGTTTTTATCACAGTACAAAAGGTAATTTCAGTTCAAAAATGCCATAAACCGAAATTCTCAAATCAATTTGTCAAGTAATAGACCGCCAGTTCTTGCTAAATTAATTTAATTAAATGTTTTTCTGGACTAATACTTAAAAATTAATCATCAATCAAGTTGCTCTTGAGTTAAGCATTATGCTATGGAAAGAAAAGAATTAAATGTCATGGAAATTAAAAAAACAAAATGTTTGACAGTTTCTCTAAAATTATGAAACAGTGATTTTTATCAATATTTTTAAAAATATCAAGGTTGTCCAAATTTGTTCAAATTTGGTACGTGGGTAGAAAACTGAAAAAGAAACAACTTTTGCATTGAACATTTTTCGAAATTTTGAAAAATAACCGAACTTTTTGTAATTTTTGTGAAAATATGTCAAATTTGACAGGTATAGCCGATCGATAAAAAAAAATCGCCAACGTCAGTTTGCATTATTTTCAAAGCAAAAACTGTTCATGAAATCTAAATTTGTGTAAACTAAATAATAAAAAAATGTCCCATATGATGCGGACTTTAACGGTGACGCTGTATGTATGTAATTTTGGTAATTTGAAGCTGTGGAAGCTGAAACCCAAACAATATTTAGATTTTACAGGAGAGTAAATAAAAGGCTGTAATAATTGATTATGCTGTTCGATTATTATTAAATTGGTCAATTTTTTAGAAAAACTTATTACTTAAAATATTTTTGGCTTTTTCCTGACTTTTCCAGGTATAGAAAATTGCCTGACTTTTCCAGGTTTTTCCAGATATCGCCACCCTGTTAATTCTATTTCCACACCGTATTCTATAATGAGTGTTCAAGTTTAATGTTTTCTGATTTGTATGTAAAAGTTTTAATTCAGTTTTAACACAAGTCAGTCTTAAAAAGGTTAGCTGAAAAAAGAACACTTTGTAAATACAGAAAATGTTTATTAAAAGTAACATGGTTTTTCTTACAATGACATAATAAAATGATTTCTAAATTACCTTAATTCGCTGCAAAAATACTTAACAATAATTTAATTAATCCCATAGTATACACGATATCCTTCCAAAAATATAATTGACTGTACATGAAGGATTTATTACTTTAAATTTAAAGTAACGCACCCTGTTTTCACCAGCATCAAGTATACTAAATTTAAAAATACAACTTTTCTAGACTAACTTTTAACAGAAATATTTTTACAAATTATAAAAACCGCAGTAGTAAAGGCACCAAATTACCTAAATGCATTTTACAAATATGTGCTCACGTTTGCTTTTATTTAAGTATTTTATAGTCAGTTCATTTAATGTAGGTAAGATATAAATTACTAGCAACTATTTATTAAGTTTATAGAACTAAATTTTTACAAAAGACTGACCGCCCTTAAATTAAATTACCTACAACTGAACATTATGTGTTATTCTAGTTGTTTTAATTACACAAATAAATGAAAGAGAAGTTAATATAAATTACAAACACATAGATACATGACTACCCAGATATAACTTACAAATCATAAAACAATACCTGAAAATAGGAAGTTGTTACTCGAATAGGCTTAATTTATTTAATATTTATTCGTTGTGATACCTTCGATTTTCAGAGGTAGGTACCTATTGTTTGATGATGTGCAAATATTTGCATTCACATTGCACTTTGCATATTACTTACCGTTAACTATACCTATTAACTAATATTGCATAAGTTAACCTTTCTGACATCGTCTAATAGAGTAATATACCTACCTATGTATTACTTTGCTGTTTTCTAGTAATTGGAAATCCAACCGAGATATTTAACTTTAAAGATTTAATAAATTTAACACCTCTTTTTCTTTTCTTAATTTATCAAATGTATTAAAATTTATCTTACTATTTTTTGCCATAGAGTGAAATTAAACATTATTTTTTAATGATTATGCTTATGTAAATTAAGAACCAGTCTTTGCAATCTACTTATAAAATACAAAATGTTGTTGCAGAACAAAATCTAAGATGAATAAATTATCTAACCATTATAATAGTGGTTCTAAGTTTTAATTAAATACAATATAGTCTATTCACCGGTTGATAATAATTTGTCATTTTAAGATTTCAGAATTTCACACAATGATTCTAACATAAACAGCTATATTAGTCAGTTTCTTCGCATCACCTTTCAGTTCACTTATTATTGTCTGTAACATCATCATATGAAAAAGTAGGATTTTAAAATTATGCTTCAACAAAACTGAACAATATTTATTTTAAAATACTTAAATGATTTCTTTAATAACTACTTTATCAGTAATTGTAATCATTTGAGACAGCATTTTGTTACGTGTCATAACTACACACATCAGTAAACGATTGACAAAGTAAGGGCAACGAGTAAATTTAGCAATGAGAGTGAATGGGCGCGTTCAGACCGGTTGCTACCGCTAGCTTGTTGCGCTACGTAGCGCTAGTCCCATCTGAACGCGCCCAATCATATTACAATATTTTACCTAATTTGAAGAGTTGAGTTGTATATTTTTTATTACCTAAATTGTGCCAGTAGAAGGTATCGGCATTAACGCCCCACGAGGGAACATGGCCGGCAACATAGAGGGTTAAGGCCTCCTAAGTAGCTTTAACACCCGGTTGTCTCGCACGCTATGCATCTGTGTTTCGGTTCCCAATTATTTTCAGTGACTGGGTAGGCCACCCGCCGACCATCCGACTCGGGTTTGACCCCGAGGACATCCGTGCTGTAGTCGAATGCCTTAACCACTCGGCTACTCCGGCGATGAATTGTGCCAGTACTCTACGTTAAATATTTATTTATGTATGTAAGCTAAATTCAGTTCACATGCAAGCAAGTCCAGAATATAATAAATTCAATAATGTCATTACTGTTTAACTAATTTTAATTACACTTTAATATTGTGGATTTTAGTTCTTGTTTAAAATATCTTTATCTTAAGTGCTACGTTTAATTTAAATTTAAAAAAAATGCAGGCATTTTAACAGCTTAATTAATAAAAATTTAGGAAAAAAATGAATCAGAATCCTGTTACTTAAGTCAAAACGCATTTCTCCCACTTAAATAGCAACAAAATTATTAAGCATAAAATGTAAAATTATGCCTCGACCCAATTTAGCCCACAGCTTTCTAACAATTTATAGCAAATTATTTAGAACAGGTATTTTACATTAATTTGTTTTAGTTACATTTACTGATGGTTTTGAAAGACATCCACATCCTCTACCTGCAAGCTGAAGATCCTAAATGAAAATACAGCAACCATAAGAATTTTTGTTCAGGCTAAGATTGCAACAATTTTATCACATACTGTAATTTCATAATAGCTTGATTCATTTAATACAAACAACTAAGTTTGGCTTAAGGCTTACGCTAAACCAACTTATGTAACTCAAATGTTGGGTGTTCATCGTACAAAGTTCTAATCGAGGTTGTAGCGAAAAAAGCTGCGATGTTTTACTTTCCTTTACCCGGACTAAGCCAGCCTCACTTAAAAAATTTTAGCTTATTTAGGTATGCCAGTTTTATATCACCAGTGTCACCTGGCGAAGCTAAGTTTTTTTATTATTTGATAAATAAATATGTTTGACTTCAAAGTCTGTTATTTATTTAAAAAAATAAAGAAATAAGAACTAAGTTTTAGTTAGTCCGTTTGCAAGCAGTGCAACTCACTTTAATCTCCGTTTAGTTCACCTCACTTTGGCTTAGTTAAATCTTAGTTTGTAAAACGAATACAGTTTAAAATAGCTACTACAATAAAGATAAATCTGAGTTTAATATAACAGGCAGTACTTTTATTGTGCTGGGATAAATTCTGCAACTCGATCACCATCACTGACGTATAGCACAGCTAATCATATTATACAATTAGTCACTGCAACATAAATGTAAGCTTGATAATATAAAATTTCGGTATTTTTTTAAATAAAATATTACAGTTTAGAAATTGGGGACTAATATATAAAATGTGGATTTATGGATATGATTTAAATGCATAACCTACTTATGCGGCTTATATAAATAAAGTGTTGTACATAATTGATATGTTTAATTTGACATTTTCACTCTTGTTTTAAAATAGGACAGTGTAAAATTATCCCTGATTAAAATATAAAAAATAACTTATTAAATAATTTCTAAATATTTAAAGATTAATCTTAAAAATAATAAAAATACTAAAAAAGCATCAAAAAACCAATGCTCAATAAAAACTGAATTTCACAGTGTTTTCCTTCTTATTTGACTTTTAAAAAAGTACTTAATATCTTACACACAACTGTACGATGAAAGTTCAAAATTCAGTACATTATTTCAGTTAAGAGTTGTGGTATCGATTAAAGTGGAAACAGTCGTTGTTATTATTTCACTCACATTTAATGCACTCCGTAATGTATTATTAGCTGCAGATTCCGTGCTGTTTCCAGTATATAAAGCTACAATATCTTCTAGAGCAGATTTTGTGCCGAAAATAAGTGCTAAAATTCCTGTTACCACTACAATTACATCTTTAACTATCCTCCAATTGTATTTTCCGAACCCTTTTTCCCAAAACGTAATAACTTCTATGAAGATAGGTATTATAAGTCCAAGTATTGAGAAACATAAAGCACCAATTAAACTAATAAAAGGTCCAATAGTAGGTACGGCGATTGCTATACCCACTGCTACTACAACCATTATTGTTCTAAGTACATAATTGGCAAAAGTTGCGTTCTTCTTAAATCGATCTTTAAGACCATTCCACGCAATTTCAAGGCAGATGAAGAATTGAAGTCCAAAAGTGCAAAATATTGCTAAACCAATTAAAATTTGTACAGCCTGAGCAGCACTGTAAAATAATACATGTGTGTTAAAATTGCATGTCAAAGTAGCATTATAATTAATACTTACTAATCCTTTGCAGGCAGATTCAAAGTAACATTGGCGTAGGTTTCATCTCCAAATTTAAGATATCCAAGGAAACCAATTAAAATATATGTGATAGTTACACCAGCCAGTCCTTGATTTAAAACGCCGCAAAGTCCTATAAACTTCTGGGGTTTTCGCATATTGTTTTCTAGTGGCATCACCTACATATTAAAATATTTACAATAAGAAAATATAAAGCTATATTTTAATCGTGAAAAAAATTACTACTACTTATCTAAATACAATAGAGATGGATTAATTTAAGTTCAATTTAACTGAACTAATTTTATAGTTTAGACCTTCTGCAATAAAATTTTATTTAAAAAAAATATACAATTTAGGTACCTAACAAACATGCTAAGCATTTTTGATTATAACTAATTTTGTGGAGGATTAGCTTTACTTGATAGTATCGTACGATCAAAAAAAGAACAAAATCAGATGTGGTTGTGAAATATTAAGGCCAGTTTGTGTGTTTGTTTATTTATTTATTGAGCGAAATCTAGGCTTGCGGGTGCTAGGGATTTCCAACAGCATCGACTGCTGTGGCCTTTGGCACTACCCGACTAGAATTTTGCTAAACTCAAGGAATTTCCACCCTTGGAAAGCATATTTATCGTGCCAAACATCATACTGACACGGGACCTATAGTTTTACGTCATATCCGGAAGAGGGCATACTTTCAGATATTTTTCCGCATTAAACATCTCACCAATCAGGATCGGGAATCGAACCCGAGATATCTGGTTTACAAGGCAAGTAAGTATGCTAACCTTGACATCATCCAAGCCGTCATTAAGATTATTCAATTATCAAATTTTGATGTATATTGAAAACGTCATTTAAGCTTTGATTACATTGGGCGAATGTACTAGCTACTCGCCACGCCGGTGAGAAAACTAGTACGTGAGCGAGCGAGTATCAATTACACAAAGCTAGTAAACTTTCGCCTACTCGCCTATTCACATGGAAAGTTGTGTTTATACTTGAATCACGTTGGTTTCCAACTATTGTTTCTAAAATGTAGTGGAATAGTAATGACATTGTTGATAACAATATTATCCTTTACTGTGGAATATCAATCAATAAAGGCTATTATAATATTAAACTAAAAGGTGAAATTTTTAAAAAGATGAAAAGACAGATTGAAAATGAAGGTCTTGCTCAAGAGAATGGATGCAAAGCAACTGAAGTGAAAAGCCATTCGCATTTTGGTGTCCTGTTTTCTGATCACCCCATCAATCATCCATTGGTCGAAGTGGGGGGGGGGGATGCGGGGGGATGGCATCCCCCTAGTTTGTTAAAAAAATTAAGCCGTTCCCCTACATTGAAAAGAAAATTAAACCATCCCCCTACTTTGAAAAAAAAAATTAAGACATCCCAGTGCTAAACTACGGGGTTTCATCTTTCAAATATGATTTTTAAAATTAACTATGTATTTAGTAGGTAGCCGGTATGTAAGTAACTAGTGTTCAATTCTTCAAAAAATATGATTCATTGTTTGGGTTTGGGCACTGCGCGGCTCCCGTGGAGTTAATTTATTTGTCCACGACTAGTCAATAATCTGTCAATTATTCATGTGTTTGGTTAAACATAATGCTATCCATTATACACTGCCAGCAGTGAATAATCATTATTCACGGTGTCATGGTAACATCATTGTCTACGGTGAATAATGAAGGAAATAGGTTATGTTTCTAATCCTACCACTTCGTTTAACATAGTCCTACCACATGGTCTTAGTAGCGTTGTTATTTACATTTTTAATTAAAAATTCTTCGTGTTGTAGACATGTATGTAACCTTAGTTATAAGTGTGTAAAGCAAGTTGCCTATCCTAAAATGTAACTATATTGTAACTGTATTTAGTATAATAAAGTCAGTCTTGAACTCATCCTCTTCTAATGAACATCAGAACTTACAACATGGCGCAGTCGCTTGGTTTATAAATTAAATTAAATAGAAATACCTAAGTGCGTAAAAAGAAAAAATAATAAGAACACGTGACAATTAAATAAATTAAACTATAATGGAAAATAGTAGGCCGCCAATACAGCCTCTAAATTTAAAAGGAAACGTGTCCGAGAATTGGAAAACGTGGTTGCAGCGTTTTGAAATCTACTCAACAGCAACAGACTTAGATTCAAAGTCGCAAAAAGTACAATGTGCCCAATTATTGTACTGCCTGGGTGAAGAAGCTATAAATATATACAACACGTTTACTTTCGAAGATAATCAAACGAATCAAATAGATATATTAAAGAAAAAATTCTCCGACCACTTCACGCCGAAGAAAAATACAACATACGAAAGGTATAAGTTTTTCACATCAAGGCAGAATGGTGAGCAAGTGGAAAAATTCATAACCGAGTTGAAAATTCAGGCAAAACAGTGTGAATTTGGGGATTCGAAATTGATGGACGAAATGATTAAAACGATGATTATAATTGGCATTAGAGATGATCCTCTCCGAGAAAAACTGCTCGAAAATGAAGAATTATCCGTGGATAAGGTCATAGAATGCTGCATAATAACTGAAAGTTCCAGGAAGAATTTAAAGTTCATGAAGGACAAAGAAGCGTCAACTTCCAGTGGAAATTTACCAGCCCAGCAGGTGGACGCGGTAAGGCGAACTTCCCATGAACCACGCGCAGACCGGAACCGCATGGGCATTCCAAATTACAATGGCGGATCATCATCAAGGACAAGGTCAAATTCAAGAAACTCAAGGCGAACAATAAGAGGTTGCACTCGATGCGGTAAAAACCACAAAGTTAATGAGTGTCCAGCCTATGGTAAAACCTGCAACAAGTGTTTGGCTCCAAATCATTTTGCCCAAATGTGTAAAAATAAATCAAAGCGCATAAATGAAATTATTCAAGGGCAAAATGGATATGAAGTTGAATACTTGTCGATAAATTCCATTAATTCAAATAATATTAACTATTGTTTTGTAGATTTATCCATTAGCAGTAAGTTAAGTTTAAAAACTAGGTTTAAGGTGGACACAGGTGCTTGTACAAATATAATCACATTAAGTAAATTACGAGAAGCAGAGTTTGACACGAGGAAAATTCAGAGGAACACGGAAACGTTGGTAACCTACACAGGCGAGAAAATCCCGATCATAGGTAAATGCTTGTTAAATTTAAAATTCAACAAAAAGTATTATGTCAATGCAGAATTTAACGTGATAGAAGGTAGACATGAATCCATCTTAGGGTTAAAAACGAGTGTAGAATTAGGTATAATTAAAATAGAAAAGGATCCAAACATTAAAGTTGTAAATGTAATCAAAAGCGATGTGAATTTAGATTATCAACAATTAATTAATGAATATATAGATGTTTTTCAAGGCATAGGTAAAATTGGTAGAAATTACAAAATTGAACTCAAAGAAAATGCTATTCCAGTGTCGCATCCAATTAGAAACGTACCAATTCCATTACAAAATCAATTTGAACAATGTTTGGACCAGTTGGTAAATTTAAAAATAATAGAAAGAGTGCATGGGAGTACAGATTGGTTAAATTCATATGTAGTAGTTCGAAAATCAAATGGTTCATTAAGAATATGCTTAGATCCAAAAGACCTTAATGATGCAATCAAAACGCACACATATAAATTACCTACAGTTGAACAAATTTGTGCAAAATTAAATGGATCATCGTATTATTCAAAATTAGACGCGACAAGTGGATTTTGGAACATTCCGCTTGATGAAGAATCATCTAAATTATGTACATTTGGAACTCCTTACGGCAGATTTAAATTCTTGAGGTTACCTTTTGGAATCAAGACTGCCAGTGAGGTTTTTCAAGAATACTTTCAAAAAATTTTCAATTTAAATAATGTTCAAATGTATATAGATGATATTTTAATCCATGGGCAAACTAAAGAAGAACATGATGAAACATTACAGAAAGTTCTTAAAATTGCTAGGGAACAAAACATCAAATTTAATCTAGAAAAATCTGAATTTGGCATGCAATCAGTGAAATATTTAGGTTATAAGTTCTCAAAAAACGGAGTAGAAATTGATGATGAATACATGAAGGCCATAAATAAAATGCCCGTTCCAAAAGACAAAAAGGAAGTGCAAAAATTTTTAGGACTTGTAACTTACGTAGGGAAATTTATAAACAATCTTTCAGAAATTACTAAACCACTCCGAGATTTAATAAAACACGATAGCACGTTTTCATGGAACAACGCTCAAGAAAGTGCTTTTAATAAATTAAAAAATTTAATATGTGGTAGACCTGTTCTAAAGTATTTTGATGTAAATAAATGCACTACGATATCAGTAGATGCTTCGAAATTCGCTGTGGGAGCTGTAATTTTGCAAGACAATCAACCGTGCGCTTATGCATCAAAAGCATTAAACGAAACTCAAACACGTTACGCGCAGATTGAGAAAGAACTGTTAGCCATCTGTTTTGGAGTAAACAAATTTTACCAATTTATTTACGGAAAACAATTCATTGTCCAAACAGATCACAAACCTCTTTTGGCCATTTTCAAAAAATCCCTTAATGCATGTCCAGCAAGATTGCAACGCATGATGCTGTCTTTACAAAAATACGACATAGAATTAGTACATAAACCAGGAAAAGAACTAGTAGTTGCTGATACGCTCTCTCGATTAAACCTAAATGAAAAATTAGATGATAGTTTGGAGCTTGAAGCTCACGTTTGTCTAATTGAAAAAAACGTAACAATCTCAAATGAAAGAAATAAAGAATTAATTAAAGCCACAGAGGAGGACGAGGAGTTAAAAATTATTAAGACATATATTCACAATGATTGGCCAAAAAGTATAACTAAAATTCCGGAGCTTGTAAAACCGTATTATAGCATAAGATCAGAAATAACAGAAAGCGCAAACAAGTTAATTTATTTTGGGCAAAGAATAATTATACCAAAAAGCTGGAGAACTAAAATTTTAAAAGACATACACACTGGACACCTAGGAAAAAGTAAATGCATTTCACGTGCAAATTTTACTGTATATTGGCCAAACATCAACAAAGAAATAATAGATTTAGTTGCTCAGTGCAATGTATGTAACAAGTATGCTAATTCAAATTCGAAAGAACCCATGTTAAATCATCAAGTAATACCCGCTCCATGGCAAAAAATAGGCATAGATTTATTTGAAATAAAAAACGAAACATTCTTACTAGCTGTAGATTATTATTCTAAATTTCCAGAAATAGAAAACTTACATAACAATTTAACATCAGCAAATGTCATTACAAAACTGAAATCAATGTTTGCTAGGCATGGAATTCCTAAAATTGTAGTATCAGATTCAGGGAGACAGTTCACCAGTCAAGAATTTCAAAATTTTGCAAAACTATGGAATTTTCAAAGTCAGATGACTTCACCTCACTATCAACAAGCAAACGGGTTAAGTGAACGTACAATCCAAACCGTCAAAAAGCTATTAAAAAAATGTAGTGATGAAAATGAAGACATATATTTAGCCTTATTGGCATTTAGAAATACACCAGTTCAAAATTCTTATGCACCTTCACAAATTCTAATGTCTCGTTATCTAAGAGATAATTTACCAATTGATGACAAACATTTGAATCCAAAAACCATAAGATCGGATAAGTTTAAAAACAAAATTAAAAACTCTAGCGAAAAGGCAAAAAAGTGGTATGACAAAAAAGGTGTCAAGACCAGGGATGAATTTCCAAATCATTCGCTAATTTGGTACCAGTATGCACCAAAGAGCATATGGAAAAAGGGTAAAATTATAGAGAAAATTAGAGACCGAACTTACAAAATTGAAAGGGAAGATGGAAGATGGCTTATAAGAAATAAATTTTACCTTCGTTTACGTCATGAAAGTAAACCAACGTCAAGCCTTCCAACTTTCCAAAGCAATTTTGTTTTTGTACCTAAAACCAGTAATAGTTGTAAAAATATTAATAATCAAAACGTTTCACATAAACACGTAAGATTTGCAGACAATGTTCTATGTGAAAATCCAACTGCACAAGATAATTCAAACATAACAAACAGTAGACCGAAAAGGCAAATGTGTACGCCAAATAGATTTAACGATTATGTATTATTTAAGAAGTAACTTTGTTAAAGTAATTTCTTTTGTGAATAAGGGAGATGTTGTAGACATGTATGTAACCTTAGTTATAAGTGTGTAAAGCAAGTTGCCTATCCTAAAATGTAACTATATTGTAACTGTATTTAGTATAATAAAGTCAGTCTTGAACTCATCCTCTTCTAATGAACATCAGAACTTACAACACTTCGTATTTGTGTTCGTGGACAAAGTATAGTACTAGTACACGACTCGCTATAATGGCTACTATTACCTCGGATAATTACAAAACTCGCTGGCTCGCTCGCTCGTGTTGCAAACATTATCCTCGGTAATAATAGCATTCATTATAGCGTCGTGTATAATATACTATTATTTATTTTAAAATACCCACAGACAAAACAGCTATCCATTACTGATAAAGACGCTCTTGTCAATCTGCGTGTATTAAAATATTGGAGTATGTGGAATCAAGTATTAGATTCTTAAAAGTGAGGCTTTAATTAACCAAATTAAATACCTCAGGTTTATTTTTTGTCTTTGTAATATCGCCATTTTATTTTCCTAAAGTGATAAACTATCTCATACACGTAAATAGGAGGGGGGGGGCACTGAATATTGAAAAATCGAGCATCCCCCTTGTAATGTTTTCCCACTTCGACCACTGTAATCATCTGCAGTAAAGCGACAAATTGGGCCCCATCCATTCTCAAAATATTTCGGTAGGTTATAGATCTTCGTCCTTCAGTCTTTTACTCACACTTTTCTAGATTTCCGTTGGTCTTTCTTTGCAATGCCTAACGTATTAAATTGATAACAACAAGAACCCCCGATACTTCTGCCTATATTTTGGCGACTACTTCAGACTCTACAGCGATTTTACTAGCCAAATATATTACACACAGTGATTTCACTAGTCAGAGAGTAAAATAGTGAGCGAGTAGCGAGAAAAGTAGCCCAGTCTTTAGCTTAACTCGCGGTAGTAGAGCGAGCGTCGAATTAACTAGACAACGTTATTAGTTATTTCATTGAGCGAGTTTAGTAGCAGAGAGTAAATTCGCAAGCGAGTAGCTAGTAAAGTCGCCCAATGTAATTGAGGCTTTACTTGCAGTGAAAATGTTTACTCAAAGTTAAAAACATTAATTATTGAACTATATCTTCAAAATGACACGCTGCGTGAAAATGGAGTCTTAGAGCTTGTCTGTTGGAATTTACTCAAAAATTCAGGGACGTTGCAATTTACTCTAAATATTTTTTATAGTCAACGTTATTGAGAACATTAGAGTAAGAATGAAGGGCGAGCCAAAAACAATTAAAAGGTTACCGCAGCAAATAGACTTGAGTTATTGTACTTGCTATTCTGTTATTAAAAAAGATCTTAAAATGTTTCCTTCATCATCATGTTGCTGCAGCTCCGCGATAGCCCGACTTTCTAAAGTATTTTTATCACAAATCTGCACATTTCTGAGCCTGTCTTCCAGTCAGGGGCACATATACAGGGTCCGGCAGTGAAACGAAATGATTTCAAAATTTAATTATTTTTTAAAGAATGAATTTTTTATTAATTTATACTGTAAAGTACAACAATAGCCATTTGGCGTACAATACTAAAAATAGTAATTTAAAAAACTAGTTTCATAAGACACGATTTTAGAGCACGTTCTAATGGACAATTGCGCTTAAATGTCTTATGAAACGTGTATTTTATAATATTTTTTCTATTTTGGTTATTTAACGCCAAGATATACAAATTTCGTTATTAAAAAAAAAAAAAAAAACAGTAGTTACTATACAACAGTCAGTAAAGCTCCGCCCCTTTTGACATTTTGTTTTGTCTTGATTGTCGGATTCTTTAAAGTGTTACTTTATAACACCCAAACGAGTTTCATAAAGTAGTCATTAAAGAACCCAAATAGAAAAAAACTATTTTCTAAACACTACGTTTTCTAAACATTATGTTCGCCAAATGCCCTCCATTGAAATTTATGCATTCTTGGAGTCGGACCTGGAAGTTTTGCATGACTTCACGCAGCATATTGACGGGTATTGCTTCAATCTCGTCCCAAATGCGTTGTTTGAGGGCTTCATAGTTCTGGGTGGATCGGCCTCAAACACTTTTGTTTGTAGGTACCCCCATAAAAAAGTCACAAGCCGTTAAATCAGGAGAGCGAGGGGGCCAAGTGACATCCCCGTTTCCAGAAATGACGCGGCCCGGGAACCCGTCCAACGATTCATTGTAAACTAAACGGTAAGCCGTGCTGATCGTGAGGGGCCAACAACCTTCGTCCCCACCACCACCTTACGAGCTCTCAACCCCACCTCAAATCATTCCTTTTCACTGCTGGACCCTGTACTTCTACCGTTCTCGGAGGTGCTATCCGCTCACCTAAGTTTCGGTTTTCATCTTCTCCTTTTTCTTATAGGTACAACGTACAGGCGTTTATTAGAAAGGTATTTGGACAAGCCTTTTAATAGCATTTATTGTGCGCCTTCTCAGTGGCGTATCTAGGGGGGGGGGGCGTGGGCAATTGCCCCCCCCCCCCGACCAGTTCAGTAGCAAACACGCAGCAATGAAAATAAATATTATACTCATATTTTTTTCAATGAATAAAAAAAAATTAAGTGTATTATTGTTTTTTTTAATAATAACTGTACCGACTTTCACGCTTTGGGAACCCGACTGCACCAACAAAAACCGTGCTTATGTCAAGTCTAGGTTTAGACTGGAATTAGGGATAGGAAACTAGAAGGTAATGTGCGGGTGGCGGGTGCGGAGGGGACAGTGGGCTGGAGTTGGGTTTGAAGTATGGACTTGCCTCCCCCCCCCCCCCCCATGAGCAATTTCTGGATACGCCACAGCGCCTTCTTATCTCTTCCAAAACGTTATTGTTTGAGTCGACCAGTGTGCCTAGGTAGACAAACTCTCTCGTTGTCTGTTGTTTGCAGTTACTAAATGTTGTCAGTCCTCGTATGCTCCGTGGTATGTAGGGGAGAGTCGGACAAAACCGGGTAGGTTAATAAAATCGGGTACCGCTTAATTTTTCCAAACGGCTGCTGCCATCCATTCCAAAATACTAAAATTAAAGTCCTTAAACAGCCAACAGTCGCATGTATTGGTTTCTACCTTTCGACATCATTTGAGTCTTGAGTGACATGTGCCGGAGCAGTAAGAACTTGAATATTTTAGGTGCACTAAACTCGACTTTTAAGGTAAGTTTACAGGCTCTTTTTTCATCTACTGATTAATTAATGTTAATTTTGAAACATATTACATATAACCTAATGTATTAACTCTAATTTGGTCAATACTTTTGAATGTTATCTCATAACGTAAAAATTTGACATAATATTTAATTTTTCGTTTTCGAGTGCTACAAAACCGGGTACCCGAAATTATCGACTGCACATTCTGACAGTTCGGAAGAAGAAGACGATAATAACGATGCGTGTCTTTATTGCAAATGAACTATTTTCAAACTCTAAGTCGAACGAAGGCTGGATATTGGATAATATATGTGGTGCAATAAATGTGCTCATGAATCCTATAGTGGCTGTGATGGCACAGATGAAGTATTTATTTGAGACTTCTGTTAATAACTTTTATGAATATTTTGATTTTTTGTTCACGTTTTGAATAAATAGAGGCTTTTTACGTTATTTGTTTATTTACATGGTATTTATGTTACTACCCGCTTTTATCATACCGGTTGGACAAAATCGGATACTTTGCAATTTTTTAAGCAAAATATTGTTTTGACTAATTATAGCAATATTAATAAAAATTGACACTGGTATATCAAACTTAAGTAATTTTGGAATATTTCAAAATAAAAGAAACTTTTGCTGCTATAAAGTGGTACTAAATACAGTCAGTTTTTGGTCTGATACCCGGTTTTGTCCGACTCTCCCATACTTTGTTTTAGATTCATTGATATGCAGTCCCATGGTTTCTGCTGTAGTTGTCGGATCCCAGAGTATTTCTTTTGTTCTCCTTGCTGTTCTTGTTATTAAATCAACATTTCTAGTTTCTAGATGTGTATCGCGAATGACTTTCTTTGGGGCATGCCAATGCGTCCCCTTGTGTTAGTCCTTTATATATAATGTTGTCGTATGCTGCCTTCAAATCAATGAACAGGTGGTACATGTCGATACAGAGTTCTCTAGCTTTTTCGATAATCTGGCGCAATGTGAATATTTGATTGGTGGTTGAATGGCCGGGTCTAAACTCCGCTTGATATTCCCCCCAGCCTAGTCTCTGTATATGGTTTCACCTTTTCGTTAAGAATAGTGGACATGATTTTGTAGGCTGTATTGAGTACTTTCCGTAGTCCAATTGGTCTTCAATTTTGTGTAATGGACAGATTATAAACTCCCGACTCCATTCGTCTGGCATTTGTTCTTCACTCCAAACTTTGAGTATAATATCCGTCGTGTCTAAACATTTATATGGGGATGCCGTCGCTGCCGGGGGATTTATTGTCTTCTAGTTTTTTAATAGCCTCTGCAACTTCTTCTATTATTGGTGTCTCAATATGTTCTCTATTTCTGACATGATGGTGGACATCTTTTGTTTTTTGCCTATCATAAGATCTTGGAAATACTTTGTCCATCTGTTCAGAATATCCTCACCGTTGATCAATATGTTTCCGTGTTTGTCTTTACATATATTTAATTCTTGGTTTAATTTTTTTCTTATGCCGTTTATCTGCTTATAGAATTTCCTTGATTCATTATGCCTGGGGAGTCTCCAGTTTGTCCAGGGTTTCACTTTCTACTGGCCCTTTTTCATCCGATGTATGCGTTTTTCATCGCATCTACGTGTAAGTTGTTTATATTTGTCAACATTAATTTGTTCCTCGCTGCTGTAATATTTTATGCGCCTTGTTCTTTTTTCCTGTAATTTCCTCCCACTCCTCGCCAAACTGATCTGGATTATGTTAATTTCTGGCTATACCTAAAACTTCTGTAGCTGCAGTTTTAAGTGTTTCTCTACGTTTGATCCATATATCTGTTATTTGTTGGTTCCTAGCTTGAGTCGGTTGTGATAATTCTTTCGCATTTTCCTAGTACTGCCCCTCGGTTTGGTTGTCCTTAAGTCTGTTTACAGTATATTTGAATTCAAATATACCAGGAGCTACCAGATTAAAAAAAAATGATGATATACTACAAAAGGTTCATGGAACATCTTAATAACAGCGATGTATTAAATTAAACGTGTTTCACGGATGAGGCATGGGTACACCTCTCAGGATATATAAATTCTCAAACTCTGCTGGAGTACTCATAATCCGCATTATTTTGATGTACGTTCGATGCACTGTGAGAAAACCGGAATTTGGGTTGCCGCTGGTCAAAATTTTTTCCAATTTACAATAAAATGGTGAAAGGTACCGAAATGATATTTTACAGCTCTTTATAAACGAACTATACGATGATGATCTGCAAAGGCTATTTCCAACAGGATGGTGCAAGACCACATACAACTGAAGAAAATTTGGCGTTTTTGGCAGAATATTACAATGACAGAATTACTAGTAAGTATCTTTAGGCTCCCAGATCATGTGACCTTTGTACGCTTGATTATTTGTATTTCCATTTTTGAAGAAAATCCGACTACATAAATGGTTTAAATAATTTTCAATATTGCCTGAAGTACATTGTATTAACGCATCTCTATTGTATTTTTATTTGTTTTATTAGGATTACCCTAAAAGAAGATATCAGGTACTTACCACACCGATAGCTTCCAAAGCAAATATAGTGATACTGAAGAAAGTAGGGAATGTTGAAATGTCAGCGGCTAATTGCCTCTCAGATATTGGTGGTAAATCAATTACAAGATAATAACAGGTTATTCCAATTCCAAGTGCCATAAAAACATTAGCTATCATGGAAACAGGCGTGAGATACTTCAGATTAGGCACATAGCATAAGATGATCAATGGTATCAACAGCAAAAGTAAATACAACCTAACATCCAGCGAACCCCAATAATAACCCGTAACTTTATCGAAATTCTTTGCTACAATTACTGTATATGCACTGCATGTACCGAAGTATGTTATAAAAATTCCTATATCCACTAATCTCCTACAAAAAAGTACTCTTATCAGTATAAATACAAAAAGAAATTAAGAAATTAAATTACCTTGCAAAACCGCTATATTTTTTGCTCCATGGGGGACCTCTCCTGCAAGCTTCTTCAGCTACGTCTGCAAACGACATAGCAGTTTTTCCTGACCTCTGATATAATTCATGGGCACACACAACCTAAAATTACCATGTTATTATCAATTTACATTTTTAATAGTTATACTGAAAAATAATACTATAAAAAAAGGAAAAAATTTGAAAGATAAATCGGTATGTTAGATTGATATTGTATTCATGTCTGCAATCATGATCCTTTTATTAGTTGTAAACTGTAAAATTTAAAACTACCCTTCATATATTGCATAATTTATAAGATATAAAATTTTAAGTTTTATATTCAATAACATTTAATTTACAAAGTTCAAGGCGTTTCAAAAAGCTTTTAAATGTTTACAGCGTTTGCAACAAGACTGCAAAAAGTTTTTTAAAAAACATCTATTGAAGTTTACAAACAGTGGGTAGTAATCTCATTGTACTTTCAAAGATTTCAAAATACGGTTAATTATTTTCATGATCTTACTGTGTTCAACTAACTCAAAAATTAGGTAATTCAAGTAATTGGATAAAAGCTATTAAATATTTTCTGCTTAGACTTTGACGTTGAATATGAAACTTATTTAATTTGTTGTAAAATGAATGATTTTGCTTTTAAGTTTAGTAAGGATTAACAAGTCGCGGTCGTGGCTCAGGGCTACACATACACCGATAACAACCGCGCGCTTCCCTCAGAAGGCAATGGCAAACCGCCAAGGCATTTCTGCCCAATAAGTTTTCTCTGGAGTAGAAGTGCAAGTACTTCCGTGGTACACCGACGCAAAGCTATACGTCCCCTATGTTTGTAGGCTACTTGATACGCACACCGCAGACATATGGAGAGAAGACAGGCAACGCCCTGTAAAGGGCACGCCACTTCGAAAAGAGAAGAAGGATTAACAGCACATATTGATACAGGAGAAATTCGCAGGCCTCGAAAAAACCTGTAGGGCGTATAGAGACGCCAATATTAGCTCAAACCATTACCTTGTGAGGATATGTATAAAGCAAAATATTCCAAGAAAGACTAAACAACATAAAGTATTGAAGAAGTAAAATTGGTTCAATGAAGAGTATCACGAAGAACGGCATGAATGGCAGAAGGCAAGAGAAAAAGTATTGGAAATTTGATCATCAGAAGATGAGATGAGATACCGAGATGAAAAGAGGAGGACTAAAAGCATTTACAGACGAACGAAGCGGACCTATCAAATACAAAAGTTAAGAAAGATAGAAGAAAACTATAAAATAAAATTTTTATCAAGAAATTAAGAAAACACGGAAAGTCCCACAGCAAAGGTTGTTGTTGTGCAAGAATAAAAGTAGAAATTCAATAGGAGAAGAAACAGAGTTGGCAAATAGACGAAAACAATATTTTGATAAAATATTAAAGAATGATACGAACGGTGGAAATCATGGAAACGAAAACGATATATGAAGAAGGAGAAGAACAAGCAAGAAAAACGGAGGCAACAGAAATAGTGGCAAAGTTAAAAAATGGAAAAAGTCCGGCCTGAAATGGGATCTCCCGGCATTTATAAATAAGGGCGTGAAGTAGTAAGTCACAAAATTTTTGAATTGGTACAACAAGTATGGCGGGAAGGAAAGATACCGGGCAGATGAAAAGAACCAACGCAGTGTGAAAATTATAGGGGTATAGCACTTCTAGATGCGGTATATAAGGTAATAGAGGACATAGCTGTGCTTATTAGAAACAGAAAGAGAGACAGGCGAATATTCCTGTAGCTTCAGAAAGAATCGATCAATTATGGACCAAATATTCACGTTAAAGGAAATTCTAGCCACATGTTACAAACACAACACAGAAATTCATGTTATCTTCGTAGATTTCAAACGTGCCTATGATTTAGCGAAAAGAAAACAGTTGTACTCGGCATAGTAGGACCTAGGAGTGCCAGCCCAATTAATTCGACTCATAAAAATGACTATAAATAGAACATACAACAGAGTAATGATAAACGGTATTTCCCCAGAGAAGTTCATGAGAGGAAAGGTTTGAAATCCTCTCTTTATAACTCTGTTTAATTTAATACTGGAAAAAGTAATACAAGAAAGTGACATGGACAGATGGACACAACAGAAAAAATAACTAACAAAGTCACCAATGACTAGCTTGTGCCATGACATAATTCTTTTAACGTGGACGTTTGGAAAGTTAGAGTGAATAATGAGAAATTTGGAAAACGCGGCAAAAACAGCAGGTCTAGACATTAACGCAGAAACAAAATATTTATATGCGACAATTTAATTCATGTATAAAAATCCCATAAGCCGCGGTGATTTTGTCACTTTGACGGCGGATAAAAGTTTGCCCTAACTTTTATCCGGCTAAAACGCTACCTTAACTTTAGTTGCTATGCAACTTTGCCTTGTACGTTTAATAATTGTAGCTTCAATACCAAATAAAAAAAATGATTTTGTATTGTTCATTCATTAAATTGTCTCGCCGAATTACACTCGAGGTTTTATTTAGTCAGGATAAATATTTATTTGCAAAACTCAAACTAATATTGCTTTACAGCAATTAGACTCGAAAAATTGACAGCAGATAAAATCAACTCCGGCCTTCGGCCGTCGTGATTTTATCTGCTGTCAATTTTTCTCGTCTAATTGCTAAGCAATACGTTTTCATTGCAAAAAATATTTATCCGACTAAATAAAACCTCTTGTGTAATTATATTCGAATATGGAATGGAAATCAAGCAGGGGAAAACGTAGAGACAAAGTTAGAGCAACGGCAAATACTGAAGATAAATAAGGTCGCAAACTTCAGTTATTTAGGTGTGCTGCTACCAGAAGAAGGAAGCAATTCTAAGGAAGTGAAGTAGAGTCAAGACTAGTGAAGGGTGAGAGGTACTCGTCGTTGAAATCTAAAGGTGTTCTGTGTAAAGCAAAAGTGTGGGTGCACAAGTCAGTGCGGCGACCCATAGTGACGTACGGGTGCGATATTTAACTTTGTTAAAGTCCAGAGAGTAAGATGGTTAGGCCATATTAGCCGAATGAATAATAATTCACGGGTGGAAAAGGCGCGCTAAATACAAATATGTAAGATACAAAAAGCAGAGGACTCCCACGAAATAGGAGGATAACAGCAGTAGACCTAAGAGAAAAAGGAGTACAAAACTGGAAGGGGTGAACGATAAACTGAGAGGAGTGGAAGAAAATTACATAGCCATGGGCCTAAAAGGCTTGGTCAGCTAGATATTCTCGTACATAGATACTAACGTCAGAAACGATGCTGCTACTATGCTGCTGCTCTAGAAAGAGATAAAAAAAAATAAAGAATTTCATATCTTAGACTCCATTAATCAGATAAACGAGTTACTGCTAATCCGAAAAGCAAAAACACTCATTTTACATACTGTATTAAATAATAACTTACCAAAATATATGCACAATGCGTGCATATAAGAGATTCTATAAGTGTTGCAAATATTCCAACTAATAGACCTGCACATTTAAAAGCCACCGGCATAGCCAAAATTCCTGTTCCCAAGCATGACTTCAGTAAATGAATAAGAGTTCCAGTTTCCCTATAAAAAAATTAAATATATTATTTATATGTATGTATTTTGATTAACCACAAACAAACAGATGTACTAATTGAAAACAGATAATTGTGTTATGTGACGATGTCCCCATTATATTTACTCAATAATTATAGCAATTAAATACACAACTGTATTTTGATCATACATATAATATTTGCATACTTTTTATTATTTTCATCATAGATTTATCATTGTGTTGCTAATGTCCTGATTATTTATTTAGTGCATTTGAAACGTGTCCAGTAAGTTAACGAGATATCAAATAAGACGTCTAAGAATAAAAAACATGATATTTTGTAGGCCAAACAATATTTTATTTTAAAAATATTCCGACTATTTTTCCTTAGTTATAATTATTTTATATGAATTGGTATTAAGGGCTTATTAGATATACAGTGTGTCCCAGGATTGATGTTACAATAGGTGCGATGGACTAAAAATTTTTGAATTTTATTTTAAGATTGTGGAATTAAGCCCTGCTTAGTTTGAAGAGAATTTTAAGAATATTTTCAGTTTTTGAAAAACAAGTCGGCCTTCACATTGAAGCGAAAACTATTTTCTTTTCAGGTAAAGTACCCTTTTTGTTCATGATACGGCAAAATTTTACTAATGAAAGTTGGTCAGAATGGGAAATTATGGTCTTATAAAAAATTCCAGGAAGATTAGTCAACGATAGTCTTTTCATGGCCTCCTGGCAATTATGTGGAATAAATAATTTATTGTAGATCAATGTTATTATTACGTTTCGTAAGTTAAATTTCTTGTAAATACTATTTGTTTCGTTCAATGTTGTACAAATAAAATTTTGAATAAATACAATTTAATTTGTTTAATCTAAAAAATGACGGTTTAATCAAAGCACGTAGATCTTCCTGAAATTTTGTATAGCGCCATAATTTCTCATTCTGAACAATTTTTCTTAGTAAATTTTTGCCGTATCATAAACAAAAAGTGTACTTTACCTGAAAAGAAAATAGTTTTCGCTTCAATGTCAAGACCGACTTGTTTTTCAAAAACTGAAGATCATCATCAATTGACATGGAGCAGATCCCCGTGGATCAATCCTGGATTACGCCAGGCCCACCCCATGCCAATAGGGTGTGAAGGGATTTGTTATGATAGGTGGGGATTGGGAGCACTATATAACGTTAACATGCCTGTGACGCCTGCCGCAGAACACCGCTTCTATACTGCAAGGTAGTTAGTAGATCACATATTCAATGGGAGTTGGATATATGACCGAGATGGTTAAACATGTTTTGTCATCTTGTACTAGTAGTATATCCGCTAATTTCCTATGTCTATGATATGCAACTCCTTAGCACAGACATGCCTGCCCTGTTACATGTTACTTTATTCTAACTTATGTAGTCTAATCATTATTATTATCATTATTTTATTTACTATTTTCATTGCACTTCACAGGTATATTCCTTGTTTCCTTATTTTTATTGTCCTTATTATTATAATATTTGTATTTTCGCTGTTCTTCTGCATTATTATTGTTTGATATTAATATATTCTTCCTTCAATTCTATTTCCTCGATATCTGATTCTTCTCTTGAGTCGTATATGCGGTTTATGTACCCCTTTATGATAATTTTGTTTCTTGCCGCTTCTTCCCAGGTTTGTTTTGGTATACCCGATCGCTCTTTATCTTGTTCCAGTGCTGTTTTACCCCTATAATCCTTTCGTTCCCAAATCTTCCATATAGGCATCGGTTTGCAAGGTGGGTCGAAGCTGCGATCCAGATAATCGTATTTTGGGGCTGTCTTTAATATTTTCTTCCAGCTGCAGTTGTCTTTCTTTTTGGGTTTCTCAACATATCTGCGATTTTCCTTCTTATGTCCAGGGCTACGTTCTTGAGGTCCTCTTTGTTTCCTGTACCCTCTGTTAATTGATCCGTCAATTCCTGTAAGTATGCGGATTTCGTCATCTGCTATCTTCTCCACTAGAATTCCATAGCGGTTGGTGTGCTTGATTTCGCGTTCCCTTTCTTTGCCTATGACTTTCGGCTGTCTTCCCACTCCTAGTATAGTTTACGCTGGTTCGTTTTGTATTTATGCTTACTTACTAACAATACTAACTAGTTATGAACCCTACTTTCGATGTATTTACAAATATGTACTAGTCGCATGCGCTTATTGCCTATTACCGAATTTCTGCAAAGCTAGGCATCATTATTATTCGGTTTCCATTCCTTACAACTATATTTTAAGGATTGCAACCACCCGCATCTTTTGAAATGGTCAGTTCCTGCCTTCTTAACAGTGCCTACTAACGCTGCAGATACAAAGAGAGCAAGAATGGCTGACCGAACCGCCTCCTTGAAGAATGAACATAGTAAAAATGTGCCGCTTCGTATGTATGTAAGCCCGGACTGCACCTACTTCGTGTGTATTTTGAAATTTTGTTTGTCGCTTTAGGTTAATCCCTTTGTGTTGAGCTATGTAAATGGTAAATTATCCCCTAACCATAAACGCTAATTATAATTATAATATTCTTAAAATTCTCTTCAAACCAAGGAGGGCCTAATTCCACAATCTTAAAATAAAATTCAAAAAATTTTAGTCCATCGCACCTATTGTAACATCAATCCTGGGACACACTGTATAAATAAACCAAAGATATATAAGTATTTATTTATTTTATATATTTCTGTAAATTTCATTTATAAACAAATTTAATAACTTTTATGTGACATAATTGGATGTATGGGTTTATTATAATTAAAACTTTGAGAATAGTTCACTGTATAGTTATTTTCATTTTATCGTTTGCAACTGATATGTTTTTTACGTTGTCTTTTTGATACTGTAACTTCCAAGGAATGTTTCATCATCTTTAAATTTAAAAACCTTCAATATTTTGAACGTACTTCTTATCTTTTCAAAATAATTTATAACCACTGCTCCTAACGAGATTATTATGTTGTTGTTAAGACTAATAAATACCTTAAATTTAATCTTAATTTGATTCAAAAGTAATTAAATTGAGTAATTTAAATATTTCATAGCTTCAGTTTTTTTAGCCTTATTGCTATATTTTCTTATACGATAAGATATTAATTAATAAATATTAAGTTTAGCTTTATTAAAGCCGTTACTTCTAAAATATGACATTAGATTTGAATGTAAGTTTCTTCTTCTTTACGTGCCATATTATACATTACGGAAATTGGCGAGGGGGGTCAAAGCCACATTTGTAAATGACTATTATTGGGGTTATCTTCAATGATTTCCCATTGCCTTCTGCAGATTTTGTGGCCATGTATAGTGTGTAATGTATATTTTGTTATTGTCATCAGTTGACCACTCCTCAGATAGAATCGTTAATTGTAACCAAATGATTAAATTGATGAGCGAATATTCAAATAAATGTTCTTGCACACTTCTAATTTTTGCTTTTCATTTGTTTATTTATGTTTTATTTGAAAGAAACCTGAGAATTTTATCTAACACCTTCAAGTACAAGGAAACACTTCTAGGAACTTGGATGTCACCAGATGGGAGAACTATAAACCAAATTGACCACTTAGTGATAGAAACAGCATGTCGGCGTCATCAAGGATGTAAGAAGTTATAGAGGTACAGACGTTGAGACAGATCATTTTTTAGTTCGGTTGAAATGGAACAAGTAAGATCAATAACGGAGGCTGTAAAACCTACGAAAAGAAAAGTGTATATAATACGAGCAACCTACGGAATGAGGAAAGAGTGCACCAGTACCAAACTACTGCTGTTCGACAGTAGAAATATAGACATGCAGAAGATGCCATAAAAGAAGCATCAAAGATTATGTTAGAGCAGAATCACAAGACAAAGCGAACTGTATGGTTCGATAGGGAATGTACGGAAGCTATCGAAGTTAGAAATCAGGGCAGAATGGAAACGTGGAGAGGAAAAACTCAAAAAGTGAAAGGAAGATATGAAGAAGCCAGCAGAGAAGCAAAATGTGTCGGTAGAAACAAGAAAAGGAAGAATGTGGAAGAAGAACTGCAAAGACTAGAGGAAAGCTTTATAAAAGAAAGCAACTAAAAAAAGAAAGAAAAGGAAGAAAGGCGGGACAGCTGTCCTGTAAGGTTGAGGGAAGCCTTGCTGGATGGGTAAAGTATTTTAAGCACGTACTGAACACAAACGAGGGGGCAGCTTATGAAATGAAAAATGAGAACAAAAGTCGAGAAGGACAAGAATCGGACGAGATTAATATGGAAGAGCCAACGGTAAAGGAAGTCGCGGAAGCGATAGATACGTTGGTTGAAAAACAATGTCGTTGCTAAATTGCTGAAACTAGGAGTTGAAACTCTATGTTGTATGACTTAATGAAGAATAAATATATGGAATAAACAGCAAATGGCAAGAGATTGGTCAAAAGCAGTACTTTGTCCAATACAAAAGAAGGGAGATGCGATATTGCATTTATGATGTATCATATAAAGTTTTTGAAGAACAGGTTAGTTGGAATAGCAGAGAACCTGATCGAAGACTACCAATGTGGGTTTAGAAGGAACACATCCGTTAGCGACTACATACATTTATGTGATAAAGTAGCGAATATTGACAACTGCGAGCAAAATCTGCCGTTACACATGATATTCATTGACTTTAAACAGGTGTATGACACAGTAATTAGGAGTAAATTATACAAGGGTATGGAGGGGTTAGGAGTGCCCGCGAATTAATCAGATTAATAAAGATGATGTAACGAGTTTCCAGTAGTAAGCTAATGGTTAAGGTTAAAGAGAGTACATAGCAGTCATTTGAAGTCTATCGAGGATTGAGGCGAGAAGACTCACTGTCCACAATTGGAAAAGATTATGCGTATACAAAAGGCACATTCCATCATCGGCTTCAAATTGCGGCATATGCAAATGACAGATCTCTAATTACTAGAAGCAAACATGAAATGGTAAAAATAGTACGGAAATTGAAAAGAGTAGCAATGGAAGTTAAATTACGAATTAAAATGGAGATCAAATAGATGAAAGTGCAGGAGACGAAGGCAGGGCCGAGTGTGAAATATGAAGTTTAAAATGGAGAAAGAGTGCACTGCGTTTAAATAACTATCCTGAAGTGACAATCCCTAACAAGGGAGAAGACGAAATAGAAATAACTGAACGGTTGGTGAAATGAAACAAAAATGCGGGAACTCTGTTATGAGTTTTCAGATCTAACAACGTATCGAGAAGACTATATAAATCAGCTTGTAGGTACGTACGGGAGCGAAATGAGAGTATTGAATAAGGGGCATCAAGAAAAAAGCTTGAAGTGTGGGAAAAGAGAATATTAAGGCAAATATTCAAAGGGAAGAGAGTGAGGAATAGGTGGGAAAGACGGATGAACGTGGAAGTGATGGAGTTGTGTGGGAAAACATCACTGTGGGTATGATCAAGTGCCAAAGGATTGGGGCTGGGGCATTAATAAAACTAGAAGTTGGTAGAGCCACAAAACAAGCCATGCTGAAGACAGTAAAAAGAAAGAACAGGGAGGGAAGACCAAAACGGAAATAGATGGAGGCAGTGAAAACCGATTTGAGGGAACTAGGAGTCCAAAACGGCGCATACAATGACGTTTTTATTTTGTTAGTATCTTTTTTGTTTGGTTGCTATGGCAACCAACTTTGTTTATTTAAATGGCAGCCATATGTTTTGTTAGCACATTTAAAAAGTATAGGTTTTTTTCTATTCACCTGTGCTATTATATCGTACGTTGAATACTACTAAATACCACATTACGAAAAAATGTGAACTGATTTGCAGTAATATTAATCAGTTACTTAAATGATATCAAGTATTTAGATATCAATTTGTTTGTTTTTGTTTTTGTTTTGTTTTTTTTTGTTCTTTTCTCAAAAAAAAGATACTAATAAAATAAAAACATCATTGTATGCGCGGCAATTAGCCCAAAAACTTTCGTATGCAACTTTTTCTTGCAACTCTTCAAATTAAAAAGTTACAGGCAATATTAGTTACTTTTGACACACTCTGTAGGTATATGTTTTATTTGTGGATGACATCCAAGATATCTGGAGCTAAATAGATAGATAGGTAGATTTGGGGGTACAGGTACAACGTTCTTCTGAGATTTAGAGCTCATGGATGCATACCTTTTCCCCCTCTCCTCGTGATTTAGTCTGATTGAAATCTCTGTATTAATCTAATTAACGTTAGGATTTTGGTTAAATACAGTTTCTTCACTTCTTTTGGCTTTTGGCTTTGTTTCTTGTCAAATATTTAACTAAGCTGCATTTCTTATTTATAACGCTTCACTAGAAAATGCACAACAGCTTTTTCTTACGATGCGTACTGTTTACCGTATTCATCAGTCTTTATTCCTATTTATGTGAGTCACGTCAGTGCATTTGTCAAAATTCGTTTCCTTGTCTAAATTTATCGCTCGTATAACTCCATGCGCGTCTTAGTTTCATCATCATCACGTTTTCTTTTAATATAATCTTCATGACTTTTAGTTCTAAATACTGGTTCTGGCCCAGTGAATGCAAAGTTTCCACTTATTTTGCCGATTTGTTTGCCTTTTTATTACCCTGCACTTCACTGTATCTGAGCACCCATGTAAGTCTAAGGGCGGGTTGCATAAACATGACTTAACAGCTTGGTCAAATTAATCATTCAAAGTGAACAAAATCTAATCAATATGGCAAATAATACATTAGTAAACAAACAATGATGCTATTTTGCCAACTTATATCATTCGTTAATTTAACAAAGCTTTCTGCAGCCGGCCCTTAGTCTCTTTCTTTGTCCAAGGTCGTATAGAGTCAGTTTAGAAAGAGAATTTGGACAACCTCAATAATTATTTACGATTTACATCGAATTAATAACTTCAAAGAACTACTATAATCTGGCTATATTTTATTTTATTTATATTTTTTAGACATTTCTTGCTATTTGATTAATATATACAGGGTGTATCAAAAATAGTGTCCATCCTTTATATGTCATATACTACTGATTAATCTAACTCTAAAATCATAAACAAAATTTTCCTATGATGATTATTTTTCAAGTTATAAGAGTATGAAGTTACATAATGCAGATTCTTTAGCTATAATATTTTTTCCAAATTTTCAATGGAAATCTTTTAGACTGGTTTGAAGTTAAAAGAAAAATTTGTTAAAATTAATTTCTTAGCTCAGTTGGAAAAATAATGGATATTTTGGTACTTCGTTTAAAGCACTAAAATATCTGGCAACCTTGCAACTACTTACAGTTGTTCATGTTTTTATAACAGAGGTCATGAAAGTAATTACATGCTAAATTTCTCTTGACAACTAATTATTGGTTGTCATATTGACAGAAAGTAAATAGTGAAAAAATTTGTGTACTTCTGAATATAAAAGCATGTATAAAAATAAAGAGTACCTCGACATGCTACTTTTGTTGGTTGAGCATGTAGGAAATGCTGAAACTCCAGCCAGGGGTATGCTGAACGTTTTCAAGATAGGAGACACCCATGTAGAAGGACAGAAAGGACGGTTTGAACCACTTGCACCCGATAGAGGTCGACCAAGAATGGGAGTGAACGTATAGCAAATGTTTTAGACTTGGTAAATGAAAATAGCAGAATTTCAACAAGAGATATTGAAGGCATGTTCAGTAAACAGAATTCTGCGTTACGAAAAATTTCATCCTTTTCATTTTACCAAAACCCAGGCTTTATTGGAACAAGATTTTAGCAATTGGCTTTTGAACATGTAGGAAGTTGATCCTAATTTTACAAAAAAAAATTTATGGCAAGATGAGGAAATTTTTTCGAGGAGTGGGTATTTTAATCAACATAATTAGCATTTTTATGCGGTAGAAAACCCACATGTCAGCTAAGAGATTTCACACCAGCACCGCTTTTCCGTCAATGTTTGGGCAGGTATTATAGGAAATCGACTTTTAGGTCCAATATTTCTACCAAATTGGTTAAATGGTGATCATTTCCTAAATGTTCTCTCAACAACATTAGAAGATATGCTAGATCATCTCTCTCTACCCGAAATTGGAGATATGTGGTTACAATTAAATGGTGCTCCACCACATTTCCATGCTGGTGTTCGGCAGTGGATAAATCAACACTTTCCAAATAAGTGGATCGGGCGAAGTGGTTTTGTGAATTGGCCAGCAAGGTCCCCTGACATGACCCCCCTGGATTTTTTCCTATGGGGTCATGTAAAATCCATAGTATACAGAATACCAGTAGAAAATAAAAGTGTTTTAAGAGAGAGAATAGAAGCTTTTGGAGATGTTAGCCCTGTAATCTTGGAAAACGTACACAGAAACATTCGTAGAAGAGCTGAAGCCTGCTTAAATGTACAGGGTCGAAATTTTGAAAATTTTTTTAAACTATTTTTTACATTTCATTTATTCGTTCTCATTTGTATTAATTAATAAAACCCTTATCTCCAACATGTGCATTGTTGCCAAATTTCTTTTATGTAAATTTTCAATAACTTTTAAACGAAAAGCCAAATATTTTTTCTGCAATCAGTTTCATACTCTATAGAGGCTAATAATGTATGCCTATAAAGGGTGGACACTATTTTTGATACACCCTGTATATTGAATAATTCTTTTAGTATTTCGTTTAACAATCTGAAATATTCACAGTCTTTTCCAATACAACATTATGAAAATAATAATATTGAAATCCATTTTGTTAGTGGAGTGTAATGTAATTAAAACAAAGTAGTCTTCTCCACAATTCTTTAATTTGACAACTAAAACGTTGTAACGACAATTGTTTCGGCCTCGACAATAATGTGTTAACACAATGGGGCCATCTTCAGGCTAAATACTGTATAATACAAATTTTCAATAATTAAATTGTTAATGGTCCATGTGAAGAAATAATTTATTTAAACCCATATTAAATTAAAAAACGATGGTATAAACCAATATAAATTTTAATTAAATACCCTGAGGCGAGATACCTTAGGGAAACATTTTTCCGAAAATAAACTAAATAACACAAAACGGATTATAAATATTAATGATGGAAATGCCTCATCATGGTGATGAGGCCCCCTGCGCCCCCCCCATAAATACGCCACTGCGAAAAGCGTATTTTAAAGGCCTATAAAATACGTTGTCATTGGCGACGTATTTTATAGAGAAAAGCGTATTTTAAAGGCAACATAACAAATGAGCTCTTATGCACCATAGAAACAGTATAAGATATTAGTGTTAGAAAAACAGTTTAAAATGTGGGAGGATGTGAAGATATAAAGCTTCGGTACAAAATTAACAGATTAAACCAACAATAACTTACAAAAAAGAAGTGTAATCAATTTTTATTTTACTATAAAGAAGCAAGATTATTGTTTATCATATAATTAATGATTACATTTTGGCATTAATTTGTTTTGTTTGATTACATACCACAGGGTCACGATATGACAATCACGATGCATTTCAAAACTAAAAGAGTTTAAATGTCGAATAACTAAATTCATATTTATTTATTATATTTCAATTATATATTTTTGCATGAACCATAACATTTAAAACATAACAATCGCTAAGAAATTTATTTTGTACATATAATTTATTACAAAACAATAAGTAATCTCAATCACATGCCAAACATAAATTACAGTAATTATTATCAAATCGGCTTTTATATATGTAGATTTAAATTTTTAATATTCAGATTTAAGAAGTTGGTAAGAGATAAATAAAAAACAAAATAATCAAAACGCTTATCAAGAAAATATGACTAAAAAACAAAACGAAAAAGAAACAACAATACACAAATAAAACCCTGGCTTGGTGACCTTATAGTGTCATGACCCCCCTTGGGTTGAGAAACTACAATCTAGTTCATTATGTACTTACGATACAGGGTGTTCAAGTACTCTTGCTTTGAACGGATCAAAATGACCACTTAAAGCTGCTGCAGCTTCAGGATCTCCTTTTGTGATTTCATATCTGAAATTAAAATATTAATTTTAGTTTCTTTTAATTAGATGTTTCTGTGAAAAGAAGTTTATTAAAAAACAGATATACAATTTTTATCCTAAGAACTAAACAAGTACGAGTATACTATAACATATTAATAATAACAATCTTTATTGTGTTTTAATACTGTATTATTAAACATAGTCAAATCTAGGTGTTTTATTATAACGATATTTTTTGCATCAATGTATCGATAAACTATAATTAAGTACCTTTATATTTTGATAACCAATGTATTAATACTACCAAAAATAACAGAGCAACTGTATTATTCCCTAATTATTTTAGACCAAAAGTGCAAATAAGTTCTTTTGTAGAGAAAAAAAATGCTGGGCCCATTCAAGTATTTTTGTAACGTATGTTCATTAAAAAAAAAGAAAAAACTCGCAGCAATCCCTGGAAATGATTTTCATATGTAACATACAGCCTGAGACATACTTAAAACAAATGTTCAAAGCACTCTACAGTTTTTTTTAATGAACATTCTTTATATTTTTCGATTTTCATGTAACTGAAAAACCACGGAAATTAAATCTGACACTTTAACAAAAATCATTGATGCCATGGAATGTGGGAAACAAAAAGATGATAGCTAATGGCATACCAAAATTAAATTTATTGGGCATTTGTAATTTTTTGCTAAAGACGCACTAGACAATAAAACGATGAAATAGTATATTATATACCAAGGTAGAGAAGTCTAGTATTATAGCCAGAGGGCCAAGCTTAGATCCCGAGGCACCTAGCGCCGAGGGATATAAGGCCCGAAGGCTATAAGAGACTTCTCCACCGTGGTCTATACATAGTCCTTTTCACTACTAGTTTTATTAAACTCATATAACTCATATAATTGTTAAAAAAAAGCACTATTAATAATTTAACACTTTTCAAAATATGAAACAAATGACAGTCTTTTTTGTTTTGTTGCTGTGACAGTTGTTTATTGATTAAATTAATGTTGACCTAATAGCTATTTATGTAACGAGTACATAATGTAGGTCTTTATGGACGCGCCAAACCGAATTTTGTCTCCAAATTTCGGTTTTTTCAAGATATCTCGAAAACGATCAAAGTTAGCTGTGATTTCTCAACGGATATGAAATGAGCATTAAAATTCCTAAAACTTTCCCTATTTAACCAACTTTGTAGCTTTTATAGTTTCCGAGATCCTAATGGTGGGGATTGAATTTGGGATAGACTGTATATGTACTCGTATACTCAATATTACATGAACCTTAAAAGCCAATATGGAAAAAAAAACTCTAGGGGCCTTTGAATTTTGGATACTCAGACGAATGTTACAGAACTTTTGGACAGAACACATCTCCAACGAAGAAGATTTAAAAAGGACTGGTAGAGAAAAAGAACTACTGACAATAATTAAAAAGAGAAAACTACTTACTTGGGACACATCTACCGAAATGCGAAATACAGTATACGCCAGGTTATTATAGAAGGAAAAGTAGCAGGAAAGACGGAACCAGGAAGAAAAAACTCTTGAGTCAAGAATATACGGAACTGGACAAGACGTAATATTAAATGTTTTCGAAATAAAAGTACTACGAAGGATCTATGGTTCAATTAAAGAAAATTATTATGAAATCAAAATCTGTAAAACAATAGGCAGAAGACAAACGACTGGTAGGAAGACCAAGAGTTCGCTGAAAGCACAAAATTGAAAGAGTCGTAGAAGCCCATTCTTACAGCTTTGAATAAGAAAGTTGTAGCAAGTTGGCAGAAGGCTGCAACTGCAGCGTTATTGGATACAGTGTTGCCACAAACTGTAATTTTCCTCAAAACAAGTGAAAATTTCCCCATTTACTATCAAATATAAAAGTACTAATTTTACACAGAAGTAACATTATTTATTGGACTTTGTAGGACATGGAAATTTTATGTAATTTTAACATGTCATTAGTGACTTTAAAATTACAACACTGTGAATTTTTGGATGCCATATAATTCCGTGTTAAACGTATTACATTTAAATATTTATTTGCAATCAGAGTTCTCATTTTCGTTTTAACATTGACTATTGGAAATATTCGTTCCACTGTTGCAATTGAATGGGAAATCGTTAAACATGCAAACGCCAACGTACTAACATTTTCGAAAGCAAAATTGTCATCAAAAACGCAAAATTATATGCACTGCCTATTACATATATCCAAAAAAAGTTTTTTTTATTGTGCCTTTTCTGAATTCTGTATGATAAAACATATAATATTATTACTCATACAACTTATTTCCAATTTTTCTTGAACTTTTTTTTTGTATTATTCTTTTTTCTATGAAATGCGATATTATCTGCAAAGCGGAAAATTTCACTGCCCTTGTAACATTGATTAGAAAGTCAAAAATCTATTCGCATGTTTATCTGAAGAATAATAAAATCTATAATTTTTATTCGCAAAATAGTTTTAGAAAGAGCTGCTTTTAATGAAGTTATTTCTTAAGTTACGAATTTAGAGTAGGCCCCAAATAAAATATTGGAACTGTGAATACCATCTTTATATTTCCTTCAATATATCACATACAAAATTAATAATTAAAAATAATTAAAAATGATAGAATTATTAAAATTTTTAATTACAACCTTCCACCAAAGGTTAAATATCGAGGCCGCTACTGAGGAAACATTTTAAGGATCAATCTTCGTGATTTGAAGTAGAACACGTTTATAATGTTCGCCAATTTGTAGCTCTAATTAAAAAAAGAACGACGTAAACTACATGTATGTACTTATATCTAAAACCGCAATATTTTTTTTAGATCTACGTAACGAATAAAATTAAACTTTATATAAATTTGTCAAACGATAACGATAAAATTTACATCAACTTTTAACCTTTTGTTAATATACAATATACGTATTTACTATTGAAAAATATAAATGTTTAATATGATATTATAATAATATAAAAATTAAGCTGTAAATTTTGTTTACGTATTGGTAATTTTTGTGATCTGGGAAATCTGGGAAAATAAAAAATAGTTTTTTTTTAAATCTAACTAAAATTGTATTTTGTATTTCAATGTAGATTAGAGTCCAACGTTAATCACATTTTTATTGAGGTATTGACAAACATTTTGAAGGTGTTTACATTAGATTCAAAAGTGAAAAAGAAATAAAATTATATAATGAGAGGTTTTATAAAAGTACATTAGAATAAATTACAACTCTAGAAAGCTAAAACCTAAAATATTAAAAGCACAGATTCCCATGAACAGATTACGTTAGCTAATTTCGTGTTAAAAAAAATTAAACTGTTGATTTGAATGTAAATTGCGAGGCAAGTTTGTAAGAATATACATTTTTTGATAATGACAGTTCGAAAATTTACTCATACTTGGGGAAATTCCAGTTTTGAAACAAAATTTTTACTAAAGAAAGCGAAATTTTCATGCATTTTAGGATTTTCAGTTTCGGTTGATAAAGGCTTGAACTTTCGAAAAAAAAATTAATTTTGTTGCGTGCAAAACAGGTACAAAGTTTATTTGAAATTTGTTATTGGATTATAGCCAAAAAAACACTTACTGAATAGAATACTTAGAAGGAACACTAGCACATAATGGGGTTTTTTCATGAAGGTCCGTTTGAAGTGCTTTTACGCTGCAATAATTTTTCTTAAACGGCATTATTAACGATATTTCCGAAACACTACACTTTTCAAAATCAAAATAGTACTGAATCGTTTACACGAGTTACACCGAAATAAAAATGTTTGGTTACAATATTAATCCTTGGGGGGGTTGATTAAAACTCTGCAGAATTGAGCGCGGGTCAGATAAACCAAGGCGCTACGTGCGACCCTGATAGCTCTTACAATACAGATAGATGTCCAATAGTTACTGATAAACATTCTTCTTTTTTTGTAATTACGTTCTCCCATTGGTTTCCCGTGCGAGTAATAACAGGCCCAAATATAAACAAGGATCCTTCTTGGTTTATTTACTGTTTACAGGGGACACTCGGCGGCGGATTATTTAATTTATCATTATCTAATATTAACACGAGTTCACGTCGTGTTATAATTACGTATGTCATGGTGAATTTGAACCTCGTGGAAAATCAAAAAGTGTATTCGTTTATCATTTTGTGCATTTAATACGATCAAGGGTCGAGTTTTGAAAGCGCAATTCAATTCCAAATTTTTTAACATGAAAAAATGCATGTAACGTTACTCAAGCAGAATTTACATTGAAATCGTAACATAAAATTCCTAAACGTTTGTAGGTTTTTCCGAAATGTAATCTTACTCGGATCTACACTTAGAGCAACAATAAATCTAAGAAGATGTACATTTTGTAGTTAAATCCGCAACGAAAATATTTTTAAACACTGATAATTATTATGTATTGCAAAATCTGTACTTTAATATATTTACAATAAGGGGTTTACAGATATACCTATACCTTATTTTGATTCAGTGTAGACCCTACGTTGAAACCTTTTTAACAGTGTATTTATTACAAAAAAATTAATAATGTCAAAATACCGCTATACAGAAACTAAGTTTACAACCTCTGCATTGTTTGCTAATTGTATTGGTAAATAAATTAAAGATAGTATTTAACTCGATTTTTATCAACTCAAAGAGCAGGCAGGGCTTCGAAAAGGCTTTGGGGCAACAGACTACCTGCAAACGATGAGACTACTAATGGAAGAATCAACAACTAATTTGGTTGGCAGTTATAGACTGTCGCAAGGTCTTTGATAGTACTGCAACATGGGGATCAGCAGATCACTTAAAAATGCAAAGATTGACTAGCGATACACAGATATTGAAACTACATAATTATAAAAGAGCCACATTCAAACTAACCAATATACCGACCCAGTAAATATAAACCATGGGGTACTACAGACTCAAAGTTGTTCACACTTGCAATGAAAGATGTATTAAACTGGAAAAATAAAGGTATACGAATAAATGAAGAATACTCAACAATCTCTGCTTTTTAGACGATATTGTCTTAATAACAGATAACGTTAGAGACTTACAAGGAATGGAGAATTAGTTCAAGTATTGTAAAAATAGGACTCAAAATTAATGTAAAGAAAAAAAATAATGATAAATAATCAACACGACAAAGGAAATATAATAATAAATGACAAAGTTATAGAAAGAGCCGATAAGTATATTTACTTGGGGCATGAGATGAGAGTAGGCAAAGAAAACCAAGAAATCAGAAGAAGTATTGAATTAGTGACTGGTACCTAGAGTGACCTATGGAACGGAAATTTGGATGTCTACAAAAGCAATCACAAATAAGATGAAAGTAATACAGAGAGCTACGAGGCGAAAAATTATGGGAATAACTCTGTCACAAACCAAAACCAAAACGAATGGCTAAGACCGAAAGTGAAAGATAAAGCAAGAAAGATTTCAAGACAAAAATGGGAATGGTTCAGATATGTTGTCAGAAGGTCAGTTAAATGAATTAATAAGGGTTTGGACTGGAGAGAGAAAATAATAAAACCAGCAGAAACTAAATGGTAAGTAGTACTAGCAAATAATAGAAAATAATAGAAGAGTAGAAAGCAGGCAAACATCTGCATTTGGATAAAGAGAGGCTAGAAGACAAACGAGAAGTATATTGTGTATACATTAGTAGAAAAGTCTTACAAGTTCCCTCAAGTGCGAAAGTAGGTTTTCCGCAGATAGTACATAGGTAATTCTTTTTCTACTATGCTCTTCTTCTTCTTCCTCTTATAGCCGAAGTCTAGGCAAATGGCCTGTTATTAATTCATAAGTATTAGGTCTGTGAGTCCTCTTTACAAGTATGCTGGAGTAACAGGAGGCTAGCCTTACTCGTCAAAAGAGGTGAAGAAGATCGGCTCGCAGTGTTGTGAGGATAACGGTTATCAAAGGTGTTAGTATGATAACCAGGACGGCCCGCTTAACGTGCCCTCTGAAGCACGAAGAAGCGTACGACCTCTAAAATTCCGGTGGGAATACCGCCGGTCTCGGGAATCGAACCCGAGATGCCTACATGAGAGGCCGAGGCCTTTTACACGTGGCTATCCGCTCCTTTAATATGCTCTTAGCTTCCGCAATTAATTTATGCTTTTCTGTTATTGGCAAAAATAAAGATGATAGAAGAAAATGAGTGACTCTAATACAAGCAGAGAACCACTAAAAGAAGACATTAAAGTATTCAAACTAAGGAAAATCGGAATGACTGAAAGGTATACGAGGACTGAGGAAATAACAGTACGTTAAAACACATAATATTGGGCGCAGCACTATTAAAATAAACAATAAAGATGTTGACTAAAAACATGCAAATGCAAATAAAAATAAAGAAACAAAAGGGGAGAGAGTACCTAAGTAACTAGAAGAGAAACTGAAAGCTATGAAACCTACAAGAATCAAAGATTAAAAGTTAAAGGAACGGCGATGAACTTGAAAACAGCAGCTTCTATGAATTCTGAGAGTAAAAGCGTAAAAGAAAAAAGCGGAATTGAAAAATATTCTACAAGGTGTTTAAGACTTTGAGACACGAAAAGAATAATAATAATACATCAACGCAAACATAACAAAATAAAAATAATAAAACGAGCGATTGCATAAGGGAAGTTCTCTACGACAAGTGGTTTAAAAACGTGGCTTTAACTACTCTCCCCCCTCGCCGTAATGGAGAGATATTAAATATTTCAAATAGTCACCAAGTCGAGGAAGACGACGCGGAAGAAGAGCAAGAAAAATTGAAGAAGGAAGGAATGCAACAAAATTCGGTAGGCTACGAGATGTTAAAAGACATGTTAAGAATCTGTTAGGATTGGAGAGTTTCTCAACAAAATCTGAAAGGAGAAAAATATCGAAAAACTGGGAATAATTGTGCCGATATTTAGGAAGTAATTTGCAAAAATAGAGATACTGCTAAAGAGGCAATGTAGCGCAGAGCAACGGTGTGAACAATTTTAATGCACGGGGCGCGGTTAAAAAGTTATTGGTTAAAAATGTAAAATCCACTTCTTCTATTATCTCATAAAGTTTATTTATTTTTAGAATGGGAAAAATACGTTTCGAATACTGTTTTGATAGTCATAGTGGCTGTGACCTAATTCAAATGCAAATTTGAAGTTTTCATAATATAACCTAACGAACAAAAAGCTCAGTATAAATTTACTTCAAGAACATATATGAATGCAGCTTTTATAGCATAGGCTCTTGTGTAAAATTGTTTAAAAATAAAAATCCAATTTTTTTATTATCTTATGAAGGCAGAAGAACTCCACTTTTTTAAAGGGCTTCATCGGGAGGAAAAAGGGAGCACTAAAAGATCACGATGCCTCGACGTGTCAACTATAAGTCAGAGGTGAAACTCTTCAACTCCTCTAGAGGAAGAAGGGCACGGGCAACGTTGAATTTTTCTTTCTCAACAATGACACGGTCCCAACCCGGAAGACGTTCTTTTAACACAAGTTGCATATTGTTATGAATTCGAAGACTTCCACGGTCAGTGTCAGTATTAACAAAACGTCTTCCGGATTGGGACCGTGTCATTTTGAGACAAAAGACTCAACGTTTCGCCCACTTTTATAAGGGGCTTCTTCAGGAGGAAAGCGAGCACTAAAAGAGCACGGTAACTCAACGTGTCAACCACGCCAGAGGCGAAACTCTTTTAGCAAGAGGCAGAACGGTAACGGTAACTCAACTTTTCAACCAAGCCAGAGGCGAAACCCTTCTGCAGAGAAACAGAGGGAGTAGCGACTTTATACCGGCCGTACCCGGCCAAGCGTATCCGACTGTAACGACGATTAGTCCGGGGTGGAGGGGGCGGAACCAGTAATGGTGGCGGACTTCCAAATATCGGATAGATAATAACCAGTGTCACGATTCAAGTTAATAGGGGTCTTGATGATTTCAATGGCCTCACGGATGAAAAAATAAGGGGCATTGGCAATGATCGAAGATTTTTCAAACAATATTTTATGACCAGTGTCGAGATGATGTTCAGCAACGGCTGAATGTGAAAAAAGACCTGATTTCAAGCAACGTTTGTGTTCACAGATACGTGTGCGCACTGAGCGACCAGTTTCTCCAATGTACACTAAACCACAAGAACAGGGGATGCTATAGATGCCTCTTGATGACAGGGGTTGAGGCTTATCTTTTACTGAAGGGAGTATCTGTGACACTTTTGGAGGGGGTTTGAAGATGGTTTTGATGTTATGTTTTTTGAGAATCCTACCTATGCGATCCGTAACTTGGCGAATGTAGGGTAAGAAAGCTGTAGCCTGGGGTGTACAGGTATTTTGAGGATTTGTAGGGTTTGCGGGGTGTAGTTGTTTTTGGACGACCTTTCTAACATCGCTCTTGTTATACCCATTCTTGATGAGATTTTCTTGGATACGGGCTAACTCGACATGAAGACTGTCGGGTTGGGACACTGTGATAGCACGATGAACGAGGGAATTGATCACGGAGAGCTTTTGTGCCGGATGATGATGTGAGTTGGCGTGAATATACCTATCCGTGTGTGTGGGTTTCCGATAAACAGAGTGTGCAAGATGACCACTCGGTTTACGGCTAACCAGGACGTCGAGAACTTGGGAACGGAATACTCTGTATGGTGAAAAATAATTTTCGATTACAGAGCATGTAACTATGAATAACCTTTCTAATTAAGTTTTTCCTCTAATTTGTCTAATAAGGTTGCTATCTCGCAAGCATGGAGAGGAGGACCACTCTGTAATTATGAGCAGAAAGTGTTAAATATAAGGAAATAAAACTATACTAACTATTAATAATAATAAAAACAGACATAAAATAAAAATAGTAAAATGTTGTTTTGTTTTTTTTTTTTTAATAATAACTATAATTTAATCTGGAGTGCCAATGTGTTCAAGATACATAAAATAACTCGAATTCAAATTAATGTAAAAGAATTTTATTTAGAACGCATTACGATTAAAGATCAAAGCAAAAGTGGCATTTTAACATCTCACCCTACACCGAAGAAAGAGAAAGGCTTACAGCGTCGTTGGTTTATACTTTATTCCGATAACTTCTTAATCAGTAAAGGTCAAGTTTTTTTTATAGACCACTTGTGTTTTAGAAATTGTTTAAAAATCGTTGCGGTTAATGCAACCATAAATATGCATTTTAGATTTTGAGGCCAATTTGTTTATGTATGCGTACAAAAAAAATTTACCAACAGTCATTGGAAGGATTATTTACATCACAGGCAATAATAAGAGACCGATAACAAATGTGTACCAAGGAAATAACACGCGTTGGTTATTTATGCAATATCTATTTTCAAATGACGATTAAATTTTTGGATTTTTTTCATAATTTCCGGTTATTGTTTGTTTAAACAAATCAATGGTACATACGCATGCTTGTAGCAAAACTGCTTATCATACCTTTGTTTCTGATGTTTTATAGTTTTTGTTGGTGTAGTTTTCCTTTGTTGTGAATTGCATAACTCACTTCTTTTTTTGAAAACCTTTTTTCATTATGATTATTTAATTCTTTTAAATTTAAAAATCATTTAAAATTAACTTTTTTTTTATTCGGAAAAGAACTGCAACAGCTCGATCGATCGATTTTTGAGTTATTTTTGGAGGCGCTATGGCGTCGTTGAATATTGTTTTTATGGCAAACCTGCAAAAATTGTGGTAGGTTTCCTAAGAAAAATGTTGAGAAATAATATCGAAATTAAAATATGTAATAAATAAAAATAAAAAAGATATTTAATGTCAAATTTCTGACCGTTTAGCGTTAAATAAATAAATTATTCTTGAACATTTTGAATGGAGTGAACCTTTTTTACCAGAATCGTTCTATTTAATGTTGAATACTCGATAGCAAATTCATGCAAATTTCGCTATTTTAAGTAACCTCAAAGAAAGAAAAAAATCAACCAGATATATCCAGGGATCTAGCTGGTCATTCTTTGGGCCCTTGTCTGCCAATCCATTGATTTGGAAACACTTCATATTGAACTTATGCCTTACTTTACGCACAAATGACATTGTGCCAAAAACTGAATACAAGGGCTGTTCTCTTTCCGCTAAGCCTATCTATTAGGGCCATTAAAATTTGCAACAATTTTTTTTGACAGTGGAAGCTAGGTGTTTACACGTTTAATGACAGTGACGGTTGACAAATATACTTGAATATTTTAAGATACGTAAGCTTAAAGTAACCCTTTTCGCAAGAAATCATGGAATTAAACAGATTATTCCACTCATCCAATCAAATCACAGTATTTTGGTGAATTGAACCAATCACAATCGAATTAAATCGAAAATACCACTAGTGAAATTTTCTAGAAAATTTTGTGACTAGCAGCGTTGCTTAGAGACAACGTCTGTCAAAATTTTTTGAGTGACAAGTATTTCAGTAATTTCATTATAATTCGAGGAATTATCATTCCGAATACCATTCGTGACTAGAATTTTACAGGAAATTTTTGCCGTCACAAACACTCTTGCTTGTTGCTTTGGAAAATCGTAACTCGTGCTGTCGCACTCGTTACGATTTTCGTCGCAACAAGCAGTCGTGTTGGTGACGGCAAAAAAATTTCCGGTAAAATTCTAGTCACTTGTGGTATTACTTCTGAAAATCGTACGACACTTATTAACGACCCACAGAAACGTTAATATCGGGCATGGTTACCATGGCCACGCCCATATTTCTCGGAAATTTTTTGTTGATTGGTAGACCTACCGAGGCAAAATTAATAAGTTTTTTTTAGTAGTTTATTTACTAAGTATTTGCAATCTGTAACATCATTACAATAAGCAAATGTGATGTGAAGGTACTAATGGCTTGAATTTACATGGGTTAAGGTCAGTGGACCTTAACCCTAAGTTTACTTAAAACTACTCACAATTTAATCTGTTACTTAAGTACTACACATTAACTAAGTACTTTAAAATCTATGAGGCAAGTCCAGGGGATTATATCTATTTAGGCGTTGAGTGTTTGGTGTTTGCACCATTGTCTAGGAGGTTTAAGGCTAAGGTATTATTATGATGTTCCAATTTGTTTAGATATTTTACACTACACTTTGTTATCGTTTGTTTCACTGTGTCAGCTTTCAGATCACTCAAAATGTCAACATTTCTAATGAAGTAAGGGGCGTCACACATAGCACGTAGCACTTTTGCCTGGAATCTTTCTATGATTTCTATGTTTGTGTTTGCTGCCATGCCCCACAGCTGAATGCCGTAGGTCCAGATTGGTTTAAATATAGCGTTATAAGCTAATAGTTTGTTGCGTAGTGATAATGTGGATTTTCTACCCAGCAGCCAGTAGTGTTTGCTGAATTTAGCACCAAGCTGTTTTCTTTTACTCATTATGTCCTTTGTCCATGTTAGACCCTTATCCAAATGCATGCCTAGGTATAAAATTAATAAGTGGAAATTTTTATGTCAAATGTGACAGCTGACATACAAGTTGCTATGGTTACGTTTCTAAAATTTAAATATGTACTGAATTATTATTGCGATGGCGGTACGATTTTCTTACCGAATCTACGCTCGAGCATTAATTCATGCCCGGAAAGAATTAATGCTCTTGTGGGATTATAAGTGAGAACATTATCGAGCTGTGATTTTTTACAATTTCAAACGTGGTTTAAGCCGTAAAGAATGTTTTGAGGAAATCAATGGAGTATTTGGTGACAAGTCGTGTTCTTTAGCTACCATAAAGCAGTGGTACAATGAATTTCAACGTGGCCGACTTTCCTTAAATGACAGTTTTCGAGCTCTTAAGCCAAAAACAGCCGTTACCGAATATGATATTGGTCTTGTTCGGAACATGATTGAAGAGGACCGGCATGTAAGGTGTATTCAAGCAACTCTAAAGATTGGTGTGAAAGCAATTTGAAGGTACGTAAGCTTTGTTCCCGTTGGACAATGCTCGGTCACACACGTCTGCTTGAACGACTGAGCTTTTTTTATTTTGGTTTTCACGGATGCAAAAATGCATTGACTGTGGAGGGGAACACTTTGAAAAATTATAAATAAATGTTTTTTATCGATAAATTGTATATTACTTTACTAGGCTCAGCGGAAAGAGAACATCTTATGTACATATAAGAATTTTTTGAGTGGTAAAGATGATGGTGTATGGTATAATAATAATATCCATGCCTTTCGAAAATCAACATTTGTTAAGCTCGAAGACTGAAAAATATGAATGGATGTTCCATTATTCTTTGATACTTGGCCAATTACTTGAATTTTAAGCGGAGGTAATCACAATATCGTAAAAATTATTATTAAAATTAGCAGAAAGAGCCATCACGTTTTAACCATGTTGGTTTTAATCAATTTTAACTGTCCTGGTCAAAATTAGTGGTCAAAACATATAATGGGCTCAAATCATTGAATTTTAAGAGAAAAATATTAAACCGCCTAATAATAAGTTTATTTAAATTTTATTTATTAAACAATAATAACCCTATACACTATACAGGGTGTATTAAAACATGCGGAGAATATTTACATCACGCGATTCTACGTCAAAATCCAAGCAAAAAACTCCAGTATCAATTTGCTGTTAACTCTTTAGTTATGGAATTATTAGCAGCCTTAAGTTGTATTCTGGTTTGCTTGTCGTGTCATATTTTTAGCTGTAGTTTAATCAACAAAAGAAATAACTAATCTGTAATTATACTCAACATACCCTTCGTTTAATTAGAATTTCCACCTGAAGTTTAAAATTTTTGCAGTGCTTGCACTTTTCATAAATGATGCAACGATGTACAATGCAATTATATTAAATCAAGCGGGTTGCTATTAGTGATATCGCAGGTGACGTAGTATGACTGACCACACAGTGTTCCTAAGTTTTCAAGACTTTAATTAACAATTCTTCAAAAACTACACGTTTTGGTCTAAAACAGTTATACAATATTTTTGTCCAGTTTTTAACGCAGAATCGCGTGTTGTAAATATTCTCCGCATGTTTTAGTACACCCTGTATAATAAATATGAAATTGTCGTCATAAAAGAAAAAAAAACAGTGAAAACTTTCTACAGGAATTCGCCAATTTCCTTACAAAGAAATTTCAACTCAGGGCAGACAATGTAACTACATTATTTGTGTTAGAATTGAAGTTGAATAATCTCTTTATTTATTGTCATCAGTTTTGATGGATTTTGGCCACTTTTAGACGGTTAAAACCAATTTCGGCCATTTCCCTGCCCAAAATTTAAAAAGGCGCCTTCTTAATAGCTCTGGAAATAACAGTAAATCAATCCTACAAGAAATTCAAAAATTCTCAAATTTACATATAGAGGGTGTAAACGAAAATATTCTCACCCTTTTTTTTCTTATTATTTTTTCGGGTTGAAAAACGAAGCTCACAGCGCTGAATATAGCGGAAGCATGTGGTTTTTAGAACTACAAAGTAATTTAGAAACATTTCTAGTTTAACTAGAAATTATCTTACAAATAGGAACCTATATATTTTTACATTTTTGGAATCTAGAAAAAAATATGAATCTAGATAGGTACTTTATAGAAAACTCGAAAAAAATTTATCAAAACTTTATTTTTCAATCTAGAGTGCCATGACCTACAAAAATGTTTCTTATTCATCCCCGTGATTAAATAAATAATTAGTCTAGCTTACTCGGACATTCGAATAAACTACGTTTTTGCACATTTAGCCGTACCAAAATTTGTTTAGTAATTTTTGTATATCAAACTTGTAAACGTAAGTGATAAGGTAAAACTAAAAAAAAAAAAAATAAATTTAAAAGCCTATGAAAAAACAACGAAAATTAAAGACTTGTTTTGGCAGTTACGTTATTTTTCGTTGCTTTTGTCAAGGCCTTCTACGGTGAACAGATTCCCCTTCGTTGTTTGATAAAGTACGAGGGCGTTTTTTTATGTTATCTACCTAGCCATGAAACTAAAAAACGGCGAAGTTAAACTAATAGTTAAAAAATAGCTGGGACATTTATTAGAAGTACATGTGCTAAGTTGTGTTTCATTTGTGCGGTTTATAGAAATTTGGGAAGGCTTACTTCTTGATAAAATGAGTGAAATTAAGGTGGAACATCACAGTGTCATAAAGTTTGGTCACGTTGGAGAGGGGTAGGTAGATATATATATATTTTTAATTATCCCCGGGGATGACACTTGGGTACATCACTGGGAACTTCCTACTAAACAAGAATCCATGCAGTAGGTTCACAAGGGCTCTCCAACACCAAAAAACCAAAACGCAATTTTCTGGAAAAAACTGATGGCAACAGTTTTCTGGGATGCTGAAGGAGTTTTGCTTATTGAATATATGCCGAGGGGGTTTACCATAAATGCAAAGATCTATGTAAACACAATTCAAAATTTAAAAACTGCTCTATAGGAAAAAGAAGGGTGTGGGACAATTGAAAAAAAGATGGAATAACTGTATACGTGTTGAAGGGAGTTACGTAGGAAAATAAAGGGTTGTTAATGTGATGTGTTTTTTTTTTCATGGCTAGGTAGATAACTTAAAAAAACGCCCTCGTACATTCAGGTTTAATTTGCAAAAAGTATTGATCGAATTTAGAAGATTCTAGTATCATTACTATTGGTAAAAGCATGGGCCATTCGGACAACTTGGTGAACCGTTATTCGCTTACAGTCACACACTGATTCTAAAAACTTCAAATGCCAGTCTTTCAAACTTTACAAAAGCTACAGCAATGACGTATTTATTTACATACGAGAATGAATAAGAAACATTTTTGTGGGTCATGGCAACTTCAATTGAAAAACAAAATTTTGAAATTTTGTTACTGTTAGGTACTAATTTACTTGTAGTTCCGAAACCCCAATTTTTCTCTATACTTTTAACCCTGTAAGTTTCATTTTTCCACTTCAAAAAATAATAAAAAAGAGGGGCTGAACCTGTTTTCCTTTACACCCTGTATAAGGATTTGTTTTTGAGTATATTCTTATAAAAAAGAGCGAATGTGAATACATGATATATTGTTTTACAGTAAAGAAACATATACGCATTAAATGACCTTTCAAGGATTGAAATAAAGTATGACATCGCGCTAGGTTCAAGATTGTTCAGGGTTTTCGATTAAAATTAGTTTCTGGAAAATCTATTTACAAATTTGATTTCCAGGTGTAATGATCACCTAAATACTTCTAAAACGTGATAATAAGTTTAATATGCAACTAATTGTCATCAGGAAGTTCACAAGAGTAAAAATTTTAGTATTTGAAGTAAATTACGTAGGCATAATTATTATAGGCTTATCCTAAAATTCTGGTAATAAGTATGTAAATGACATTACAACTCCTAATGCTAATTAATGTTACAGGAAGACCCACAAATGCCAAGTTTCAAAAATTAGTAAAGAACAATATCATTATAAAATTAAAACCTGTTGATAAAATGAAATCGTATTTATATTTTTTATCTTCAAACTACTGGCCTAATTCAAGGCGTTAAAGACCTCCCAACAACACAAGTGTGGTAAGCACATTTTTATTATCAGCATTTGTAATTATTCTAAGAAGCAACAATTTTGTACTAATCTTGTTCCATAGTGCTACGAACAAATATAATACAGTATGCAAACGTAAACTATGTCATGTAATACGCATAATCGTGTAATTTCATTCATTCACAGAAATAAAGAAAAACATGACACAACGTAGAGAAAAATATCTTAACAGCATTAAAGTAAAAGCGTAACTACGACACGTGTTTTTTTTATTGGCGCCGATTATTTCACAAATATATTTACTCTCCACGCACAGATAACAAAGCTATAAAATATCTCCGATGGTAGGTAGCACAAAGTACTTGCGTACTGGTTTATTTCGTTTTTATTATCTTAGTAATCAAGTTGAAATTGCACAAACCGATTTTAATGGCTGTATAACTCAGCAGGTTGCACTTAGTTTTAAGTATCAGCGTTGCATTTTATATATTTACGGAACATTTTATGCATAGTGCATAGGTAAAACTTTTAAGAAGTAAAACATTTTGTTCCATAAAGAACATGCAATAAAAAACTATCATTAAAGTGGTAAATCTAAATATTTACGTTTAGAATCAATCTACTAAACGTACATACGTTTTTAAATTTGACAACATTGACCCCAGTAGCAGAACCTCAAGGAAATGCGTACTACTTAATTATCTAACATTTGACTAAAGATAAAATAAAGCTACCCCTATTATTATTATTAATCAGTATACCTTTGCTTGCTGTTATCATTATGCTCCACAATCCAATCTCATTAGAGAAATGTCTTTTTAATGGAATAAAGCAATGATCAAAGTTTGATGTGAAAATGTACGAATCCTCTTTCATTTAGCATTTTTTCAAGGACAGTCTGATCCTTTGGCTTGGCCAAAAGGATCAGTATGGCATTAAATATGCACACAACATTTTCTTCGTGACCCAAGCAAAAACACTTGGACCCGCTTTCTTCAGATTGATTCTCGTGTATGCAAATCCGTGATTGGTTTTACATATGAGGACAGCATTTTGGTTCGTAATGCAATGTGAAATTCAAGTCTCACAGCTAGAAACCACTCAAACTTTACTGTTTGGGCAGATTCAGCATATAATGTCTACCCAAACGCTTGAAGAAAAATGAAACAAGATTCAGGTAGTCTTTCCAAGTACCTTGTCTCAATCCTGAACATAGTAGATGCCGGAATAACTTCACAAAAGAGTACCAAAATTGGGGTGCGGAAGAAAGGGCACATGTTTTATTTTCACACGAGTCATAGTATCGTCTGAGAAAGCAAGGCGAAAGATTCGTAGATAATATGTAACAAGAAAGCCTGCATTTGAAGGAGGCTGTATTGCAACTTGCAACCCTACGTTCTACCGTATGCTCATAAGCATAATCAAGAGTTCATTTATCAACAGGATAACGCCCACTCACATTGTGCAAGGATTTCTCTGAACGTCCACAAGAACCACACTATTGTATTGACCAAAGTCCCGTAGAGCATATTTGGGACGAACTAGGACAATTAATTTGAGCAGGACAACCCCCTCGAAGTGTCTACTCGGCGAGGGGAGGTCATACCCATTACTAGCTTTTAATTCTAGAAACACTTTCTGATCGTTTTTTGTTTTGTCTTGGTTTTTAATTTTGTGCGTCTTCTTCTTCTTATTCTTTTATTTTAGGCATTGAGCCTGTTTTTCTTCACACAAATCAAGGAGATTCTTCCGATGTCTTCCAGCTATGGGCCCATCTTTTCGGGGGTCTTCCGGGTAGTCTTTTGTCTGCGGGATTTTGGTCTCTTTCTATTTTTATTAAACAGGTATTATTCGCCCTTTCAATATGTTCATTTCATCCCTTTCTTCTTTCTTTGATAAATTTCACTATATCTGTGATCCCACATTCTTCTTTTATTATGTCATTCCTTACTCTACCTAATCTAGTTTCTCCGGCTATTGACCTTAGTACATTCATTTCTGTTGTTCTAAGCATCTGTTTTGTTTTATTGGTGTCTGCTCGTGGCTCGGCTCCGTATGTCAATACTGGTCTTACAATCGTCTTGTACACTTTAGTTTTACTTTCCGTTGTCATGTATTTATTTTTCCATACTATATCTTTAAGATTTCCTGCTATTCTAGCCCCTTTTTGTCTTTGTTTCCTCACTTAATCGTTTAAATTCTTATTGCTTGTTATTGTTGTGCCGAGGTAGTCAAAATGCATCACTTGTTTGATCATATTACGCTCAATTCCCAGTTTGCAGTGTAATGGACTTTTAGATATAGTTAGAGATTTTGTTTTATTAATTGACACAATCATACTATATTGTTTTGCTGTGACGAAAAACGTGTGTAATAGGCGTTGTAGGTCGTTTTCTCTTTCAGCTATCAGAACAATGTCGTCAGCATAGCATACAAAATTAATGTTCTTATTGCCTAATCTGTATCCTGGCAGAGGTCGGATTTTTTCGGTGATCTTATCCATAACTAAATTGAAAAGTATAGGACTTAAAGAGTCCCCCTTTTGTGATTTTTATCTCTGTTGTATATTCTGCACCTATCTTTACCTTAGTTTTAGTGTCTGTGCTTAGGTCCTTTATTGTGTTGATTATATCTTGTGGTATGTGTTTTTCTTTCAGTATGTCTAATATGTCAGATAGTTGTGCTCGATCGAAGGCTTTTGTCAAGTCTACGAAGCACATAAAAGCAGGCCTTGTATAATCGATCGCTTTCTCGGTTATCTGGCGTACCACAAATATTGCATCTACCGTTGAGCGGTTTTGTCTAAAACCTTGTTGTTCTTCAGACATGTCTAAGTAGGGTTGCAGTTTTTCTAATATTACTCTGCTAAATAGCTTTTGGGTTGTGCTAAGGAGAGTAATCCCTCTGTAATTGCCGGGGTCTTTCTTATCCCCTTTTTTGAAAATTGGCAGCGTGACGCTTGTCTTCCATTCGGACGGTACTCTTGTTTCCGTGAAGATAGTGTTGAATAGTTGTGTGATTTGTGTTATAAGCTCCTCTCCACCGTATTTGAGAAATTCGTTCGTTATATTGTCTATTCCAGCTGCCTTTTTGTTTTTTTTAGGTGTTTAAGTGAGCATCTTACGTTTTCGTCGGTTATTTGAGACATGTTATGGATGTTATGATCTCTTTCTTGTTCCTCTATGACCTGTTGCTTTGTTCTTCTTTATAGAGTTCTTTAAAGTTAAAGTGTGTTTGCTCAAGAACCCCGTTGCTTGTTTTTGAATTAATTTTCCATAAGAAATGCTTTATTAGTTCATAGATAAACATTAAAAGTTTCACTCAAATCTGTGCACCCTGTATAAAGTAATGCTAAATATAAAACTGATTTAATCAAGGAGTCCATATTGGATACACACAATGGAAGAGGTACATGCTTTTGGTGTTGAATAAAAAATCCTACAGAGCACAAGCAGAACATACGAGCCCAACGTCAATGAAATTCGTACACCTGCATTTTTCAATAAACCTATGCCTATAAAATGCTAAAAAGCGGCTTTTTACAAGGATATTTTAAAAAATTTATATTTACCGTAGAATTTCGATATCTTATCTTAAAAATTGGTATTTTTATTTTGCTGAATTTTAATGACTGATACTATAAAATTAAAATTAAATTTGGGCATACGGTTCAATGAAATTCGTACACCTATTTTTCGAGTTCACTCAAATTCGTACACTTAAGAATCTGATCTAGTATTCATCCAGTTGCTATGTATTTAGCGCGGTAGAGCTATTCACAATGATTTTGAAGCCTTTCACCCCGTGAACAGTTAAATTCGCTGACGGAATAATGGTATAGGCTGTATACCATTACCATGCCTATATTATACGGCTACATGAGTGTCACTGTCGTGGGAAACCTTAAATTTTTAGACGGTGTTGTTAATGCCGAAAAATATCAAAGTATTCTTAAGAATCATGTTCTACCGTCCATGAAAAAGCTATATACCGATGAAGACATTATTTTTCAATAAGACGGGGCAGGGCAAGTTGCAGTGGCTACAAAATCACAGCATTAATGTTTTGGACTGGCTGTCATATAGTCCCGATTTGAACCCAATTGAAAACCTTTGCGGAATAATCAAAAGGATTCTACGTAAAGGTCGTCCTAGTGCAAAACCCCTTCTTAAAGAAAAAACAACCAAAATCTGGAATTTTGTCATTGCACAGCAGTGCCAATAACTAATAGGAAGCATAAACAAGCGTGTAAGAGCAGTAATTGCAAATAAATACTAAAGTATGTACATACATAGATATTGTAAATAATGGGGTTTTCCTATCTATGTAGCACCTAAGTATGTTTATTATTATTATCAATAAATCCCTTTATTGCCCTTTGGGGACATAATGTAATATAACATTTTACCACAAACTGTTTACCAGTCGTTTCCACTCTTCCTTGTCTTGGGCAATTACAAATAACTGTCTGATGGTTTTCCCACATTCTTCTTTTACTGCCCTTTTCCATGTAATGTGGGGGCATTCTCTGGCTCTTCCACCTTGTGGTTTCCACTCCAAGGCAACATGACTTGGAGCATCCCTGGATTTCCTCAGAGCATGCTCCAACCATCTGAATTTCCTTCTTCTAATCTGTATTAACATCTGCTCGAGCAGTTCTTCTTCATAATTCAACATTTGATATTCTGTTTGGCCACCAAATTTTTAATAAAAACCTCAATAAGTATGTTTAGTTTCATGTAATTAAAAGTTAATAAATTCCGTTCATATGTTGCAAATCCGTTTTTGTTAAATTTGTTTGCATAGCTCTTTGTCAACAAATTACTCATGTTTAAGGTAAAAAGCTTCAGGTTTATGTATTTCATTGACTTCGGGCTCATATATGTTGTAAACAAACAGATAAAAATTAAGAACATGGCAATTAGATGAACACTAAATTAGATCCCTAGGTGTACGAATTTGAGTGAACTCGGAATATAGGTGTACGAATTTCATTGAACTGTATATCTAGATTTGATTTTAATTTCATTCCTATCAATTATTAAAATTCGGCAAAATAAAAACACTTATTTTTAAGGAATAAATCAAACTTTTACGGTAAATATAAATTTTTCAGAATATCGTTGTAAAGAGTCACTTTTAGCATTGTAAAAGTATAGGTGTAACGAAAGATGCAGGTGTACGAATTTCATTGACGTTGGGCTCGTACTACCTTATTTAGTGATGAATCAATCTTTAATAACGATAATCAAGTTGGAAATACATGTGTCAGAAGGCTTTTAAGAATTGAATATTTTATTTACTTAATTGATTTATTTATGTACAAAATATAAGTTGTGTTTTGATATATTAACATCACTAAGTAGACAATAACTTATGTAGGCGATATACTACTGACAAGTATAACAACAGATAAACTGAAAGAACACGTTATCATATAACAAGAAACGGCAAATGAATATGTTTTAATAAGAAATCAAAATAAAATCAACTTGAATGAAATTCACCAGAACTCAAGCATACATAAAACGAAAATTGAAAATACTTAACTACAATTTTGAAGAAAAGTTTCAATTATTTAGGATCCTTATTAAAAGACAATGGTGGCATGAAGGAAAGAGTAGAATATAAAATAAAAGCAAGTTTTAAAGCTTACTAACTAGGTATGTATGTAAAAAATACTACCTTGTGTAGATCGACGAAATTAAAAATCGATCGTACAGTCATACGACTAGTCATAACATACGCTGCTGAAACGTGGAACATAAACAAACGACAAGAAGAATAACTGAGAATATGGAAGAGGAAAATATTAAGAGAAATTCTGAGGACTATAAAGAATGGTCGAAAAAGAAGAGCATGGATGAACCACGAAATATTATGAGATATAAATAAAATCCCAAAGATTAAAGTGGCGTGGGGATATAAAGGAGACGGATGAAACTAGAACACCAAGAAAGATAAGTGAATGGAAACCCCATAAAAAGACACAAGGAAAGATCAAAGTTAAGATGAGAAGATAGTGTTCTTATGGACTAAAAAGTGGTAAATGTGCGCATCCTAAAGATACAGAAAGACCGTAAAAAGTCAAGAACTACCTACAGCTGTAAATTTAATAGGTGGACAGGGACTTAATAACTTTTATGTTCATATGTTATTTTATTCCGAAAACCTAAAAGCAGACCACACCCCACTAGGAATTTTAGTGCCAGTTAAAAGAAGAAGATGCTAGATTTTGTTTTATTAAGGAAAAAGAACAGAAACATAATGCAAGACGTTGGAGTTAAAAGAGAAGTGGAGATAGGAAGCGATCATTATCTGGTGGTCTCTAAACTCAGAGGAAAAGAAGAAGTGAAGAAACAAAATATTAAAAGCTACAATTTGAAAAAATCCGAGATAAGGGATAACTATGGAAACACAATAGAGTAAGAAATGCATGCATATTGCATATCTCATATTATTTGGAAACAACCCAAGTGGTAGAAATTTGGATTACCATTAAAAAAAGTAATACTATGAAACGCCCAAGAAGCAAGCGGATCATTCAAATGTAGAATCAAGTAGATAGCATGGATAGCACAAAGAAGGAGAAGGAAATGTAAAGATGCTCTTTAAGGTCATTGTTCCGTCTGAATAACTAACCCCCTTCTATTTTACTAAGCAAGGGTGGTTAACTAAAATTTAAGTAAGCAGAGTTGTAAGAATCGTCAACAAGTAAAGATCGTTTAGTGTAAGTGTGGTTTCTTTATCCCAACATCTTTTTATTTTAATGAGAAAATAAGGCTACCCTTGGGTTCCAACATTGGTCCTTCGAGCCGGATTTAAAGGTTTAAAGAATGAAAAAACAGATGTAAGGAGAGGAATACGAAAGAAGGAAAGAGAAATGTTTACAAAAGCAGAAGAAAATTAAACAGATGGCACAAATACTTTGTAAATCTTCTAGATGGAACGACAGAAGAAAGAAATTTAGAAATAACAGCAGAAACAGGTAGTATAAAAATTAGACGGACATCGGGAAAAAGTCAAAACATAAAAAATAAAATTACACGGAAACAAGACATAACAATAGAAGGAGTGAAAGAGGCGATAAAGGGCTTAAATTAAGAAAAAGACGCAGGAAAAAACGGTATAAATGTGGAAATGTTGAAGTACAAAAAATTAAACTACAAGCATGCGAGACGAAAATTTTAAGAAGAAGAATTGCAAAAATGGATAGAATTAAAAACGAGAACTTCAGAAAGACATTCAAAGTTAAACTAATGCTTACCTACAAAGCAATTATATAATTACGCTGATTGGGACATCCTATAAGGATGAAAGGCGACAAAGTGTAGAGGAAATATAGTAAATGGGAACAGACAACAAAAGGAAAAGAAGACCGAGAAATGCGTGGAACACGAAAATAAAGTAGATACTTGCAGGAAGAGGGACAACTTGGACGGAGCTTAAAGAAAAAGCGAAGGACAGGAAAGTGTGAAAACAATTTTTCCCAAAGAATGGAGAACATCGACACCGCAAGGTAGAAGAGGATCGGATTATGTATGTATGTATGTATTTATTTTGAGCAGATATACATACATTACATATGTACACAATATAGTAAAATGCCGGACGTATACAAATGAGCACATTTAGATGTCCATAGATAGTTAGGTAGTATTTCGGGCGATAGTCCAAAGGCAGCATCTAACACATGTATGGAAATTCCGTGACGAACTCAAAATATTGGCAGAATAACCTGCAGTGATAGACACTACGGTATCACCGACAATGAAGAAAGTTGCGAGAAGATGATCAGTAATTACCTATGTACTTTGGCTTAGTACCAGGACAAGAACATGCCAAAACCCACATAAGAGTAACGCGTAAAGTATAAAGTACTGCTATTTTTAACTAGGAAGGTAAGAATAACAATAGGATCCTTATATGGGTATAAGTCCTGTTAAAAAACACTTTAAACGTTACACTAGACTCGGACTAGAGAGTTGTTCAAAACCGGTGGCAAAGTTTGATATCTATGGGATTCTATAGGAATTCCACGGGATATCAATAAAGATACAACAATCCATCTGGACTCCAAGAAATTCTACTCTGTTGTACCATGCTTTTTTCAGTGGTTTGTCACTCGATGCAGACTGAGTAACAATGAAACAGTACATCACAATTTATTTGAATGTTAGGCGTAAATGCATGCTGACCCAACCGACAATGCAGAATTAAAACCAACACAGAACCTGTATAGATTACTAGAACGCACGCATACTGGATGGATTCATATAATCTGCTTGCGAATAGAACAATAAACTCAACAAATACAGAAAATTACAAACGTTGTGGCGATGTGCTTCATTAATTTTACTTAAAAAGGGTACTTACTTCGCAGCTCCATTGGCTATATTCGATTCATCCTGAGGGATGAACGTGTCCATTTCAGTCATATTGTTTTTCTCCTGAAACAACAAATTTTATAAATAAACACTCTTCAACGGGCTAGTAAATTGTTATGTAAATAAGTCCTTTCTAAAATGTATAATGTATTTTTCTATTATTCCCTATAAAAACTCCGAACGAAAATTAATCCTATTTAGTTTTGATGTAGGTACTAAAGTATTGTAGCACATTTACCATTATAGTCGTGGATAGATATTATAAATAAGTAAATTTGAAATTTACCAATTGTAACTTTGGTTTATAAAATTCAACCCATAACACGTCCATGTAATTAAGATAAGTACAAGGTGATGCAAAAAATTCAGCCATATTTATACTACAAAAATAAGGTACATAATTCTCATGGCAGAAAACGCGAGACACTGAACGAAATGTTTGATTTTTCAATGCATATTGATAGTTACGGGGAAATACCCAACTGCAAGACTTTTGAGGTTGATAGGATAATCTTATTCGTGATAAACTTGGGAATTTTTTTATATCGGATAAAAGATTTTTTAAACGGGGAAAAGAAATTCACATTGAAATATGGGATGTCAATAATAATAAAACAACGGTCCTAATATTCCAAATACTTTGTTTTTTTTAATACAGGGTAAATCAAGTTCAAGGACTAATGTAGAAGCTTGCTTTATAAAAAGGGTGCGCCTAACTTAAGTTCAAAAAAACAAAAAATCCATAAGTTGGCAAACTACAAATTAATAAATTATAAGAGGTAGTCGCCGGAACAGCCGAGTGGCTACAGGGCGGACGATGTAGGTCACGCCCGAGTCGGATGCTCGGCGGATGGTCTACCCAGTAACTGAACATAATTGGTAACCGAAACACAGTGGTGGAGTAGCGAAAGCATGATGCGTACCACACCACTTCGTACGTATAGCGGCCGAAACAACCGAAAAGCGACTTACGAGGCTTTAACCCTCTATGTTGCCGGCCATGCTCCCTCGCGGGCGTTAGTGCCGATACCTTTTACCAAAGAGTAAAGAATTTTGATTTTGTAACTGAGGATAACAAACAATAAATTGTTGGTTCCTTTAAAATGATTACGTTTATTTTTTAACTTAGTACAAATTTCACAAAGAGGATAAACGATAAATAGTAGAGAAACTACTAAGTTTCTATAAATAAAAAGAACAGGTCAAAGGCCATAGTAAATATCCATTTAGAAGTATTTAAAATTAGACATAATAGCTTAGGTTAATGGTTCGGTGCCAAATGAAGGCAGCAAATAACTTTAGCGGAATGAAACAGAAAGTAAAATACGAAAATCAAAGGAAAGGTATATATAAAATATAAAGCCAAATTTTATTTATAATTGCGATTGTTACATTATTTTGATCTTAAATGTAAAATCAGATTATATTTCAACACCGTTGTAAAAGGAAATAGATTCCGAGGTCAAAGTGTCAGTCAATGTGCGCTGATACGAGTTACACAAGAAATTCTTATCGAAGTTATTTATAAATTAATTCCAAATTAACACTATTCTACTAAATTTGTATACTAAAAAATTTAACTACAATTAAACATTGTGTAAGATAGCCTATTTTCTTTTTCAAATCAGTTGTTGACGAACCGTAATGATCTGCTTTAAAATTAGCTGTTATTTTTAATAGTCGCAATATAATGCAGTTATTTAAATGAAATTTTTTTGTTGAACTATTTCTGATTATCACTTTCGTTCTAAATTTAAATCTATTCGTAGGTTAAAAGATAATTCAGACTCTGTTTTTTTATTCACCATAATTTGTTTATTTATTATTTTAGTATAATAAACAATTAATTTTAAGGAAATTTCGGTGCCAAATTTGAATTCAGACTGATGCAAAGTATGGTGCTGCCACATGTTAGAAATTATCAAAAGTATTACTTAAAGAGGTTAACAGCAACAAGAAATAAAGTTGATAACGGGAATTAATTGGATTTTGAACTGAACAGTTTCTGCAGCAGATGCCGCCGTACACAAAAATTCAAATTAAACTGATTTATATTAATGCACTTCTGTAAATTGTGCTGCATAACTAAATTTTAGAATTAAGTTTACTAATTTTTCTGTGTTCAATCTATCACTAAGCAAAGAAATATTTCATGTAAACTTTAACACTGTTATAAACACCTCTCCTATGTGCAAAAAACATGCAGTTGCAAACCATTATTACACTTAATAACAAAATACAAATTAGTGTGTAATTAATATTTTTGTTTAAAATAGTAACTTAACGAAATAATAATAGTTAGACTGAAATGCAATTAGCATGCTTCTGCAAAGTTATCTCGAACGTCAAAGCACCGGGTATTTTACTGTATTGTAATTAAATTTAGTACAAACTTAAATAGTAAGCAAAAAATGTTGATGGCAATATAGTATAATGAACTAACTGGTTTTATGTATTAGGTCTACGTTCCCCTCAAAAAAAAGAGAAGACAAAAATAAACTTGTAATACTATAAAATATTGTTTATATGTATGTTACTGTAAAAGCTCGAATAGTGGTAAATGTTAGGTTTTACGTGTAAATCTTAAGATTTACCAATATGAGTTAGTAAATGTTAGGACTGAAAGAAAAGAAACAGATTTTTCGGGGTTTTACCACTTGAGTTTGGTACAAGCTAGGATTTACCAATGGCGCTTGGAAAAGTACTTTTTGTGAATAAAACATGCTTTAAATGGAAAGTATTTATTAAAAATAATTATGAATGAGATCAAATCAATAACGAATACGAAATAAAGTAAGTAATTATAAAAAATAAGTAAAATCTGCTTTCTATACTTATGTAATACTATAAAATCAACGTCTATAATACGAAATAATTTTCATATCAGACTAGTCAGCTAGTCATTAAGTACTTTACTTATTCAAATTAATTTTATATATCGCAATATGGCGAACTATTGCGGCACTTAGAATTACACAATTACACTGTACTCCAGATAACTTGCAGGCACATTTCTTCGTCGAGCATTTTTTAAGGCAGTTGCATTTTTTACACCGTTGACCTTCCGACAACTTCCCGAACACTTACTTCTATATCAACAACTTCTTCGATTTTGATAAAGTCGTTTGCGCAAGTTGTAAATCGATTCTTTGTGTAAAGCTGCTTCAGTACTCCAACTTTGGTACCTAACTGATAAAAATCGTTGTCTTTCACATCTATTACAACTGCAATAATGCTTTTCGGGTAAGTTTTAGCTCTGTCAATTTCAACTACTTTCAGTCTTACATTTAGGCCAATTTCCACATTTGGGTATTTATTAGCCGACGAGGCTTTCAGCTTGTTTTTTAAACCCAACTTCGCTTTATCTCTAAATGTCATTACAGAATCTATCTTTTTCAGTATTGGCTCTACAGTAGAAACTACAATAAGCTTATCTAGGGACTGGCTCGTGTTTTCTGTTTCGGAATTATCGTTTTCTTTATTAATTGTTCCTTCAGTCATGCCGCTGTTGGCAACAGCGATTTCTTCGTTAATTGCAGCTTTTTCAATAGTCTCCTTTTCGGCAATAATATTTCGTTGTCTTTTTGTATCTCATTTTCATTACACAACCAAAAATTGCTTCATAGGGGGAGCATTTGCTTCCCTCGTGATATGCTCTATTTTTCATTGCCTGAATGAATCTTAAGCCCTCAGGCCATTTCGTTAACTGGTTGGTTTCCATCCACGTGGTCAGTATATTTTCCACGTCTTCATTAGCACGCCCAACTGACCCTTGAGACTGGCTATGCCTCGGCTTTCCATGTACGATTTTTACATCTGGCCACATGCAGCATAAAATTTCAATGACTTGGTTAGAAAATTCTCTACCATTATCGGAATGGATGATGTTCGGTGCTCCAAAAGTGGTGAAAATATCCAAGAGCTGGTATGCGACTTCATGTGCGTGTTTAGATTGAAGAGCGCGGAGGATCACAAATTTGGTAAGATGGTCTTAATAAACTAAAATGAATTTATAGTTTCCATCTGGAGTCGTTTGTAGATCTATAAGATCAACCTGGCAACGCGAGTTCATTTCACTGTGAAGTGTAGGCTTGACAACAATGCCCTTCTTCAAAGTCTTCTGTTTTTGCTGACATGGCTCGCATAACTTCAGATATGTCATAGTTGCTTCGACTGTAATGTTTTTGTACTTACGATTACATTCTTTAAGCATGCTCGTCCTTCCACTATGGCCAACAGCAAGATGCGTCTCTTCAACGATGTTAAATAACTCTTCATAGCAAATATATGTAATACCGGATTTCGCATTCTCCTCCGTAATAGGCGCAATAAGCTTTCCTCCCCGCCTATAGTAACGCTTTATTCGTCTGTAATAAAGTGCTTGCTTTTTTCACGTTCTTAGAGTTTTCACTTCCTGTAAACACTTTGTGTATTTCTCTCTATCAAGATAAACGTTAAAGTACGAACACGCGGCGTGCAGGTCTCAATATGAAAGTTTTTCAACATTTACCATGTCTCTGAGGCAAAACCTAAGATTTACCAGTGAATGCTGGTAAAAGTACGAAATAAACAACTATTTTATAATATTTCGGGTTTTACCGTTATTACTTGGTCAATCTTAGGCTTAGGTTTTACTGGGAAATTTTAGGATTTACCATTGTTCGGGCTTTTACAGTAACATGTACAGATGTACACAAATAAAATCATAGAAGCAACAAGCAATTTATTATTTTTTTATTTATTAAAATACCTGTTTTGAAGTACGTACTAATAGTGAAGGAAAAATAATAAACCATAACAAGCTTATTTACATTAGGCTTAATACCAAATCGTTGAGGCCAAGGTCAAATCAAGCGCAAATATTCAAATTTTACTTATTTATAGCTGTTTTTCTACGAAAAATCAATCAGATCTTTTTAAAATTACTGAGAGTATTTTAGTGTGCTAAAATAAAACTAATGTACGAAGGAGACACTTATAGTGGAAAATAAATAGATCTGCCGGCGATGATGGGATAATAGTTAAGATGATGAGAAAGGGAGGAGAAGAACTAATTAAGAGTGTAAAGAAATTATTAAATGAGTGCATTTAACAAGGCAAAATCCCGAAGAAATGGAACAACCCAAAAGTTATACTATATAAAAAAGGCGACAAAAGAAAGCTAGAAAATTATCGATAAGTATGTTGCCCCATATGTACAAACTCCTAACTACGATAATAACCAATCGTTTGATCAAGAATTTAAATGTATACCAGCCAATAGAGCAGGCGGGCTGCAGAAAAGGATTCTCAACTGCAGACCACTTTACTCATAGAAAAGACTAAGGAATATCACCTACCAAGCCAATTGGCATTCGTAGATTACGAAAAGGCGTTCACAGAATAGAAACATGGGCAATCGAATAGGTGTTGACCTGCAATATAGACAGCTGATACATACAATTGTTACAATAAATTGGTAATAAAGCAACTACAACATACCATCTAAACGAGACAACTAATCCAGTACAATTAAAGAGAGGCATTAGGCAAGGAGACAGTATATCATCAAAACTGTTTACTCTAGCAGTGGAGTGGAGTGTTTAAAAAAATAGACTGGTTAACAATGGGGATTAATATAAACAACAAAAACCTTAATCATCTGTAATATGCTACCGACCTCGTGATGATAGTAAATAATACACAAGAACTTCTGAACTTCCAACAAATGTTAGATACACTAAACTTCTTATTTAAGTGGTGTTTCCTTTACAGGGCGCTACCGTCTTCTTTCCATATGTCTGCGGTGCGCGTGTGAAGTAGCTTAGAGCATGGAAGTGCTTTCACTTCTACTCCAGAGAAGACCTACTAGGTGATAGCCACGACAAGAAAAAACTCACGATGCTGAGGAACCCGAACCTTGCCAACCGATAGTAAAGTTTTTGAGCTAGAGGAAGACTTAATCCATGCAAATACCATATCCTTGAAACATGTGAAGTAAGGCAAAAAGGAGAGGGATGGTGAACACTAAAATCAGGACATGTACTGTCTCTCCTCCTTTACATGCCATGTCCTGTCTGTCTCCCGACGTTGGCGATCACTTCGGCTTATGCATTTCTATTTTTGCCATTCTAAACACTTATTCTACGCTTTTAACACCAGCCCACTCGAGGATATTTTTTATCCAAGACATTTGCTCCCTACCATAAGGACCCTCGATTTTACCTTTCAGGATAAGCTGGTATTTCTCTCTCTCTCTCTGTCTCTCTTAATACTTGACTAAGATAAGCTGTTTTTCTGCATTTAATTCTTCTTCTTTAACTTTTGTTAGGTAACAACGTTTTCACACGCTATCTCGCTATTCTTTCTTCGGGCGACCTTCTCCACTTCGTGTATTCGGTTTGTTGTCTCTTGCCCTCTTCACCAGCCTTGTTTCGTCCAATCTAGATGTGCTCGTTTCATAGTCTTCTTCTTTGGATAATCCATTCATGTATGTCTGTTACCTTGCATGTTTCGCTTATGCTGGTGTTTGGCAATCTCTCGTGCCTCGTTTTCGCTAATGTCTTTCGTAATATGTTCAGTTCTATTGTTTGCCTTTTTCTTTTGGTCGCTATTATGTTTGGCTTGGTTTCTGTTGCGTAACTTAGTTTAGGTCTTATTGTGCTTTTGCACACTCTAGTTTTCGCTTCTTGAGTGAGTTATTTGTTCTTCAAAATGAGGCTATTCAAACCTCCCGCAGTTCTATTTGCTTTGGTCAATTAGTAACCTATGTATTTTTTATCTGCCCTGGTGTTGCTAATGAGTCGTCTTCCTAGATAGTTTCCATAACTTTTTCAATTATCTCGTCATTGAAAATCAGGTTGCATTTACTGCATTGGATATTAGTCTGTACTCCCATCTCAGTTCCTGTGAAGATCTCTTTTATTAACTTAATAAATTGGTTAGGTGCTCCACGCTGTTGTAGTATTTTAGTACGTCTGACATTCGGGCTTTATCGAGAGCTTTTTATTAAGTTTACCAGGCACACAATGCAATCGTTCATTTAATATGTTGTATTATAAATAATGCATCAGAATATAAACAATGCACATTGGGTTGTCATTTACGATTACTGAGTTGAATTCTCTTTGTTCTTTCTAAACAAAATTATTTTAAAAATCAAAACTATGCTTTCTTTTAGTTTCAGTGAATTCTTCAAATGATATTTAACCAAAGAATTGACAACCAGAAACTTTTCGATTATACATCATTGAACAGGATTTAGCGACGAGTCAAGTTATGTAAAAATATACAGGGTGTTCCGTTTGAAATATGGAAAGGGGGGGGGATAATTTTGGCTAAACCGGAAATAGTATTTTTACTAAATCCGAAATTGTATGTATGTATTTTTATGTTTGGTACCAAATTGCATAAAGGTAGGTGCATGAAGAATATGAAGATGTTCGGGGTTTACCAGAATTCAGTTACACCCGATAAATGATTCATGAGAAACTTCACAAAAAACATTTTCTACATACGTAATTTCATCTCACGCTGAACGTAACAAACAAATTAAATAAAGCAAGGTTATCTGCTTAGTACCACTTTAAAGCAAAATTTAACCACGATATTTTTTTTCTTGAAAATCTCCTCTTTCCTTAAAAGTAATTTTATTTTACTTAAAATTTTAATGTGTAAATACTGTAAATATACCACTTGCCTTCTGCGTCATAGTTATTGTGTTATTGAACGTCTTTCCTTAAAAATTCCGTGGATTCAGCAGATCCCGGTTTTACCCACAGGCCGATACTGAAACAAAAGGGAAGAAGAATTAGGGCTTGTTGGACACTTAATATTCTTTTCTAGTGTCAGAACAATGTTAACTAGCAGAATATGTTAATATAAAATATGATTATTCGGCAATAACGGTTTCGAATTAAAATAAAAAGCGTATTAAGTTAATCTGAACAAGGGGTGTACATGATCTTCAATCTCCATTTATATCCGATGAGTAATTTTTAAAAGTTTTATATTTTTATTGGTTAAAAGTCGCTTTTGATTGATATGTACAGGGTATTATTACCGTTTTGTAATTATTAAATTCAGGGCCATGCTAGTTTTAATTACATGTTTTGTTTTCAAAACGCTGTTTAAAAAACTGCGAGTAATTAAACAAAGACTTATTTTAATTGATATTTAAAACTATGCAGTACTAAAACATGAATAAAACATAACCATATGAAATATTATACTACAAAAGATAAACTACGCTTACCAAAATAAATCGTAAATTCAGAAGAGAATATGAGAGATCTAAATACATACGTAATTAATCATACAGATATAAATAAGTACATGAACTGCTTATAAGTAATGTACCGGATAAGGTGGCATGCTTTTTAAGAACAATACTGTAATTTCTTAAATAATGCAATACCAAAATATACTAAGCACCAACTGTTTGGTTCATTAATAAAAAAATTCTGAATGTTCATCTCACAACACTAAAGTAAAAATTCAATTGCAACTTTGTAATGAGCAAAAGTTTCAATACGTTGGCAACCGTTCGATTGAGTTCGTATGTTTATACAGGTTAGAAAAAAGTTTGGAATCAGAGCTTTCCTGCTGGTCAAATATATCAGTTGCAACAAACAATAGTTACTGTCGAACAACGCACAGATTCATAATAGGTATACTCCTCAGTGCCATAGATGACAGCGCTAGGGGCACACTAAAAACTACTGCGCCCTTCTCCCATGACGCCAAATGCCTAGGTGACCACTTCTACATTTCTATATTAACTGCGATAAAAAAAAGGGCAACTCCCCACAACGGTGAATTGTAGCGAAGACCATCCTGCAAGCTTCAGGTAATGCAAGTACAATCTTCACAAAATCTTCGTAATAAAGGATCACAACAATCTTTTAACGTGAGAAGTCCTGCAAATGAAATAGCTAGAGATCCTATGAAAACGCTATAACAAAAAATCTTTGCTTCGGTCAACAACAATTTTCCTACAACTTAAACCACCGCACCCCCCGTTTGAGTAACATCATAAATCAGATGGTCTCAACCCTTCTTAACCTAAGTAAACCCTATATTCAACAAATTAAGAAGACCTTCCGTACACAAATCTCTTATCCAAGTTTTACAATGGCCCATAATCAGACGCTCATCCACAACATAAAACTGAATGCAAATTGAATCAAAACTTAATGTTCCTTAGCAAGGCACCAAGTAAACATAGCATGCATTGTAGAAACGAATTCGCAATCAAATGAAGGAAGGCGACAAAAATGCGACTTTGCAACTAGAGAAGTAGCAATTCTGGTCAAAAATCGGTTGAGTCACAATAAAGTACCAAAACTCGACTGCATAAACATAGAAACTGTGCAAATTCAACTTTCAAACAGGAAACCCACTTAATATTAGCAGCGAGTACAAGTAATCAAACAAGCAGCTGCTTGAGGCAGCATCTGATAGTTAATTCTGACGAAAAAAAAAACAACTAATGCGTAGGCACGTTATGAATTAACCAACAGCAATGCACACTTAAGTTCTTAGTAATTACCAAACACAATGGCCCGTATGCTGATCTTATGTTTAAAGTTGTCTCTAACTAAAGTCGTGTTTAGCGTAAACATAAAACGATATAGCTTTATATAATTTTATATGTGTATAAGAGAGATACATGATGTTGCTATGGTAATTAAACATGACGTTAAATTTAAATATGAGATCAGAATACGGGCCATTCTTTTTATTGGTAACTTAGACAGCAAACATACTTCTTGGGGTTGTAGAGTCTCTAACCCAGCAGAATACAGACTACTTAACTTCAATTCAATTCAAGCACCTTCTGAATGCACCTGTTTCCAATACAACATTTTAGATACCTAGTTATCTAAACAAATCTTAATGAACATATTTACCAAACTCTAATTACTGTACTGGACTCCGTCTATCTGCTCGTGACCATTACATTTGAAGCAGCACCAATCAAACATCAAACTGCACCAAAATTGGGAAACCAAGTAATCGATTGGAATTCTTGTTCACAAAATTTAACCACCCATTGAGCTCTAAATACCACACAAGATATAGTGCGGATTACAAAAGCTCTCCAAACCTTGTCAAGAAGAAAAATATCATCCAACATTGCTTACCTCCAAATTTGGTACTTAACGAAACAAAAAAGTATGGAACAGCGCGAATGTCAGCACACGTGAAACCCAGGTATAAAAGCCTTAATAAACCATTTACCACACAGAATCAAAAGAGAACTTGATACATTCTAAACAAACTCATGCCAACACGTTATTGGTACTCTCGAATCTGGCAACCCTGGAATATTTACTTATAAGACAACCTGGAAAATACTTCAGTCGCCACAGGAACATCCAACAATAGTAACGAATAAAATCGGTCTTTTTGCAAACCATCTTCAAATGAACTTCACCCCCTTGTGATGCAATACACCGTCATTTGTCTAGCAACCACTTTTGTATAAGCCTATATACCAATTCTAAACCCAAACACTAATGTCAAATGTACCTAGTCCAAACCAATTTCGAATATTGCTAAAACTCTTCCTCACAAATCACTAGGACCTGATTAAATTTACAATTTGATGCTAACATATTTACCGAAATATCTGGTTTATCTCGCAAGTCTATCCAATGCGTGGTTGAAGCAACCAAAATTTCACAACAGTGGGATATTTAAAAACGACTTTTCCAGCTACAAACCGATTAGTCTTTTTTCAACTGTATCCAAACTTCTAGAAAAAGTGTTGTGATTACGACTGAATCAACAATTACTGACCAGAACATCATACCAATATTCTAGTTCGGCGTCAGGCACCGCCAGTCCATTACTCATCAACTTCAGAGGCTGCCTAATCTCACTGAGACAGTAATGTTATTCTTGGACATTTCGCAAGCATTTGCCCGTCTCTGGCACATCAGCCTCAAATATAATCTTGTAGGTATCTAAAAATTCCTGAGTACCTTAAAGCAATTTTCTTTTCTTTCTTTGACAACCGTACTTTCGCCGTTAAAGTTCAGGATTTCCTTTCTGAATGAAAACAATTACAAGTTGGTGCACCATAAGGCACCGTCCTAGGTCCCATGCTATTCAATCCATATGTACGAGATTCCACCCTTTCATGACAATGTAGTCATGTTTGTTAAGCATATAGCTCTGCTCAAAACTAAAAGCAGAATCAAGCAATAATTGCAATCAAGCTCCAATTAACAACTAATAGAATCTGCAATTGGTTCTCAAAATGGAACCTTAAACTAAATCAATTTAAGTTAAATTGGAAAAGCGACCAATAGAGCAAGTGCATCACTTTTTAGTTAAATACCAAAAATTAATTGCATCTTTCTTTTAGTGTTTTGTATATCTAAGGTTTTTTGAAGACGATTAAGTGTTTCACTTATAATAAAACCTTTTGCGATATATTTGTCCCTAAAACGTTCTTGTTCTCTAATTTTATTTCATAGAAACAAATATGCAAAACCTTATTACAGGTTTCTGAATTAAAATTAAAACAGATTCGTAGAAGTTTGCGAAAGATGAGTTGCAAAAAGGAACGTGCAGAGAAAAGGTAGGTCGAACACTATAAAGAGGAACCCTAACTGCAATATTGTAAAGAGGAATAGTCAGTCTACTAGGCTATTTAGAATTTTAAGAGAGAATATATATTCCAAAGGGCTGAAAAAGCTCAAATTGCTATTCATTTTATAAGTAGCTCAGAACTCATCAGTATTTACCACTGAAAGATATTATTAAGATCCTCTTGTAATTGTAATTTAAATTGTTCATTAAAAAAATTGCTTTATAAAGTTTGAGAGCAACTACATACAGGAAAGCATCTGAATTTAAGTCATGCCACCTTGAAGTTCAAGTTAAAGCTGCTGCACTAGCACTTAGCGAAATATGTGATTCGTTTCATTTAATAACATCTGGTATGAGTAAAGCACCTTAGTAAACAATGATAATTCACGATTACGAAGATAGGAATTTACAAACTGCAACAATTTATAAGATAGGCCAAATGCTTGATCTTATTAAAATATTGTTTAGTATTATATTATTTATGCCGTGTTAAAAGAGAAACTAACTACAAACTTGTCGGCTTCGCAATGTTTCCTTTAGTATTATTCGTACCAAAACCTGTACGAATATAGAATGTGCCGTGCCCACTTTTGTAGATTTGCATGTTTGTTAAAAGAGATAGAAATCTATGGCCAACTTTTTGAGTTCAAAATCAATAAAATGAGGAAGTCATGCCACCTTCAAGTTTAAGTTAAAGCTCGTGCACTACCACTTAGCGAAATATGTGATTCGTTTCATTAATTCTGAAGCAGGCTAAGGTGGGTTGGCTTCATCTAATTAATCATTTGTCAAAATAAATAACATTTAATAACAGAATGCAAGTTCATATGACGAATAATACATTAGTAAATAGAAAACGACGTTCTTTTATCAACTTTGATTATTTGTTAATTTAACAAAAGTTTTGTTGTAAAAACTGGTAAACGTTTTGCACATTTCAGTTAGATTGTAACAGTTTAAGTAATATTCCATGCAGCCAGGTAGTTCGCCAACTGTTAGTGTACGACTTATAACATTTTCATTAGAAGATAAGCATAATTTTTTTTAAAATAAAATTTGTTAGTCAAATGAAGACGTTTTATCTTATGGTAACATTTTGATGAGATTCCCAATTCGTATTCTTCTAAATGACTTTAAACTAAAGGTTTCATATTTTTGCTTTCTTACATACTCTGTCTGTTATTGAATGTTTCCTTGACCTTAGAATAATACACTTCTGGCCACGAAAATAAACGTAAGATTTTCGAAAAAGAGCTATTTCTGCTACAGATATTAGGGAAAAGCCTCATTTTTAAACAACTTGAGTGGCGAACTTTATTGCATTGATCTTAAATTAAGCAAAAGTGTTTTCAACAATGGTTTTCGCACAACTTTTTGCTGAGTTTGTGATCGTGTATTGTACATATTGAGCATTTAAGAGATTTATTCATGTATTGACATCTTAAAAAACCCAATTTTTAAAGGCTCTTGCGACCGAGTTACGTTTGTTATATTAAGAAAATGGCCACTAATCCAACTTCATTATTTTTTTTTGTACAGCAGAACAATCTTTTAAGATCACCTAAAAAGGAAGCAAAAAGAAACGCAAAATAATTACTGATGGCCCAAATTAGTACAATACACGTGCTTTTCAAACTTTTCTTAAACCTTTATATGAAGTCACAGTCTAAACAATACACAGTCTTAGGAATGGTCCGACAATAGTATAGGGAACTTTGTATGCGCGCCGCTCACAGTCTAAGTTATCGGGCAGAGTAGAGCGTCGAACAGCTCCGAACGAATTATTCGTATAAAAGTGCGTAAGAAGAATAGACAAGGTCTGCTACATTTTGAGTGGATAAAATGTCTTTATTAAACAATACCTAGCAACCTAAATTTAAAGGCACCATGATTTTCATTCTACAATTGATAGCAACACTTTATCCACCCTTCACGTTCAAATGTTGCTTTGATAACTACATTTGACCGTCGAAACAACGAGTGTAAGAAAATTTTACAAGAAACTCATAGTCGTATTACAAACAGATACAAACTGATTAAATATAAATTTTCTTTTGTTTATTTGGTTTAATAGGTATTTATGATACAAGTGAACGAAGAGAAATGTTATCCACGAAAGGAAAAATTTAGCTCACGAGGCACAGCCGATTGACTAATTTCCTTGAGTGGATAAAATGTCTTTATTAAACAATACCTAGCAACCTAAATTTAAAGACACCATGATTTTCATTTTAAAATGCATGTCGTCAAGGAAACTATGGATAAAATGTATGTAGCAACACTTTATCCACCCTTCACGTTATAATGTTGCTTTGATAATTAGATTTGACACATTAAAATGCCACTTTATGTGTAAGACTTGGAAAAACATAGTAATTTACTCTCAGAGGTGTAATATTTCTACAATTTCGAAGTCGTAAGTAAGGTAAGTTTATATGTTTTATATATTATATATGGCATTATCATTTCCAATGTATCCGATGGTTGCAAGGATTGCGAAATCTGTGAATTTCTAACAGTAATAACGATTAAAAATAATAAGGTAGCAAATTTAAACTATAAAAAAGTTTATATGAAATGTTTTTAATGTAAATTTGCTTATATTTAGCAAGCGCTGCTTGTTTTAGTGTTGTAATGAATAAATGTTTCGCTTGAAATAACAATATTTTCGTTACAATTAATATAACAATTAAACTATCAAATTACAAATAGTTTGATGAAGAATGTAGAAGTATAAACTAAACTAAAATATATAAAACTTGATAAGACCGGTCATTACATATGCGATGGAAACAATAACAATAAACAAAAAAGACGAAGAAGATAAAAATAATGGAGAGAAAAGTAATAAGAACAATATTGGGACCAAGTATAACAAAGTATGGAGAAGTAAGACTGAAAAGAAACAAGGAGATGAACTCGGAGGAAAAAACATTATAAGATACATAAAAGCACAACGATTACAATGGGTATGACACGTAATGAGAAGAAAACGGACTGAAATGATCATGAAGATAACACAGTGGATCCCAATATGGTCCAGCAATAGAGGCAGACCGAGGAAAATATGGAGGGATGCCCTCGAAGAGGATATAAAAGCGATGGGAGCAAAGGACTGTAAATCAAAATGCAAAGATTGGAGAGAATGGATGAAAGTAACGCAGGCAGCTAGGACCCCCAACAGACTATAAAAATCAAAAGAACAAGAGGATTAATCCGCCTCGATAAATGGATTTTAAAACGCATTGCGTTAGCCATAATCCACGAGGATTGAACGGCTTGATGATGATAAATATAAACTATAGTTAAGGCAGTTGTCCAATAAACAGGAATATTGAAAAAAAAACAAAGAAAATGTGAGGTAAAATTTGCGAAAAAACGAAAAAAAATTATATTTTGCCGCACCCTGTACAAAGAACTAAACAATTGGATAATTTGAACAGGCTGTATCAGTATTCGGCTGAAAGAATTTTGGGGAGAATATCAAAGAGGGGTAATTTTAAGTAAATCGTGACTTTGGAAACTTAACACATTATTGATACCAAAGAACCGTTAAAGTGATTATTATTTGAGTAGTAAAAGATTTCAGCTGCACTGCATTTTTCGATATTTTAAGATGGATTCAGCTTAGTTCGGCGGAATGCTAGGGCGCTTTTTTTAAGTTATCTACCTAGCCATGAAACAAAAAAGCGACGATGTTAAACCTATAATTTAAAAATAGCTGGGACATTTAGAAGTGCATGTGCTAAGTTGTGTTTAATTTGTGCGGTTTATAGAGATTTGGGTTTACTTCTTGATAAAATGAGTGAACATCGCAGTGCCATAAAGTTTAGCCACGTTGAATTATCACCGGGGATGACAGTTGGATACATCACTGGGGACCTCCCTCTAAACAGGAATCAATGTAGTGGGTTCATAAGGGCACTCCGCCACCAAAAAAAGCCAAAAGACAATTTTCTGGAAACAAACTGACGGCAACAGTTTTCTAGGATGCTGAAGAATTGCTTATTGAATATATTATGCCGAGAGGGTCTACTATAAATGCAGAGGCCTATGTAAGCACAACTTAAAATTTAAAAACTGTTCTGGAGGAAAAAGATGAAAACTTGTTGCTGCACGACATTTGTCGGGTTCACAAGGCAAACAAAGGCCAGTAGATAAACAATGACTGACAAAAACTTAAAAAGGCATCTCAGGGGACAGCGTTTTGCATCTAATGAAGCACTCAAGGAAGCTGCAGAGCAATATTTTGCAGAGTTGCCGAAGGAATTTTTTTCTGAGGGTATGGGACAATTGGAAAAAAGATGGAATAAGTGTTGAAGGAAGTAGAAAAACAAAGAGTTGTTAATGTCAAACGTGTTTTTTTTCATGACTAGGTAGATAACTTGAAAAAACGCCCTCGCAATTTACTTGGTTGCCTACTTGGAAGCCTTTTCTAACATCTTTTGGCAGCTGTTGAATCGTTTAATGAAAAATGTGGAATTCAGATATACTCTCTGCATAAATCAAACAGAATCATTTATAGGGTGCACACAAAAACAAATTCACCCGTTATTCTTATTAAAAAAAAATAATGAATTGAAAAATGAAACTTAACAGGGGTGATTATAGAAAAACAATGTGGTGTTTTTTAAACCATAAAATAATTAGTTACACTTCCGGTTTTGCCGTAAATTACCTCAACTCTAGATTTTTAAATGGAACACCCTGTATATTTTTACATTTTTGGAATCCGGAAGAAATTCTGAACCTGAATACCTAACTGTTCCGAATTTTTCGCAGAGGTTTTCCAAAAATCGGTTTATAGGTATTCAGATTGGGGATCTGCTCTTGGTTGTAAAAATATACAGGGTGCTGCATTTCAAAGTCGTAAATTTAGGTCATTTTTACGCGTGTTGCTAAATTTTTTTATAGTACAAAATATCAATTTTTTTTCTATATTCAGCCCCGAAAGCTACACTTTAAAAAATAGTAAGAAAAGGGGTCTTGTTTTCATTTACATCCTGTATATTGTACTAAATGTATTATTGCACCTAGAAAGCCGCAGTAGTACGTAAACTGTTTAAGGTCAGTTTAAAGTCACGTCCATCATAAATTTTGTATTGCATAAAATCTTTCAAACGGAAAATAAAAATAATAATAATAAAAGAGGTCATGAATCGTAAAAAAAACGCCAGTCACGCTTATACGTCGTGCATTAACATTATAGATAACAATTCCTATACAACAATTAAAAACACTACATGACTGCTCTTTAAAGTTAGAATTTTCAGTTATCTTAAATACATAAAGCAAAAATAATACAAGTAACTATTTTGTTAACGAATTAATAGGACTTCAATAAATAAATAAGATTAAATTATTATGTATAACTGAATTTACAACAATTAAATGTCATATATTTTGAAAAGAATACTTATAATAACACTTGAGACATTAACAGTTGCTGAATAAATTCGTTTTAAAAATGGACAAAAACGCTAAAAAAGTTAGTAACAAATTAATTCAAAAATTATGTAACAAATCTGATAACAGACAGATGCTAGGCAACGATATAAATTTTCAAGTAGAGTGGCAATTAATCTTTAATTTAGATAAAATAATCTCTGTTATCAAGTTTATTTTTGTTATAATATGGTTTTTTAATAAATTTATTGGGATACATTTTTCAAGGTAAAATTAAGAATATTTAGAATTTTGCTACTTTGTAGGTTTGTTACGGGTCAGTGTACCCTTCTGGCTGAGTGATCAGGCTTCTTTCCTCTAAAAATAAAAGTCAGGAACTTTCCCATACAAATTTAGATTATTTCCATTTTTAATCTTAACATTCTTAACACATCCTAATTTAGAAGGTCAAAAAATCTCAATTCTCTTTATAAAAACACATGTTCCTAATTTAAAAAAAAAGAAACAAAAGTTTCTTCTACGATATACATAAAACAAACGTAAAGAGTAAATTAAATTTATTTTTTAAATGCCCCAAGTACAACCTTCGTCTATAAATTAATTCCACAAACATTCAATTCTACAAGATAAATAATTTACTTCTTATATGTAGTATCTGTACTTAAAGTCGTTAATTTGGCAGTTTTGTTTTGTATTAAGGTGAAAACCAAAAACAAAGAAATAATTAAAAAATTTAAAGCAAAATTGACGTACCTTATTTTGAAAACACTTTGACTTTTTAGAGATTACCGACACCGTTAACTGTCCATTAATGCGCACATAACTGATATGAACATCCTTAAAATAAGTTATATATATTATATAAAATTAAGTTTCGAAATTTTCCATTAAGTTTGACCCTTGTTTCAATATTTAGTTGTGATTACGATGTTTTATTCTCTCTACTGTTTCAGATAATGGTTCTGATTTAGTATCTTTTGAAAATTTAATTCATTCATTCATTCATTCGCGTGCTTCGTAAATTGCATAACAGTTGAAGCGTTTAAACCTGATAATTGAAATTTCAGTAATTATTACTCCGCAATTACGTGCGAATGGGTACTTCGAGCCTGCATGTTTATTTACTGATAATATTTTAGGTTATCTTTATTTAAATAGGTTCATATATGGAGTGGAGTATCGGATTATTAAAGATCTTCGTACGATTAAAAATTGCAATATAATAAAAAGCCTACTTTTTAAAAACCGAACAGTTCTTAGAAATTTCAAATATTTCGTAACTTAGGAATAACAGACCAAAGGCCAGTATTACTACAAAAGCAAAATAAAAAAAATTGGGCAGTATTTTCAAACACATTTAGTTGAAAAATGACACTGCCATATAATAAGTAAAGGATTTCCCAATAGGAACGATATGTTTTTAAAACGTCATAGCAACCATATCTAAAATTGTAGAAATCTCACTAGTTGTCATTTGTTTTTAGTATAGTTTGACAATTCATCATGGCAAAATACACGCTTCAACAACGTTTGGTTATTATCCAAAAATATGTTTTTGAAGATGCAAATGGAGATGCAGTAACAGTGAATGGTGAGCGTTATCGATCAATGTTAACGGATTTTTTGTGGCCAAAATTGGATGAACTTAATTTGCAAGACATGTTTTTCCAACAAGATGGTGCAACACCACATATTGCCAATGCTACTATGGAGTTATTGAGAGAAAAGTTTGGTGAGTCTGTAATCTCCAGAAATGGAACTGTTAATTGGCCTTCAAGAAGATGTGATGTTGTGTGTACCAATTCAAAATAATTCAATTTCACAGCCTACCCTAATTGGTTTTTTTATTGATCTGTTGTTATAACATTTAATATGCATATTCAACAAGTTATACAGAAATGATAGATATTATAAATCAATATGGCGCTTTTTAAAGCTTTTAAATAAATCAATCGCCTCATTTAAATATATGTTTTTGGAAAACTCTCGTTCAATATTAAATATTGCCAAATCAGTCTCGTCTCAGTCATTGTAGACCTTAAATATGACTTTATCTGTTTCAGTCGACTAAAGCTTCGTTTAGCAGTTGCGTTGCTTATCGGAAGGGTCAAAAATATTTTATATAAAGTACACAAATTTTTGAAATTGGATGAACTTAATTTGCAAGACATGTTTTTCCAACAAGATGGTGCAACACCACATATTGCCAATGCTACTATGGAGTTATTGAGAGAAAAGTTTGGTGAGTCTGTAATCTCCAGAAATGGAACTGTTAATTGGCCTTCAAGAAGTTGTGATAAAACACCTTTGGACTTCTTCTTGTGGGGTTATTTAAAATCGTTGGTCTATGCCAACAAACCTCGAACTAGAGACGCTTTGAAATTGAACATCGAACGTTGCATTAATGAAATTACACCCGAATTATTGCAAAAAGTTACCAAAAATTGGGTTCATCGAATTCGATCCTACAAACGAAGCCGAGGTGGACGTTTGAATAATGTGTTATTCAAAACATAATTGTCATAAGTTGTATTATAAAATAAAGAAAAAGTTTTGATTTTGTCTCAAATATTTTGTATTTTATTTAATTTTAAAAACATATCGTCCCTATTGGGAAACCCTTTACAAACCTAACAACCTTCAATTTTTTAGAGTACAAATATTATGCTTTAAAGTTCACAATGTATAATAATAATAAAAATAATAATAATAATAACAGTAAAACCGATACATCGGTATTAACAATTAAAGCGCTTAATTACAAACATCAAGGGTATCTTGAAGACATTATTATAAAAAAACAAACAAGTTGGCTTACCACCAGATGCATTTCTGTTGATATTTTTGTTTATTTTAACGGACCATACGTTGATTTTGATTTATCAACTTCTGTATAAATATTTAATGCGGCAAACACTATGACATTTGATTATCGTCAACTTTGCCACAGGGTCATTGTGAAGGTTTATTTATATTACATTTATTATTTGATGAAACGAATTTATCGTCTCTTATGAAATATATGACATTCATTAGCAATAAACTGCCCAGATTATGATGAAAAAAAGTTACAAACAATCAAATATTTGTTTACATATTATTATTTAACATAATTTACCCTGTTGAATTTAATGAGAATAGCGTATTTTACTTGCACAAATTGAAGGTATAATCCATATCAAAGAAAGTCAACAGCGAAGCATACGGATTAATCATAATGCAGGGTAGGCCATAGGTAATGGAACACATACCAACAGTAGATTTGTGGGGCCAAAATATTACGATTTACTTTTAAAGAGATAGGTACAGCCTGTGACAGTTTTTGAGGGAGCTTGAAGATGGTTTTGATGCGTTTTTTGAGAATCCTACCTATGCGTTCAGTAGCCTGCTATTCAAGTGTTCTGATAACGTACAGAGCGTGAGGGGTGTACGGTGTACCTAATTGTTTCTCAATGACTTTCCTAACGTAATTTTTATCAAAAAAAACTATAACTCTTCTTATCTATTACATAAACAAGATGTTACATCGTAATAATAAGAGAACGTCGCAGTACCTATAATTTGTTTTCTAATAAATAAATTCCAAATATGGTTGGTACTTACGCTCTAGAAAATTTTAATGGTCGTAGAATCCATTATAGGAAGGTATAGTAGTCGTCACTCGTTAGAGTGGATATACAGGCTGAGTCAAGCTATACGACTTTTTTTTTTTAATGAGTTTATTATTAGGATATTGTTAACCATTTTTGGTATAGGTATGTTTCGACGGGTGCTCTACAACTTGGCGTAGTCAGATTTTTGATTGGATGTCAAATGTCAAAGTAGCGATTTTCAATTGTTTATTTTTAAATGGAACAGTACACTTTTTTTGGCTTAAACGAAGCTGTAAGATGTTCTTAATATGACCCTAATGTTTTTTTTCATACGGATTTTCACCGGTTCTTCCAAATACAAGTAACATATCAATTAATTCAGCTCTGCTGTAATGTAAAGGCATTTTGCATGTAACCATGAACAATATCTAGCAAGAAATTGCAAGCAATAGAATAGCTTACTTGCAAGCAATAGAATAGCTTACTTGCAAGCAATTGTTTTGTTATAGTTACCAACAACTGTTCATTTATTCTATGCAAAAACATCGAGATACGTTTCGCGGGTCACAGCCTACTAGGCTAGAATAATAAATTGGGAAATGGGAAAAACAAATTAGGGTCACATTAAGAACATCTTACAGCTTCGTTTAAGCCAAAAAAGTGTACCTACTGTTCTATTTAAAAATAAAAAATTGAAAATCGCTACTTTGACATTTGACATCCAATCAAAAATCTGACTACGCCAGGTTGTAGAGCACCCCTCTAAACATACGGATACCAGAAATGGTTAACAATATCCTAATAATAAACTCATTTAAAAAAAAGTCGTATAGCTTGACTCAGCCTGTATAGGTAGCAACCTATATCAAGTTAAAACGAAACGACAGTGTTAACTTTATTCTAAAAAGAGTGGAAGTAGTTTATCACTTTTATCAAAGAAATACGTTACTGCCAATTAAAAATTAAAAAAATGTAATTTTAAAAGCAACATTGAAACGCTGCGGAATACAGAAAAAACGCTAAAATCGGCAAAAATTCTAAAAATGGAAACAAAATTATATCGACAGTTTTGCGCATAAAACGTAAGAAGGTTTTACTTTCCAGCGGCCTTTTCAAATCAAACGTTAAAATTTGCAAAGAAAGTTTCAGTGAAAACCTTCATTTTAATATTAGTGATGGTTGTTTGGAAAAATTTAGACGAAGGTTTGGAATAACATATTTTAAAATTTCTGGCAAAAAATTATTAGTATTGCTGGAGCATGAAGATCCTTTCAAGGTTTATCTTCAATAATACAGGAATTACAACTAGCACATGAACAGTTATACAATGCTAATAATGAAAGAAGCATGCACAAATGCAACTGATCGACATAAATAAAAACAAACTGTTTTTCAATAGGACTTGCCAAAAACTCAAGATGCTTCGAAGATTTTTCATTTCCTGGGGAATAAGCCAATTCAGAAAATGCTTGGATGACCTTGATGACTATATCTGTACATTGGTTTTATCATTCGTTGGCCCACAAGTAAACATTCACAGTCTTTGTCTGAAGTACACATTCAAAGGGAGTTTATAGGTTCAAAGATTTTTAAAACAGAATGGGTTACAACAAAAAGCCCTTTTGCTGTTAGACAATGCTCCAAGCCAATGATAGAAAAATTCTTGCTGTATATAAGCCACAATGTAAGTGCTCTAATACAACCGATGGACCAAAATGTGATTCGCTTAACTAAACTTTTCTACAAAAAGAGTCCTTTGCTTTTGATAGCAGTGATGTTTCAAATGTTGTAAGAAATTTTAATTTAAGGAATGTTGTTATACACTTAAAGAAATGATTGCTAAATGTTGGAAAATTATTTTAAACTTTTCCAGCAATGATTCTGATACTCCGCTCACCGTTTTACAAGAATATAAAGACTGTTAAAGTAGTGACAATACAAGAAACCATAGCACTAACTACTACAAGAATTGAATGGAAATATCAAGTAGGTATACTCAACAAGATACAGAACATGGAAGAAGCAGCAGAACAAAACACTCTAAATTCTGACGTATACGCGAAATAAAGATTCAGATAAAATTAACTGCTGGTTTATAAAATAAAACTATGTTTATATTTACAAATTGTTACTTTGTAAAATGTATTTATATTAATCTTCTTTCTGTGCCTTATCCTCTAAGGACGCTGGCAAGGGGCTCAAAGTTACATTTATATTAATAACTACAATAAATCTTGTTTAAACTATACATCCGATGGAGTGAACATCGCGCTTGTATCAACGATCAAGTTTGGTTTTAATTACCTCATATAATCGAGCAGCTACCTACTGTATTTACAAAGGACAAGAACTAAGCTTAATATATATATCAATATTATCTACTATTTTAAATTTAAGCAAAGAGTATAAATTTATTCTTTGATTTAAGTCTACTGCGTTAAAGCTTAGTCAATTAACGAATATCTTGGAAACGGTTACCTTCGATGACATTTAAACAGTACTACCTGTTTTAAATAAAAAAGATAACGCAACGCGTTTTTTAGATAAATCTGACATAACTTTAAGTATAAAAAAGTAGGTACGTATAAGTTTTAAGTGCAGCGTAACTAATGCCGTTTAGGAGCTGCATTAAAATCGAGGCCCGATTATTGTTTCCCATGACAAAAAAGTTAATTTCGCCAATTTCTTATGAATACTTCGAACTTTTGAAATTACAGAAGAAAATTAAAATTAAAATGTTGACCTTGACACCCTGTATCTTTTTTAATATTAACTTTTGTGCTAAGGCAATTCTAGGCCAATTGTAGTATTTTAACCCTACGCATGTTAAGCACCACCCTGCAGAAATAAATTAAAACATAAATGAGTAGTTTAAACTAAAACATACCTGAAGATGCTCTCTACTTTAAAAAGAAATTCCTTAAAGATAAATATTGTTCTTCTGTTGAACAATGAGCTTGGGCCGCTTCCGTAGGACATGCGAACACAAGCTTTTAGAAAGGAAAATATAACCACTCTAAACCAAGCGTTTAACACTACTGTGTTTAATATAAACAGTGAACTACGGAAAGTGCCACGGCACTATATTTATGGAGTGTTTGAAATTTATTACAGCAAGTTGTGCAGAAGCCAAAACGTCGTTTTCAATGTCGTGGCTTTTTTCCAATTCGAATGAATATTTCTGGATCGCTTTCGCTTTTGTTTTATAAAAATGAATTGAATGATTTATTTTTAGACAACCGGAAAAAAATTTCTTATCCTTGGCGAGTGCATTAAATAAATATACGTTATTTCATCGATTTTAATCAATATGTTATTTATAGACACCCTGATTATTGGGTCGGCGTTTAATTATAAATGAAGACTTATTGGTACCTATTAGAGTGGTATGGGTAGAGAAACGCAATTAATAATTAAATATACACGAACTAACGCAGATTGTTTCGTGGATTAATGCGTACTTATAAGCGATTAATTTATAAAATTGTTTGCATTAATGTAAAACGCCAATAACGTGTAATTATTAACAAAAACCAAAAATTGTACGCAAAAGAATATACAGGGTGGGAAAAGTTGGGAATCGGAGCTTTCCTGCTACAACCGTTAGAAACGTAGAATTGAAATTTTGTACGGGACAATACGACATATTTAATTTTGAATGATTTTGTTCTCCACCTACGGTTTGGATGCTGGGTGGATTGAATAACCTAGCAGACATCGTAGCCGGTTCCAAGCCCGGAGAAAGGAGGAGGGTTGAGAATGAAGGATTAGCAGCCCAATCTCCAAAAGACCTGAAAAACTCTTAGAACACAGCCTCGGCAGCAGAACGAATTTAAAGGATGATGAATGATGACTACAGCGACGAAAAAGGATATTTAATGCTGCAACGTGGAAAGTACACGAATTGACTACGAAACAACAAGAAGTTATATCGGAAGCTGAACAAAGAAAATTAGACATCGTAGGTCTCGACAGCGAAATATAGAAGAGGTTAACGATACCGATACCGAGCCCTCACTCAAACAAAAAAATGGAAAGTGCCAAGAAATCCAACTTTTTCTTGGCCTTTCTTTTTCTTGGAAACTATGTCAACATATGGAAGCTTCGACAAAAAAACAGATAGCAGAACAGAAAGATGAAATGAACAGATGAACACGACAACAAATAACCCAGTATACAAAACAGAGCTAGCTCCTAGAACTAGGAAGCGTGAAAAATTTATACCAGAAACAATTAGCCGAAAACTAAATGACAGTTCAGAAGGCCAGACGAGTTACACGAACACATGAAGGACTGCAGACAGAATACATGAAACTTTAGGATTGCAAGAAAAACACAAAATGGTAAAGTGAATGTTTTAAGTGACGCAATCAAAGAAATGATTACTGAAAAGAAAAAGAAATATCTTGAATAGTGTTTGGATAGAACAGTAGAATCTAGAACAGAATATATTGAGATGATATTTAATTTGGATGCGTATAAATAAAGGTTATGTTATTTTTTTAGTTAATTAATGAAAGTATTATTTTGCAAAGATTGGTAATGTAGATTTTTTTAAATTATAAATATTGTAATATAATTTTAAGATAGCTAGGTTAAATTTAAGTTATTATAATGATCATTGTTAGTAAATAATTAGCTAAATTTGTAGTCTTAGAAACGTAAAATAATCAGAAACCTTGTAAATAGTCGCTATAGTAAAAAAAACAAATGTAAGTTAAAAATCCAGGATACAAAAAAACAAATTTGGAAATCAGTTGATATTTTGAATTCGAACGGGCAACAACAAAATTAAGTTGCTCGTCCCAAAAAGAATAAATATCGAATAAATAATCAATTATAAATACAGTGAATAACAAAAAGAACCAGTATCCAATAAAAAGAAAGTGAATTTTGAAGAAATATTAAATAAAGTTTGAACTTCAAGCAGTTTAAGCAAAAGCAAGTTTAAGCAAAAGCAGTTCAAGCAAAAGCAGTTCAGCAAAAGCAGTTCAAGCAAAAGCAGTTCAGCATAAGCAGTTCAACAGAAGGAGTTCGAACAAAAGCAAATTCGAAAGGGGACAACTTCAAGCAGGAACGGGCCGAGCGGGGAGAGATTGGAATTAAAGGTTTTTGGGGAAAAATTGGAATTTTGGAAAAGAAAGGGAAGTCAAGAGTAGAATCAGTGAGTGTATAAAACATAATTTTAAGATAATTTTAAGTAGGGTTGATAGGGAAAAAGATAATAAAAGAATCTGCAATATAAAATTTGACTAAAGTTTTAGTTTGGTTAATTAAAATAACAATCAACGAACCTACCTAACAACGATCTTGAGTTAAGATCTCTGTAAGCAATTAAATTAAAGAGCAAAGCAAATTATATTTTTTGAATATTGTCGTATCCAACGTAAGTATTATTAAAAGGGGTGCATTTCAGTAAGTTGCAACACAACGTGAGGCTCAGTACAATATGTATATAATGCAAAAAAATTGGCGAAGAATCTTCGCTGGACCTTCCATACTTACACAATTGAAAAATGCATAACAAATATATCATAAGCGTGAGGATAAGCAAGGTCTCTGTCACCCATGAACGATTTCAGAGTTCCACATCAAAACTATTAAAACGTAGCATTAAAATATGTTTGTATTTTAATGACAAAAAAAAATAAAACAGTCTGTGCTAGAGGGCTTACTTTATTTTAGGTGTTTATGCCTAAAGTCAAGTAAATACATAATTAAAGACTTTGCAACGAAAAAGTCCCGACAAGTTATTTAATAATAATCCTATATAATATGTAATAATGCTTTTATAATAAATAATTTGTATTTTCAATATAAATGAGCAGAGTAAGATAATATTTTTTTGAAAAAGTGGGTAATATAAACAAAAAAATATATATTGTAGTCACGCAGATTCGAACCTCCAACCTTTCAAGCGTATGCGGGTGGAAGCTTGGTCTCTTACCTCTGGTCCAACACCGACTTTCGTTAAGAGGGTGACTCCTGCCCTGATATTTATCTTCGGTCTTTGGAATGTGCCGTTTCCGAGAAATTTTTTTTTGAAATTTTGAAAAAATTTTTCAGCTAATTATAATCAGTAGAGGTAGGGGTACAATTTGGCGTTAGGTTTATAACAAGATGTTGAGGTGTTTTTGAGAAAAAAAATCCAAAACTTCAAATGGTCATAAAAGGCGTTAGGGAAAAATTTTGGGGATGCGATCAACGCTATTTGAAAGGCATCTTGATTTACTATCGACCCAGAACATTTAAAAAAAATCGTGTGTGTCGTTTCCGAGAAAAGTTTTTTTTGAAAATTTGAAAATTTCCAAAACTGTCCGGACTTTTTATTTTTGAAATTTTAAATTTTTTTTTCAGCTAGTTCTAATCAGCCGAGCTAGAGGTACAATTTGGTGTTAGATTTATAAAAATATGTTGATGCATTTTTGGGAAAATCGTCCTTAAAGTTGCGCTTTTCAAAAATTCGCCGCGGGCGCAATTTTTGACATAGAAACTTCGGGAAAAAATTATTCGATTTCTTTTCAAATTCTGTATTGATTTCCTAAGTAAAATTTTGAAATTTTTTTCAAGGAAAAATCTGCGCCCAAAAAAACATGGCTAACTTCCGTTTCCGGTTCCGGATTTTTTTGAAAAGCTTCTTTTATAGATGTACTGTAATTATAGGCCCGCATACCAAATTTGATGAAAATCGGCCCAGTAGTTTTCGAGATATGACGATAACGCACGCACGCACGCACGCACGCACGCACCCACCCACAGACATTTTTCAAAAAACACATATTTAGGATGCCTGGACCCTAAAACGTGTTTTTTCGAATTTTTACGATTTTGAATTTTTGCACGATTCCAATACTTTCCTATACATGCGTTGCAAGTATGGAAAGTAAAAACTAGTAAAAACAATGGTAAAACAAGAAAGAAACGAGTACTGGAACACAATGTGCAGAAATATGCACATGAAAATAGGCTACAATAAATCGAGAGAAGCCGGAGGAGTATTATCAGTATAATTAAAAATAAAATAGAAGAACAGGTGAAGAAAGATTCCGAGAAGAATAAAGTTGCTCTAGATCAGGAAGATTTTGTGTGTATTTACATTTTAAGTACGAGTATAACACATGTAATTGAAAAACATATGGGAAAGAATATAGAAAATCAGCCAGCCTGGATCCTGAATGGTATCTAGGCTTTGCCTGCCACAAGCCCGGATAAAATAGAGTGATAGAGGAGTAACACCTCTATATAAAAAAAACCGGTATTCAGCTGGCATGTCGGGTATTTTCGGTGCATGTGTGGCCGTGGGACTCGAACAACAAACAGCAGGGATATGGAGTAACTAATGGGGCACTAAGAGAGAAGACAGAAAAGCATTATAGACCAAATGACGTATACCAGAAGCATGAGATATGCAGTAGAAGACGTTGAAGTGAATAGAGGAGCAGAGCTAAATACCGACCACAGATTACTAATACTTAGCAGACATCAAAATAAGACCTCCCCCCCAAAAAAAAAACAAAGACCATATGAGAAGGTAAGACTATAAGTTCTAGATAAGCTAGAAAAGAGAGAAGAATATGAAATGAAACTTACCATACAACTAAATAGTTTAAGGTTCTACTTTCCTTAACGGAAATATTGACAAAAATCGCAATTTTGTGGCTTTATTATTAAATTTGAAGAGCTGGTCGACACTTATAAAGGTTCTGTAGAAGGCAAGGTAGTGATGTGTTGATGTCAAAAGGTCAATTAATTTGCTGTAATTAATCGAAAACGTCCTATAATTTCTGCAGTTTCTTTCGTTTATTTGTGATCGAAACCAAAAAAAGTTTGAACAAACTGACAATGATTAGCACGGTCTACTGAGGTCTTCTAATAGATTTTTTCCGTCGATGTTTATTGAACATTTATATCGCAAAAATAAAATTGTATTTAGGCAACCAGTTAAACATAATGTTTCGATTTTTACTTTCCCAATTTCTGCAATTTAAGTTGCCTAACGTCAAAAGCATTATTTTAAACTAGGAATGTATTTTAAGCAAAGCAGAGCCTGGAGAATAATTTCTTATGTTATCTCTTAGGGATTACAAGTAGTAGTACAGATAATAGGTTTCGCAGTACAAGCCACTCAACGCTTTCAAATAATGCTTTTGACGTTAGGCAACTTAGATTGCAGATATTGGGAAAGTAAAAATCGAAACATTATGTTTAACTGGTTGCTTAAATACAATTTTATTTTTGCGATATAAATGTTCAATAAACATCGACGAAAAAAAATCTATTAGAAGACCTCAGTAGACCGTGCTAATCATTGTCAGTTTGTTCAAACGTTTTTTGGTTTCGATCACAAATAAACGAAAGAAACTGCAGAAATTATAGGATGTTTTCGATTAATTACAGCAAATTAATTGACCTTTTGACATCAACATATCAACACATCACTACTTTGCCTTCTACAGAACCTTTATAAGTGTCGACCAGCTCTTCAAATTTAATAATAAAGCTATAAAAGTGATATAAAATATTACGATTTTTGTCAATATTTCCGTTAAGGAAAGTAGAGCCTTAAGAGAAAGAGAACAGGCGAACGGCCACCAAGATATGAATATGAGATTTCAATACGTAATAATCAAAACAGCGGGCGAAATGCGCGAAACTAAAAAGATTAACAAACAATAAAACAAATATACATACAAAAGAGAAATGAAGCAAAAGAAGCGGTAAAGCAAGCCAAAAAGGCCTTGGAAAGACTTTGGAAACAAGCTATGAGAAAATTACCAACAGAACCAGAAGTAGTTCTGGAACATAGTTAAAAGAGTCAAGGGAAACCCCAGCGCACAAATAATAAATATTGGGAATCAAAACAGAGAAACAAATAATGAAAATCTATTAAAAATATGGAAGGGCTACTTTGTAGTTAAATTCGATAAAGACGAAGATAGAAGACGGACAGACAGAAGAACTAGAAAATCTAGAAAATGGAGAAGAAAGAGCAGAACTAATCACTGAGGAAGAAATTAAAAACACTTTAAGGAAAATGCGAAATGGAAAGGTTGCTGGAGAAGACGGAATAATATCGGAGCTCCAAAAATATGAGGATCAGAAACAATAAGGGGGCTACAACAAATATTTTAACAGGTATGGAACACAGAAACGATACAGCATGACTGGGAAAGAAATATCATAACTTCAATACACACGAAGGAAGGTTCCACAAATTGCGACAACTATAGAGCCATCTGTTTAGTACAAGTTACTTTGACAATATATTCTAAACTTTTAGAGAAATGCCTAATAGCGCAAATTGAAAACAAATTAGAGGAAGAACAAGCGGCCTTTAGACCACATAGACAAACATAAGATCATATACTGGGTGGGGAGTTTAAAACGGAACATATCAAAATTGCATTCGAGACTACCTAAGTTAGCGTACACTATTGCTCCCCATTTAAACATACCAGTACAAATGGCAATGGTATCAGTGGATAGACAAAAATAGTGCCCATAAGAAGCAGCTAAAATTAGTTTATAAAACATGGACTTATATACGCTGACGATGTTGTCCTAGTAGCAGCAAACATAAACCATCTTCAAAGGTATCTGGAAATCTGGAATACCTGTCTGAAAGAGAAAGGAATGAAGATAAACATCAACAAGAGCAAAAACCTACAGGTCACTAAAGAAGAGAAGAAAGAAACCCCAAAACTTAAGAATAAATGGACAATAATTAGAAAATGTAGATAAATACGGATACCTGGGAACAATCATCAGCGCAAATGGGAAGAAAGATCAAGAAGTGAGAAATAACACCCTAATAGGAAAGAAAGAGGAGGGTACAAAAATACATCTATATAGAACAGTATACAGGGAATTTTTCTTTTTAGTATACATATCCCCTATGTATACTTTTATAATAAACGCAAATAGGCAACCCACTATACACTATAAACGTTACGTCACGTGGTGCGTAAAGGTTATGTTTCCTGTTCGTAAATAAAAAATAAATCAAAATTAGTGGAATATCAACATAATTTTAATTCAAAGATTATTCTAAAACATAAAATATCAACAATACAAAACAGAAAGGAAAATAAAAACAGCAACGGTTAAAGACTAATTTTTTGACATTAACTTAATTTGATGATTTTTGCCACAGCATGCTAATTTTTTAACGTTTATAGTGTATAGTGGGTTGCCTATTTGCGTTTATTATAAAAGTATACATAGGGTATATGTATACTAAAAAGAAAATTTCCCTGTATGTATACACTTATACTCACGTACGGCATAGAATCATGGACCACGTTCGATAAACATAAATCAGTGATAACCTCAGCAGAAGCAGAAATGAACTACCTCAGGAAAGTACAAGGAAAAACAAGGAGAGAGAGTGAGAAATAAAACCATAATAGATGACCTACAACTAAATCCATTGCAGAATAGAACAAAAACAGTTAAATTGGTAGGGACACCTAGTCTCAAGAAAATGTTCTACATATGACCTGATGGCAAAAGAACGAAAGGCAGACAGGAAAACTATCACAGGAGCGAGATTATTAGCAAAAGATAAAAACAGCTATAAGAAATGGACCAAAACTTAACGCCGCGAGGCATAACTGGGTTCTAGAGAAAGAAGAAGCAAAAGACATCACTTTTGTGAATCTAGAAAAAGCTTATGACAACGTGCCCAAAAGCAAACTATGGCGAGCAATGGAGAAACTGGAAGTTACAGCAAAATGGATAAAGGTGGGTAGGAAGATGTATATGAACACAAAGGCGCAAATAAAAATAGAAGAAAATTGACTCAGAGCATGGACATCACCAATGGACTAAAACAGAGGTGCACTGTTCACCTTTAATTATTATGGTAAACGCCCTAGTAAATTTAAATGAAGAACTCGAAAATTGGGGTTTAAGGATCAATTTCGAGAAAACTAAATACATATGCATCGGAAGGAACACTGACGACTTGGTAGTACCTGACAAGAAACTAAAAAGTTATAAGGAGTTCCAGTACCTCCGAACCATAATATTTAACAACGGAAAAATATACCAAGATGTAGAAAAAAAAATTGGAATGGGAAGAGCGCCCTGTGGAATTATACGGAACAACAATATTCAAATGGAAACATAATATATTCCAGAGCACACTAGAAACTCTCGTAACGTACGAAAATGTACTGTGGCCAATGACACAAAGGATAAGGGATAAGTAAGAACCATTGAGCTAGACTTTATGCGAAGATGCCTGCAGCTAATAAGGAAAGATACGGTAAGAACTGAAATAATCTGGCAAAGAATGAAGATTACAACATCAATAACATTGAAGATGGAAAATCGAGCTTTAAAATGGTACGGACACGTGCAAAGGATGAGCGATGAAAATTCGACCAGCTTTCAATTGGCAGACCTATATACGAGGGGGTATTGATATCTAGTTAGCCTAGAAAGTCTCTAGTAGAACAATATGGTTTCTATGGTTACAACTATGATGTTTTATAAATAAGTTGTCAAAGTTTGACATCCATAAGTTGAACGGTGCAACTGTGAATTCTTGAAAACGGCATGTCTGAGAAAAGGCAAGAGTTTGAAAAAATCGAGTTTCGGTCAGTTATTAAGTATTTATTTTTGATGAGTGTCCGTCATACACCACTATTAAAAACTGGGTTGGGGAATTTAAGAGAGGAAGATCAGATGTCAATGATGAGCACCGCTCTGGAAGACCAATTTTTGTGACAACTCCGGAAAACATTGATTCTGTCCATGATATGATTTTAGAAGATCGAAGAATTGGGCCAAGCATATAGTAGAAGCATTGCACATTTATTATGAATGTGTGTTTCACATCGTTCATCACAACTTGGGTATGAGAAAGCTTTCGTCCAAATGGATTCCCAGATGCTTGAATGCTGATCAGAAGCGCGTTCGATTGACAACGGCGAAGGAAATCTGCCGCCGTTTTGAAGAAGATTCCTCCAACTTTTTGGATCGGCTTGTTACTATGGACGAAACGTGGGTCCATCATTTCGACCCAGAAACTAAAAAGCAATCCGAAGAGTGGAAGCATTCTGGTTCTCCACGACCCAAAAAATTCCGTGTTCAAAAATCGGCTGGCAAGATTCTTGCTTTAGTTTTCTGGGACAAAGATGGGATAATTCTGATAGATTATTTGGAACAAGGTAGAAGTATCACGGAAGCATATTATACTGAGCCGCTAACTCAATCGCGTAAAAAAATTGTGGAAAAACGCCGCGGAAAACTTGCCAAAGATGTGCTCTTTTTGCAAGACGATGCTCCTGCTCACAAGTCGTTGATTGCCCTGCAAAAAATTAAGGAAATTAGTTTTAAATTAGTTGACCACCCGTCCTATTCTCCGGATTTAGCACAGTCAAACTATTTTGTTCCTACAACTCAAAAAACATTTGAAAGGTAAAAGATTTTCGACAAATGACGAAGCCATATGTGCTGTTGAGGAGTGGTTTGCAGACCAAAACAAAGAATTGTTTTTAAAGGGCTTAGAAGCACTTTATGAACGTTCTACTAAATGTGTAAGTCTTAAAGGAGATTATGTTGAATAAATAAATTTTGTTTTGAAATATTGTGGCGTTATATATGTTAGGCTAAGTACTTATCAATGCTCCCTCGTAAATAATGTCTTGGTTAATAAAGGAGTAGGAGGAGGCTGAGCTGACAGAAGAACAAGAGGCAACTTAGAAAGACAGACCCATAAAAAGAAAAAAAATCGAATGAGAGATGATTTTGTTCTGTCCGAATTAGAGGAAACAAATTTAGTATTCAGAAGAAAACAAAAGATGCTTCGCATATTCCACAATTACAGTTAGACATTGGTTTAAACATAATTTTCTCGATAGGTGGGCTGGAAGCATTTTACAACTTAGTGGTGGATTATGAGGGTTAAATACAACTATCGTAAATCATCCCTACTAGGCCGGACTCAAAACATTTTAAAGCTGCCTCAAAATAGAAGAAATAGAAGAAATGTTATTTAAAATATTTTGAGGATCAGTTTTAAGCCGTCCCTGGTAGGGTGTTTATGGTAGGACTCGCCACTTCTAACTTGTAATAATACTTTTATTGCCCGTTGTAATAACTTAAAAAGTCAAGTAGAAATTTCGCACGCGCCATCCGCTTTAGATTTTGTCTTGTGGACTTACTTAAAACAAAAAGTTGGACGAGAACTTCCACAAACTCTTTGAATTATAAATGAAGAACTGTTGGAATATGTGTACGATGAATTTAGAAAATGAACAGAGAAGTGCGGAATGGTGGGGTGGTTGAATAATAAATTAAAAATTGGATTAATTAAATTACAAATCTTTTTGAATTTAAAAAATTAAATTCGGGATTTAATATTTTATTTTCTTAGAATAACTTTGTTAAATAAGATTTTTTTATAAAAATTAAAAATCAAGGAAAAATTCACTTTATTATTTTCGAATTTTCTGGACGACTTGTAAGACCTATGCTAACTATGATCCTCATTGATGGCATTTCAGATTTCAGATTCAGAACAATCAAAACTTCTAAGGAAAAATAAGTTTTTTCGAAAACTCAAAAATAAAATAGGTGACGAGAGTAAGGTAATATTTAGTATCTTAACACTAGGCGACCAAAATACGTTTTCACAATAATTTTTAAACCGAATCTCTAGATACCCTTTGTACGATCAAATATTTCGAAGTATTATTCGTGTTTAATTGTTACTGATTATTTATATTTTAACGTTTTTTAAACAGAGTAAAATAGCAAAGATCGATCATAATGGGAACAAAAACAGGAAATCGCAGTCTGAGCTGCCGGGATCAAAATCCATGGTTGTATTATAAAACAATGTTGAACTGGAATCATCACTGGAATTTATTACAAGTTCAAAAGTGTATCGAAGAATATTTTTCTTTTGATTCTTAAAATACGCTGCAGTTCGAACTGGTTTCTTGCAATAATAAGCATATTCGAGAAATTATTTAATTAAATAAGAAATCAAGAAATATTCGTTAATGATAAAAAATAGTTCCACAATTCAATTCAGATTTTTACACATTCTTCTGTATATCTAAGGTATCACAAATTGAAAATTATCTTATGATTTAACACGAGATTCAAAGTAGTTTATAAATAACAGCAAATAATGAAATGGTTTCTACTCACTCAGTAAATTATTACAACTGCAAGAACTATCACCTATACAAGCTTGGCACGAAGATGCCGGTCCAGTAAATCTGTAACAATAATTATTATTTAAAAAAAGCATAAACAACAACAGATTAATTACAGTAACGTGATTACCATATATCGTCACATAACAATGAATTAATAATAATTGTAGAAGAACAAAAATAGAAATAATAATTACTAGAACCACCTTGTTTACAATGTTTACAGTTCATTTTAAATACATTGAAACAATATTACGTAATTAAATATAATAAAGATACTGTGTAACAATTTTATTTTTTTAAATTACTTCAGCGAATTTTAATAAAGAAAACCTTTAATTTCACACGTTTTAATAAACTTCCAATTAAAATCACGATATAAAAAATTTATCCCAAATTTACGACTTGCTTCGTTCTGAATTTAATTTATTTTCATTAATTCGTTGCCTTGTACTTATTTTTGGCCACTTATAAATTGCATTTATTAAAGGACAAAGTTGACTTTACGCTTTGTTTATCAGTCACGTCAACAAGGAAGTAGATGCGAATTTACCTCCGTAGGGAAGTAAATTTAGTGATTAATTTAGTTACAAATTTGTATGTTATAAAATAGTTATTTAAAAAAATCGTATATTCTATTAATATCATATTAATTATTTCTGTCCTATTGTGTATATTGCGCTAAAATATATTCTGATCATACAAAAGTATGTAATAAATCGAATTATCGAATATAAATACAAACAAGAAAACATTGGAAGCTTAGCATAAACCAGAAAACCCCAGAACTTGTTACGTTAATTATATGTAATTTAAAAATTCATTAATAGAGTGCGGATCTATAAGCAAACCTTTTAACTGCGATGTGAATTTATTAAGTGGTAATGATTTCGAAGCAAGCAATATCTGTTAGTTTTATTGGTACCTGATTGAGAGACTGCTATGTGAAACTGAAACTGTCTTCATAAAGTTTGGAATAAATACGATAACATAGTAAGAATAAAATGTTGAGAAAAGAATTAGGCCAATTTTGTTTTGAAAAAGCACTTTTTTTTATATGATTGACTTGTTTCTAGAGCATTTGCTTCTCGAGTAAAAAACGTCATCAACATTTTTTTTAATATATATTTTTTCGTACATGTTATTATACCAATCTTAATTCTCTTCTCAATGATATAAATGTTTGTATTAGGTAATTAGGTTAGATAATACTGTTTTAGAAAAAAAAATAAGATAAGATTTCGGATTAAATCAAAATGATAATAAATCAAATTAGAATTAAAATCTTTAGCAATAATACTAAACCAAATGCTAAAATGCCTTTAGTTAAAAAAAGCAAAAAATATAACGTTAATTACAAGCAAAATAGAAGTATTTATGAACTACCGATAATGTACCCGAAAAAATAATAGTCTGCGTATCAGTTGATAAGCATTAGTTTACATGAATTTCAAAAACCGTTAACCCTTAAGTACGTGCTAAATTTTGCAGTAAAATAATATTCTGTGATGATTTTCACAAAAATATTGTTATGTAAGCTACATAAAATTTCAGATTGTTGTAAATTGTAAAATTGTAATTGTAAAGAGAATTGAAACCTGTATCACATTAAATAAAATAAATATAATAGGTTGCCATTTAAAAAAAATAAATGATGCCATTATTCTAACGTGAAGAACCCCAAATGTGAGTAAAGTGCAAATGTGTGTTTTTTTTAAATAAAATTAACCTGTTCTATGTAAATTTTCCCAGAAATCAACAATTAGGAAGTGAAATGCAAGACAAAGTCATAATTCTTCAAAGTGCCGAATAAATATTTAAAAATATATAGGTCCTAATACGGATCCTTGAGGAATTCCACAACTCACAGGTAATTTAGATGAAAATTCGTTATTCAGAAACACAATTTGATATCTGTCTGAAACATACAATATTTAAAATTATGTGCTACGCTTATGTCTCAATAATGTTTATTTAATAAAATCTGATCCTTATTGAAATCAAATTGTTAGGCAAAATTTTGCAATGTTTGGTTTACATCTCTATTAACACCTTGAATTGTGGATTGAACTAATCTTTGTGAAATATCGTAATTATTTCAAAATAATTCAATAATCTATGTATTTCTAAAAGAATTTCAAAAACTATTTGATCTGAGGACGCATTGGGAAACTTAGGCAAAAAAGAAGGGAGACACTGTTAGGCTGCTAATTAGAACAAGTTTTTTCATCATTAATTGAAGATGAACGTGACACTCGGTAAACCTCAATATATTTTAATAATTTTGGGCTACTAAATTAGGTACATATAGAATATGATGTGATTAAAATTTCAAGATGATTGGAAATGAAATCTAGTGTGTTTTGAAAGTTTTCTAAAAATGGCCCTTTTATTGTTGCTTTTGTTTCGAAAGGTTTTTCGTATAGTGTCAGAATTATTGCCTTTAAAACATTAAAACATTAACACATTTAAAACTGGTCAACAGCTTCGAAGGCAGAACAAGACAATAGTCTCAATGGCTAAGGAGGTGGAAGAACCAAATGTAAATTAGGGAAGACTGATCTCTATAGCCCAGGAAGATAGTCAGTCTAGGGGAAGAACACCACGAAATGAACTCACCTGGTCCTCCAGGTTGGGGGTTGGGCTTGGGCCAGCACCCCATGCCCCGCAAAAAAGATATTATTAAACGCTAAATATCCCAGGAAGAAGCCTCGGAAAGAGCCGGATAGTTTCAACAGAAGACGACAAAAGCAACGAAAATGGATGATGCACATGGCTACGTCAAATATACAGGGAGCAAGAAATAAAATGGAAGAAGTTATCAAGGAGATGGAACGAATGAAGGTAGATATAGCTGCACTAACAGAAACAAAAAAGAAAGGAAATTGAATAACGGATCTAGGATCGTACATTCATGTATATAGCGGAGTACCGAAAGAGGAAAGAGCCAGAAGACGAGTATCATTAATTATAAAAAGAAAACTAAAACGTTTCATAACAAATTGGGAATACGTCGATGAAAGAATAATTACGCTAAACATGAACATATATGGAACTAGAGTTACTGTGATTGGAGTCTATGCGCTAAATGATGATGCACAAGATACTGAGGAAGACGAATTCTTCGAGAAACTATGATATCGGAAATACCAGGGAAATGATCCTATTAGGAGACTTAAATGGTAGGGTTGGTAGAAAGAAGGGAAATAAAGTAGTTGGTGAACATGGTGAAGATACGGTAAATGATAACGGAACACGGATAATAGAGATATACGAACAAAATGATCTAAAAATTTTAAATGGATATTTTCATACACAAATACACATGGACTGAAGAAACCCGACAAAGAAAATCTATAATAGATTATGCAATTATACGACAACCTTCAAAAATAAAAGTACAAGATGTGAGAGCATATCGGGGAGTAACAACATGTGGAAGCGACCATTTCTTGTTAAAGGCCAACATGATTTTCCCTTACATAAATAAGGGAAAAAACACCAACACAGATGATCAAATACATGATGGTAGAGATACAATAATATATTATAACATAGACAGCCAGGACCACGAAAGTACTCAATTTCTATATAAACAAAATTAGGCGAGAAACTTATTGCAATGAGTTTTAATAATATAAGCAAAGAAAGCCATATGAATAAAAACAAAACACAAAAGCGAAAGATTGGTGGGATGACGACATAGAAAGAAAGATAAAGCTAAAGAGAGAATTGTATTTACGGTATCTACAAACAAAAATATACAAGAAAAAATAAATTATAAGAAATCACAGGCAAAAGTTAGAAGAATGATCACCAAAGGAAAGAACAGTGTTTGGGAAAAAAACATGTAATACAATAAATACATTATATAGGAGGACAAAAGTGCACAGAGGCATGGAAAATTATTAAAAAAATAAAAAGCAACAATAAAAACATACCGTTATCTAACACAACACTAGATGAATGGGAAAATCACGTTCTGAATCTATTAATAGAAAGCAGACTGGAATTCAGTAAAACCGAAGAAGTAAACCCTAATATTAATGTACAAGGTTCTCCGATTATTAACACAAACACAAAACAAGTGGAGAAAGTAGTTAAACAACTAAAACGCAAGAAAAACGCTGGACCCACAAACATAGGTGCAGAACTCCTTATAATATGGTACAGAATTATTATACCACAATATAACCCAGGGGTGCTCAAACAGTCGATCGCGATCGAACAGTCGATCGGGAAGAGTTTTCAAGTCGATCGCGTAAATAATTTTATTGCACACTTACGTTACGAAGTGCCTAGAACACGCGGCAACTTTCGACTCGAATATTTAAACTTTGTATTTTTTCCCTACCTAGTCGATCGCTTGCCGCCTAATACTTTTACGGTAGATCGCCGATACTATAAGTCTGAGCACCCCTGATATAACCTATCTATTTAACCAATTCATAAATGGTGCAGAAGTACCTTCAGACTTTAAAACTGCATATACATATAACCACAATACACAAAAAAGGTGCAAAAACCTATGCACAAATTATAGAGGACTTTCTGTTACCAGTACTCTAAGTAGATTGTATGGACGAATCATAAGAGACAAATTAGAACAAGAATATTCACATATGGAAGAAGAAGAAGAACAGACTGGTTTCCGAGCAGGCAGATCAACCATTGATCACATATATTATTTTGCTTAATGCAATTGATAGAAAAAAAAAATAGCAGTTATCAACCAAGAAGTACACTTATTATTTGTTGATCTGTTAAAAGCCTACGAAAATATACCTATCGGAAAATTATGGGAAGCCTTAGAACGGACAGGAATTAGTGTCACAATAGTTAAAGCAATAAAAAAATTATACAAAGGATCAATATCAAAAATCAAAGTGGGAAAACAAGTAAGTAAAGGCTTCGAAGTCGCAAAAGGCTTAAGACAAGATTGTGTATTTCCCCAAGCCTATTTAAAATTTACATACAACAAGCACTTAAAACGTGCAAACGAAAATGTGCAGGAATGGGTATACCCATGGAAAATAACACAATCTACTCTTTACAATTTGTAGATGATCAAGTTATTCTGGCTCAAGACTACGAAGACCTACAATATATGACGAGAAAACTCATAGAAGAGTATATGAAATGGGGGTTAGAATTAAATATGACCAAAACTAAATACAGGGTGGTCGTGAAAGTTTATGAAGTACGTTAACTGGGTTAACTACATAAGAAATAGTGAAGATTTTTAAAATATTTTTTTTCCTAAAGGGCCAAATTAAAAAGTTACGGCCCTGTAAATTTGAATTAAAAATATCGATTTTTTTGAATAACTTGAAAACTATAGATTTATTTTTAATTTTTGCAGGGTAAATTAGCGTCTACCAAAGTCATAATTTGATAGTAATAAGAAAGCTTTAATTTATTCAGTGGCGTAGTTAGAGGGAATTAAGGACATTTTTAATTAAGAAAAAACATGAAGGCCTCGTTTTCCTAAACACCCTGTGTGGCATTATTAAAGAAAAATTAATTTTACGCAAAAAAGTTCTCTTGACATTTTTAGCCCAACAAAGTGGTTTAGCACGGGTGAATAGAAAAAAACCTATACTTTTTTAAGAAAGCATATGGTTACTATTTAAATAAACAAAGTTGGTTGCCATAGCAACCAACAAAAAAAAAGATACGAACAAAATAAAAACATCATTGTATGCGCTGCAATTAGCCCAAAAACTTTCGTATGCAACTTTTTCTTGCAACTATTCAAATTAAAAAGTTACAGGCAATATTAGTTACTTTTGACACAGTCTGTATACAGGGTGCCCGTTTTTCGACCTCAAGCATGGGGATCTCTGTTATTATAACAGATGCGAGATCAGTTAAATTAGGGCAAAGTTGCGCATTTTTATGGTGATTAATTATCTGAAAGAAAATTTGATCTGTCATTTTTAGTTTTTGAATTATTGGAGAAAAATGGAAAATTGTGATTTTTGTTTTAATTTTTTTAAACGAAAACCAATAAAACTAGACATTTTTAACTAAGACATTGTGAAGGCACTTTTTTACAAGGAATCTGAATCTGGCATCGTGTTTTCCAAGGCATCCTAGATGCAAGAGTTACAACACTTAATTTTTTTTTCTTATGGGCGCCATATTTGATTTTTGCATTTTCGAATAGAGCTCTTTTTTCTGATTACGACTATGTATCACATGATATGGTCAAGCTTTACATTTTGATTAGAATTTAAGAAAAATGTTTTTGCGAAGAATGCTTTGGAAACAACAACATCTACTTTTGTCTAACAAACAAATTTTTGACAATTCAACTAAATTTCACTATTCGGTTGCATTATTTTTAATTTTGTTCCAATTTAAATACAAAAATTCTTAATTTAAAACGTAATTTTGTAGGTAAATTGGGAAGAAATGTGAACGTGCAACTCTAAATTTAATTGAATTGTCAAAAACTTGTTTGTTAGACAAAAGTAGATGTTGTTGTTTCCAAAGCATTCTTCGCAAAAACATTTTTCTTAAATTCTAATCAAAATGTAAAGCTTGACCATATCATGTGATACATAGTCGTAATCAGAAAAAATAGCTCTATTCGAAAATGCAAAAATCAAATATGGCGCCCATAAGAAAAAAAAAATTAAGTGTTGTAACTCTTGCATCTAGGATGCCTTGGAAAACACGATGCCAGATTCAGATTCCTTGTAAAAAAGTGCCTTCACAATGTCTTAGTTAAAAATGTCTAGTTTTATTGGTTTTCGTTTAAAAAAATTAAAACAAAAATCACAATTTTCCATTTTTCTCCAATAATTCAAAAACTAAAAATGACAGATCAAATTTTCTTTCAGATAATTGATCACCATAAAAATGCGCAACTTTGCCCTAATTTAACCGATCTCGCATCTGTTATAATAACCGAGATCCCCATGCTTGAGGTCGAAAAACGGGCACCCTGTATATGTTACCATGTCATTTTTTTAACTTGGAATTTTTAAATATCTGGAGAAAGAAGCATCCTACGAAACAACTGTCCGAAATAAAAAATTAATATTTGCGTGGGGGAAATTCATTAGTGCTAAAATTAGCCTCCCCTCCTTCGCCCTTGTGGGTGGGGTGGAGGGTAACTTTGAAATCTTAAATAGGAACCCCCATTTTTTATTGCAGATTCGGATAGCACGTCAACAAATGTGAAACTTTTATTCGTAGCATTTTTTTCGATTCGTGATAGATAGCGCTGTAATCGCCGAAATTTAATTTTTCCGATTTCTTCAATTGAGAACCAATACCTTTAGAAATTCAGATGGCTGGTAAATACTTCTTTTATTTATTTGTGCCAACAACTCGTGAGAACATATCAATCATTTAAAAAGTATCAACTTTAGGTATAGGAAACCCAATATAAAATCGAAAGAGAATTTAATTCTCTACCTGAATCATTGAAAAAATACAGTGTTCCATTTAAAAAAATTGAATTATGGCCAATCCAAATTTTAAGTAATTGTACCACCGTAGCAAACACCCTGTACAACGCAATTTAACTTTTAATTTTTTGGATGACAGTACATGGTCCCGACAAACGTTTCACAAAAATTTTGTAATTAATCTGTCAAACTGTGGACGGTGCAGATTTTATTCGTTGGATCTGCATACATCATATTATTCCTAAAAAGTTGAATAGCTCTGCAACCACTGATCCTGAGTGAAAAAGCGAAACACTACGGGATGGGTAATTGACCGTAGAATAAGAATATTTAAAAATATATAGGGTGTTCTATTTAAAATATTTAAGTTGCATACTAGCAGCCGAAAAGGAAACACCCTGTAGTATTGTAGATATTTTATGGTTACAAAGAAGAATCTAACAAGTAACTTCTACAATATGTAAAATTTTTCTCTATCTAAAATATTTACGGAGCTACATAAGAATATCGCACTAATTTTACACCCTGTATAAAGTATGCTCGAATAATGGCACCCAACCGGAACGAAAATTTGATTTCTATCATTCAGAATGATAGAATTTGGCTCTGATTTTCATCGATTTTTATAAAACCTTTGGCACAATGGCCCTGCCGTTTTAAAGACCTTAGGAGAATCGATCGCCGTTTTAGAACATGCTGAAATAGGAGTTAGGAAGAATAATATTAATTGAATAATTCTTATAGTACGCAATTTATGAAATATCAGTGGTATCTTACACGAACTTCAAGAAACTATACAAAATGTGCGTTTGAATGTAAACTATGTAAAAACTAAGATTATGATCGACCCCGTGTGTAACCAACTAAAGGACGTCGATAAAACGCAAATAAATGTGGTTGAAAAGTATATATCCTTTGGTCACGAATTGACAATAAACACAGATAATCAGACAACAGAACTAATTAAAAGAATAACCTTAGGCTGGGCAGCATACAGCAAGCTTCGTGACATATTTAAGGCCAACAAATCGATTGTCTTGAAAAGAATCCGTCTTCCGTCTTCAATTATGGTGGAGAAATTCTAACTTTCATGAGAACATCGATAACGCAACTGTAGTGCAAAAAAATATATAAAAAGATTGATCTAAACCTGACAGAAGAAGAAATCCGCAATAGACCAGACATACAAGATATCCTAGAACGAGTTGCCACGGCAAAATGTCGATGGGCAGGACAAGGACTATACGATGAAAAGCGGATAGAGACTCAGTGCTGTAGCTATGGAGGACAGTTGTGTGCGGTGCACAAAGGCCCTCGAGCTCAAGGGACCAATCGACCGGAAGCTAAAGACGAGTCAGTGGTTCTCCCACAGTTCTTTCTTGCAGTCAAAACCAATGCACATTTTTAAATACTCACAGTTAGGTCGTAATAAACAAACTATGAAATACCGATACTAATAACTACAATAATTAACAATTGTCTCAACTAATTTTTGAAAAGACAACAAGAAACACAACTGAAACGTGTTTTAAGAAGCTATTGTATTGTAGGCGGACTTATAAGTATCCATTACTAAATTTAATTTGATGTAAATCTAAATGGCCGTAATAATGTCGGTTAATTGTTTAAAAGCTGCCTGTTAAAACTACACTTAAATCTTTAACATTGCTTGTTAACTTGTTGTAATGCAAACGTTTTGTTTAACATTATTTTATAATGATAATTTAGAAATACTAAATAGAACAATAACTTCGGGCACGTAAATTATACTTAAATTTAAAATGTTCATGGTTATGCATAATGGCTCCACGTATTTATCAGCTTGGCAATTAAAATTTTGAAAATATTGAAGTTATGAAAGAAAAATCCGTATAAAAAAATAACAACAGCCTTCTTTCAATAGTTATTAGTACACTTTTTAAGGGACTTCCAATAATTGCAACGCTGAAGGTTAAATTAAAATGTTAATTATATGCAAAAATTAACTCTACTTCAGTCTCATCAAAAAATTAATTATTTTGCAATTCAAGTTGAATATCAAACAAGCAGTAGATAATATTTAAAGGAGCTGTTCTGTCCTTAAACAGCGAAAAACTATTTACTACTACAACTTTAAACATGACTAACAATTTTCCAGCAGATTAAGCAACAGCCAATTTGCATCTCCCCATCTCCGTATATCGACGTAAGTAATAAATAATGGCATTTCTACACCAAATTAATCATTTCTGTATAGACAAGCGTTACCACATTCCTTGTTATTTTTAGTGAAATTAGTATTAATGCATTAATAGTAAAAGGTTTACATAACTCGTTCTGCAAGTATAAAATCCGAACTTGGAGAACTTGTAGTTTGTTAAGTAAGTCTTGACACAGAACAAGAAAGAATCAGAAGGCAAACTCTTCTTGGCGGGATAAGTTAGCGCACCTACTCGCGCAGCTATGTTAGCCATGTTTAGAGAGTAGCTTTTTGACCAGTGGCGTGCATTTTCCTTTTAGAGTTTGAAGTGTATGGTGACCAGTAGCGGCGTGAAATTGTATAGTCGACTGAGATCTATTGTTTTTGTGATATTTTATTCATACAATAAGTAAACGCAAGGAGTAGTTTGTGCAGCAAAAGATTGCAATAACAAAGCTTATAATTATTGTGATTTGACATTTTTTACTTTTCCTAAATATCGAGCTAGGTAAGATGATTTCTAAATAGTTTTATATTTATAGTTACCTATTCTATGTTTCCCAGAAAAGGGAATTACGTTGTTGAAATAAATTTATTTTTTTGGAAAAGTGTTGTGCTATATTTTGTTAAAATCTTTTATAAATTAACTTTGAATCAGTAAATATTAGCAACTTTCCATTATATTTAAGGGGCCTCACGTGGTTATTGGCATGTGGCCGAGAAGACCTCAAAGAGAAAATAGATAAATTGGGCAGCTATAGATACGTGCAGCTCATTTTGCAGATAAAATGTACCTGAACAAATATGTATAGAGAAAGATATTGTAAAACAATTAATAAATTTTAGCAGGAAAATTTCTGTACAACATCCTTGTAAACATTTTCCTCGTGTATATTTAATTAAACTATATTAGATTAAAATTATTTTATGGTTTAAATGTCCTAAATCAAAAAAACTTATAATTTGTAAACACGAATAAAATTTGCAAAAAAAAGTAAAACTGTTGTTTACCTCACCATATATTTCGCCCATATTTATTCGTCCTTTCATGTTTTTCTTTTAAACCAAATAATAATAGTTTTGACATTTTTGTAAACGTCTATTAATAAAAGATCGCTAATTATTAATTTTAATGATTATTGCAATTGTAAATTGTAACAAAACTTTTTCTGTCATTGATACTCCCTAAACAACTAACATAAGCAGCAACTTAATTCTTCAAGGTAATTAAAAATTACCACTAAAATCTTGACATTATATTGTGCACTTTTCTTTGAAATGCGTAGGCTCAATTTGAATTTAAAATTATGTAAGTCCTGACGTTCATATAATTTTTAAATACGGGCCTGACTTTCTACTCTAACAACATGGCTGCCACTACGCAAATGTGCTGAAAAAGATCAAAGGCGGCAACATCGAGTTTGCCTTCTGATTCTTTCTTGTTCTGTGGTCTTGACGTAATAAAGGACAGAAGGTGTGTCCCTTTTGCCTCCTGTTTCTATAAGCGTCAAGGAAAAACCAGTTACCTGCAAATGCCACTAACCTGCCGTAAATTCTTTTAAAACTACACGTCAACAAGAATTTGCATGCTATTTTTAGTTAAATCCTCAGGTAAAAATGGCACCAGTTGTAAACCAAGATTCCTTTAGAAATTGAAATATCCGTTGATAAGTGAAATAAAATTGTTCGAGGTTGTTATTTGCAGGTAGAAAATGACACTCGTGGCTTACAGTTATCCTTATTGTCTCTACAAAAGGTTAGTTTAAGTCTGATTGCATTCAAAATACCAACAGCAGGCCTTTAAACAGATCAGTCTAGGTGTTTCTTCTTCAACCATCCATCTGAATATCCATTTTAGGTCAACTTATTATTAAATTACTTATTATAATAAATTTATATATGTAATTTTGGGTTCACTTTTATAAATCATGTACTTCAAGTACCTACATTGATTTTTAATCGAATTAAAGCATGACTTGCATCATAAACTTTTGTTTGTTTATGAAGAAATTTATTTATAGTAATTACGTTTGTAATAAATTCTTCAAAGACACATACAACACAGAGTTTATATCTTACGTAAGAAGTCGTTCGTTTTTAAATATTATTAATTTAAATATTTCTAGAAATAATTCTCGTTGGAAAATGAATGACAAGCGAAATATAAAATGTGCAATTCATGCTGAAAAAACATGAAGCATAAATGAAAATACAGAATAATCATCTTGTTTACATTTACTGATAAAATCTGTAATATTTGCTATTTTTGATTGCTGTTTACATAAAACCATTATAATTGTTAAAACAAACGTGTAAAAATACACAGAGCAATTTCCACCTAGTATTTTTGGATTTATAAATGAATTACTTCGGATTATAATATAATTTCAAACAGCAGCTGCGACCCCCTTATAGAAAAATGGATCCAAGAAATATTTAAAGTTGCCGTATCATATGAGGGCGAGCTTGTTGATTTACATACTTGAAATTTATAAGAAAAACGTTATCTTATATATCTATAACGGTGTCAAACGATAACGAATAATAAACATATTCGAATGAGATTAATTCTGGAAGGTATATCGCAAAAAACAAACAGCAAAATCTGAAAGAACATCATTTAAAAACAACTTAAGAAAATGCACTAAAAATAAGTAAATGGTATAACATAAAATGTACATCAGAAAAAGAAGTGAAGTTAGCAGAGGAAATGGAAAGACAACAACTTGATTTTTTAGCAATAACAGAAACGCAAAAGAAAATAAATGAAATAACTAGAATAGCAAAAGGTTATAAGCTGTATTTATCGGGAGTCGAAAAAATAGAATGTAGAGTAAAGGCGTGGGGTTGATAATAAAACTGGAAAGTATAGAAAAGACAATAAAAGAAAACCTAACGAACGCAAACATGCTAACAATAGTTCTAGAAATAGAGGCAACAGCAACAATATCAATGGTGGCATTTGGACCAAACGAGGGTACAGAAACAGGGAAAAATTTGCAGAAAGAAATATATTCAAATATATTAAAGATCAATAACAATTATTGATAGCCTAAATAGAAGGACCGGTAATAACAATAAATGTATTGACAGATACCCAGGGATATAAACAAGAAGTAAGATTAAAACACAAGAAATCAATCACAGATTACTTCCTCATCGAACAGTACAGCAGGAAAGTGTAAGTCAAACAGAACGCGTGACAGTAAAAAGATGAATGAAAATAAGAAGCGGTCACTACTTGGTAAAAAGAATATAAAGGCAGAAAGAGACACGCTAAAATAGAAAAGAAGTAAGGTAATAAAGACAAGCAAACTGTTTACTTAATCTTTGTATGAAAATTGAACAGGTCGTGTTTCTTCTCCAATATTTATATTTCCTTATGTTTCTCTTGTAACTACAATTCTTTATAATTTTTTTACAAAATTATTCTGTGTATTTATTGATATTGCTCTTCATTTTCGTTCTTATGTTGCCTCCTTAATCCATTAATTTCAATATTTCACCTGTCATCCAGGAATTGTTTTCTTTATCGTATATCGTTGTTGATGGTAAGTCTTCCTTTGTTGGCGACATGATACTGATTTACATTTATTTCTTGTTTGTTGTATGCTGCCCATTTCCTGAGGTTTGATTCTTCTCGAATATTGTTATTTTTCAGTTTTCGGTATCAATTTTTTTTGATTTTAGTTCATGTGTACTATTATTTTTCTTTATACGAAGTTGCATTACGGATAAAATTTAGTCGGTTGGATACAACATATCTTCACTATATTGTTTTTACTGTCCGCGGAAATTTCCAAATATACGGTCTACATGATGGATATAAAGAAAATATTTATTATTATACATGTTATTTCCTTGGGCACTTGTACAAATTTTTCACCTCGTTCATTTCTTGTTTCTTGTCGATCACCGCCCACTATGTTTATCTTCCCTTTGTTTACCCTGTTTATAATAAATTTGAACATAATGCGATGAATAATTAATAAATAATATGCCTTTAATTTAACTTTTTTTTGTGACGTACAAGCAAATGAAGCGTGCGTAATAAACAGAAGCACGGTTCGAAATGGCAACGCCAACATATTTGTATTTAAAGTAACAGCAACCGTTTGTTTGAAAAGTATGTATACAAAATATAAAGTTTTTTTAAACAAATATTACAGAAAAATTAGCAATATTATTAAAATATACAATACATTATGGTCAGAAAACAAATTTGAACATTTATGTTTCATTTACTGTTTTGTTAAAACAGATAGAAACTGAAATTTACGAATTTAAATTGAGTGAATTTGTTTTTTAAGGCCTGCCGTGCCATATGCCATATCCAATGCATTACTGTCGTATATTTTCAAATGCACCATAGGAGAATAAAGTAATAAATAGTTTATCATGGTTATGGTTCTTATAAAATATCAGGAGTAACATACAGATCGACTTTGCATGCTGCATTATTTTTTCATAAAAAAAAAAAACACAATACGATATTTGATACCTGCAAGCTTGGATCTTACTGATAAACAAGCAATTGTACATCAATAAAATTTACATTGTTACCATGGTTTTCATTTGTTTGAGTTATTGCCCTACAGTGCATTTGAAAATACATTACTTTGATGCATTGGTGCGTTGCGTTTTAAAACAAGACATACGCTATATTATCGGTAGATTTATAAAACAATTTTAAATAAACATCCAAACGTGGTTTTAGTCGACAATTTTACTACCCCTATCTTTTTCGGTAGAAGTACCTATTTGAGGAAAATAACTGACCACAGAACCCAGATACTGCTAGTAAAACCTATGTGGGTACATACAAAAGATATCTTATCTTTATCACCAACCACACTAAAATGAACAAAATATACTCAAAATTAAAATTTTGGGTACTAACGGTTTGAATATTCAAGGTTTAAACGTCCGCAATCTTAATAGTTCAAAATAAAAATAAAAAAAACATGGAAAACACTAAAACTTTACTAACAAAAACAAAGAATCTACAAATTTTTGTACAGAAATTTGAATGCTTAAAAACATTTTTCATATACAGAGCGGTCCTTAAGTAATGGGGCACAGAGCAACTGGAGATTCGTGGGGTCAAAATATTATGATTTACCTTATTCCAAAAGTTACTATCAAAAGAAGTACAGGGTATCAAAGGCAAAAATTTAATTTTAATTAAATTTGCTTCTGTAATTTCACAGGTTTCATAGGTAGAAAATTGCCGAAGCTAATTTTTTTAGGATGGGAAACAATAATTCGACCTCAATATGCCATTACTTGCCCTACACTTAAAAGTTTCAAAAAAATAAAGTCGGGCGTTCTCTAGTGCATGTTATGTTTATAACCTTTTTAACCATTTAATCAATAAAAGCAACGCGCTTCTTTCCAACTTTATAATTTATTTGACATAGTTTGCCATTTTAAATATTAATTTATACAAGGTGAAAAAAAGTTTAGATAAAAGCTTTTCTGTTAAAACGGTTAGAGATATAGGTTTGAAACTTTATAATTCGACATTTTGCGCAGATTTCAGATTGCTTGTCCTCCTTGTTTCGCCTTGATCTTCTTGTCCGACCTCCCATTTTTCGTACGTTGGGACTCCAATCTACAATTCTTTTTATCCAGTTTGTGTCATCTGCTCTTCCTACATATCCGTACCAGAGTAATCGTTTTTTTTTTCTATAAACTGTAATAATACTTTACTTAGGTATATAATATATTCCTTTCTATGTCAATTTTTCTTAGGATTTGCTCATTCCTCGCTCTGTCTAGCCTTTTGATGCAGCGTCTCCAGAGTGCCATTTCTGTTGTAATTTTTGATCTATTTTTTTTTTTAATTTATTATTCAACATTTAGCACCATGGGTCATAATGCGAGTATTTTCAATTATTGCGTAGAATATTCTGTTCGTCGTATTTTTGAAATGTGTTTGTCCCGTATTACTGGGTGAAGTTGTTAGCTACAGACTTTTGTTTGTACTAGTCCCCGTAGTTTGTTTATCGGCATTATATTATAAGCTTTTCTTAGATTTATAAATGCTAGGTGGATAGATCTGTTTTTCGCTTTCTTCTTGTCTATTAATTGTTGTAAAGTATACAGGGTGTCTCAGACATGACTCCCCAGGCCTATAACTTTGTTATTTTTAAAAATAACTATAATAAACTATATATATTCGTAAATGGGAGCAAATTCTCTATAAGATGCGGAAAGAAAATGTTAGAAAATCTGTACTCATATTATGGCAGCGATATTCAACTTTTTTTTTCAAATTGCACACTATGGTTTTTTTCGCTCATACTGATAGTACTTTTTATTCTCTTTATAACCATGTAAACCAATATGGGTCTTACATAAGAAAATTCTCCAAAAAAATACGATTGAAAGTTGAAGTCTAGGTTTGCCATGGAAACAACTGATTGTTGTAATTTGTACTAGTCAGCGATGAAAACAATAGCGTATAGCTGTAAAACAATTGCAATTTACGTTGTAAAGAATGACAAGTGCTCTTTCTGTATTTGTATGTTCTTGTTTAAAATCATAGGAGTATTAGAAATAAATTACACTAATTCTGAAAAGCTTGATATGATCCTTAATTATGGTTTATGCGAGAGGAATGCAAGAAGAGCAGCAGGGTTGTATGCAGAAAGGTATCCGCTATTGTTTTTATCGCATTTTTTTCGAGAATTTTCTTATGTAAGACCAATATTGGTTTACATGGTTATAAAGAGAATAAAAAGTACTATCAGAATGAGCGAAAAAAAGCATAGTGTGCAATTTGAAAAAAAAAAGTTGAATATCGCTGCCATAATATGAGTACAGATTTTCTAACATTTTCTTTCCCCATCTTATAGAGAATTTTCTCCCATTTACGAATATATATAGTTTATTATAGTTATTTTTAAAAATAACAAAGTTATAGGCCTGGGGAGTCATGTCTGAGATACCCTGTATATGTGATCTATACATAATTTTGTCACTGTATTTCGCCAATGGTTGCTATAAACTATAAAATCAAAAGTAAACATGGAAAACTAAACTACCAACAGGGCAAAGTTCCCAAGAAAAAAACGTATCTCTATTTCAAATGTCTTAAAGACTGTAAACTATAAATGTTTACCTACTTGTTAACTTTTAATTGTTTAACAACTTGTCACGAAATACCCACGAAAAAGTAAAAAACACTTTAATAAATTGTAGTAAATTCTTTAATCTAACAATAATTAGGTTAGATGTAATCAAATCTCTTTTGAAGGTTTTTTTAAATCCAGAAGTGTCTTTCTAGAGCACAGTAATTTCACATTCTTTAGTACAATTCCGCTACAGGAAACCAGTCAAATTTATTAATTATCCTTTAATGAGGTAGTAGTGGTGTGGTCTAATTACATAAATTACAGCCGTTAATTTTCGAAATTGATAAAACGCTACTACGGCTTTGTCACACACGCCATGTATGTAGGTGTTTTTAAACGGTTTCACCATCCACCTACTGATTCTAAATATATTGGATACATCGGAATTGCAGTAACAGTGCAACATGTAAAGTATAAACATTTCAGCATTTCATTTGTAAAGTGTATTAATTTAATAAATATTCTTTACAACTTGACATGAGTTTTTTAGTAAGAGTTTTATGTACTTTTTTAAAAATATTCCAGCATCCTTTAAAATTTTAATTGCACATTCTCATATTGCTGGATCAAATTAATCATTTATAAGTACACGGTACACACATAAATTTAATAGTGAAATTAAATAAATATAACATCTGGTTTGTGTAACTGCGAGCAACAGATAAATATGCTTGCCAAATGGTGCAAACTCGTATCATAAATATGTTGTAATTTTTAGCCTTGACTTCAGCGCTTTAGGTTATTAAATAAAACCGTGCCGTATTGGTGTGGTCAGCTGGTCAGAAATCTTAACCAATGCGAATGTGATTCATTAAGTTTGCTACGAAATAATTAGATTATATAATTATTGCATGTTAGACTACCGCCAGACTTCACGAGTTGAACGACTAGAACTCGAACGAGTTAAGCTAATAAGCAATTGGAACAATTCGATAATTGTATTTGGTCTATTAAATTTCAATTGGGAATTTATGGGCTTCTTTTTAGTATACTACGGTTAATAGGATTTGCAGAAGTTAAAACAAATTTTGCGTGTATTTATTTAAAATAATAAAATCATTTACGATAGATTTTTTTACTTTTCTGGCTTTTTCCTAATTTCCCTGGCCAAAATATTTTTGGATCCCTGACTATCTAAAATCTTTTTGTAATCGATAATTACATCGAGAGTAACCAGCTACCATGTTTTGGTCATTTAACAAGGATGAAAGATTATCAAATTACGAAAAAGATCTGGGAAATGGGTTTAGGTGATAAGAGAAGAGGAGGAAGACCAAGGCAAACATGGAACAACGTAGTTGCCAAAGTACTCCAGGTAAAAGGAATTACATGGGGAAGAGCAAGAACAATCGCGAAAGATAGGAAGAACCCCCGCGAAAACCAAACCAGGCCAACCGTTCAACAACCCTGACAATACAAGCCTCGACACCGAAAGGTATGTACAATGTGATTTTTTAAAAACTCAAATCTGTCTTAATAACCTTAGAACTGTCTGTATTAAGTCAGAATACGGCCTGCTGCAATTGAGTTTTAAAAAAATCACATTGTATGTTTATTGAAAAATAAATTAATTAAGTAATTTTCACAACAAAGTGCATAAAAATACGAATAAACATAATATTATAGAATAATATACAAGGTGTAAATGATACTGTGGAGCATAGAGAAACACAATGTAAAAAATTACTAAATACCACGGATGTAAATAACTAACTGGATACCCGTCTGGTACCTCGCAAGTGAAGCAGGGTGACGTCACGGCGGCCATATTAGTTGTGGGTTAAAATTTGAATCATTGCATAGAGATTACTAAACATTTTGTTCTTTTAACTTTAATTTTCGTATTTCTTTGCACATTTACTATTTTTGGATAATAAAATTATAATGTAACTAAATATTTCTGTAATTCACTTTATAGGTATAGGTAAGAATACTTCCATATAAATAAAATAAATCTTCAATAAACATTGCAGAGGTGAATTTCTATTTATTTATATTTGCAAAAAATGTTAAAACTACAAGCTATAATACACAGAAATATTAATCATTATTGAATAAAATTAATTTATTCAGCTGGTGTCTTTTGCTTGCCGGTTTTATAATTTCTTTAGTACAATATTTTTCAAATGAAAAGAATCTAATTTTCAAATATCGTTTGCCAACAGATTTTATTAGTTGAATTTTGGGGGGTACTTCAAAGCCAATTTCTATTTTCTATAAATGGGCATTGATTGTGATTGTAAAATATTGTATCAAAGTAATTTAGATAGCATTATTTCAAATAAACTTGTCAACAGGTTTACCCTTGGTGGCACAATATTTTCCAATCACAATCAAAGCCCATTTATAGAAATTGGCTTTGAAGTACCCCCCAAAATTCAATTAATAAAATCTGTTGGCAAACGATATTTGAAAATTAGATTCTTTTCATTTGAAAAATATTGTACTAAGAAATTATAAAACCAGTAAGCAAAAGACACTAGCCGAGCAAATTAATTTTATTCAATAATAATTAATATTTCTGTGTATTACAGCTTGTAGTTTTAACATTTTTTGCAAATATAAATAAATAGAAATTCACCTCTGCAATATTTATTGAAGATTTATTTTATTTATATTGAAGTATTCTTACCTATACATATAAAGTGAATTACAGAAATATTTAGTTTCATTATAATTTTATTATCCAAAAATAGTGAATGTGCAAAGAAATACGAAAATCAAAGTTAAAAGAACAAAATGTTTTGTAATCTCTATGCAATGATTCAAATTTTAACCCACAACTAATATGGCCGCCGCGGCTTCACTTTTTGAAGGCGTAGCAATAGGCAGTCGGGTATCCAGTTAGTTATTTACATCCGTGCTAAATACAAGGGCGGGATGATAAATGGTTAGCCTTCACCTAGATGGCGCAGGCAGGTAAACTATTAGTTACTCCGCAAAGACAGTGCATTTTCTATTTGTTGAAAAAATGGACAGAACCCGGTTGCTCGTCTCCAAAGAAAGCAATAACCGTAAAATCAGCTGGCAAGGTGATGGCGTCAGTTGTCAGGGTTGACAAAGGGATTCTGATGTTAGACTATCTCCCAAAACGGCAAACTATAAATAGTAAATATTACACTAATCTTTTGGACCGATTGCGCCGAAATGTGCAAGAAAAAAAACAAGTTTAGCACGAAACAAAATTGTTTCTCATGAAGGTAATGTATGGACCCACACTAGTGTTACTGCATTGACTAAAATCAAGAAACTAAACTACGATTTACTTCTGCATCCAGCTTTTTCGCTAGATTTAGCTCCCTCGAGGAAGTCAAGTCTGTGGTAGATTCCTATTTTGCTGGCCTCGAGGAAAATACCTTTCGTGATGGGATCAGAGCATTAGAACATCGTTGGACAAAATGCATTGCACTGTCAGGAAACTATGTTGAAAAATAAATATCATTTTAAAAATATATGACTGTTTTCTTTATTAGACTAACCACTTATCATCCTACCCTTGTAGCTATCAACCATCTCTTTTTCCATATATTTGAATTGTATCGCTTGGTAATAAACATAAGAATCTGAAATGTAGGGAATTTCTAAATGCCCAAAATTTTCGCGGAAAATTACATGTGACTAGAAATCGGGAAATTCTTTCCTGAGAACCATTTAAATTCTTTTTTACAAAAGTTAAAAATTCCCTGACATTGTATGACCAAATTAAAAAACACGAAATTGCTTGAATATCCTGGTTTTTCAGAACAGTGGGAACTTTAATAATACTTTCTAAAAATGTAGAACAAATTAATAATAAATGTAAACTATAATTTTACGAAACTAAGTAAACAGTTTTTGTTTTGTGCAAAATAATAAACAGCCTGTCTTCGGTTACACTTGCGAACTTTTTTATTTTAGAATTCTTGAAAGAGTAATTCTTTCTTTAAGGTTTTGCTTATCCTGAAATATCATAAAATGAAAATTGTAGTTATCATAGGTTATACAGGTAGTTTAGAAAATTCGAAAATACTTGCAAAAGCAAAATTGAGATGCGAAAAAAACATATCAGTAAACGTTTCGTACTTGTCAATAAGAAGGAAACATCTACAAAACTATAAAAATTTACATCACGGCATACTCGAAGGACACAGAATTTAACATTCTGCAATTTCTTGTAATAATATTTTCCCATCTTTTCTTATGTTTTTCTATAGATTTTATATAGGTTAGAAATAGAAAAAAATAAACTCTTTGGTGGTGTATAAAGTAACACCAATTTCGATTTTTATCTTTGAAATCTGTGCAGAAATGTGGTATTACATAATATAAAGTTTCAAATCTATATCTCTAACCGTTTGAGCAGAAGTTTTTATTCCAAACTTTTTCCCTGTATTTATATTTTCCTGTATGTATACAGGGTGGGGGAACCAGGTTCTAAAAATATGCATCTATGCAATCGAATTGGTTTTCCTTGTATTACTATCCTCTAAAAGTTTCCTTTTGTATCATCTTCTTTATTAAAAATTGCCTCTAAGCTAATTAAATAAGTAAATCTATTTCAACATAAAGAAATCAAATTATAACCAGTTTTTATTAATAAATAAGTGCGTGAATGGTTCATACTAAAAATTTAACAAATCCTTTGTTTTAAATATTTATTACCAATATGGTTTATCAAACCTTAGTTAAGCAACTCAAATAGTTAAACAGGATTTATATCTGCATTGTTATGAATAAACAGTATGAGCCTCTAAAGTTTATGTTTTTATACATCTTTTATTAAATTATAAATTAAAAAAACAATAATTTTTATGAAAAATTCACATGTCCGCCAAACTTATAAAAACTGCACTTTATATTTATTTAATTTTGGGAGGTAAAACTTTTGAAGAATTTTCACCGAAACAAATTTATTTAGTGATGAATCAATTTTTATAACTCATCAAACTGAAAAAAATACTGTGCCTAAGAAAATCAAAATTTTAAAATTGTAAACAATAATCAGCGATTTAAAAAAAAGCACATGTTTGATGTGACATAATGCTTTATAAAATAATTGGCCCTTGTTTTTGGGGGAAAAAAATTTAATAATTTAGTTCCGCCCGAACTAGATGAAGAAAATTTAGCATTTAGAACAAATATGATATTTCAACAAAAGAGATGATTCGCATATATTCGACAATTTATTATTATTATTATCGGCCCATCCCAACGGAATATTGATGCCGCTCTTTTGAGCTTTTCAGTCCATTTCCCGGAGTGGACCACTCCTCATCCTTCTTCAGTTCGTTAAAGTTTTTAAAGTTTTTAGTGGGTCTTCGCTGATTTCACCACATTTTTCCAAATTTGTCTATCCAGTGTCTTTCTGTTTCCAGTTTAGAACTTCCATAGTATGTATGTTTTCTAATTCTTACTCCCTGCATTCTTAAAATCGACAAATAATATGTGTAGTCTTATCGTGAACTCGTACCCTTTTTCGATGAATTGCTTCATAATATGTATGACGTCTGTGGTTCTTTTTCATTTGCGGAATCCAAATTGGTAATTTCCTATTTCTTTTTCGGCATATCCATTTAATAGTGTTTGTATGGGTGCGGACAATATCTATAAGTTGAATTTAAAAGGGTTATTCCTCTATAGTTACGGCATTTTTCATGATCTCCTTTTTATGTAATAATGTTACTATTAACAGAACGTCTTCCGGGTTGGGACCGTGTCATTGTTGAGACAGAAGAACTCAATATTTCGCCCAACACAGAAGGGTTTCGCCTCTGGCGTGATTGACATGTTGAGTTGCCGTGCTCCCTTTTACTCCTGATGAAGCCCCTTAAAATAGTGGGCGAAACGTTGAGTTCTTCTGTCTCAACAATGACACGGTCCCAACCCGGAAGACGTTATGTTAATACTGATACTGCCCGTGGAAGTCTTCGAATTCAATAATGTTTCTACTCCCTTATTCCATTCATCTGGTATTTCATTTTCCCTCTAGATGTTTCTGATAATTGAATGTATTGTAACATTTAGATGTTCTCCGCCATATATGATAAGTTCTCCATTTACACCATCGCAACCTGGAGATTTTCCATTTTTAATTTTTATTATACCGTGAGATCGAAAAAAAAAATGATTCTGAGCAGGCCTTGACTAGTACAACACGATTGGCTATACTGGTTCTAGAATGCCTATGAATTATAATGTGACAGTGACATTTCAAATGTAAGTCAGTTTTGCAATCTTGTTTCCAGAATTATTTAAGTTTATCGTTGTAATACTAGTGAAGGATCACATTTTGAACACCTACTCTAACATGTATTCATCTTAGTTTTCAGTTTGTTCCCTAAATAAATACTGTTTTGTGTTTTAATTTATTTGACATTTATTAACCTCTAACCTACTGCCACATTTTGAAATCAGTCTTGCCAATCGTGTTGTACTAGTCAAGGCCTGCTTAGAATCATCTTTTTTTCGATCTCATGGTAGTTTCTTTAATTTGATCTAGAGTAGGTTCTGGTAATGCTGTTCCATTATCGTCTTTTATACCTCTTAGTTTGATCCTATATTTTTGTTTACTCGTTCTGATTTGTTGATAAAAGGGTTTTTATGTTTTTTGTTTTGTTTTCTTCCATTTCATCTAGTTTCTTGTTGAACCATTCTTCATTCTTGTCTCTGCATAATTTTGTTACTTCGTTTATTTTTGTTTTATATGTCCCCTCGTCTTCATTACCTGTCTGTAATCACTTGTTTCTTGCATTTCTCTTATTGCTCGTTGCTTCTTCACAATCTTGGTCATACCATTCTTGAGAGATTTTTTTTTTCTGTAACCTGGTTCTGTTCCTGCTGCTGTTATTAGGTTGTCTTTAATACATATCCATTTCGCGTTAACATCTCCTGGTACTGATTGGGGTAGAGTGTTATTTATTTCGATAATTAAAGTTTAGAAATTCGTTAAATAATAACATTTTTGGATAAATGGATTGGCCACTTCGGACCAGTATCCTGCACGATCACCAGATCTGTCATTGTTACGTTTTCTTTTGTGGGCTCACCTAAACTAGATAGCATATGCAAATTTTAACAATTTGTAGAAGATGTTGCTACCATAAATGAAGAACTGTTGGGAATCTCTATGGTGACCAAGAATTTAGAAGACGAATAGAAAATGGTGTAAAGGTAAAAGGGCTGTATACTAAATAGTTGTTTTTTACTTTAAATTCAATTTATTAAATTTAATTTTGTATTTAAAATTTTCTCTGTATTTAGAACAACTTTGTTAAACTAAGATTTTTGAAATTAATATTCAACATAGTTTGCCGAGATCACTACTATTTTCGAACTTTTGAACGACTTGTATAACCTATGGTAACTATTTATAAGCCTCATATGTTATATTTTAAAACAATATGGAATAACTTTTTTTTAATTCAAAAATAACAAGGATGGGATACTGCCTCTGAGGACAGACTGTATGTGCCTATTTTAAGCTAAGCATTTATTAAAAATATACGTGTTTAATGAGACAGGCCCGAATGAATTTTCTGCAAGCAGTAAGACTAACCAAAAATACTACAATCGGTAACCCATTTTCCTACGCCACTGATTGTATTTTAACAATCATACATTTACAAATTTTTGTATAAATTTCTATTAAGCATTTTTAAAACTTATGGTTAAAACAATAAATTGTATTATACAAGTTCCTTTGGAAAAAATTAACCGTAAAACTTTGATTAATTATGAACATATCCTGATAATTTTCCTCACTTACACCTACACCAAAAAGTACTTCACGTAATATGTCAACGACCGTAGTTCACCTAGACCTTCAACGATTTTGAATACTTTATTTTTTGCAATGTTCATTTAAGATTGTTGCTTAATAATATATTAGAATTTAGCCGACCGAATATTAATTAAGCGGCTTTTCTAAATTACAGAATGGCAGTCTACAAACTTCCACGGTGATTAATTTCGTAGTATTTTGGTATCACCCCCAGCTAAATGATGATCAAGTTTAGTTGTTCTTACTGTAATCCCATATTTAGTTAGTGGTCCCGTTATTATGTATTAAATGTAATGGTATTCTCGTTTATTTTAAACGGGATCTTAAAAACAGTATTTGGCGCTCCGAACCGTAGAAAGTGGAAGGGTTATTACAGCCTTTCAACAAATCTTCGATTTTTATAAAATTTTATTAAGATCTATTTAGGGTGCTTTCAGTTCCATTTAATTTGGCTTGTTTTTTGTTAATTAATTTTCTTAACATTTAAATTAAATTAAATATTAACAAAAGATATATTAAAAATAGCTATGTCAGACGCTCATATTGTTTATCCTTAACAATGCCGATATAAATCCTGTTTAACTATTTGAGTATCTTAACTAAAGTTTGATAAAACATAAAATTATATTTTATTGGCAATAAATTGTTCGAAACAAAGGTTTTGTTCAATTTTTAGTATGTACAAGAACAACTCTTAGGCACTTATTTATGAATAGAAGCCATTTAGATTGAATTATTATTTTACTTATTCAATTAGATATTAATTTCACTAAAATAAAAAAATCCTTTCATTGCCATATTGATTAGACAAGTAATCGTTGAAAATGAGAAGGATTTATTCTATTTGTTGGCCCTCCTTGTCATTATCTCTAATCCATAAATGTAAATGCAAACAAAATGTATAACATCGTAACTTTCACCAAAGTGAAAGTACATCCAAGACGAATATCGCTCTGGATACCTAAAAAGTGTCACAACGCCAAAAATTGTCAACAAAATTCACGATCTGGTGTTCTGGTGACAGACGGTTCAAACTGAGCAAAATAGCTAATGTTGCAAACACTTCAGAAGAACGAGTGCATGATATTTTAACAGAATAACTGGATGTGAAAAAACTTTCAGCAAGATGGGTGACGCGATTGCTTACACCTGATCAAAAACGTCTTTGCGTTCAAGTTTCCCAAGAGTGTTTGAACCATTTAAAGAATCCAACCGATTTTATACATCGATTTTTAACTGTAGACGATACCTGGGGTCATTACGACAACCAGAGATGAAACTCCAATCGAAACAAAATAGACAGAAGCTGATATCTCAGCTCCAAAGACGGCAATAACCGTAAAATCAGCTTGCAAGGTGATGTCGTCAGTTTCCTGGGATGCCAAAGGGATTCTGATGATCGTTTATCCCCAAAAGTGCAAATAGAAATAGTGAATACGTATTACGCTAACTTTCTGAAACGATTGCACCAAAATGCCCAAGAAAAAAAAGTCAGGTTTAAATTTTTTATCATTAAGATAATGCATGCCCGCACACTAGTGTTACTGCAATGGCTAAAATCAAGAAACTAAACTACGATTTGCTTCTGCATCCAGCTTATTCGCCGCATTTAGTTCCCTCTGATTTCCATTTATTTCCTAAGCTTAAAATTGTTTTGGGAGGGCAGAGCTTTTCAACTGTCGAGGAAGTCAAATCCGCCATAGACGCCTATTTTGCTGACCTCGAGGAAAACACCTTTCGTGATTATGTTGAAAAATAAATATCATTTTAAAAACATATCACTAGTTTTTCGCCCTCGTAGTTCAATAAAGTTCCATTGCTTAGATCCGAATTTTCTATCTACAATTTCCTACTATGATTAGAACAAACAATCTATCAATTATATTTTTTATTCAATTTTGACGTTTTAAACTGACGTTTATTTGTTTCTGGCCTGCCCATAAAAGTTGATGTTTTATAAACAATCGTTTAAAATTTTTATTCCGCTAGCGATTTAAAATTTTTATTCCGCTAGCGCTTTGAAAATGTCAAATCGCTTTAAAAATGTCAAATAAATGTCAAAATTGAATAAACAGTTGTATTACACTTGCGGATTAATAGCTATTTGTATTACTAGGGAGGAAAATGTAAGATTGCCTCCCGCAGATGGTTTTTATGCACGAGCGAGCGATAGCGAGCGAGGGCAGAAATAAAATCTAAGGGAGGCGATAACACTTTCCTCCAGAGTAATACATATGATTTTTTGGCCACCTTCACTAAACGAACCTGACATTATTAATGTTGACGACTAAAAATATGACATTTTACTACAAAACTCGGTTTCATTAAAAAAAACTCGTAGATAGCTTGAGTATATATTTCCATGGTGACTGTACCATTAATATTAATCGTAAAACATGTTTACTCATTTTGCCACCCGTTTCTAATGGCAACGGGAGGCAAAGTACTTTGCTAACTGCCGGGTGACAAACGTCTACTTTCGATGTCAAAAATTCATTTGACAAGGTATGGAAAATGTCACTTTCGAACAGAGGTGGCTAAAAAATTAATTTATTAACTTGTGGTATCAACGCGCTTGCGGCTACCGCCGCTCGCGCGGTTAAACGTACCGCTCATTAAACATTAATTTAATCCGCATGTATAATAAATAACTATTAAAAATCAATTGTTGACAATGCAATCCGGCAAGGATTACATTCTAAAATTAATTTTAAACTTCTACTTAATTAATGATAATTAGTTTCTGACGTTAATAATGAATTGCCAAACTTATACATGGATCAAAATTTTTAATAATTTAATAAATTGTTTTTCGTATTAATTCGGTGAAGGGCAATACCAGTGAATTATAAAAATAAAATTTTGACGCAGGTAACAGTTGTATTAATAACTCTAATACAAAATTGTTAGAACTTTTAGCAAATAACGGTTAGCAAAATTATTATACTTATTTGTTTCCGCAGGTATTAATCGTTTCAAGGTAAATTTTATAGACTTACTACGACATGCTTATGTATGAAGGTGAAAAAAATAATAGAAATTACAAAACGGCTGATTAAAATAAGATAATAATTATAATGGGATTTTTAGCCTGTTTTCATTTAATACATTAACCTTTAATTTTGAATGAATTCAAAGTATTAACATTTAAGAAATTTTATATATTTATAAGGTTTGCGAAAGTATACTATGATTCTTAAATTCGACACTTCTGCATATAAAGAACTATGTAAATTGATCAAAGAAAACTGATACATATTTAATTAACATTATTCTAGATAAAAAAAAGTGCTTTCCAATTCATCCCAAAAAAAGTACCGTTAAGTTCCGCATCTAAATTTGGCTAGATATATAAAAGCTAGCCTTCCTTTTCTTAGAATTACAGCAGCAGCTATTAACATTGAACGGTTGACTATTATTGACAAACGGCAGTAAAATTAATACTTCCTTTTTAATTAGGCGCATTTAATTGTAATGATTTTATTTTCACCCTATATAGAACTTTTCAGACTTATATTTAATCTATTTAATCTTAGCAATGGCAATTTTTACACTAAAATTAATTTAAAGGTGTGCGGCGCGATCCACGATTCTAGAACTAAACTATATTCAACTTCGAGCTGCAGTGCATGTAAACAATAATTTAACGTGATACCTGCAGTCTTACGTTTTTAGTGGTCAAGGGGCGTGATCTATGCATACATTTGTTTTGATCCACTGCAGCTCGAATTTGAATTTAGCATAGATCAGTGAATATTGATACTTTTTTTTATGAAAAATATTTTACTATTAACTTATGACAAAGTAAAATTCGACAAGACATTGATTGTAAGCTTTTTTATAAAATTATTCTTTCTACATTCAGTTACCATTAAAAGAGTTTGTCAAAGTCAAAATTTTAATTTTCCTATGTAATATTCGAAATCTTCATAAGAAAATAGGCGAAACTTTTTTGATAAGTATAGGAAACAATAAGACAACCTAGATTTTAATGTATCCTCTAAAATAACGTTACTTTTGTTATACTTAATACCTTAAAAATGTTTCAATTTTCTTTGATATTTAAAATTATGGTATATTAACTTAAAAAAGGCCTTGATGTAGTAGTCCAAGGTCAAGCAAGAATCCACCAAACTAAGACTAAAGCAAAATACAACGGCTTGCCTGTCTTGGCAAGATTGGGAATCCATAGACTGCAAAACTCACTGTATAACTTTCGTTTAGGTACCGAACACCCAAGTATAGCTGGTAGCATAGGGGGTCCTCTACTTGATATGAGGATAGACTATATGACTCCCAAATACCTTGTATGTAGGTTCACTCTTCGAAGTGATAATTGAGGATCGTCACAAGTGGAAAGATTCCATAGAGGATATTCCTCCTGGAAGTCTAATCTGGTCTACGGACGGTTCCAAGACTGAGACTGGTGCCGGATCAGGACTTTATGGCTTTAAAAAAGCGGGCGAAATGTTGAGTTCTTCTGTCTCAACTATGACACGGTCCCAATCCGAAAGACTTAATATTTAATGTAACAGATTAGGTGGAAATTATTTTACCTAACAGGCAGATTATTATAATAATTTCTTGAAGATTTTACCTAAATTAGTATGAAGATAAATCATTAAATTTCTAATTTGTATTAAATTATGCATTTAAGTTAATGAAGTCACTACTCCGTTTCTGCGTTCATTTTATAGTTTAAAATTATTTGCACGTTTAATCCCACGCATAAACATGCACTTAAAAGCTATTTAAGATATAATAAAGTGGCTTTCCTAGCACTTTTCAAATTTATATATAAAATAGTTAACTACATCATTGTTGTTAATTACCAGACTCTCCAATGCTATGTTGTGAGTTAAATACTACTACAGCCAGAGATATCTAATTCAGTTACCATATTTGACATTTATTTTACAATGTCCTTTATTTTTCAAAATAAAAATATTGTAACTACGTTTTTTTTTTTACAATAGATTGAAAAACTAAATCCAAACTGAGGCATAATGTGTGAGTAGCGGCACCTTTAAACTTAAAACCACTGCTCGATTTTTGCATATTGAGGAAATGGTAAATTTAAATTTTGAAATTTGTGGGTTTCTCAAACATTTTCAAATTTATAAAAATAGATGTAGTATCCTGTGAATTATACAGTTGATACAATATTTTTAACGTATGTATTTATTTTGTTGTTTGTTACAAAATTAACATAAGAGTGCAAAACTTTGAGGGGTATAAAAAGTACTAGAGAGAATTTTTGGTGAAGGGACTGACCCCATTCAAAAGATATTTGTACGTACCAATGAAGATTATAAAACAGATTCATAAATCTGATTTATGTTTTTGTGGTAGGCTCCGTTAGCTGTTAAATTTATTCTAAAAAATATATAATCGATTTTGGATTACCAAACCTATAACTATGCCAAAAATTGTTTTCCTATTTTTAAGAACGAAAAAATTTTACAGTAAAAAACTTTAGATTTTGATGCACTTTTAATTATAAAAATTTTTTAAAATGAGGTTGTAGTTCAAAAATTGGTTTTTAAAATTCGAAAATTTTTTTTATGGAATTTTAAAAAATAGTAAACTTTTATTGTTAACCGAGTTAAAAAGTTGCTGGAGTCTCTTAGTTGCCTACATGTCTGCTTTGTCACGGATTTGAGTCCTGACCATAGCCGGAATTTTAAAGAAGCGACTGAATCTTATTAGGTGACGTCAGAGAAGATATATGAATACTTAAAACGAATTTTAAAGAAGCAAATTATCTTTTATAATAGCATTCTAAAAAAACTTGTTTATTTAAATAACTTTCCTGATGATCTCAAAAAATAGCAAAAACTAAAACGGAAGTCATGCAGAACGCTCTACATAGTAATATAAAAATTGTATCATTCACTTACAGAAACATGATTCAAAAAATGTAGGCACGCTAATCCAGTTTACCTTGTAATGGTCAGGTGCCTTTGAACTTACCTGAAAAACAAATACATATTACGTAAACAAAGTTCATGTTAGAACACTACACGCAGTTTGCACAATTATATTCCCATTTTTTACTTTATTGGGTATAATCGTTTAGTAAATGTTCAAATTTTGATTGCTGATTTTTATATTTTTATTTCATAGTGCCTGGTAAATTCAGTTTCCCGGCGCCATTTTGAGTCCGGTAAGTGAGCTACTACGGTATCAGAGCCGGTAAGAGTAATCAAGCAACACTTACCGGACTGTTATTTTATGCATCCAATCAGAGCCCGTAAAAGTGTAACCAAGCACCACTTACCGGCTCTGATACCGTAATGTCACATGTTGCCCTTATTGAAAAAGTGTCACATGTAAAAATTAAAAAAAATCAAATTGTTTACACTATGAAATAAAACGTTATACGATACATGTCCGGGAAGTTATTACTAAAGTACTCGTTTAGAAATTCTTGGCTCGGCTCCTTCGTCGCTTCGTCCATAAACATCTAAACTCATATTTTAATAAGTCACTTCCCAGACTTGTAACGTAAATTACTAATGTTAGTCAAAGCTGTTAAAAATTAAAAGTTCAGTTATAACTTTATTTGTTTTAAGTAGCCATCTTCATTATGATACGAGTATATTTAAAGCAGTCAAAAAGTGATTGAAGAAACTGCAATTCAAATAATAAACTTTTGAAATGTTTATAAACATTTCACAAATGTGCTTTCTTTTTTATTTGAATTAGAGGACTAACATATTAATTTAGATATATTTATGTCAGTCAAAAAACTGATTTAAAAAGCTTTGCTTGCCAGTATTTCATACCGCTACGACGATGACTCACTTTTATTTATTACAGAAACCAATATGAAACATTGTTTGTGCGACTTTCTTAATGAAAAAAGAAAATTTGAAAAATGTGTTTGGATTTTTTCTAAAAAATCGGGTAAGTTAAGTATTCAAATTCAGAATTCCCGACGAGTCTTACTAAATTGATTTGTACTCCAAAAACCCACATTTTTCCTCTATTTTCAGTTCTGAAAATTTTATTTTTCAACTCCAAAAAATTAGTTTATGTACTTATAATTGATTGATTCATTTATTCAGACTTATTTCTCTTAAACCGATTATAATTTTACTAAATTGTCACATACATACTCGTACATGTAAAATTCTCCTCTCGCTATGTGATGTGAAGGTAATACAAAGTGGGCGTCTTTTTTGGGAAAAGTTTAATATTTATTCTTGCATGTCTTCGAAAAAAAGATGATCTCTATGAACGCCTACATAGTCGACGTTAGGAGTAGAATGTACGCTTTCTGTACTTTTGGAAGTGAGTTGCATTTTTATAAATTAATCTTACGTAGGTGTCCAGACTAAAGCTCAGACACGTTTTAAGACAGCGGACGTCTGTTCAAGAAAAAGAATCACTGGTTCAAACAACGGTACATAAATGTGCATAACTGTTTTTCGGAATTGCACGCTTTGTCTTCGGTGTCTGTGTTGATTGTAGATAAATAGTTACTTCAAGTTACGCGCACCGTAAAGACTACAAAGATGTATACTGTTTGAAATTATCGTGCAAAGCATTAAAAGTCGCTGATATAAAAAATGACCGAAGCGAATTTGAAGGTCAACTATTTGACGCATATTACTTTCAATTTGTTAATGCAGTTTATGTATTGTACGTAGTATTTCTGATCTTCAAAATAATCCATGGCCAACTTTTCTTTGTCAAATAAAACTTCAAAGTGCGTTTTTTGCTTTTTTCAGCAAAACTTTCTTTTCTTTTCTAATAAGTTTCACTATCATTTCAATAGACAGCATATTTCACTCTAAACGTTTTCTACGTTATGATTTGACGATGTTATTGTTGAGTAAACTTGTTGAAAATTTAGATTAATTTAGACAGCTTTAAGGCAATCCCAAAAAAGTTATGTTTGTAGTTAGATGTTAGAATGACTTAAAAATGTACGCAATGTTAAGCAAACAAAAATTGATGAAATACAACTATAAAGTAGAACGATAATATGCTACATTGCTGTGCAACTGCAATAAACTTAGAAAAATCCTTTGCTTAGTTAGTATAAGAAGAGATAAAATCTGGAGAATAATGGCGGAAAGTGGGATTAGTGATAAGATGATAAAAGTAACCCGGAACCTATACTATAAAACAAAAAACACAGTACGAAAAGGAAGTAACAGTTTTGAAAGGAATATCATAAGAACTATCCTAGGTCCTGTAAGGATATAAGACGGGTAATACCGAAGAAGAATGAGCTTCAAGTTGGACGTTTTTTTTGGGGGAGGAGAGACGACATTGTGAAGTATGTTAAAGCGCAAAAGTTAAAATGGTTTAGCCATGTGATGAAATGTAAAAACACTAGAGCAATTAAGGTAGAGGCTGAGGAAGCACGTTTCAGGTATAGAAAACTATCTACTAAAGTAACCAACTATTTATTGTATGTTGACATTCTCATTTTTCTAACAACGGAACTAAGTTACAAAAAAGAATTGAGAACTCGAAGATGTTAATTCAATATAACAATATAATAGCCAAAAACAAAATAGAGGCATGTGAAATACTAAGACATATAGAAAGAGCGACAAAATTTGACAAAATAAGAAGTGTGTGAAATAATAAGAAAGATGTTAAAATTGAAAAGAGAGCTAACAAAATTGAAACGCAAAAGCTTAGATGGTCCGGACGCGTAGTAAGGTGGATTGAAAACGGGAGTTTGAGTGATATGGGAAACGGAAACGGGCAGTAACAGAAAACACGGAAAACCAAAAAAAACGTGAAATACCGGCCTAGCAAATATACTGAAGACCAAACAATTTAACTGAATTCAAACGAAAAATAGACCAAAGATAGAAGAGGATGGAGAAAGTTTATCACCTACACCTAAAGAGTTCAAGCAGTAATGAAGTAACTCTATTTTATGTCGACCTATATGACCTGTAAGATATAGATAGCATTCTATTATGATAAGTCAGTTGATAATATTGATACAATCTTCTATTCCTTAAACGTATTTTTTACTCAGCACGTGATCTCATTAAAAGTTCAGTACTGTTCATTTGTTTGTCAAAAATCTAATTAAAAACCACATAAACGAAAAATAATACAACGCAATAAATCTACGTAATTTTAATTAAAAAGTAAGCAGTAAATTATCGTGTCTTACCCGAAACTGCGCATTCAATACTGAAGAACAAATTAATCCACAGGCTTCATTCAGTTACGATAATATTGCTAACTATTAATTAAAAAACAATTTTGTTTGCACAATTTACGGGTATTAGGAGGTTATATCTCATTGTTAAGAAGTAAATTGTGTAACGTTGCCTGATAACAGTTTATTGTTATACCTGCTTCTGCATAGTAAGTAATAAGAAATTTGTTTCGGTTTTCAAGGACATATTGTAGAATTATCAATACAGTTTTTGTAAAACGAATGTCTGCAATGTCACCATGTTAATAGAGTTACATAAAAATTTAATTCTAATTACATAATAAGACGTCGACACTGCCGAAAATTATAATGTTATCATGTACCTTCATGAAAAGTTAATCGTATTAAATAATACATTAAGGGGATTATGATACAATTTATAAGGTGATATTCCATATTAAACATTAAAAAATAAGCGGGTTTAAAATTTTATATGCACGTATCGATGACGTACACACGGTGTAGTATTGTTTACGAGTTACTATCAATTTAACGATTTCATTGTTGATTGAAATTATAAAAAAGGATACATGAAAATTACTGCACCTTAAAATGAATTCTGACTAAATTTCGCTTATATTATTTCAGCCTATACTATATCGCAGAAATCACCCTAAAATTTTGTTTAATTTTAAGAAGGAAAAATAAAACAGATTGCAACTACCATTTTCATATTTTCAATTCAAATTAGTTCGAGTTAACGTGTTCCTAATCGAGTAAATGGAAGGAAACAATCCTTAATACCACAGTTTAGCGAACTTAGGCAGAATGAAGAACACCACAAATACTCGACTTAAACTAAAAATATACTCAACCAAATGACTTTGCAGGCTGAAGATTGATCATATAGAAAGAAACTGAAACCATTCAAACTAAACCAAATGTATACGGGTGGGTCAAATCGTCGAATACGGTTGAATTCCAGAATATCTTGGTAATTACTTCAGAAAGAATAGTATATTAAAACACAAGTTACAGAAGGCAACATTTTCGCCCACGAGTTCGAAATTTGGACACGAGCCGCTATGCGGCGAGTGTCCGAACGGACGAGTGCCCGAATTGCCTTCTGTAACGAGTTTTTTATACTATTTTCTCTGTTTCGGCTTTCATTTACGTTATTTATTTATAATTTTTTATAAAATTAGTTGACAATTTCCATTAGGGAATTTTTTGGTAGAATAGTTAGGTTGGTAACAGTGGTATGTTTGACGTTTATGGTTTTGCACATTAATATTGGAATGTGTATTTTGTACGCATTTTGTAAATTCGAATTTGTTATTAATATTGATAAAATTAACTAAATTGTAATGTTGGATGAACAATTGAAGGGCTCGGTGCAACAACCGATCAGATCCATTTGTTTGAATTTTACAGTAGGTATCAACAACAAACTGTTTAAAATACGATAAGAAAAATTTAACAAAAATAGTTGGAATATGTAGATATTGCTATCTTAACCCTTGTTCTACTAGCCGGGGTGCACGTGCACCCCAGACTTGAATTTTCTTAGAATAAAGTGTTTTAGAATTTTTTTTGGGACCTGAGCCTTTTAGTAGCTTCATTTAATTGATTTTTAGGTTGAAACCGTTGAAAATATCCTTAAAGCAGTACTCATTAAAAAAATAGTTTACTTTTGGTAGAGCGGGGTGCCCCAATCCACTATGAGCGCAACAGCATTTGCAACAAAAGTACAAGATCGTTGTCATCTCTGCGACTGAAAATGTGACAGAAATACGAGGCAACAGTTTGTACTGAACATTTCACAAACAAATTGATTTGTCAAAATTGTATTGATGAATAAGCGTTAACTTGTTAATAAATTACTGTTTTTGATATTTTTGCTAAATAAAGTTTTCTTTCCATAGTATTGGTCTTACTAGATGTCAATAGGGATCAAGTGTTCTCACAATAAGGAAAACTGGCCATTTTAATTTGTTTTAGGCTTTAAAACAACTGGGGTGCAAGTGCACCCCACCTGGGGCCCAATTCTTGAAACCACTCGCTACCGAAACGTATACGCTAGGAAGCGAGTACTTGATAGCGCATTAGCTACTAGCTAATGCGCTATCAAGTACTCGCTTCCTAGGGTATACGTTTCGGTAGCGAGTGGTTTCAAGAATTGGGCCCCAGGTAGTTATCGTAAAAAAAATAGGTCGGTAAGAGAAGGGTTAAGATAGTTATAAGGGAAAATGATTTTATTGTCAAGAGTAATGTATAGAATTTTCTTTTCTCAAATGGAGCTGTCCAGTTTTTGCCGCAAGAATAAAACACAACGAAAGAAAATGAGTGTTATGAACGTTTATTAAGGAAAAAGCTATAAAAAATAGTTTCTCTATGTTTAACCCATTTCAACTTCAACATCGTCGGTTACAGGTTCTTCTGCTTTTGCTACAGTATCGTAGTACCATTTATCATTTTTGGGTACATATTTGTCCGTCAGAAAAGACACATTTGGTAGTTTTTTTTATTGTAATAGTTAGTGGATACGTAGCATATAACTTATCAGTTGGTAAAGAAAATAATGTAGTCGACATTTTCTTAAAACTGAACTGTTTTCGCCTAAAAGTGGAGCCGACAGGTTTTTACATCTCTATAGGATTTTTTTAGGCTAATAAAAGTAGGTGATATATAACAATTAGAGTTCGGCAAATATTACCCATTTTTTTAGTTCTTATAAATAACGTTTACACGACTGAAGAATTGCTGAAAAAAACCTGACGAAGTTGTACCGATTTTGGGACAACTTCTTCGCCTAACTTGTGTTCACCTAAAGACGAAGTTGCACGTTTGTAAAATCAACTTCGACATAGTATAAACAAAATATATAAATTTTGGCATCAGTTTTTATTTTTTTAAGTTATATTAAAGCACAAAATGGCTACAGTATAGGTTACGCTTGATGTTGGTCGCTGATCTTTGGGTCAAGTTGTTTCGTTCTATTAACCCACACAGGAAAATCGTAATTGCAACTCCCTGTTTAACGAGATAACCTTTGATAATCAGTCTTATTTCAAACTTTGTTAACGGATAAGACCAAGCCGAAAGTTGATTTATAGCAGCAGGCACCGAGAGGCCATTTCCAATATCTTGCAGTGCGTGTTCAACTAAGTGGAGGTCATAACGCTGGTAACTGCTACCTGCCAACACTTTTCTATTTCTTTTCGGCATTATTTTCACAAAGGTACTAATCCTACGAAGAACAAACACACGAAATGCAACCACAACGGATAGTGTGCAGGTTATATTTACAGTGTCGTACATTCAACTTCCAAACTGACGATGTTGCCCCGTTTTACGGAAACTAAAATAAAAGATATTTTTTAGCTTCTAAATGTTTTTTTTAATCTAATGAAAACTAGGAATATAAACAATAAAAACGATTCAATCTAAGCCAAACTAAACCAACTTTATTAAATTAAAAAATATTTTGAAATTAAATGTAACTTACGATGAATTTTAGTGTCGGAACTACTGACGATTCACTATTATCCTGGTTTTGATTGACCTCAGGTTGGGGAACAATTTGGATTGGTCTGAATCTCTAGAATTATAGTTGCATTTAGCTAGAAGTGATACTAAAAAACTTATTTTTAGGTTATGCCAACAATAACCTTTGAAACGGTTTTTTTTTTTTTAATTTTATCAAATTATAAAACAATTTTTATACTATAACATAAAGTCCTACCTTTAGCAATATAGTTTTCACTCATTTTCCTAACCAAAATACGATTTAAAGCGTTTCCACGCTTTTTTCAGTTCACTAGTCGATCTCGATGGTTGACTTTAAAACATCGAAAATCACTTGGTTCGTTTTGCGGGTTTTGCCACCAAGTAAATAGTAGTTTTAAATATTGAAATTCTAACCCCTTCATTTACGTTTTTGCTAAATCAAAATATCAAAAAGTATTCATAGCTTTATTGACAGGCTTTATTTATTTTGTTAGTTGCTTAGATGCAATGTAGCATACCAATTCCTGAAAACAAAATATCACCAAAAATCATGTATTAATGAAGCTCATTAAAGCATCAAAATGCGTGCTTTAATGAAGTCATTCTAATGCCGAAACAGAGAAAAGAATTACTATTCATATAAAAGATACCAATATTCTTCAATCTCCACGTATAAAATTGTTTTTTCATGCTCCCCCCTGCAAAAGTGTTACTTTCGTAGCCTGGTATGTTACTTTCGTAGCCTGGTAGCGCGAGCGAAAGCGAAAATAAATAGTACGGTTATGTTGCCGTAGTAACGTTGACAACAACCCACCTTATTAATCACTGAATCATTTTATTTTATTATAATTTCGTGTTTTACGGTGGTTAAATGTCGAGGGGAGCATGAAAATTTAATACGTTACACGCTGTGAAAGCCCTTTAGGTGCTCGGAGTTTTTAATTAGCCTCGGCAATTCAAAAACACCTCGCACCTAAAAGTAAACTTTCGCAACTTGTAATGCAAATAACTATTTCACTACTAGCATTAGAAGATATCATTATTGACCTTATTTTCGACCCAAGAAGATTTCTCTCCTAGTGGTCAATAATTTTTCATTATTGACTACTGGTTAATAATGGAAACAATTGCTATGCACTCAAGTGCCTATTATAATAGTTATTTATGTACCAAGGGCGAAAAGATGCTTTTATGGCCTGAGACGTGATTTTGAGCCCGAGACGCTAGTCGAGGGCTAAAGACACGTCGAAGGCCATATAAGCATCTTTACGCCCTTGGTACATAATAGTTATTTATGATACAAGTGTTAAAAGTGATATTTTATTTTGTGAGTGGGGAAAATTGCGAAACGAGCGTAGCGAGTTGAGCAACCCCACGAACAAAATAAAATCACCTTTAACACGAATATCATACACTATTTTTTCTACAAACGCCATTGAAACCATTTTAAACTCTCTTATTCGAGATTTCAAAGATTACCTAAAAAATCTAGTACTCTGTGACATTTACGGAACAATTTAGAATTGAGCTTACATATGTATTGTTTGACATATGCTTGTCAAAAGTGAAAAAGAATAATTTAAGATGACTTCTAATCTAAGTAAAGAAATTTCGATCGATATAGAAGAAGCTGCTAGTAGGGCAACATTAGATTTGTCGATTTGGTAGGTACTATTGAGTTAAATCAAAATCAATCTTTGGGTAATATTTTAGTTGTCATTGTGACAGCAGACTTTTAACACTAGTGTTAAAAGTAAACCACGTGATCTACTTTTAACACGCTGCAATTTAATATTACATTTTTAATTGCAGTATGCCGTGTTAAAAATTCAGTTTTTAGTAGTGTTTGTAGAAAAATAATTTTATATGCCGGCGTATCATAATGACAACTTTATGTCATTGTATTTGAGTGACGTAAGGCAGTTCATTATAGTCCAAGGACCATAATGAATCCATTATGGGCCAAGGACCATAATGAATCCATTATGGTACTCAATTTAAAAACTACTAAATTCAAAAAGTACTCTTACACGACATTTTCTGCAATTTTCTTCAAATTCGAAGGTAAACTTTCATTAGAATCACTCATTTTCTTAAATTTTACTACAAATTCAATTTGCAAATTGTGAAATTGCAAATTAATTTTAACAGCGCTTTCTACTTGACAGCGGTGTTTGACAGTAAATAAAGCGCGGCTTGCTTACTATTTTTTATAATAATAACTGAATGCACCTGTCGTTTCAAAAATACTATTTTAAATCTTTAAAAATATACATACTGATGCCAGCATATAAAATTTTGTATGTAATTCGGATCATAAACGATCATTATGGTACACGCCGTGTTATCGGACTCGGCTAACGCCTCGCCCGATAATATTCACGGCTAGTACCATAATGATCGTCATTATGATCCTCATTACATAAATAACTATTATGTACCAAGGGCGTAAAGATGCTTTTATGGCCTGAGACGTGATTTTCAGCCTGAGACGTTAGTCGAGAGCTAAAGACACGTCGAAGGCCATAAAAGCAAGTTACGCCAGTGGTACATACATAATTTTATGCACGATCGAAGATTTTAAAACTGAAATAAAAAATAAATTAATTTTCTACCCACATCGAGTAGTTAGTTGCTCAATTATTTTAATTTTTTACTGACTACTGTCAAATGGTTGAAGCATTTACGTCTAGGAATATTCACATAAATAATTCTGTTAACTGTGTTGTTAATACAAATTACCCTAAATAGAGTTCTAATAAAGAGCATACATTCGATTTTAATTTAAAAAAAATCTTTATAAGACTGTTAAAATGTTTATCCGGAGGCCTATAAAGACACCCACGGGCTATAAATAGACGTTTATGTCAAACAAATTCAGACATAATTGACACATTATAATGCGATCGTGCATAAATATATTTAACCAATACATAATAACAATAGACAAATGTCAAAACAAAGTGGAAATGTAATCATATGTATATTCAGGCTAATTAAAAATTGGGCAGAATGACAAGAGATGCGCACTTAACACTATCTAAAACTAGTTCAATTTTTAGAACCATCGGACGAATCATTTCAAATATGGCACTGATTAATCGAGTAAATGATGTTTTAACAATATCGGGTGCCACGCCACAATTTACATTCCACCCATCAAACTCGACTTGCCAAAGTGATAGAAAAAGACTGACCGAAGTGTCGGGAGTAACCAATGCACTTCTTCAAATTACCTTAGGCGAAATTGCAAAAAGTCGAAAATAGAATGCGACTGAAGGATTAAAGAATACGATTGACTTTATTGTAAAACTAACTGAACTTTAATATTCATGGACGTTGGCTTACAAATTTAAAAAACAACACAAAAGTATTAAGTCCACAACATAGGATAAATGACTGGGTAGTAGACATAGTAAACTAATAGCATTATTTCAGATGCTTTATAAAACTGAAAATAGTTATTTATACAACGAGTAGATAAAGTGCCACTTTTTTGCACGCGAATTCTTTAAATCTCACAAGTGCAAAAAAGAAGCTTTAGTTACGAGTTTTATACATAATTTTTTCGACTACCACATATTTATGCTAAAAAAGATTACAAAAACGTTTAAATTGAACACTTTTGACAGAAGCATGTAAAAAAGTGACAGATGTGTGCAAAAGACCCTTAGATTATATTTCTGCCCTCGCTCGTGCATAAAAACCATCTGCGGGAGGCAATCTTACACTTTCCTCCCTAGTAATACAAATAGCTATTTTTGCTTAGTATGCAATAGCAACGTGCTTTTGACGTATGGAAAGTGTCAAATAATAGCCTCCTTTAGGAAATGGTAGTCGAAAAAGATAATAAAGTATCAGAAATCGGTAGAGTGTATAATACAATTAACAGGTAACTAGACGATCCGCCATTTTGTCACGTGATTTTGCAATCCCGTGTTATTTTGCAATTTTTAAGTCATTTTAAATCATTGTTAAGATTTTTCAGTACGGTCCTCTAAGTCTGATTTCGTGTCAATTATTTATTTTATTTCTGCTACAATTATATTCGTTTAGTCTGAAGGATATGGAAGGTTAAGCCTAAACCGGCACGTTCTTCCCTTGCAGTTCTACGAATTCTTAAAGTCATTTCAGTGTGTTTTATTTTTGTAAAAGGTTCCTTTGTTCAAAACCACATGGTGACCCAATTCATGCGAATTTCATCAAAACATGATGTCATCTTGGTTCAGTCGTTGCAGCGTCTCGTGGCACGGTGGGGGGAATCCCCCTTGTACATTGGGTTGCGTCAGCCTATGGCGTTCCTTCGATTCTTTTTCCGTTCCCCTATGCAGGATGTGGCCAGCCTTCGAACATGCTGAACGTTTTGGTTTGATAGAGACGCGCGTGCAAGTTTTGTTGTATCCAGGTTAGGTCTTTATACCACCGAGAAGGTTTTTCGTTTCTTTGGTAGCTTCTTTAAGCTATGTTACGGCCGGAGAATCCCAAGAAAAACCATATACATAATTTCGGAATGAGATAATTGTGTGTAAGTGTTATGTTTGTGGAAATTGAAAGCATTATCTTCACACGTATTCAATATATTGGATCCAGAAAACCCATACCCCAAGATTCTAAGAACATCTCGCCAGGTAAATCTTTCAACATATTTTCGCTACACCTGCTTTTGTGTTTTCAACGTAAATATTCCCTCTTGATCGAAGGCATCTTTTAGTGTTATTCAATGTACGTTTTGAAATTAATAAGTACCGCCTTTTGTATTTGACTTTGTGTTTGGTGTGCAACCTGTTTTTGAAGTAGTCTAGTTTATCTGTTTTATCCACTGGTATTTGGTGCAGGCTATGTGAACCTCCGCCTTGGGCGGATGATCTAATGTTCACATTGCAAAATTGAGGGCCCCTGGCAAATCAGTTAACTAATTTGTAGCAATTTTGGTGTTCAAGTAACGTACATTTGTGTTTGTAAAGTAAAGACATTCGTATTCAGATTGTAGTCAAGTTCAAGATTGTCTTTTGTGTAATTTCATGTATTCATGTTTGCTCTTTTGATTCATTAAATATTTCAGTATTCAATACAGTTGGCCTTGTTAGTTGTGTTCAGTGCTCCCCCGTTACCATTTTGTATTTCAGGGTTTTGTTAAAGTTTTATGTGTAAAGTGTTAAGCCTGCTTACAAGATTGCTACACCAGCACTAGGCGTAGATATCAATTGTTATCCGGCGGTGATAGCACTAAATAAACCCGCTACTCTGTTGCGTGGGCGTGAGGTTCCAAAAATAAAATAGTAGTGCTCACTAAATACCTAAACTAACGATGTTTCTTGGGCGACAGGTACTTATAACGTAAACGTCTTCAGTCGGACCTCCTGAAGAATATACCTCCAACGTGAATTGACTTGATTATTCCACTCATCCAATCAAATCACAATATTTTGGTGAATTGAACCAATCACAATCGAATTAAATCGAAAATACCACTACTAGTGAAATTTTCTAGAAAATTTTGCGACTAGCAGCGTTGCTTAGAGACAACGTCTGTCAAAATTTTTTGAGTGACAAGTATTTCAGTAATTTCATTATAATTCGAGGAATTATCATTCCGAATACCATTCGTGACTAGAATTTTACAGGAAATTTTTGCCGTCACAAATAAGAGGACAGACTTTATAAGAAATGCTGAATGATAAATGGTAAAACCCCAAATTCAACGAAGAACTTCGGCGAATTTGAAGAACCCGTATCTCAAAAGCGCCTTGGCTCCAAAGGCTGTTGTTGCTATTGTACTAGACGTCACGTCGTGACAAAACCACAAGAAGATGGTATTCCAGTTGCAATAGATGGGTATGCAGATGTTTGTGTCAAATGCTTTGAGCAAGAAACTGATAATTAAATCGTACCTATTAATACTATAGCAAAAATTTGTTTAATAAATAATTTTGTTATAAGTAATTTGTCTTCTACAACCCTTTTCCAAATACCCCCTGGCTCATTGTCCCTTAAGCATTAAAACTACATTGGTTGACACCTGTCGCCCATACGATCATACTACTAACGCTACTAACCTAAGGTTCAAGATGCCAAAGTCAACTACTATTTGAAAAAACACTTAATAAGCACATTAAAATTCCAATTTCACCATTAAATTCTACACTAAAAAAATACGCACTAAAAAGTGCTCTAAGGATGTTTTTGTATCTCTACAAACGAGTTATAACACACGAAAGGTATTTGAAAAATTCAATTTTCGCTTATTGCTCGAGAAGATTTCTTCATTACTTTTAACGTAGGTGTAATAGTTAAGGGGTCTGGCATTCCTTCGAACATGGTCCACCCTGTACATGGCGTTCACAGTTGCTATTTTTTGTTGTGATGTTATAATACACATGATTTCAAAATTTCGTCAACTTTTATAAAGATGGTTTTTACTCATAGTATGAGTTTTACATTTTGTACCGCCTTATACATGAATGTATGTTCATTTGCATTATAAGTTAACCAAAAAAAGTAAGAAATTAACAGACCAAAACTTTATGACGTAAATACAAGTGAAATTAAAATACGGTATCATAATTATTCGCACGAAATATGTAAATATATGCAACAGACTATCTTTACAATTAGCATTCTATAGCTTTGATGTTATACCTTTCTAACACTTCCCGTGCACTAACAACATTTAAACAATAAAACATGAATTTCTTTGCCGTCACTTCTCATATTATCCAAAGTTATTAGGACAACCTATTTGCAAGCACTGAAACAAATATGTATGTGTATTCAATTTGCACATGATGTAATCGACGAATTGTTACTATGGTAAGAGGTCATTCTAAGGCAAATATTTGCACGAATACTTAAGTTTGTACCAAAATTAGAAGTTGCAGTTTTAAAAAGTAAAACTGTAAGAATACACAATTCCATGAATTATTAATATTGATTTTTAACCTAGGATAAGTAAAAGTCATAAATATTGATCAGCATGACCTGCACATTTACATACATTCTGGTATTTACTATCAGTCACAGAACGAATACGTAACTCTAATCAGGTAGCAAAGTGGGAGTAAATGTAGGTGGCATGAATAATGGATTTTCTGTGTTAGAATACTAAAATTTTATCTCATTTTCTTTTTGGTGGATGATCTTATAATCGGCATTATTGTACGTTTCATCTCGTATCATAAAATTTAATATACACGAAAACAAAAGAGCGTGTAAAAACTAATTAAGCCATTTACGGCGTAAAATTAACCCGGCAGGCAACATTCAACTTTTTTATTTGCCTTCAAAAGTTTTAACACTGGATAAAAAAGTAATTATACACTTAACAAGATTGCAAAAAAAATAAGGAAGTAAACATTTATACAAGTTAAGCTCAATTTAACTTAAAAAATACAATAAAAAGACATCAAAATCACAGACGTTAATTAATGTTTCTGGTTAAAACGTCAGTCTTTCCCGTCGAAAGGAAATGAACCTGAATTTTATTTAGTGAATGTTAAAAACCTGCAATCTCGACTAAGCCTAATAATCCGAAAGTGAGAGTGCAAAATCAGATTTCGTATTAATGTCCAGTGCAGGAAATATCTAACGAATTGAATTAAAACGAGAAGATCGACAGTTAACATTTTGTGTTTGTGCAAATGTATTGTTCTGTTATCAGTTGTGTAAACCACTTACCGGATGTGTAGGAATCACACATTATAAAGATTCAAATTATAAACAACTGTGGTTACAAAGATTTCTGTTCCTTCAACGACGTAATTAGGTTTGCACCTGCTATTAATGACAGAATTCAATGCAGTGGCTTCAGATTCATTAAAACAATCAAAATTCAATTTATACATCAATTTAAAATAATAAACAAGATTATTTTGATTATAGTATAACTTTAACTTAAATTATTTCAAAATCAAATGACCTAACAGGAGAAATTTTCTTCATCTTGTGTAAGTATTCTGTGCCATAGATTTAATGCAAATTTCAACTAAAAAGCAGCGACGCAGAAGAAATATTTAGAGATCGAAAAAGAGGAACCAAAATTCCAAAAACAACAGAGATTGATGAGGTAATTAGGCCAACTGAATTCGGGAATGTAAAAAAGTTAGAGTTAGGAAAAGCAGCAAGAATAGACGAAGTAAGGCATGCAATAAGTTTGTGGGGAAAGAAGGAATGGACAATGAAGCTAGGTATACAGAGTCAGCAACAAAACAATAAAGATCATCACAGCAATAAAAAATCTGAAGATCGATATTGCCCTCCTGTTAGAGTCAAAAAAAAAGGAAAGGGTGGTGGAATAATAGGTGAATAGGCGAACTTTCGGATCGGCGATTCGAAATCAAAAATTGGCAATGATACTAAAAAAAAAAAACAGAAAGAGTAATGAAACAGTATGGAATTGGAAATGTCAATGACTGATTATAGGACGAACGGTCTTTAAATGTCAGGACGTACCCAAGACAACCTGGATGCTGTCAAGAAGGACTATAAAAAAATCAATAAAGCCACATTATAATAGATCGCAAATAGGTAAATTTCTTAAAATATGTTTGAGCAATGAGAGGGGTTGATGTAGGCTTTCACCCCAACTTAGAACTAAAGTCAAAATAAGCCAAGCAAACTACATAACTGATTATATAAGAAGAAAACTAACATGGAAGGTTAGTTACTAGAAAATTAAAAAAAAAACATTTAAATGCCTTCAGGACTTGGCACAATATACAAACACAGTAACAATAAGAAAAGGTAAAGGTATCGGCAATAACGCCCCACGAGGGAGCATGACCCAGAAGAAAAATTGGGATTCAGGAAAACAAGAGATCAGGTCATCCAAAGACAGCACCAAAAAATACAGAGTGGAAGAAGCGAACAGAAAAAGAATACCAATAACGTTCAATAACAAAGCTAGAAAATTGCTAGAAAACGTGATACAAAGAGGATATATGCGGTGTCAACGAAACTTGGGGCAACCCTATAAATTTTTAATTTTTTAACGTATCAAAATGAAATTTGGGAAGTGTAATATACTCTTTAAATGGCATTTTTTGACATAGAATAAAAGTTTCTGCCACTTCCGGTTTCGCCGGAATTAACATCAACTTTGTTATTTTAAATGGAACACCCTGTATATTTATACATTACATGCGCAAAACAAGTGGCATACTTGCTTGCTACAGTTGAAGTTCTAAAACAATTTGTTTTGAGTGTTGAGGAATCCTGACTTTAATTGTAGGCGGGTCATGGCACTCTAGGTCTAGATTAATAAATGAGTTTTTTTGCAAAAATGTATTGTCCTCAGATTGTGTCAAACTTGATACTAGCGTACGTAAAATTAAATAGAGATTCCAATAATGCATAAATACATAGGTCGTTAAAAATAAGTTATCATTTTTAAAAATATTATTTATAAATTTCTACTCTCAAGTTGTCGAGATTTTGATTACGAATAAATGTTTACTATTAATAGATTTCCTTCACATAAACTGTTCTTATTTGTTGTTTGTTTAATAAGTACAGGTTTTATTGAATTCTATTTGGTTAGTTTAAATGTTTTATCTTGGTTCTGAGTATAATTTAACTGCTACCTATTTTAATGGAGATTTCTTTGAACACATAAAAAAATTAGTTCTAAAAATACTGTAGGGCCTAGTAAAAATTCAGGCCTATATTTAAACATTGTGAATGTTTTTTTTTACATTAGAGTCTAGAATATTTCACAAGCAGATATAATATAAAAAATATGATTTAACATTTTTGTATCCTTGAAATTCTTTTAATGTTTATACAAGCCAAGTATTCAGTTATACATAAAATTCAGACTGCTGTTACTGAAAATTGTAAAAGTGTAGGTTGTGAAACTGTGTTCATTTTAAATAAGAACCAAATATTTACGAAAACGTATTTGGTTAGCGTCTGTTGCTTCTTTAGCGATTAAAGGGATCATTTGACTAATCTAACAAGTTCACATCTTTGCAGTTCGTGGCCAAATTTTAGGTGCCGTCAAGGTTTGAACCTGTGCAATCCGGTTGTTAAACATACACTAAATCTATTTTTGTTTTATATTTTAGAAATGTTTAATTTTTGATAAGTTTTTATTTATTTATTATTTATTTTTGGTGTTGCTACATTGCCTTAGTTGAAATTAAACCTCTACAACCACAACCAGTAATATTAGTTACATAAATAACATTATGGCCATTGCCATTACAAATCAGTTTGTGAATAGGTCATATTTTAAATTGAAAGAAGTTAAAAAAAGCAGATTGTGCATACATCATTATAAATTTTTATTTAGGTAATTGATTTTCGAAAATTTTCAATACATGAAAATAAATAACAACAATTATTTATAAGCGTATCTACAAACAGGGAGAAATTTTTTTTCCGCGCGTGAATTTTACGCACTCTAGGTAATACCAAAACCTACGGAAACGCTGATTATAGATAAAAACACCAAATATCGGACATTTGCCCCGACTTCCTGTCCTGTGTAGAACTGGAACTAATGTAATGTTGTTATAATAATTTCACACATTGTTAGTTCACAACCGGAAGCATTTTTGCATACTGCATCAGAAACAAAAGACTCTTTATTTTCGTAGTTAGTTAATAGTTATTTGTTTCATTAGTACAAAAAATGCATGATTTCGTGCGGCGGAGATATTTTATATTTCACTTATTTTTTTTATTTTTTTATATGTATTGTATATTTCACTTATTTTTCGTTTCTTGAGAAATAAAGACCTTTATTATTATTATTATTATTATATAGTTCTAAGGCCTCCCTCGATGTCCATGTTTTTCCTTTTTTATCATACAATTAAGAGAAACTTATCCAGTACCTATTCAGTAGAGGGTAGTAGGCAGTAAGGAATAGAACCTTTGAAAATACATTAGATATATTTAGATAGCATGGCCTGATCAAGTCAAAATTAAGCGATATCTACAGAATAAATGATATAACTAAGAAACTATTTTATTTTCTTCATGCAGATATCCTATTAATAAAATAGCAGTGTAGAGGAATACAAAGGTTCCTTGTGAACTAAAGGTCAAGTGAGATTTGTAATACGGTTTAAAGAACCTTTCCAGAGGTGAACGCCCTTTGCTCTCAGCAAGATACTAGTCGGGTAGTGATATATGATCATGGCTGAGGAGGTGAGTGTGTTGAGATTTCTGACACCCGCAAGCCTAGATTTCGCACGTTAAAACTACAAAATGACGATTTACGTAGTTGAGTGCAAATAACTTATTTTCATTAACTTACGAGGGTATATCAAATTTAAACGGGACTGATTGTTTTTAAAACTAGCTTTATTTTACAATATTTACAAAAACATATTATCCTTAGTTATAACACTAGTATTAACAGAAGTAACTTATCCTAAATAATATTATACTCTGTGATTTATTTACACCGAATGCAACTTGTGACTGACTAAGCACTCCCGCCACGACACATTTTATAGATGCGGCCGTAGTCTCAAACAATCTCGGCGCGCCACTCGCATCACACTTCTAGAGTTCTAGATGACATGTACCGCTATAATATCAATCTCTCTAGTGAGTCCTAACATTGTTCCAGAAATTGCATTTGTACCAACTACCATCTAACATACAACAAACAAAAAATTCTAGAAAAAATGAATAACGCATTTTGAATTTATTTTTGTGAGGAAAACAAAGAAAATTAGCACTTTTAAAAACACCAATTTTTTTCAAATTCTTTATAATTTGAGTTTATACAGGGTGTAAATAAAATGTGGAGCAAAAAGTATACTGCGCTGTGATCTATGATCTGAAGAAACTTCGAAACCGCCATCAAAAATTTTCCGTAGTCCTTTGTTCCTTAATAAGGGGCCTTCAAACTTAACATTTCATGCATGATATTCTCGCGTTTTCAAACAGCTTTTCTCTACCCATCTGTCAAAATTCATCACTCCAGAACTAGATATTGTTATATCAATGGTTTTAAGGGCTGGAAATTGCTTCAGTAAATTTTTAAAATAGTTATTTATTATACAAGACCATAAAATTGCATTTTATCTTCGAGGGCGTATTTTAGCGTCGAGACGCCAGTCAAGACGTTAATTAAGCTCGAGAAGTCGTGTATAATACTCTATTTTTTCTATAGCATTTATTTTAAAGGAAAAAAAATATAAAATAAATTTTATTTGACATTTATTTCCTCTTAATTTTGGTCATTTTTTGTTATTAACGTTTAAGTGAGTATTATTCAGATTTGTTTATTATTGTTGTTTGTTGTTTATAATTTCATAGTTTTTATTAAATTGCAATTTTCACTATTTATTATTTTTTCTTCCAGTTTTAACGTCCAGTTTTTTGTGATTTTTTCTTGTTAATTAACAGTATTGCTCGTTATGGAATTCTTATTTTCTGAATTCGCAGATATGTATTTAATATTGGGCGAGTGTCATAAAAATTTCAATGCAGCAGTCAGATTATACGCCGAACGTTACCCGACCAGAAGACATCCAGTTAGAAGCGTTCTAGCAAGATTGAGTAGAAAGCTATTTAAGAGAAACTGGAAGCATGGCTGTCAACAACGTTGATAGAGGCCGGCCTAGAACAAAAGAACGCCTGAATTTGAAGAACAAGTGCTTCAAATGGTTAACGATGATCCTGGAAGTAGCACACGTGAGATAGGCAGATTAGTGGAAGTGAACCATACCACTGTACAGTATACATATCAAATTCTAGCCGATGAACAACTCTAGCCCTATCACATGACCAAACAAGCTTTACATCCAGAAGACTACAACAACCGTATTTTGTATTGTGAGTGGTTACTTGAAAAGCAAAGCATCGACAATAATTTTGTAGAAAAGGTACTTTGGACGGATGAAGCAATTTTCACAAGAGATGGAGTGTTCAACTGCCACAATTTACATGAATGGGCCGTGGAAAATCCACATGCTGCATTCCAAAAAAATCATCAATTGAGATTCAGTTTGAATGTTTGGGCAGGAATTTTAGGGACACGGATATTAGGGCCTGTTATTCTACCCAATCGAATTAGTGCCAATGATTATTTTATTTTCTTAAATGATGACATGATGGAATTACTAGATGTGCCATTGGCTACAAGAGCTACAATGTACTACCAGCACGATGATGCCCCACCACATTACGGCATCCAGGTGCGCAATTGGTTACACCAGGAATTTCCTCGTAGATGGATAGGTCGAGGTGGACCCGTGTCATGGCCACCCAGATCGCCTGATTTGACCCTATTAGACTATTTTCTATGGGGGCATATAAAAGAAATGGTTTATCGCGTTCCAATTATCAACGTGGAACATTTGGAAGAAAGAATAAGCGAAGCCTTTAATACAATAAATCCAGAAATGCCACACCAGGTATAGTTGGTTCAGAGGTCCGTGTAGAATTGCTGGAAGCATTTTTCAGCTTAGTGGTGGATTTTGAGGTTTAAATACAACTATCGTAAATCATCTCTACTAGGCCGGATTAGAAAATTTTTACAGCTGCCTTAAAACTAGAAGAATTCCTTTATAAAATATCAAAATATTTTGGGCAACAGTTTAAAGTCGTTCCTGGCAAGGGCCTTTATGGCAAACTTGCCACATCTAACTCGTCATAATACTTTTATTGCCCGTTGTAACAACTTAAGAAGTCAAGTACAAATGACGGGTCTGAACAAACGGGCTATAGCAAGAAGCATTATTAAAAAACACAAGCTTGTCATATGCAGGGAGGTGACAATTTTTGAACACATATTGTGATAAAAAAATGTGTTACTCTTAAATGTGTATAACTTGTGACGACTTTTGTGATAATTTAATAATAATAATAAATTGTAATAAAGCTTTTATTTTCCATTGTTTAAAAAATATTAATTCTCATTAAAATGTTATCAACATTATGTTAAAATTAAGAGCCACACCTGCCAAAAAATTACTTAAACTGAATTTTGTGCTTTTTGAAATTGTATGGATACATCAAAATTCAACTTTATCTGTTAATTAAACACCTATGTACTACTCGATGCATGTAGACGCATTCATGCAGATGCTCAAAAACGTATACGTTACCTACGCAACACAATTTTTTTAATTTTTGAACACTGTTGCCAGATTTTTTTTCTTTGGGTGCTTATTATTCTGAAACGGTGCAGAAAGTATCGTTAGAAATAGATACTTCTTTATTTCCACACCCCAAAGTATAACGCATTTACCTTTTTGCTCCATATTTTATTTACACCCTGTATATACATTAATTGCAGCTTTAGATATCTCTCAGAAGTGGGTTGAATAGTAATAAATAATAAACATACATATTTTTATTGCGTAGGACTAATTTTCCAAATAAATCAATCAGATTGTGAAAACGACTTTTGCATCTCAAGGAATATTCCTAATTGATTTCGAGTTAATGGAGGTGGACATGTGTGATTTTCCTCGATTTGCAGAATTTCAGGAGTAACCTAATGAAAATTGTTAGCCATTAATCGTTTCATAATCGCTATTTTGCGGAAGTGCTGAAGGAACGTAACGGTGCGGTAAAAACAAGATTACGCACTTTTGTATTCGAGTATTTTTCAAGTGTCCAATTGATACCACTAGCATAGCATTAATCTGCAAATTCAATTTGAAATAACGTCCTCCATTCAGAGAAATGATATTTTGGACATTTAAATCAATACAATGGGTTTCAAACTACTGAAACGAATGAAATACAGAAAACAAGTGACATTTGGTTTTTTCTGAATGGAGAGCTTTCTTCCAAATTAAAATTTTAGATTATTCGTATCAATTAAATCCTTCAAAAATACTCGTTTTTAATATCCTTGTCTCATCATAATGTCATTTGAAAAGATAGTGTTATTCTCGAAAAACGAGAACAGCTGAAGTTCTAAAACAATATGTCTTGAATGTTGGGGAACCCTGACTTACATTTTACGTAGGTCATCGCACTCCAGATTAATAAATATTTTTTTCTGCAAAAACTTACTTTGTCATCACATTGTTTCCTGACGTGATAGTTCCCTGCTTTTATTTAATTTGTAGTTAATTTCATAGACTGCTGTGAAGATATGTCCTATTTAATCTAAATAAATATAAATAACATGATTCACGTTTCAGATTCCCCAAAAATTTCCATGTCGCCAACGTGATTTAAATTGCATTCAAGCTCATCGCCAGAATAATTTTAATCAGCTGCGCCATAAGCCCCCCTGCGATAGTTATTTGTTTATTGTAATACACAATACATGACAAACAATTTTGTTCTCATAGCCAACGTTGCATTTTTCTAATGACATTGTGATTAATAATCACCTGAAATCAATAATTCCAAACCAAGAATATGGAGCTATTAAGGTGTCATTCAATTTTCCTTTATCCATCCACAAATTGCATTTTATCTATGTATCTATTTTTTACAAGAAGCAAAACATTGTTATTTAACTGTAATGGGCAAACATTTAATTTTATGAACATTTTTAGGTCCCTTTACAGGCTTCATATACTCGTATTTTCGCAAAGCTATTTTAGATTTTCAGCCCACACTTAACCAAAACGTGATTATGCTATGCCAAAATATTATGCAGAATTGTGTCCAAGAGTAAAGCTGCCCACCCTTTTAATAAAATTACTGCCACGTGTTTAGTTAACAAACTACATGAAAATTTTAATACAGAAAGTCGACGTGTTAAGTATTTTTAAACCAAATTAACTCTTGCACAAAACGCAATTTGTGTTGGCGATGCAACCGTACTTTTCTCATGTGTAACGCGTAATAAACACACAAAATTATCTCTTGCGATGATAAAAACGCAACATATGTTTGCCAGTTACTAGTCAAATAAATGACGCAATTTCACCCGAAACCTACTTAATTTGAAGTGCTTATCGATTTTATAAGCCTTCTAGTTAAAGTAACGCTACTCTTAATAATTCTTGTTTACCTAGCTGTACAGGAAAGGAAGCCAAACCTATTCGACAATTCGTAGCAAAAGGCAGGTAGTATTCCCGTAAAAGCCTGTTTAAAATTCAAGGTTTTTTCCACTTAAAAATCAAATGCAACAAACGCCATGCACTTGGCCATGAAATTTCGATAAATAAGAGTGGGTAGAAAGTTCAGAATTTTATAGCCTAGTTTAAAGGCATCGAAAATTGATTCACACAGAAATTAAATATAAGATAATTACTCACTGAAAATAATTAATAATTGTTTTACGAATTTGTATGCCTTATTTAATCGATCACGGATGCTTTTATTAAAGTCAAAACTAATTTTGTTAACTAATAAACAGTTAACTCCAGTTGGGAGGAAAAGTGATTGCTTTTTACGTATTTCGATGAGATAAAACTTAATTTATTAGATTCACAAAATTCCAATTACGTTATTTTACATGCATTAATTTATTACTTTCACAATCGCAGACAGACAAATTACATAACCAAAGGGCATACTTTTAGCAATTTAAACACATCAAATTCTACAAGCTATTGACTGACCATTTGGGCGTTTAAAAATCTTCCACTTTTATTTTCACAATGACCATAGCAGTAACTATAACTTTAATACAAATTAATAAACGCTTAAATTTGTTTTAATAACCTTTACTTGCTTATTATAAATTATACAGGGTGGAAACTTACATGAATATAGGGAAAAATACGGTCTTTTCGACCGTAATAGCTATTTATGTAATTAGTACATAATATAGAACTCTATTGGACGAGCCGCTGTTTATGGGAGCGAGTCTAATAAACAAGGCGAGTCTATTAAGTTTGTTTATGTACGAATTACATACAAAGCTTTATGTTCGACTGCTCTAGAGGAGCTGGATATCTTCTAAAATTATTTTTTTATTTCCCTATACAGGGTGATTCAAAAGGTATGGTCCAAACTTAAGGGTGTGATTGGTGATATTAAAATGAGCAAAAAATGCCAATAAACTCATGTCCGATTCGCAATTGTTTTCTAGTTATAACAACATTTACGATAATTTATTATTAATAAAGAACGTATACAATTACAAGAAAAATTAAAAAGTATCACAACAAATGTTTAAAATGTCCACCTTGTACTTGTATACAAAGTTGGCAACGCCGACGCAGGGAATCTCGAACATTCCTCATCTGTTGAGGATGTCTTCGAATATCTTCAACAGCTTCATTTATTCTATAAACTAAATGGCCCCCGACCTGAATTTCCGATGCATAAGCTTTGTCTTTTAATTCACCCCACAAGTAAAAATCTAGTGGAGTAATGTCAGGCGAACGAGCCGGCCATAGTACTGGACTGCCTTTTCCAACCCAGCGCCAGCGCTGTGTAAAGCGGTTATTGGGTGGTCAGGCTGTCTCCGGTGAGGATACCTTCTCTCATAGTTTACCACTGCTGCACGGTCACTTTCGCTGCAATAACCACACACAAAATACATATCTGCATAATCGCGTACTGAAAATGGCTCCATCATTGCCACATTTATTGAAAACTACGCCAGTTCAAGCTTGAAACGTCTTCTGCCATAAGAAATTACCATTTGTTTTACTTATTTCCTAGATAACGTGATTTGACAGAACATAGATAGAAACAAAGAAAACCTCTGTAACTAGATAATAGTTGGAAATAAGACATGGGTTTATTAACATTTTTTGCTTATTTTAACATCACCAATCACACCCTTAAGTTTGGACCATACCTTTTGAATCACCCTGTATAAAAATTGGGTATAACTTAGTGTGTTTTTCTAGTGCTGCTACTGTTTCGATTGTTTCCTGTGTTTATGCAAATGTCGAAAATTGTTTAAATACGATTTACTTAATAATTTATTATTATTCATATCTTTAGTGTAGAAGAGTTGGCAGCAAGTGCCAAAGTAGTATGTTATATTATATTTGTTAATTTAATTGTTTGAATTTGTTATTTCATGTAAATTAAACAGTTATTTTCATAACAAGTGCGGGAAGTTAGCGCACTGACTGTTGTCATACAGACCTAAATGAATAAATGTTAAGATTAAAATTTCAGGGTTGAAAGACAATTATATGCAAACATTATTTTTAAAACGTTCTTTTATTTCAACTTGTAATCTTTTATTCAACAGATCATTAAATAATAATGCTTATTTCAAAACTAAAAATTAAGACTTTGAGGACCTCGTGAAGACAGGGGAAGCATGGTACATCATTCTAGTATTAAGGTTTTCGACTCAGAATTGTACAAGGAATATCGCTACCTGTAGCTTTTGCGCCAATTTGTATACACCCTGTATATATTTTGCAAAGTGCTAATCTATATAAAATACGTATGTGACGCCTGTGATATTCACTCGTGACCTTTCTTTGACATTGAAATTATAACATCGAATTGTTCTTAAATATTATTCGTAATGAACGTAGTTACATTAAATGAAGGTAAAATACTTACTTATGGAAAGTTATTCCTAAATTTTTATTTGTCCTTGTTGGAGAAAAACCACAAACAGCACAACTAACCTGTTATTTGTCAGCTGTCAGTCTCAAAACTATGACTATAGTATTTTTCACCTAGGATTTGGGTTGTGTCGTCAGTTGGATTATGAATTTATCAACAGTGCGTTGATAAATTCACAATCCAACTATACTCTATACTTCATCTCTTTCTAAACTAGGTTTTCATTACCTACTGCGCACGAATGCGTGTCTAAACAGACAGTTTTTGGACGGGGCAAGTTGACGTCAACCCAAATGCTAGATGAAAAATGCTGTACAAATAGATTATCAATATGGCGACTTCCGTCGCACTTTTTGTATAGCTGCTAAAGCGATACCCTCATTCCTGTTAGTTTTATATTCTAAGATTTAAACCGACTTGGACGTTGCGTAGTTGACTCGGCTTGCGCCTCGTCACCTAGCAACGCCCTCGACTATTATAAATCGCATAATATCCTTGTTACATTAATAGCTACAAAACGTTCCGGTGCCTCCGGAAATGATCTGAACTTTCGACTCGAACCCGGTACATATTTTTAGATTTTTGGCATCTGGAGAAAATTCCCATTCTAAATACTTAACTTTCCCAATTTTTTCGGGAACTTTCGAAAACTCGAAAAGAAATTTCAAAATTGTATTTTTGAATCAAGAGTATCATGGCCCGCAAAAATGTTTCTTATTCATCCCCGTACAATCTCATTTTTCTTCTACATTTAATCCTGTCATTTTTTAACTCCAAAAATAATAAGAAAAAAGGGGTTGAGCCGACCCTGTATAAATTCCTCCATAATTTCTAATCTACTCTGGGATGTCAGAAACGATCTACATTTAACACAATTTAAATTTCCGAAATATGTTTTTGAAACTTAATATTAAAAGTATAATCAAAAACAAAAGAGCAGACCAGATACTAAGTTTCGGGACGACTTTCGCTATTAAACAAAAATTGTTATCTTGTTTCTTATTTGTCTTGAATATTATACTAAACAAACGCATAATTTAAAAGATTAAAGCAGCTGAAAAATGGTTTTGAATAATAAAAATTTGTGTTTAAATAGTTGTATATTATATTTACGTAAATGGTAAGCGATATTCCATCAAGTCTAACAAAAACATCAATTCATTAATAAATTCTTTATATTTATTCTGAACTTAACGCTACGGAAGTTATAATGTACAGTTTTATCTCTGACGTTAGTAAATTTGATTTGATGAAAACTAAATCATAAATATAAATGCGATGGGCGAAGGGCGATGGGTGTTAAATGAAATAATATAATAAAATAAATTATATAAAATAAGAAAATATAAATGTTTATCAATTTATAAACAAAATTAATAAACTCGGATGCTATCTTAAATCTATGAAAATAATAAACAGCAACTGCACGATGCAATAACCGGGGCCTTCGCTATACTACCATAGCGAAGGCCCCGCAATAACCCAACAACGTTGATTTAACCTTGTGATGCCTGTTAAGTTTCTTATCTTTTAGTACGTTAACATTACAAACACAATTCAGTAAAAGGTAAATTTATCTTTACACATCGTAAAAACTGTTTATTTCAAGTTTTATTGGAAAAGTTTTGCTATAGTTTTATTTCGAACATCAAAAGATACATATCTATGCATCTACGAACTACAAGGGTGATAAAAAAAGAATTACATCTATTTGGCTTTGAAATATAGCATCCAGTTTAAGAATGTTTGTAAACATAACCGTACAAAAAGAAAATGTAAAGTCAAAAACTACAAAATCACGTTTAAAAGGTAGCTTGAACAATCAATTTTAGCTTTAATTTGGAACTCCGAGCCCGATCATATAACAGCAATGGCTACCGAACAACCAAGTTTTCTAGGGCACCACAACAGAAGAAGACAACTATTTCGTATTAGATATTCACATGGTTAACTGACTCAACAATTTCAATGCGTAAAGTAACACAAAGCATGCGAAGACGTTGTAAACTGTATTATTTTATTTTATTTATAGATAATTTATTGTTTCAATTATAACCTTATTTTTAGTGGTTCTGCAGCTCTTAATTAAAGCCGCCCCTGCTATAAATATTTTTTCATTTTACACACTCGTTACCCAGGGGCGGATCAAGCTTTTACGGGGCCCGGGGCTAAATAGCTTTGTGGGGCCCTGCTAAACAAAATGTAAAACTCAAAAATTATCAACAGTAATTACAGTGGTGATAATTTTTTGATAATTTTAACTAGATTCACGAATCTTTATTGCTATGGAAATTTCACGAGTGGACGAAGTCCACGAGTGGAATTTCCTAATAACAATAAAGATGAGTGCTAATCTAGTTAAAATTATCCAAGAAAATTATTACCACAAATGTAATTCGGCGTGATTATTTTTTAAACTACTACACAATGATGACAATCCTGAATTTTTAATGTTTGTATTGAGACAAATGGCTGCGCTACCTTAACAACCAAGTCAAAGCTAACTTTTTTATGTATTTATTTAAACAAAGATTCAATGAAACAATGTGAAAAAATTGTCGCTGTAATCAGCTACTAGCAAATTGTCAGTGTAATTTTGATGCTATTGGTCGATTTGAATTTTTTTCTCATTATGATTGGCTGATAGGACTGTTTAAAAAATAATCAACATAATTTTTATTGACACCAAAAACTACAAAAAATTTTTCCTTAATTTATCTTTAACGAAATCAGTAATAATATCATCGAATTTTAATTTTCTAAGGTTTCCCTTTCGGTGTTGCACATTAGTGTCAATGCATCGAGTCGCCCTTGCTCCATGGTTATTCTGAATCCATTCTTATAACAAAACTACTTTTCCAACTCGAAACTCTTCTGAGGCCCGGGCCCCGTACCGCCCGGGCGTCTCGGGGGCCCTTAGACGGACGGGGCCCGGGGGCTCCAGCCCCCAAAGCCCCCCCCTTAATCCGCCCCTGTCGTTACCTCTCACGACTTGCTAACTACATGCTACTATTGCTACTTACTAATAATTATGTGATATAAAAAAATAAAATGAGGGATATTGAAGGAATCAAATTATCTAAGTTCGACTTAAACTCCTTAAAATAACAAACACAAATTTAAAACAAATGCTACCGATATTTCATTTACCGTTTTTTAAAACAAACACTACCTAACTTGATCTCCCAAGTTTTTCAATTCTCTGGCATATTTCCTTATCTAACGGTATTTTATTGACATATTTTATATTTTGTATCATTATAATCAAATAGTTAGGGCGAAAATAAAAGTTGATCAAAACGACAAAGGCCGAGTTGTTCGTGTCGAATACACATACCTGAGGCTAGCTGTCCCTCAAAAAGGATTTATTTGTATTGCTTGTTGCAAAAAACTGCGAGATTGGAAGACCCTACACCTACATAATCAAGCCAGGTAAATTTTACTGAAAAATAATTACGAAGACATTCAAATATTTTATACTTGTTTCGTCACTTTCGTCGTGCCTTTCCTAATATTTAAAATTAAATTTTTCATATTGCACCTTGTGTAATACCTAAATCAGTGGTGTAACTATGGGGTGAGAAAGGAGGGGGAGGGGTGCGTTGCTCAACGGGACCATTGACTGGTAAGCAAAAAAGAGTAGGTAGTCAGAAATCTACGGAACTGGCCTTCCGTCAATTTTTTTTTCGATATTTTAAAACAGAAATTGAACTGAAAAAAGGGAGGGAAATGGTCGCCTTTGGCCGTAATTAAGAATAAAATCTTCTCTCTCTCTCTCTCTCTCTCTCTCTCTCTCTCTTTCTGTATCAACATGAGAGGCCTTTAAGGCCTATAGCTTTTTTTACTACTTCTTTCCATTTCTTTCTGTTGGCTGCTAAACTCTTCCAATCAGAGACATCCAGGTTCTTTAGGTCTTCTTCTACATACTTTATCCATCCCCTTCTAGGCCGTCCTTTCCGGTTCTTTCAGTGCCTCTGCTACTGTCTATTCTGACCCAACCATTCGATTCTATTTTGTTTTATAACACTAATTATTCCAGGTTCTGCATATGGCTCCATCAATTCATTATTTGTTCTTCTTCTCCAAATACCTTGATCCTGCAAACCTCCATATACTCCCATTAAGACCTTCCTCCTTCCTTTCCCAGATTTCTATTTTTTTTTTGGCATCTTCATTTCGTAAAATCAAGTTTCACTTCCGTAGGTTACGCTAGGTTGTATTATTGTTTTATTTTAAAAATAGTCTAATTTTTACTCGTCTAGATGCATTTTTGTCATTCAAAATCTTCTTTGGTGAGCCCATGCTTTTTGTTCCCAGAGATATTTTCCTGCCCATTTCTTTAGTAATGCTTCCATTTCCGTCTATTTCACTACAAAGATAAATTACACTTTCCGTTTTTTCAAAACTCAATTTTTGATTTAAAATGATCTTAGTTTCAAAAATTTTCCAAAAACAAAACATTGATTTAGTTTAGATGAAGCAACTGAAGTTTTGAAACGAGAGTGACAAACACAGTTTGAACCTTTAACATTCTTATGAAGGCGTAAAATTTCAAGTTAAAGATTTTGTAGATAAATTCAAATTTTGCAACAAAACGGCAACCAAAAACTTTAACTAAGATACACTTTGACATTCGTGACAATTTGGTAAGTGATCACCGGTTCGAAAGTATGGAAAGATTTTTTAAAATTAATATTTTGTAACTGATTCGTCGGAGTGGCAGAATGGTTAAGGTATTCGGCTATTCGGCTACAGTGCGGAAGGTCTCGAGTTGAAACCTAAGTCGGATGCTCGATGAGTGGCCTACCCAGTCACTGAAAATAATTGGGAACTGAAACTCCGTAGTGGCGTAGGCAAGGTAGGCGGTTGTCGAAGGCGTAGTGCTTACCACATCACCCCATACGCATAAAGTGCGAGACAACCGGGTGTGAAAGGAGAACCCCCCGTATTGCTGGCCATACTCCCTCGCGGAGTGTAAATGCCAATCTCTATTACTTTGTAATTGATCGAATATGTGACCAAATCGACCAGATATTGTTTTGACTTTTGGAACTTTTTGGAACCAAAAACCCCATGGAAAAACCTGACAGTGAACTTCAAAAAATGCAACAATGTTCATCAAGCGTATCCAGCAAATCTTTTAGTCAATTTCACAAGGCAGTTCATTAATGGTAAAAAAAAATACATGAGTATGGGTTTACGAAAAATGATTTTCCTTAAGTTTCCATGGCATTCGTATTACTTTTTGCTTTGCCTGCGACAGTGGCAAATATGATGAGGTCCTTCAGTTAGTTAAAAATTATTTTTAAAAAACTGCCTAAGGGGAATTGCCAGTCAAGAGATACTTTTTAGTTTTGCTTTGCTAACCATTTAGCACAAATTTGCTTCATCCATAGATTTATTAATAATTTAACAAATATAATAGTCAAGAAAAGATAGTTTTCAATTTAGGTAAATCAATTTTCATTTTAAACAAAATTACTGTTTTGCCAAATAATTCTCAAAACGATAATAGGTAATTAAAAATTTACCCTCAAAGTTGGGCCCATAAGATCTGCAAATTTTCATAGCCAACTTGACACTTTTCGGGCACCCTATGCAACTTAAATTGCTGATTTTATTTATTTTTTAATTTTGTGTTACTGTTTAATTAATAACAAAAAGAAATTTGTGATTTATTATTTACGAAAATTTATGCAGCGAGTGCATAAACGAATTCCATGAGTAAAAATAACAAAATAAGACTCTTTATGCACGTGTTTCCTATAATATTTTTACTACAACACGTAGAACATACTGTCTTCAGTTGGGAAAATAAATTAAGAAATTAAGCACATTGCGCCATTCCATAAACGTGTTATATTCTTTTAGATAATTTTCCTTCGACTTTTCAGGTACCTAACAAGTTTTGTGTTGCCACATTTGCCCTTTCAGTAATTTCGTTTTCTCCACTTTTCATATTTAATAAATTCGAGAACATCAAAACACAAAAGATTTAGGGTTTCTATAGCAAAAGATTACTAAGGCGGCTCCAATTTTGTTCAATCCACTCGTTAAATAATGACACGTTACGGCGCCTTTTTACGTTTTTTACTTTTTTTTTTACGATTGCCATTGAGCTGTTTTAGGCACGAAAAACAATGAAATAACGTGGAGTTTTTTTTTATAATTTGATTTCACATATTCTTACTTCTCCAAACACATGCGAACAAATTAGGTACTAAAATTCCCTCGTAAAAGTCCTATTTTAATTTTAATTTTTTTTTCATGTTAAAAATTAGTAAATAATGACAAATTATTGCCATCAGTCATATTCACTTAAGAATGTGTAAAATAAGCAGGTGAACGTTCTGCAACATGCAAACTAGAGCATATCCAATTAAAGTAAGGAATAAAAGAAAACCGAGTGGCTTCACATTTCCAAAAATAAACCGCATTTGCATTCCTTCCACGTTAAAGCAAACGTTAAGCGAATTTTTTGGTACGAAAAATTAAGAAAAGTTCGTCTGGTATAAAAACGAAGGCATCCAAAACCGCAACATATGTCTTTTGGGGTTTGCAGGCTACCACGTGTAAAAATGATGAAACCAAGCAGGCGCTTACTGTTTCATGGTCAGTCAGATGATGCAACAATCACCTACGCCGACGTCGGCGTCTAGACGCCTATTCTATGAATGCGCGTCGATAAAACCACGTGTACGGTTAAAATTAGAAAAAAATGCGTTAGCACTTGCATACCGGTAAAACACCCAATTTTTATCGTATTACACCGGCATAAGCTTAACAACGCGATAGATTAAGTAACATGCAGCTTACCTTAAAATATCCACGTGGTCAGGATAGAACCATAAAAAAAGCCGGCACCACGTACCTCCGGTTTGTGTTCTGACCGAATCGCGCGCGCGGTAAAATTGTAAGCCGACAGCTCCAGCGGCTTCTTTTTACTACATTACGTTACTACACCCGAATGTTCCCGACTTCTATAAACTCGTATTCATAGTATCGAATTTGTGAATCGAAGCTCGAAGCTGATGCAATTTCTAAGAAGGATTTCCTTCCTCTCGTTATCCTTTCATCACGTTTTTTCCGTTCTTGCAATGTTTGAGTAATGTTTATTTATAATTTGATAGAAGAATAATTATTTGTTTATTTACGAACTTTTAAATTCACCGATAATCGTTGTTTCCTTTTGATATTATACAGTGTGCAAAAAGTTTGGGATCAGAGCTTTCCTGCTAAAACTGTTAGAGATATAGATTCGAAACTTTTACATGTTGATATCTACGACTTTCCTGTGCAGACTTTAATGACAAAAAATATTTAGGTACTTTTATTGCAAAGTTTGTCGGCCATCATTTTTTTAAATTGCAATTTTGAGTTCGAAGTACACATTAGACAACTTATTTTTTACTTTTAACCAATATAAACTTTATGAGAAAACAAGAAAAATTTAAAAAAAAGTTAGAAATAAATTGCTGAATGTTCTCTCTGAGTAAAGTGTGCCATGAATCATGGACCATTATATAAGTTTTTGTAGTTTTGTTTTTGACAACTATAAAACATTTGCTTATACTTTCTTATTCATTTTTCCATTTTGTTTTTGTAAAGGTTTCCTAGTTAAAATTGTACCTACATAAAACGTAGTTATACTTATTAGTTAAAGAAAGAAAAAAATAAGTAATATACCGCCCTGTTTCTTTTAATAGTTTTAATAATTTATTTTATATCTAGGCAGTGTAGGTACACCTTAAATTTTCTTTAGTACCTACTGAATATTTATTATCTTTTTTACTGTATTGCTTCGACAAGCTTTTGGTCTGGGGAGATAATAAAAAGTTGAAAGTGAAAAACAAATTAATAATAATTGATTTTTGAAATATAAAACGGAAAGACGTACTTTTAAGTAGTCCCGTAAATATGTAATTAGTTTAATATCACATATGAACTAAAAGTTTATTATAAACTCAATATTATAAATAAATTTAATGAAATAAAGACAATTATAAAAGTTATTAAAGAAGATTAAAGTTAATCCGGTTAATCGATTGGTTAGATATGTCTCATAACCTGGTTATTTTACGTACTGGAAAAATGGTTATAATATGTAAAATGAAATTGCAAATAAATTTGGATTGATATTAAAGTGGTGTTGGAATTTGTTTTTTATGTGGATTATTATTACTTAATTGGTAGGTCAAAGATGGGTGGAGTTAGTCAATTTTGGTATAGCGGAGAGGCTATTTTAAAAGGACTAGGAAGTTGAAGCAGTTACGTGTTGTAGGTGTATTACAGGTATATTGAAACTGTTTAATTATAATTTAGACCTTAAAATTATTTATAAATTTGTAAAAGACTTGTGTTATTTGGAAGTATTACAACATTTCATAATTTGAGTTTTGAGAAGTTAGGGCGAACCCAATTAACGAACCTGATTTAAGAGTCTCTAAAAATTGATTACAATAAATAAAATTTGACTTGGTCGGAGCATCATTGTTTTTGAGGTGTAACGTAATTATATTACATATTCATATTATAATTAATTAAAACATTTCAATACATACGACTAGTACACAAACGCACATTAAAAATTTGGGAGCCTGTTAAAATGATTTAATTAAATTTAAATGAAAACTGACCAAACAGCGGCGGGCTCACGCAAAAGGGTCGGCGGGCGCCATTGTGCCACTGCTGTAGAGGGTGGGTTAGGTTAGGTCTTTGGTTTCTTTTTTCATGCCTCTTTCCGTTCTTTTCTGTTTTCTGTTATGCACTTTACGTTTTATTTCACTCCACTTTATGTCTCTTTTGATGGCCGCATTTTTGACTTCTTCACTCCACGTTTTTCTCGGTCTTCCTTTGGTTTTCTTTTTATATGTTCGTGCTTCAAAAACTCCTCTTACAATCTTATCTTCACCCATTCTCATTACCTATATGTCCTAGCTATCTTAGCTGTCCTGCTTCTATCGTGCTTTGTATTGGTTTCATTTTCAGGTTGTCTCTAATGTCGGTGTTTCTTATTTTATCCAATCTGGTTTTTCCGTCGATTTTACGTAGGAATCTCATTTCTGTGCGTTGTATTCTATTTTTCTGGTTTTATGTTAAAGCCCATGTTTCGGAATCGAATATCAAGATTGGAGTGGTTATTCTTTTGAATATTTCAGTCTTTATTTGTTTTGGTAGGTATTTCTTTTTTGTAAAAGAACGTGTAGTACTTGATTGCGTTGAATAGTCTTCCCGCTGTTCCTATTCTTTCATTTATTTCATCCTCCAATCTTCCGTCATTATTATCTTTAGTATTTCTACCACTTCTCATTTCCATATCGGCTATTATCTGATCATATCCTGGAGCCTTTACCCGATTTCATTTTCATTACAGCTTCTTGAATTTTTACCGTGGTTATATCGTCCGTTTGCTGTTGGTCTACTTCTCTCGTGGATTTCCGTGGAATTTTATCCTCATTCTTTTCTACTTTTAAGTCCGTCCCTTCCAATAACTCTTTAAAATATCCTTTCCATCTCTCCATTATCTCCTCTTCATCAACTAAAATGCCATTATCTTCATCTTTAATGTTATTTATCATGGAATTTTTATTTTTTCTCGCATTTCTTATCGCCCCGAAGAATAGTTTCTAGTTTCATTTATAAGCGGTTTTCATTTGATCTCCAAAATCAGCTCAACACTTTTGTTTTTCTTCTTTCGCCAATCTCGTGACTTTTATTCTTTCATTTTTATATTCGTCATAATCTCTTTGGCTTTTCGTTCACATGTATTTTAATTTCTTCTGTCCACCAATGTGTTCTCCTAATTTGTGAATTTGTGATTTTTTGTTATTCCACATCTTTTTAGGGCACTCGTTAATATAATCTCTTTGAATTTGTCCCATATTTGCTGAGCAGTTTCTTGAGTGTTTATCTAGGTGAATTTTCGATTCAGGTATTCCTGGTATCTATTTCTAGTCTCCGTCTCTCTCAATTTGTAACATGTTCTTTTTCTGTTTATTATCTTTCTCTTTCTTTATTGTATCTTTTATTACTCTTGTTATCCCATTTCCTTACCAGTAGCATGTGACCACTGCTAATCTCCAGTCCTCTCATAATTCCTACATCCTTTGTTCTTCTACATACCTCCTTTCCGACTAGGAAGTAATCTATTATAGATCTTGCGAATTACTTTATGCTGGAAATGAGAGTTTGTCACAATTAATTCATTCTCTACGCAGAAGTTCAAAATTCTTTCTCTGTTTGTATTTTTTGTTTCTTCTCCTTACTTTCCCAGGTTCGTCTAATTGTTGCTGTAACTCCTGGAAGAATTTGTCTTTTTCGTATGTCTTCGCGTCTTCATTTGACCCATATGCCACTATCAATAGATACTCATCATCATTTTTTCCTTCTTTGATGTTATGATTAGAATTCTTTCACTAACAAATCTTCCATTTTCTGATCTTTTATTATTTATCGCAGCTACACCGGCTTTTGCACAGTTTTCCTTGTTAATTCTTGACCGAATCATCCACTATTTGTTTGATGGTTTCATGGCACCCCTTTTTTTCGTTTCTGTTACCCCTGGATAATCTGCATTGGTTTTAACTATTTCGTTAGTTAATTCGTCCTCCTTTCCAATGATACTTTTTACGTTCCATGTTTCCATTTTACTGTATTGTTTCTCTTCCTTGTCTATTACCTTAAATATTCTGGTATCCTTTTTGTTCCTTATTTTTTCATGTTCCTTACTCGTTGTCTTTGTTTGTGCTAGCGTCTTTGTCTTGTTTTTTGTTGTAAAAGTGTATAAATGAAAAAGAACCTTAATTAAAGATTTTAGAAGAGTATAAATTTTAGTTCATTGACTATTTGGAAAAAAGAAAACTAGAAGAACAACAATTTAGAATTTAGAAGAATAGATTTTGGCCCAAACCTGAAGACACAAATTTTAAGGTGAGTCTAAACCTATTAAAATATTCAGTTTTTTCGTCCACCCCCCAATTACTATTTAAAACAAATTCAAGGCGGTGGCAGTACGAACAACTATGCAGTTAAAAAATACTTCCTCCCTTTGGAACCTGCACAGAAGAAATTTCCAATCCACATCTCTGACCGTTGTAGCACGAAAGCTCCGATTTTAAACTTTTTTCCATCCTGTCCTGTGTGTATTGTCAACAACTTTTATGTTTAAGATATGTCTGGTTGATTGTGTTTCATGACAGCATCCAAGAAATTAATTTATTTTAAACGTTTTAGACCGCAGTACTTGACTTTCGTTATATTACTTTCCTCGAAAAGTTTCCTTCCGAATGATCTTCTTTATTAGAGTTTTTGTTTGGTTATCAAAAAAAGAAAATAATTTCTTAGTACTTAGTTTTAAAGAAGATTTTATAAATATAAATATAACGTTTAATGAGGGTTGCCAACTGTATGCAGGCTGTCATTTTTTTGAAACTTACAAGCCTGTGGTTTTTTGAACCACAAAGCAATTTTAGAAACATTTCTATTTTCGATGGAAATTAGCTTTCGATTTTTAAAATGGAACACTCTGTATATTTTTACATTTTTAGACTAAAGAAAATTCTAAATTTGAATACCTAACTTTTTCGATTTTTTTTTGTAAACCGGAAAAAATACAGGCGCACTTTTTGCGAGTGGTATCTTAGAATGTGCGAAAAAGAATAAGACTGTAAATAAGCATGTGTTATTAGGTTATTACCTCTTAACTTTTTTAAGTAATTGTTCTTATTTGGATGTTTCACAAGCTTGTTATGCATTTAGAAAACCCTTGTTTTATACATATATTGCTAGGTTATCTTGAATATACTGAGGTGATATTGTTTTAATTGAATTTGGATAAAGTGAATTATGAACACCTTTTGAAATTATGAAAATTTAGTGTAAATAAAATTGTAAATAGTTATAAGTTAGAAAATGAATATTGTAAATAAGTAGGATAGAATCTAGATAGTAATTTTGTAAATATGTCATAAAAATAATTTTCCGTATCCATGGTATGTAATTGACAGATTATTTATCTCATTTGAGGTTAACAATGGCGGATGGCGGGTAAATATGAAAAAGCGGGACGATATGAACATTTGCGGGTTTTTACCGTGCATGCTATCGACGTGGCATCTACCGATAGAATTTAGAATCAAAATTATTATTTGATTATACAAAAATCTTCATTTAAGTGATTGATAAGTGTAATTATTTTTTAAAATTCAAGCAAATACGATTATTTTTTACATAAATTCATTGTAGAAGTTATTTTTAATACGAAAATTTGACATGTGCAATTTGAGGTTATATGTCAAAAACGTAGGTACGTATTATATTATAACTATTTTTATTTAATACGAACTTCTCATGGATGCGGAAAAATAACTTGTGCCCTACGGGAATCTAACGGCATATTTCATCCCTCGGCTTTTGCTGCCCTCGCTCACTACGTTCGCTCGTGCAGCAGAAATCTTCGGGATGAAATATGCCTGTATCTTCCCTTATGACGCAATATACTATTGTAGAGTGTTAAAATTTAAGAAACTAGGGTAACAAATAAAAAACAAACAGTTGGATATTTTTTTGGAAAAACGTAAGTTGAGTTTTTTTAAAAACTCTTGAAAACGTATTAAAGTACCAAAAGAATATTCTGAAAACAAATTGTAAACAAATAAAGATTGAAAAGAAGTTATAGTATATCAAAATAAATTGGAATTTTAATTTAATAAAAATTTATTTGGAATAAAAGTTATTATTTTTGAAGAAGTTTATATAAAAATTTGGATATTACACAAATATAAATAAAATTGAAAGAAGGAAATTGTGTTATTGGTGAAGTTGCAGTAAGGTTGGTGGAGTTGCAGTCAGGTTGGTGGAGTTGGAGTCAAAGGGAAAAGTCTTTCATTGTGAAAAGGTTGGTTCAACAGTTGGATACATTGGAAGTCAAGCCAGGGAGTGTTGTTTTGTTCAAGTTGTTTTTCGAAAAAGGTAGTTTATATTTTTAATTTTTAGAAAATTGTTTAGTTTGTTATTAGAATTATTTATTGTTATTTCTTTGTAAAAGTTTATCATGATTTTGAAAGGTGTTATATTTTTTATAATTTTATCTTGGTGAATTTTTTATAAATTTTGAAATTCGTCAAAGGGAACCCTTTAAAGACCTTGATTTGGGAGATTTTGAAAGAAATTAATTAAATATTATTATTGAGCTAGCCGGAAGAATAGTTAAAAATTGTATGTAATTTTTTTAAGTGGAAGAGCATAACAATACATAGCTATAGTATATTCGCTACCACATTTTTTTTATGCATAGGGTACCGGAAACTCGCTAAAATAAATAAATATTAGGCGTTACAGTATTAATATCAAACAATGCCGTATGTTCAGAACCGCTGGAACAAGCTCTGAGCTCTGTAATCTCTAAACTCTTGAGTCGTACGGTGTGGCTTCAAGCGGACTTGCCCTTGAATCCCAATGTGGTAGCGAATATACTATACTGGAATAAGCGGCATTTGTGGTTACATACTGCAAAACATTTGTAATATCTTCTTTTCGTGGTTTAATGTTTTGTCTATTTCGTGGTTTGTTAAAAGATTCAAAATTGATAAAAATTATTCCGAAGATTTTCAAACGTCTTTATGTTTAAGTATTATTAGTATTAACCTGTACAAATCCCTATATAGGGCAAAGGCCTCCCTTTTTTCTCTCACTCCTTGTACCTCTTACAATTTACTCACTTATTTATTAGTGAGGGGTTTTGGTCTACTCTCCCATAGTTACCGGTCCTCGTGGGAGAGAGGTGCCGCGTTAACGGAGCAATTGGGCCACCCATTCTAGTACTGACCGGAAACAACGAAGCTTAACTTTCCTGATCGTACTAGACTGGGATACCTAGCTACCGCATATCGGAACCTTTATGTTTATTAATATTTATTAAATAAAACGGCATTAGACAGGATTTTATTTTTTAAAAATAATGTTACCCAACGCCATAACAGGCAAGAGGGGAAGAAGAAAGAAAGAAAAAAATGTTGTACAGGTGCCCAATATGTCGCCTTCAGCATTCTTCTATGCGTGCGCGCAAATTTTCGAACACTCTTCGACACAGTACTTGTGAGATTCCAGCCATCTCTTTTTGAATATATTTTTTTAATTGAGAGAGTGTCCTGGGTTTACTGATGTATACTCTCCTTCCTTTTATGGCTGAAGCCTAGGCCTGTTTTTATAACTCATAAGTATGAGTACTGTGCACACTCGACCCTTTAACTAACCCCCCAAAAAGAAATACCTCGGGAGACTCGTTCGAGGTTCAGCAAGTGCTGCATCTAGGTATTCCGAGTATAATCTGCAAATTCCTGCAAACTGTGGCGCCAGAAATCCCGTAACATATCCACATACTTATTAGTAGAGTTAACAGTAACGGCACGGCCGCGAAAACCTTCAAAGAAATAGGGGCCAATGATGCATCGAGCCGAAATTGCCGCCCATACAGTTACCTTAGGAGAATGAAGAGGCTTTTGATGTTTTCGTCGCGGGTTTTGCATGCTACAATATCTGCAATTCTGTTTATTGACGTGCCATTTAGATGGAAGTGGGCTTCGTCAGAAAACAAAATACTGTCAAAGTTGTTGAACCGTTCCAGTAGTGTTTCGGCACAGGGAAGCCAGCTAGCTTAGTTGTAAGAGGGCTAGGCTTGCATGTTGCAAATCCCGGGTTCGAATCCCTACGTTGGTGGAGATTTTTTCTCAGGCCTCTGAGATCGGTACTAGGCCTGGTGAGATCATTCACAGTTGGGCTTAATAAACTGTGCTCTACTCGGAATACTGGTCTATATGAGATAGAGTAACAAGACCACTACACACGTAGTAACACACACATGACACAGCCGTCTGACTTGAGGTAAAGCCTAAAGGCGGTTCCGAGCAGATTGCCTATACACGCATACAAGGCACACACAAAGAGAAAGAAGAGCAGTGTTTTGACAAACGTGTTTCGTAAATGTAAATAATTTGGTTTTAAGTTCTATACCAATTGGATCTTGTATGGATGTAATTGTAAATTCAGTTTTAAAATTAGCTGTAAACTTGTTGCGCAGTACTTCGAATTCTGCTAAACGTTTGGTGTTGATGTGTTGATAAGGTTGAATCACGGTATTCGGATGTTCCAATTTGTTGTATGTTCGCCTACTCCTTGAAGTTCGTACTTCTTATGTAAGTAAAGATTATATAATTAAAGTAATAATTTTGAATTTGATAGATAACTACCTAGATGAGCTGTTATTGGTTTTGTTTTTGTTCATTTCCCATGATTTGCTTGATAACTGTATGCAATTGCGATTTGAAAATATTAGAAAATTGGTTGATATTTAATTTGTTATTTAACAAAACTAAAGTCACTTGGACAGCGTCTAACAGACAAACAATCAACCAAGCATATGCGAAGAAAAAAGATGTGAAATCGTGTAGAGGAGCGGAAATAGGCTCTGTATACTACCCAATAGAATAAAGGTGCAAGAAGTAATACCAGATGTGCATATTCCAAAAAATAGTACAAAAAAGACAAAAGTACCAAAGTTGCAAGTTTACAAAAAAGTTACATCACAAAACAACTAATGAAAAAACTCAAAAAGTAGAATGCACTGATGAAATAAACGAGAGATGGAACCATTTGGCAGAAGCTTGTAAGTAGGCAGCAAAAATGTGATACCAATGGAAGAAGAAAAATATACAAAAAAAGATTGTGCGGACGACGATTGCTGGCAAGCTGTAACGGAAAGAAAAGAGCAAAACAAAAACTATTAAAGCAAGATACAGAAAATAATTGAGAACAGTATAGGAGGAAGACCAAGGAAGCCAAGTAGATGTGCAGAAGAAAATGGACTGAAGCAATCAGTACTCCCATTTTTAAGAAGGGGGATAATGTTGCTTATACTTCACAGGCATAGTATTGTTGGATACTGCCTATAAGGTACTGGCTAGTGTGCTTAAAATAAGATTAAACACATATATGTGAAGGAATATTAGACACGGTTTAGACATGGGAGGTCTACAATTTACAATAGGCCGAATTTTTGCCCTAAAACAGATAGGAGCATTAAATGAGAAATGCCAAATACCTATGTACAGGGTGGTCCAAATTGGACACTTTTGATAGGAAACACCAATTTCTAGAGGAGCTAGAAAAAAACTAACCTACATGTTACGAGCTAGATTTTTGTGAGAAAGTGAATGCCGAAAACCGCACATCGATATCTTGAACTGTTTAGAAGATATAGGGTAGTTTTCAATTTTGTGCATTTTTGACCCACCCCCGTAACTTATTTATTTATGAATATTTTTTGTTTCTGTAAAAACATTCTTAAGGCACTTTTTTTAAAGGAATCCAATGGTGTCCCAAGTTTTTTTGTAAAAAGAATGGTTTTGAAGCTATGACATAAACTTGTATTTCTTCTTATTGCTGTTTCTAAAATAGTATAAGATGAATTTTGTTAATCTGGAGTGCCATGTTGAACAATAAAACGAAATAAACTTATAGCTGTTATAAAATAAATGTTTAAAAAGTAAAGTAGCAAGTATTTTATATATTTAGAAAAAGGATATGCAAAAATATATAGGGTAGTCCATAAGAAAAAATACAAGTTTATGTCATATCTTCAAAACCATTCTTTTTACAAAAAAACTTGGGCCACCATTGGATTCCTTTAAAAAAAGTGCCTTAAGAATGTTTTTACAGAAACAAAAAATATTCATAAATAAATAAGTTACGGGGGTGGGTCAAAAATGCACAAAATTGAAAACCACCCTATATCTCCTAAACAGTTCAAGATATCGATGTGCGGTTTTCGGCATTCACTTTCTCATAAAAATCGAGCTCGTAACATGTAGGTTAGTTTTTTTCTAGCTCCTCTAGAAATTGGTGTTTCCTATCAAAAGTGTCCAATTTGGACCACCTTGTACATACTTCCTCTTTATTGATATTAAACAGGCATATGATTCAGTAAGCAGAAACTAGCTCACAAAACGATGCAAGAGAGACTTTTCTGATAAGCTAATACGACTAGTGAGATTAACACCAACAAATACAACAAACCGAGTAAAATACCATGGAGAAATATCAGAAAAATTTAATACCAACAACAGATTACGCCTGGGTGGCCCACTATCAACTTTGCTATTCAACTTTATATTAGAAGGAATCATCAGAAAGAACAGATTGACTGAGGGCACCATAATGACGAAGCAATACTAATATACTACCTATGCTGATGACTGATGATATAGTAGTTATAGCAAGATCAAAAACAGTGCTAGAAGAAGAATTCCTGAAACTGGAAATAGAAGCTACGGTCTGACAATAAATGAGCAAAAAATAAAGTACTTACATGCAAATGGGAGGAAAGTTATGACGAAACACAGGTAGTTACATTATGAGGAGCACCACTAAGCAGTACCACCTTAAGGAAGAATTTGTGTACTTAGGAGCAGCGATTTCAGCGACGTTCAGACAAGAACCCGAAATTCTATCAACAATACAGTATGAAAATAAATGTGCAAGTGCTCTACACAGTGTGCTTACCTCAAAGCACATATCAAAGAAACTGAAATTGAGAGTGTATAAATCTGTGATAAGACCTACCTACTGTGACATATGCTTGTGAAACGTGGACCATGACACAAAAGCTTTGCCATCAGCTTTGTACCTGGGAACGTAAAATAGTGAGAAGGATACAAGGGGGTGTATAAGACAACGGAATATGGAGGAGAAGAACAAATAAAGAAATATTTGAAAGCCTAGGGGAGGTGGACATAGTAGGAGTGGTGGAATCACAACGGATCAGATGGTGGGGTACAAAGAATGCTAGATAACAGAATCCCATAGAAAGTGCTGTACATTAGATCAGATAATCCCAGAGGGCAAGGGACCTAAAATAAAATGGACTGACCAAGTAACTGACGACCTAAGAAGACTGCGGATACAGAACTGAAGACAGAAACTACAAGATAGAAATGAGTGGAGAAAAATAACCCACCAAGCCACAGGCCTTAATGGCTTACAGTGCTTTACTTATTATGTTATTATTATAACATAACTATATTAAACCATAAGTGATGTAAGTGTCAAAGCCAACTACGGTTGATATTAAAAAAACATAGGTTTATGTTATAACGCAAAAGCCAAGAGGCAAATTAAAATTCCAAATCCATTATTAAAATCTAAAAGACGAATATAACTTGGTTTGCATCATTCGTTCGTCTTGAAAATTTGGCCCGATCTTAGTTTATTGCTTTTTAACTATTTAGGTGTAATAGTTAAAGAGCTTGAAATCCTTTTGAAAAGAATCCACCCTGGAAAGTATGAATGATAGTCGTTTGAAATTTTTAAAATTAGTTTTTTGGCTGTGAGTAAATTTTTTCAAATGAAACATGGCTGAATTATTTGAATAGACTATATTTTTACAAATTCGCGGTATTAAGATTTTGAAAATCCGTTCAATTCTTTTTTTAATATAAGCTTATAAGCCTAAGCAATAAAACAAAGCTCAAGAAAATGTCTTAATTTAGCAGGTTTTGCCAAAAACTATGAGTTACTTTAAAATTATTTTAGGATGAACAAATTCCCTTCAATTTGATAAAGTATTCTTTTCTTTCTCAAATTTAATATGCAAAAAGTACTGCACGAATTTTCAAGATAGTAACTAAGTAGTATTGTTCAATTGATAAAAACTTGATCTATTTGAATAACTTTATATGTCGGTATTTTATTTTTTTTTACATATTTACTAGGTAGACGTAGGTTAAATTTTAAACAACCTTACGGGATTTTGCTTTTTACCTGTGATTTAGATTAAGACGTCCTCAGAATCCTCCCGAACTGCAATTGAATGGATCCACTATTCCTTGGAACCCGAAGGATGAATCGGTGAAATACTTGGGCCTACATTTGGACCGAAAATTGTCATGGGGGACTTCACATTTATAAAAAATTGAACGAATGTTACACTAGACTCAATCTTCTTTATCCACTAATAAACAGAAAATCTGCATTAAAAATTAAATGTGCAACCTTGTTATACAAAAGTCTTATACGTCCCATTATCATGTATGGTGCAATCATCTGGGGAACGGCAGCTAATACACACATCAAGAAAATTCAAACCATGCAGAACAAGATACTTCGGATTATCTGTAACGCCGACTGGTTTGTGCGAAATAACCAGCTCCATAAAGAACTCGACATATTAAGTGTTAAAGACCTAATCCATGTAACAGCCACAAACTTCTTTAATTCTGTGCACAAGTGTCCTAGTGCGGAAATACATCACCTCGCTACTCCTCCACCTATTCGAAGACTCAAAAGGCAGGTGCCGGTCGACTTAATTGTTAACAGTGATAATTCCTCGGATAACGAGTAAACTATAGTGTTAGCTTAAGGGGGGGTTTTAGTAGCATGTTTACGCGCGGAAAATTGAGTAATTTTAAAATAACGGTACGGTTAAATACCGACAGTTGAAAAGAAGGACGGGTATGAATTAAAATTTTTAGACCTTTCCTTCATACGCTACAAGGCCAGAACGACCAATTTTAATATAGTAATTAAATTATGGCCTATTATAAAAAACTTACGAAAAGGGAGTTGCACAAGACATCCATCAAGAATGTATTGATTTTCGCCTGTAGCGGGGTGGGTTTCAATATTACCTTCCTATGCATGTATTGACCCTTTTGCAAATTTGTATAATTTAGGCGTGATCTTTATTTAACTCTAGAAAAAATTGCGTATAAATTTTTAAAAACTGATTAAAGATAGGCAACCCAACGTTCACCGACTCATTCAATGTCACTGTCAATGTTTACAAAGAGGTTTAAGAGATTAAAAATCGCCTAAATTAATGGGCGCTTTAATTAACATACTTTGATATTACGTTTTCTGAAAGTTAATAAGATAAGTAATAATTAAAACACTTTAGGGATGAGTAATTTGCGTTTTGTCAAACACTCTAAGCACTCTGCACCATTTGGTTCACCGCTTCTTGGCTGTTTTTAAGTTAGGCAACCCAAGATACTTCAAAACGAAAAATATTTTAACTAAAATCCACCCTTAACAGATAAGTTCTACTCTACAGACTCACTAACTATGAAACAATTCCTGTCAGTATCAACTTTTGTGTTCAGAGTACTAACCTCTTAATGTCATTTACTTTGTTAGTTTATAATATTTGTCATACCTACCATGTGTAGCAATGTATAATGCTGATCTCGTATAATACACTAGTTAAAAAAAAGCACTAGTGCTGTTAAATGTATCATAACATAACTCGTTGCTAAGACGTTATTAGCCTGATAACGTTATAGTCCGGGAACGCATATTTTACAGCACGAGTCAGATGTTTAAAGACGAGGCGACGTAAGGAGCCGAGTCTTGAAACTCGAAACGAGTGCTGTAAAATGAGTTCACGGACGAATGTCGTTACGTATTTTATTTCATACTGTAAACACTTTTTCAATAACGTCAACATGTGACAGGCCGGAAAGTGTTGCTAGGTAACACTTTCCGGCTCTGATACCGTAATAGCTCACTTTCCGGACTCAAAATGGCGTCGGAAAGCTGAATTTACCAGACAGTATGAAATAATAGTAATTTACGATACTAGTAACGTTATGAAGCATTTTACATTACGAGAGAAAAGTTTGATAGAACGAGCGACGTAGGAGCGAGTTCTTTTAATTCTCGAGTAATGTAACCAGCAAATAACGTTAAGCGTGTCGTAACACGGTTTATCTACTTTCATTTCGTAATATCAATATTTAACCTTATGCAAAAGTTGACTGTTCCAATTTTCATTCAAACTGACAGCAACCAACACCAAATAAACAAAAAATCAAGCCTTAACGTATTAGATTGCAATGAAAATTGGAATAGTCAACTTTTGCATCAGGCAATTAATTATTGACAAATATTTAATTTTTTTTGCTAATTTCATGAAAGTAGATAAAACTTTGTACTATATTCATATCGTAACATCATATTACGATCCTCAATGGATTTGTCAAACTCGACCTGCGGTCTCGTTTGACAAACTTTCTATCTCGTATCGTAATATGAGTTGTTACGATACTCATATCGTAAATAACTATTACAGCACTAGTGCTGTTAAATGTATCATAACATAACTCGTTGCTAAGGAGTTATTAGCATGATAACGTTATAGGATGATGTAAATAAATTAGAATTATTTTATTATGGTCTAAACCACAGTGGAGTAAAACTAAATCTAACATCTAAATCATTTTCTACTAGATAATATCTTATTGTGGGAAAAATTAAGAGATTGCAGAATAAATCTTAGTAATTTGTAGTGTTCAAACGTTGTGGTAATTCAAAAGCTCCGATTAAGCGATCATTTCGGATACCAGCTACCACATTCACACTAAATCTGTGTTGGAAACGACAGTTTTTCTCTTGCCCATTCGCCCCATTCATGGAAATTACGAAATTTGTCAGTCCAAAAAATTTTATGTAACGTATTTTGATGCCGCTAAATCCACTTATAAAATCTTAAACGAACTTCTGCATCATTTCCCAGAGCTTGAACTCTTTGGTAGTGGTATGAATTGAAACGCTCCTTTCTTGTTCTTCAAAGCTAATGAGTGCCAAAACACGGGATTATTAATAAAAGAATATTGTACTTATTTAGGCACAAGAAACCTGCATTCTGGGTATACCAGTACGCATAGAAATTCTCCCCACACTTAAGGTGGGATCTTCTAGTTCCTCATCCCTTACGGTGATACGAGGAACCTTGCCCAGCTGCCTGCTCTGGACGGGATTCCCCGTGTTCTCTTAACTGCTGATATGAACTGAAGAGGGTAATCTTCTATTGGGATACCTTCCTCCGTATTCTTCTCGCGCCGCTAAAGCATTACCTGCATTACCGTTTATACACAAACCATACACAATACACATATACAATATCGGCCCAATTCCGCCTTCAAAAATAATCTCATTGTAGTAATTAGGGATGTTAACAAACTTTTTTAATACAACAATTGTAACTATTTAACTTTTTAATAAGTTGATACCTAGTTAACACTGAAAACAATATATCAACAATACCGTACAATTGTTTTGCAAACAAATAGTGTTCATATCCTAGGTGATATTCCCCGAAAAATTATAAAATCAAGAATAGCTCCTTAACGGTTGAGTTTATGATATAGGATATATTACGTTTATACAGACTTTTTGATCCCAAATGAGTTATCCAGTTGATTTACGTTCTGGGACACTGTATAACTAAATTAGTATATACATATTGAGATGATATTTGTGGTGTAAAAGTTATTGGAGTTCGATATATTTTATTATTGAAGTTAAACTTATGATTGACTGTAATTATTCATTGTTAATTGAGTTTTATCAAGATTTAATTTAATTTGATTCATAACTGAAATGTAAAAATAAGAATCTAGTTAGACAGGGTAGAATAGTTAAAATGTTAAAAAAATGGTATTATGTTGAAACTGTAATTTAAATAGCTAGAAACGTAGGGATGCGTGTGGAAAGAATTTTATTATTTTATAACCGTTACCAAAAAGCAGGAAATATATTTTTATTGGAAGAAAATATTAGTGAACCGGGGGCAGTGAGACAAGAGAAATATAAATAAATAAGAAAAATTGTGAATTATTCTTCCTAAAAAGGAAGTTATGTTTTCCTTTAAGAGAAATATAAATAAATAAGAAAAAGTGCGAATTATTCTTCATAAAAAAAAGAAGTTGTGTTTTCCTTTAAGAGAAGATAAAATAAAGAAATAAGTGATTTTTAATGTGAGAAAAACGGAAGTTGCAAGTTGATATTGGAGTTAAATGAGGAATTGTCCTGCTCATTTGAATATTGGAGTCGATTGGAGATTGGAGGATTATTCTGCTTATCTGGATATTGGAATTGGATAGGGGGTTGCAGCGTACTAATTTTGGATTTTGGATTTTTGATTTGATTTGATCTGGATAGAATTCACAGTTGCGTGAGCGTATTAGAACTATTATAAATAAATGTTAACATAATAAATCTGCATAAAAAGTTACCGTTGTTATGATTGAATTATTGTTATTGTAGAACAGAATTATATGTATACAATTAAAAAGACTAAGAAATTATCGAACTTTCAGGGTGACCCTAATAATGAACTATCCGGAGGAAAATGGCGCCCAACGTGGAACAATAAAAAAACATTCATAGCAATATATAGCTATAGACTTCTTTAAAATATTATTTATAAAACTTTAGGATGATTGACAGTTCAAACACTTGCAAACAGCATTAAGCACAATACAGGTAAACCCTGCTGACATCCCTAGATTTTCCTCTCTTAACTTATCTCACACAACCTTACACAGAATGACTGTATTAAAATTTTATAAATGAAAACATAGTTTCTTCAAGGTGTTTGGATAATTTGATTGATCTTGGTGCTATCTTATGCAGTATAACGAATTGCATCCGCTAATATAGTTTTAAAACATTCCATTAACTAACTGGAGGTCTTCGAAACTCAATTTTTGTATGTTAAATTAAATAATTTAAACTGACTTTATCGAGATATACAAACATTGTTTTTTAGCTTGAAATTCATTCGATTCGAGTAAAAACGTGTTAATGAACTGGTAAAATATAATTCATAAATGTTAATTCTAAGTGGTTTAAATTATGTGTTGAACTAATTTTCTTATTAAAAATTCAGGTAAATTTATTTTTGGGGCATCGGAGTTTATCATAAAACAATGTTGTTTGAACGTCAGGAGCACTTCCAGATGCCCTTGTCTTATCTGTATTCGTGTCGAGATCTCTTGTCACAGACGACTAGCTTCCCCTTAATACCACTTCATTTTACATAGTAAACAATCAAGCCCGAATGACACTTTTTAGAAATTACTAATGGGCGCTGGTCCGGCTATGACCTCAAATAGGGCTTCCTGTATATTTTTAAATTTTTGAAATCCAGAGGAAATTTTAAATGTAAATTTTCCCAATTTTTTGGAAAACATTTTTCAAAATTTTATGTGTCAATCTAGAGTGCCATGATCTACAAAAATGTTTCTTATTCATCTCCGTAAATAAATTAAAATTAAGTTGTCGTTGTAGCAATTATTATCTTATTTTTTGGTTTTTGTCAAAGCCTTCTAAGTCGAACCTCTTGCGCAGTTGTTTGATAAAGTAGATTATTTCTTTTTTCTACACCTATTTAATTATATTGCAATTATTAGCATTTTTTTTGTGAAAAATAGTACCTATAATTCACTGCAGTGAATTATGGATTCATAATTCACTGCAGTGAATTATGATTTCGGCCAATCACAAATACATAAATATTTCGCTAATCCAATCATATTTTAAATCGCCCGCGATCAACTCCTTCTGCGGCTGACAATCGACTCGCGTGACACGCCCAAGTGTGTTGTCATATTGCTTGTTTACAAAGTTATCAAATTTGACTAATTTGAGTCTAATATATTTGTTTAATAGGTGTAGAAAAAGTATCGTATTACATTCGCGATTATGGCCATTATTCGCTCAGAGGATTTATGCCACTCGCCTGACGGCTCGTGGGCTCAAACGTCATCTTCGTGAATAATGGCTGTCATAATCGCTCATATAATAATATACTATTTTTTTTCGGTTTTTTTTGCAAAATATACTTAATTGACTTGGCTGAAAAATAAATATTTTTTGAGTTAAAAAAGATCGAAAAAGTTAGGTATTCGAACTTAGATTTCCTTCCGGAGATTAAAAATGTAAAAATATATAGAAAAAATGAAAGAGTTCTGTTTCATTTTTCAAGTTTCAGAAAATAATGAAAAAGGCCTTAGCCTACATTCGTTTACTCCCTGTACGTTTAAAATTTCTGATTGATTAAATCTCTAAATAAATGCTATAGTAGTAAATTACCAGAAAAGGAAAGAAGAATTTTACTAAGTGCCTTTATTAATAAAGCTATCTGGCCTAACATTTTTTAAAACGTAGCTACATTTTGTAAGATGATCTTGAAGGACGTATCTTTTTTAGTACTGTAAGATCCAAGTTTTTGTTATCTGCCATCCTATTTTGAACTATTTTTTGTTGCGAATCAGCTATAAACACGTCTACAAACCGAAAATGTATCTACACAGGAATACTCCAAAATTTAGGCAACACAACAAACCACAATTTAAAAGCAGCCGATATTGTTCAAGAGTGTAGAAACATACATACAAAAGAATATAGATATATTCTTTGATACATACGTATGTGTGTAACAAGTTTTCGATATTTTACTCACACAACAGTAATAAATACACAGGATGTTAAAAAAAGGGAAACAAACATGAAAGCAAGTAGTATGACTCGAAAGAAGTGGGCAAGTGTTTTAAAATATTATAATAATTGTATAATGTAGGTTGTAGGTAATGTTCGCTTTAGCTTGAATGTGATATTTGAAAGTCTAAATTTAATTTATGTGTGTTCCAGTTGCGGTAGCTAGGTACCCCATTCCCGCACGATTACGAGAGTTAAGCAGCGTTGTCTTGGGTCAGTGCTGGGATGGGTGGCCCAACGTTAAAAGTGGCACCTCTCTCCCACGAGGACCGGTCACTATGGGAGAGTAAACCAAAACCCCCACGGCCCCCACTAATAAGCGAGTGCATTATTTGAGAAGGTACAAAGAATACGCGAAAAAGGAGAGGCCTTTGCCCTATTTAGGGAGTTGTACAGGCTAATAATAATAAAAATAATATAAAAGTATGGTGCATATTTGGAACCGCCGCTTTATTTTCTAGCCTTTCTTTTGTATTTTTAGCAATTAAACTGTTTAGTCCAGTAACCTTGCCGTCTGAAAGGGCGGGTACCTTACATCAAATCTGGTAGTTCTGATTTTTTGCTGAGTTGTTTATGATGTTGGCCCAATGAATATTCCAAGTTGTCGAGCTCGGAAGCCGAACGCAACTTTGTCAAAAATCCAGAAAACAGCGAAATTTTTGAGCTTCTTCCAGTTTTTGTCGATTTTGACTTTGAAGGACTACTTTTTCGATAATAACCTTTCAGTACTTTTTTAAAGTAGACTAAATTGGCCACAATTTTGAATCAGAATGGACTCTGTAAGCCCAATAGTTTCCAAGATACAGCCTTTCAAGATTTCCAATTTGTTTCAGTCCTCGTCTGGCCGGCTTGCCCACGAGTTGTGCGTAGTTTTCCGTCTCGTTTGAATTCAAAATCTACAGAATGTCCGATCCCGGATCTTCCGTGAGTTTGTCTTTTATATGTAAGGAGAGTTTGAGTGAAGGTGAAGTGGTATCAGTGAAGGAAAGAGGGGTTCAAACCAGGGTTGATAAAAATCACGATTTTTTTTTTAAATCAAAAAAATCGATTTTTTTGATTTAAATCAAACTCATATGTTACATTATATTCCAGAATGCAAATTTGAATTTTGTTTACGCCAAAATAAATTTTATTTACGCCAAAATAAATTTTATTTTCGCCAAAATAAATTTTATTTTCGCCAAAATAAATTTTATTTTCTAACAGTTATCTATTCACGTATCTACCTAATTACTATGAATAATAATGTTCAATATTCTTCTAATGAGGAGAGGGTATTTATTGTCAAAACAATATTTTTACTATTATAATAATATAAATTTCATTTAGAGCAGTTAACTCTTTAAATAAAGCTTTTGTTCAATTAGGAAGTATTTGTCTTTTTACCACTGAAGATCAGTACTTTTGTGTAATTTGTTTTTGTTTGTTAATTTGTCAAAATCTAAAACTGCGATTTAAATCAATGATTTTTTTTAAATAAATCGCTTGATTTAAATCATGATTTTAATCGTGATTTAAATCAAATAATTTAAATCATCTCAACCCTGGTTCAAACACTTCTGGCGTCGAGTGTCTCACTGAAGAACCAAGAAAATGAACGTTTATTGATAGGTGTGAATCAGATATCTGTGCATAGTGCTTGCCAGAAGAAATAGTATAACAACCCAAAGTTGATTAAAGCAGCTATTCGCCGTGGGGAGACAGATGTGAAGTCAACAAGAGCAACGAGATCTGTCTCTGAAGAGTTCAATTTCAAAGAACACTGTTTTCTCTGTGGAGACAAAATAACAGCAGAATTCCTTGTGGCTCAGGGAAAGAAGAAGCCAGAAAAAAGAAATACTATAATTACTGTGGAAAAGAGGTCTCTGAATGCAACAATCTTAAGAGCAGCTGAAAAACGAGGTGACGAATGGGCTCTTAAAATAAAAGAGCGTATTTCTGAGAGCACAGATTTGGTAGCACTTGATGCGAGATACCACCGATTTTGCCAAAGGAAACTCTACTTTCCCCCATCAATAGGCCTGCTAAGGGGAGAACGTCGGCATTCCACGCTTGATCAGGCCATGGGACGAATTTTTTCATATCTCAAAGAGAACTCTGAAGAGTGTCAGTTTTCTCTAGAAGAACTCATCGACCAGATAGAAGGAGAAAAACCCGATCATCGAACAATCAAAAGTCGCCTGTTCGGGAAGTATGGAGAAGACATTTTAATAGTCGAGACATCCTCCAAAAACACGACTGTTTGTTTTAAAAATACATATTACAAAATTCTCACCAGCGTTTGGTACGATAATAAAAATTCAGATCCTCAAATAAAAAGACTACGTGTGGTAAAGGCAGCTGTTGATGTCATACGAGAGGATATATACGTTCACAACTTTATTCACAACTTTACGACACAAATCAATTTACACCCTCCGATGACTTCTTACAGAATGTACATTCTGTGATCCCTGAGTCTTTATGACTAATGCTGGAAACACTATTTGCTAAAAATTACAGATTTTGAAAAAATTTGGAACCCTTGAAAGGCTGTATCTTGGAAACTATTGGGTTTACAAAGACCATTCTGATTCCAAATTGTGGAAAATTTTGTCTACTTTAAAAAACTACTAAAAGATTATCATCGAAAAAGTAGTCCTTCAAAGTCAAAATCGACAAAAACTGAAAGAAGGCCGAAAATTTAGCGGTTTTCTGGATTTTTGACAAAGTTGCGTTCGGCTTCCGAGGTCGAAAACTTAGATTATTCATTGGGTCAACATCATAAACAACTCAGAAAAAAATCAGAACTACCAGATTTGATGTAAGGTTCGATGTATAAGGTTCAGGGCCGGCGCGTCAAATATGGCCGCCTGAGGCGAGCAAAATTTTTGCCGCCCTTTTGGTCGAAACACATACATTTCAAAAGAAAACATAATTTATTGTAGATATATGTAACAATGTTTTATTGCATTAATATATAATGTAAAACGAAACATACAATAAAATTAAAGAACATGCTATTTTAAAACTAAACGTTGAATGTACATGATTTATTTCAAAAAAACTTTTGCGAGATTTGTCTTTAGCAAAATCATCAATTATATCATTCATATTCAAATTTGACGCTAGATTAGATTCAATTGACAATATTGCTAATTCTGTTAACCTCTCCTGTGCCATTGTTGAACTAAATAAATTTTAATTAATTTTAATTTAGAGAAGGATCTTTCTCCACTAGCAACCTATACAGGGAGAGTTAGCTGAATTCTCAGTGACACAAAAATATTTGGAAAATGAATGTTCTAATAGTTTAGGGCTATATAAAACATTCAGTGGTGTCACACCTTTATCTAATATATTTCTCATAATTAACAGTTCACTGCGTAGATTTAAAAGTTCTAGATCATCCGTCAGTGCTATATGTAAATCTCAAGGACTGAATGTCATATAAAAACTCAAATAGATGTCTATGTGCTTGAGTAAATCTTTTGTGGACAGAATTTAGACAGATATCTAATAAATAATTGAAAAATAAATAACTAAATTATTTTTAACACCAACAATCCATTGTGGCGCAGTGGTAGAGCGTCAGGGTAGTGTTACGCTAGTCTTTGGTTCGAATCTCCCGACCTGCAGTCTGGAGGTCGGTATTGAGCCTTGGTGACCATTCATCGTTGGGACCTACGACGTAGAGTAACAAAGTCCTACACAAAACACACACTAACACTATACACATGGTGCAGTATGCAAGTATTAAACGGCGCATCAACCACGTCACCCGTAGAGACGGGCCGAGTTCTGCATTGCACCCATAGAACCTCATACGTTAACGCACCAGCCTCGACGCCGAACCTCCTATACCTTTATAAGAGGTTACAGATAATACACACATACATACATTTTTGATACCACCGCATGGCAAAATTTTGTGTTACAGTTTATATAATTACTGCAACTCAGAGGTATACAATATGTTTGGGTGTTCTGCATTAAAAGAAGTAATAATAATAATAATAATATATAGGGAAAATAAAATAAAACATTTTTCCTATTACAATGACAGTCGTTCCTTAAAATGCGATTGTAGGGCGATTTTAATATTAATTATTTTTGATAATTAAGTGTGCGGAACTTATTTTCCTTTAAGTTAAATATATCATCCATTTTAGGACCGTTTGTAAGCATAATCGTACAAAAAAATTCACTAATTAGTCAGTCAAAGTACTACACCACCCCGTTTAAAATGTAGTATATTAACAATTTGAGCTGCATCACATGCAGCTCCTTTCTACTTTAATGTTACCTTTAATTTTTACTTCGGGCCCCATGTCTTTCGAACAAGCAGTGTTTCGAACGCAGCACCAACACAACCAAATAAGACAGCTGTAATGAAGGTTGCATAGCGGCTTTGTATTAAATTTACATAGGTTTAACATTAAAAAAGCGCTAGGATACGCTGTAAATTATTCTATTTTATTAATAGATAATTTATTGTTTTAATTATAATCTTATTTTTGGTGGTTCTGCAGCTCTTAAAGATGAGCCGCCCCTGCAGTGCAACTACATATGTATATTTGTTTATAGAAATTCAGGTTCTATTCTACCACAAAGGAGCTAATGTGAAAAACTGATACGAAAAAGAATCCTCTATTAATAGATTAATTCGTGTTCTGCAACATTGCAACATAGCAGCTGGGGTTTATATACAAAGTTATGTGACTAGACATAACATTTGTTGTTAAAGGCTTCCACGAATGGTCACGTTTTGATCGCTTGCAGTATATCGCGGACTCAAAAAATGCCGCCCCAAGATAAATGCCGCCTGAGGCGGTCGCCTCATCGCCTCACCCCTAGCGCCGGCCCTGATAAGGTTACTGGATTAGTTGGGTCATGAATCTGAATCCACTCATCATACTCTGTCAAATTAATTAACACATCTGGTTGACAAGTTATGATAAAATAAAAATTCCTACAGTTTTATTGCCAACTGAAAACACTATTTCTTGATCAGACTGCATTGCTTGATAGTCGAAACTAATATTTCCTCTAAGTCGATATCAGTAAATAACAATAGTTAGAAGATTAGCTTTTGGTGGTCGTCGAAACCCTATTACCATTGACGTTACTAGAAAAAACTACTTTCATTTACAGGTCCCCAAATAGAAGTTTGCCGATGGATGCGCAGATGGGGAAACAAGACAGGTAAATGTTAGAAAAAGATACCCAATTCTTCTCAGGCGCACAACGTGTTTTCAAGTACACTTCATAACCGCAGTATTGAATGGGCAAGCTCTTCTTATGCTTTGGAACGAATTAATTCAGGGCTTTAAAACATTTACAAATTAACTAAGTTAGCTCAGTACCTACTTTCTTATAAATGCGAAACGTATTAAATATTATAAACATAAACCCCAAACCTTTTATTCAAAACGTTCCACGTCGAGTGTACAAAATGCTAAGTTGCTGTAGGATAGTCACGCCTGAAATGACGAGTTCCCGCCTCTTTCTTAGAGATCTACGGAGTGTCGGCAAACTTCTATTTGGGGACCTGTAGTTAGATCATATTGTTTGGTATACAGTTTGTTTGAAAACGCACCTAAAATATTTCAAGGAGTAGTCCGGGAACCTGCTTATGACAAAAAAATCTACATAAACATACTATGTCATAAACTCAAACTTCAGCGAAGTGGAATGTTGCAAACGAGAATTTCTTAAATGAGTATGTTTATAAATAAAACTCTTATTTATTGTTTATTTGGCAAATTATGGTCATCTTAATCATGAAATAATCAATAACTCGGTAACGATAGAGTTTATGGCATGTTTATGTTTATATGGTTTTTTGTCTTTAAAGAAATATTCATCTATATTCAAGGCCGAAAAAGTATGCAATCAAAGTTATTGTCCTAAAACGGTTGCAGATATAGATTTGATACTTTACAATTTTACATGATATAATGTGATATCGTATATTATATCTGTCTAGGTTTGGATGACAAAAATTAATTGCTTTAATGCATATGTTTTCCTTTACGGCAGTCACCTTGATTTTTTAAAGTAGTAGATGAAGGTGTTGAACACCTCATAAGAACTCTTAATTCTTACTTTTCTAACAAAAACAAATTTTTATGAAAAAAAGAAAAACGAAAACGCAAGAGAAAAAATGTAAAAAAAGTTACCAACAAATTGATGAATCTAAAATTCTCTTTCTGTTTAGTACGCCATGATGCAATTTTTTAGTTTAGTGAAAGTTTTCGTATTTTTAGTAACTAAGAAGCATTTACTGATAACATTTCATTTCATGGCCGGCAACATGAAGGATTAAAGTCTCCTCTAAGTTGGTTTCCATACCTCGACTGATTCGCACATTATACATACAGGTCTACAGGATGGATTGGTAAGCACTAACTACGCTTTCGACGATTGCCTACCTTTCTTCTCCTACTCCACTACTGTATTTCGGTTCCCAATTATTTTTAAGTACTGGGAAGGCCACCCGCCGAGCATGCGACACGGGTTTGACCCCGAGACCGTCCGCGCTGTAATCGAATGGCTTAACCACTCAGCCATTCCGGCGTTATATTAAGACTGCACTGTGTATTCTATACATATTGTACATATGTATAGAACACACATACGACCAACTAATTCGAATAATTTTCACGTAGTGTTGTATTGATTAGAGTAAAAAAAAAACGCTTTCTGGTGAGGCATTACTAGTTAAAAAAAAAATATGACAACGACTGTGAAGAAACGGAGAATTAAAAAGATTATTTTTGTTTTTGGAATCTGCGCAAAAAAGTCATAAATTTAGATCTTTAACTGTTCAGGAGAAAAACTTTAATTCCAAACTTTTTCCATCCCGTATAGCATGAACTTTAGTCAATTTTCGCCAACTTGTGTTTTCCTGCACTGATAAGAAATTAATATCTTCCCTGATATTATATCATGTCATGTATTGGGCAAGGTGTTAAAATACTCACCCTTGTGTTTAATAATGTTCTTGTAGTCACATTCACAAAAGACTATGTAGTTATAAAGAACAACATCTCAACAGAGTATCTTTAAAGCAAATTGGAATGTAACAAAATTAGCAATGAACAGGGCAAATCTGTGGTAACGTGCTGATGGAGTAAGGTATCGTTTAACAAAATGGGAACCTTTAACACATTATTACATTTTCCTCTAACAAAACAAGTGTGATACCGAAGTTCAGGTCATATACAGTATAGCTGTTTATAATTATTTAATTATTTAATTATTTTTACAGAACGGGCACATCAGTGGCGCACCGACGGGGGGGGGCTAAGGGGGCTAAAGCCCCCCCCAAGGCAATAAGTTATGTGGTAAATTTCGTAGCGAAAGAATGATAAAAGGAAAAGTCTGTAATTATTATGAAGTTCAGTTTTCATTGTAAAATTCAGAATAGGCTGTTATTTCAAATTATTTTAACAGTGTATGATTTTGAGAAATAAAAAAAAAATTGGTTTTCATTTAGAATTATTTAATTTTTACGTTCAAGGTAATTTCAAACCACAACTTGCTCTGAATTCTGCAGTAACAACTGAATTGCAATAAACGGAAATAACTATAAAGATATTTACTTAAATGTTTTAGATATTTCTCTGATTTCTCAGAGTAACATAATACATAAAGGGTATCCAGTGAAACTTTGGGTAGACGCCATAGACATCATATTAGGCAGTGTTGTCACATGTAACTGAACAATCACCATTAAATTTATTTTTTAATATGAAATGTCTTCAGACGGCTTTTGTATTGTGTTAAAATAGTATATTCTTTAATTGTAGCAAGCAAAGTATTAAACACTTTTAAGTCGCAGTGTGTTAGGTGAATTTGGAGTAATAAGGTAATTACGGAAAGGTAAATCTTGTGGTGATATTATCAGACAAAAGATTGCCATGGACGTAAATACTTGCACCACCATGGAAAGTGGGATTTTCAGACTTCGTCTCCATAGATACGAGTATTGAAAATGAGTGTTTGCCGAACAAGTGAAATTAGCGTGCGGAAAATTTACTTTCCGCACGCACATGCATGATTTTCGGTGCGGCAAAGTATAATTTTGCCGCACCGAATTCAAAATGTCAAATCTGACATTTGATGAATGTCAGATTTGATTTTGCAGAAATATTTAAATTTTTTTATGGAAATGTGGTTGTAGAAAAAATAGTGTGTAATACATGTGTTAAAAGCTTGTATTTGCCACTCTCATGTGACTGCAGCACTCACTATCGTTCGTGCTGCAAACTTCACATTCGTGTGGCAAACGCAAGCTTTCAACACTTGTATTACAAATTACTATTCTACAACCACAAAAAATTTATATATTTCTGCAAAATTAAATCTGACATTCATCAAATGTAATTTATGACATTTTGATTTGCGTGCGGAAAGTAAACAAATTAGCGTGTGGAAAGTATACTTTCCGCACGCAAATCAAAATTTGAGTGTGGAAAGTTTACTTTCCGCACGCTAATTTTCACTTGTTCGGCAAACACTCATTTTCAATACTCGTATCTATGGAGACGAAGTCTGAAAATCCCACTTTCCATGGTGGTTGTAGAAAAAGTACTTTTCCGACGACCACTATGAAAAGTGACTCATTTCACACGGTTTACTAGTATTGAAAATAACAAATTTCGCACAGCAACGAAACTGTGTGAAATGCCCCTTTGCACACGCTAAACCACACAAAACAGTCGGCGGGCGACGTCAAAAGTCGTCATTTGTCAAAAAAATTAATATTTAAAACGTCAAAGTGTTGCAAGTGTGGTGCTGGTTCCTTTTTATTTAATGAAAAATTGGTAAAATGGTCGTCGGAAAAGCATACTGTAAAACACGTGCTGAAAGGATATTTCACACTCGTGTGATTAAGCCACTCGCCAGAGGCTCGTAGCTCAACTTTCACACTCATGTGAAATATTCAACTTTCAGCACTAGTTATACAATATACTATTGCAACACACTTTCAAAATGGCGCCGGTTAACTGTATGGTTTGTTTATATTTGTGATATGTTTATTTTCATAGCAACGGACTTATTTCCATAGTGACCATAGTTTCCATGAGCATACTTAATATTCCACAAAAAATTATAAAATTTGCTTTAAAATATTAAATAGTGAATTAAATGTCTTTCTTCTGTAGGAGTAGAAAAAATAGTGTGTACTGTGTAATAACACTCGTTGAAAGTGTTTTGCAAAACACAAATGAATGCAGCCTTCGACTTCGTCTAAGGCTGCAACCTTCATTTTCGTTCTGCAAAAGCTGTACTTTCAACACTTGTTATACAAATTACTATTATTGTTTTTTGGTTTCTTCTTTAAAGCGCTAACCATTTTAGTCGCACTATGTAGATCATTTTTACTTATACTCGTCATTTCTTCTATGTGCCAGTTTTTCAGTTCTCTATGACTGTTAGTTTTGTTTCTCGTTCTTTTTTATACCGGTTTTGGTTTTGCTGCAGGGTGATGTTGATGTGTTTTTATCATTTTAATTATTTTTGATTTAAAGTTTATTTTAACATTTGCCCATATTATTAGAAGTGTTTATTCGAAATAGATTTATCACCAATACACCTGCTACTACTATATTATATTTTTTATTGGAAATTATGTAGGTAGTCGATTCCATTTTTAAGGGACCAGTCTAGGCTCCTCCAAATGAATTTTCTGTTAGGGCGTTTTTCGAAGAAAGAATTCATATTCTTAAAATAATGGCAGAAAAACGGTACTATAAAAACACAGATGATAAAATATAAATAGAATATAATAGGCTACACAGACAAATACAGAAAGAAATTAGGACAGCATAAGACAAATGGAATATCGAGAAGTATAATGAGATAGAAGACCTACAGACAAAATATGGCAACTTTAATGTCCAAAGAAAAATCAAGGAAAGGTAAAAATAGGAGTGTGAAGAAATTATACAAGGGAGTTGTTTTTTGAAACAAGACCCGAGCAGCTACAGTATCCCATTGAACTGTCAGGGTCTTATCTCTTATATTACTACAGATGAAGTGCACATTGTTATAAACAAACTAAGAAACGGAAAAGCCACTGGTCCCGATGAATCGCATGGAGAGTTCCTCAAGCTTCTTGAGGGTGACGGAATTAAATGGATTACTAAGATCTATAATAAAATATAGGATTATGGCAGAATACTCGATGATTGGTTAAGATCCGAGTTCATCACAATCCCAAATAATGCAGGATCCAAATGCGGTGATTATGGAACAATAGTCTTACCAACCATCTTCTAAAAATATTTCTAAAAATTATTCACAGAAGAATCTATAAGTTGTGCAAGGAAAATATATCAATCACACAGTTCGCCTTTCGGGATGCTTTACAAACCAGAGATGCCCTATTATCCATGAAGATCTTAATTCAGCGATGTATATGATGTGTATATGTGTCTTATCGACTACCAAAAGGCCTTCGATGGAGTGCAACATCACAAAATATTTAAAAACCTTAAGCTAGACGGAAAGGATCTGCGACTTATCACTAACCTACACTGGAATCAGTTAGCTTTTATTAAAACAGAGGGAGAATGTTCATAAGCAATTTTAGTTCATCGAGGAGTAAGACAGGGCTGTGCCCTGTCGCCATTACTATTTATATAATATATATCCTCGGCAAATCTTCGGAGAAGCACTAGAAGAAATAGATAAAGGAATACTATTTAATGAAGTTCGTTGAGTGCCGTGGCGACGTAAACATCGCTTGCGATCGCGTCTCCTTTTGCGAGTAAAATTCGAGCTTTATTTGAATGTTTAGAGTGTAATTTTAATGAATAGTGGTAGTGACGGCTTATTAAGAGTGAGTGCAGTGAGTGCAAGGAGTTAATAATTCGTAAATTGGAAATTGTAAGCGGTTAAACTTTATAAGGTATTGCGAACCAGATAGTACGCTTCAAGGCGAGGCCAGTGTTAACCACGCGATCCTAGCGTGTGTGGTTTTAGCGCACCGATCCAAAAATTTCGCGGTCAAGGTTATAATTGTTATTGAACCCTAAAATTCTACAAGGAAATAAATAACACGGATGAACGAGTATAATAAAAGAGATAGAGATCTAAACAGTAGCGGAGAAACTGAATCAGGTGCTGTTAAGAAAAGCAAAAAAGTAATCAGATCCCCTAATAAAGACCAGGAGTGGCAGAGGAGCAGAGGAGGAGAAATGGAGGACTTAAAAGAGATTAAAGACCTAATGAAGTTAATGATGGAGGAAATAAAGAAGAACACGGAGGAAAACAAGAAACTTAGGGAAGAAATGATAAAGAGAGAAGAAAAGTGGAACAATGAGAAAAACAATTATTCGAAAGAATAAATAGACTCGAAAATAGGATGGAGAACATGGAGAAGGAAAAAAGGAAATGCAACATTGTGATCAAAGGTATTGCTTTTGATAATCAACAAAAGAGCTAGCAGCGAAGCAATTTATCAAAGATAAGTTGAAGGTGGAAACAGAAGTCAACAAAGTAATACTGATAAATAGTAAAACCGGTCAATCGATAAATATTGTGCACCTGAACAATTGGGAAAGCAAGCAACAAATAATGAACAATAAGGCCAAACTAAAAGGTACAAATATATACATAGAGCATGACCTAACGTGGAATGAAAGAGTAATACAAAGTGAAATTAGAAGAATAGCAAAGGAGAAAATAAGTAAAGGGCATAGTGCAAAAGTTGGCTATAAAAAGATTTTCATCGATGGTGATCTATACACCTGGGATGCTAAAGAACTTGGGGTGGTGAAACAAACAAAAAACTAATAAACAAACCGACCGAAAACAAAACGATGACAAAAAAGGCAGCGGACATGGACAACGATTTAGGACAAAAAATATGGAAAATTGCGACATGGAATGTTAGAGGAATACAAGGAAAAGAAATGGAAATTGCAGAAGAATTAGAGAAGTCAAGTTTAAAATTAATTGGACTAACAGAAACTAAAAAGAAAGGTAAGGGAAGCCAAATATTAGGTAATGGTGCACTGTTAATTTATGGAGGGGTCAAGGAAACAGAAAGAGCACAAGCTGGAGTAGCATGCATAATCCGGAAGGAAATTATTGGAGCAGTTAGGGAATGGGAGTATATCAATGAAAGAATTTTAAAAATAATGCTGGAGGCCTACAAATCCTTTCCATTAACAATAATTATAGTGTACGGCCCGAATGAGAACGAAACAGCGGCAGGAAAAGAAAGATTTTGGAATGAACTTCAAATTACCATTGAAGATTATAAAGGATTTTTAATTATGCTTGGAGACTTCAATGCGAGAGTTGGTAACGAACACAATAAATGGAACGGGGTGATCGGTCCACATGGAGAGAACACTCTAAATAATAACGGTAAGCGGTTGTTAGAATTTTGTTTAGATAATGGGCTAAAAATAACAAACACCTTCTTTAAACACAAATTAATACACAGCATAACAAGAGAAGTTATAAGTAGAGGTGAAAGATCTATAATTGATTACGTAATTGTACCAAATAAAAACTTGCAAAATATAAAGGACACAAGAAGTAAGCGAGGGTACGAAATTGGGAGCGACCATTTTCTGTTACAAACAACAAGCAGATTTAATATGCCAAAGGAAAAGAAAGAAATACTTCAACAAAGTAGAGACAAGGAAAGAATAAAAAACTACAGATTACGGGATAAATGTGTTAGGAAAAAATACTCTGATGCATTAGAAAAAGAATTTGACCTTATTAACCAACGATATAATATAGAAGAAGATGACATAGAAAAGAGATGGGAAGTTTTCAAACGTGTGCTAAAGGAAACTGCAGCAAAAATTTGTGGGTCTTCTATAACAATTAAAAATAGAAAACAAACTGCTTGGTGGAATGAGCAAGTAAAGAAGGTAGTGAAGGAAAAGAAGAGGTTATGGAAAGCTTATCTTAGGGCAAAAAATGACGAAACTTATGAAGCATACAAGGTACAAAGAACCTTAGCTAAAGATGCTGTGATAGAAGCCAAAAGAAAATCGTGGGAGGAATTTGGTAGGGAACTGGAAAAGAACAGTAGATATAACTCGAAACTATTTTATAAGGCTCTGAAATCCCTCCAAAATAACAAAGAAGTGAGACTAAAACAAATAAAAGACAAAAAAGGGAACATAATAACAGACGATAAAAGGATACTAAACAGATGATAAGAGTACTTTGAAGACTTATTAACTGAGGATACACATAACACCATTGTGAATTTAAACGATAAACAAAACACGGAACAACTTGACAGACGCATAGCAACGGAAACTGGAAATTGCATAGAAATAAAAGAAGTACAAGAAGTTCTAGACAAAATTAAAATAGGAAAGGCGGCCGGATATGACGAACTTACCCCTGAAATGATAAAATTTATGAGTAAAAACGGCACACAAGAACTTCACAGGATTTTTAATATGGCGTGGAAACTAAAGAAAATACCCAGTGACTGGACATCAGCAATAATTCTACCGATCCATAAAAAGGGTGACAGAAAAGACTGCTCAAATTATAGGGGGATTTCTTTGTTAAGTGTGGCTGCAAAATCTTACGAAGGAATATTAGAGAAGCGACTACGTGCTGAAGTTGAAAGGCACTTACACGATGCACAAAGTGGATTTCGGCCAGGATACAATGTCCACGACCATATCTTTACTCTCCAACAGCTGGCTGAAAAAACTCTAAGTAAAAATAAAAAGGTTTACCTTTGCTTTATAGACTTGAGAAAAGCCTTTGATAGTATCAAAAGGGATAACATATGGGAAAGCCTAAGAATCAAAGGGATAAATTCAGATTTAATAGATGCCATTATTAGTACACATAAGACCACGAATAATATAGTCAGAACAGGGAACAACCTATCAGATGCATTTATCACAACCGAGGGTGTAAGACAGGGAGGGGTACTGAGCCCCCTCTTATTTATATGCGTTATGGATGAAATAATTAATGAATGTAAAATAAGAATGAAACCGTACATAATAGGTTATCACAATCTACAACCAATCTAACTGGAAATATGTGCTTTCGCGGACGATGTAGTGTTATGTGCGGAGTCTGAATTTCATATACAAAGTAATATTAATATTTGGAGGGAAGTGCTTGAAAAGTTTAACTTAAAATTAAATCTAGAGAAAACTAAAGTAGCGGTCTTATCAAATGTCGATACCAAAATAAATATCAAAATTGACAATAAGCCTATCGAACAGGTACAACACTTTAAGTACCTAGGCAGTACCATAAGTATGAGAGGCACCTTGGAAAATGAATTAAACGCCAGGTTAAGCAGTGCTAATAAAGTGTTACAAATGCTATATAATAAATTTCTAAACAAAAAAGAAGTGTCGCGCCAAACAAAGTTAACAGTTTATAAATCGATCTACCAACCAACACTACTGTATGGGGCAGAAAATTGGGTTCTAACGAAGGCCGATAAGCAGAGACTCCAAACTGCTGAAATGAAGTTCCTGAGACGGATAAAGGGGATTAAAAGAATCGATAAAATAAGAAATGACGATATAAGGAAAGAATTAAGAGTCAATCCTTTAAATGTTACAATAGAAAACCAAAAATTGAGATGGTTTGGCCACCTACTGCGAATGGGTGCAAATAGGCAAGTCAAGGAAATCTGGCAAGCTAAACCTTTAGGTAAAAACAAGAAAGGAAGACCAAGACGTACCTGGAATGATAGTGTACTGGCAATATTGAACGAAAGAGGAATATCATGGAAGGAAGCAACACAGATGGCAACGGACCGTATAAGATGGAGGAATTGGGTAAACAAGTAATTCAACCACCTCGACACCTACGGGTACAAGAGGACCTGACTATGTATGTATGTATGTATTTAATGAAGAGGGGATTAATAATATAAGATATGCGGATGACACCCAGATATGTAACTTAAAGGGTCTGCAACATCTCATGACAAGAATAAACCAAGTCGGTCAATTATATGGGCTTGATCTTAATGCTGTCGAAATCAAATGCGTGATAATCAACAACTGACATGTTTCCGCTCCTCAGTTGACATTGAATAACTATCAAACAGAACGAGTCACACAATCTTCTTATTTGGGTACCTATCATGATTAACGAACAGTGGGACCATTCGTAAGAGATCCAATGTCGCATAGAAAAAGCTACAGCAGTATTCCTCAAAATGCCAAACATTTTCAAACGCGCAGTAATTAGAATTGTTACAAAAATGAGACTTCTAAAGTGCTCCTGTATGGAGTAAAATCGTGGACATTAACCCAAGCTACTACCAAGAACCTTGAATCTTTTGAGTTGTGCTTATGGCGCATACCGATCACGTCACCAACAATACCGTTCTAAGGCGTTTGAATAAAAAATTGGAGGTAGTAGAAGCTGTCAATATCAGGAAATTGGAGTATTTAAGACACGTAATGAGAAATCCCCACAGATAAGGGCTTCTACAACAAATATTCCAAGGTAAAGTGATGCGCAAGGCAGGACCAGGACGCAGATGTATTTCCTGGTTTAAAAACCTCCGAAACTAGTTTTAAATCACTACCACCTATCTTTTCGGGGCTGCAGTAAATAAAATAATGATAGCCAGGATGGTTGCCAACATTCGAACCGAATAGGCACTTTAAAAAGGAGAAGAATTAATACAGTATAGATTTTCACCCTGTATGTAATTTAGCCACTCATTTCTTGAACCAGCCGAAATTTCCGATTTTCTTTAGCAGTGAAATCTCCAATCAACAGACAGTAGTGGGCATTTTTTTGTAAACTAGCTGAGCTTGTCATCGTACATTTGCTGTATTACTTACTCGTTTGCTATACTAGTGCCACACTAGTCAGTGAAGCATTCTTTGTGTTCGAGAAGTTACTGGTTAGACATGCAGAAATTTGGAAAAGAAACTTAAATGAAATATCAGAAATAGGAATCGAAAAAGCATAGGGGGCAGATCTGCAACGTATATACGAAACAATATTATCAGGCTAGTTATATCTTTCTCTGCTGCACCATTGCGTTGAGCGATACTGAGAGGACAGTTGTAGAAGGAACTAAAAAAGAAATGTGTAAAAAGAAATTTGATTGGTCCACATCACATATTACCAAATCACATATAGAATTATGACAAAGTACGTAAGAACAGGCCAACCAAATTCATAAGACATATTGGAGTACGACAAGGAGGAGATAAAAAAGAAGTTAGGATTAAAATCAAAAGAACTCAGGTAGGTTATAGAAACGTGGAATCTGTGCTAGCCTCTGAATTTATGTTGACGTGTCAGTAGTAGCAAAACCGAAAGAAATCTGTAAAAAAGTATGAAAATTTGGAACTAGGCATTTAAGGAAAGAAATATGGAAATAAGCACAGAAAATGCAGTGATAACGAATAGCAAAAAGGAAAAATAATTACACTGGAAAGTAAAAGATTGTATATAGAAAGCTTTGGATGTTTGGAGGCAACAATAAGCAGTACTGTATTACACAATGAAGAGCAGACTAAACTCCAAAGAAGAAATGCCAAAGCAATCAAAAAGTAATGCTTGTGCTAACGTTAACATACTTCAGTAAAATGTGGATTTTAATGAGGAGGCATAATGAGAGAATACAAGTGTTTGAGATCTGAGATGAGATATTTCAAAAGAGTAGAACGGATAACCAAGAAGGATCATGTAAGGTGTAAATAATGAAAAGATTAGAAGAAGATTGGAGGTTATCGGGAGAGTTGAAATAAATCTCTTAAGATAACTCAGACATAGGATTAGAATAGACAAATAAAGAAAAGAGAAGGAATTCTGAAAGCGAAACAGATAAACGTAGGACCAATTGGACGGACGAAGAAATGAAAACTGAAGCTTAGGAGAGGTGAGGTAAGCTGATTCGCCTTAGATAGAAAAAAAAATGAAATAGGTGTGTAAAGGGGATAAAGACCAAGTGATGGTAAAGAAGGAAGATTAAGAAGAAGAAGAAGAAAAACAGAAGAAGAACTACTTTCTGGTTTTTAAAATTCTTATAATTATACGCCGAAAGGCATTAAGGAGAAAGAAAACAAGAAAAAGGAAATTGTTCGAATATTGAATTTTTTATCAATTCGTTTTATGAAGCATGAAATTCATTGTAAATGATTATTAAAAGTATGTACAATTGCAGTAATGTATTATTTTCATATTTATTGTTTAGAATCATTAGTTAGCTTAGTACTTGTGCAGTTGTGGTTCCCATGTTTTCAGTCCATAAAGTTGGAGCCCAGATAAGTGTAGGCATTTTATATAGCAAAAACAATGGAATTGTTTACTTAACTAAATTTCAACATTAGTTTTTGAAACCAGAAAGAATCAAATTTGTATTTAAAAAAAATTTTTAGCATACAAAACCGATGAAACTAAATTTCAATTCTAAAAGGCTGGAAGTAGTATGGCATAGTTATTTGCTTGTTTATTTATAACAGAAGAGATCCCGTTATAATCGGTACTATCGTAACTAATAACTACTAACTATTCTGAAAATAAGATATATCCATAGCCTTGACAATTATTAAGAAAAATTTTTAATTATCAAGTACGAAATATCCAGCGTCTACCCAGTTCTTCTAGTCGATTTTTATTTTAAAAGTTTTATAAAGAATTTACACTGTTCGAGGTCGGTACTTGAGCGAGTGAAGCCATTTAATCGTCTGGTTACAATTAACGATTCTGTCTGCAGAGTGGTCAACTGCAGATAGTAACAAGACACATACACTATACACTTAAAGTATGTTCTATACACTCAAGACATGGTCACAATCTCTGCAGAAGGCAACGGGAAACTACTGTTACAGGTTTTTTGGACTTAACTTAGTTAACACTTGAAGCATAGCAGCATTTTGGGTTGCCTATCCGGCTTAAAAGTTATTTGTTGATTTTCATAGGAAAATTACATATTTAGAGATTTTTGAATCTATTTGTGAATTGGTCTTCTTAGATCATTTTCATCATCGATTTCCTGTTCTTTCCGGGGTGCCGAGTCCTCTAAGTTGGACGTATTCTGGGGACTGGGAAGTATTTAGTTGTTGCGCATTTTTATATGGTTCATTCCAGTCCCCGAAGTACTAATTTGGATTAGGAGAAGCATATTGTAGGAATTCCTTTTGGCTGGTGCCCTTATTTGTGGAAATTTCCTGTTGGCTGATGCCCTTTAGTGTGGAAATTTTCTGTTGGCTGGTGCCCTTATTGGTGGAAGTTTATTTTTGGCTGGTGGCCGTTGTAAGCTTCTGTAATCTGAGCACGTGCTATGATTTTTAATTCCAACTTTACTTACACTCGACGGAGGATTTTTCCATCTTATAAGGTATGCTACTGTTTGCTTCTCGTTTAATTCCTGCTAATGTGTCGTTTTCGACTTTCAGCCCTTTTTAGGCCAGAAACTTTTTAAGCCAGAAACTTTTTAAGTCAGTAACCTTTTAGGCCAGAAATCTTTAGGCCAGCTATTTATGGAAAATTTTACGGCCAGTTATTTTTGGGAGATTTTGGACAGAGGTATAGACCAGTCAAATTAGACAATTATGTGGCAAAACTGAATTTTCGTGTACACCTTTATTTAGTGTTTCTAAACAACATATCAAAAGTACCCTTGATTTGACCTTGAGCTTCATGAGTTACAGAACGTAAAAGGTGCGAAAAATTGGTTTTTCACTATACCTCTCTGAAAACAGTTGCTTTCCTGACGGCTTATGGGTTGCGAAAGGTATCTTTCCCGTGCACTGCACGGGAAAAATTTTTCCCGGTCTATTCCACCTCCATCTGTCAAATAAACACTCGATAAACAATCCCAAACAAGCGTTGCTATGGAAATGTCAAAAGCATTCTAAATGGCGTTTGCTATGAGTAACAACGCACATTTTAATTTACGTGTTCTATCGCCGTTTTTCAGAGGTATAATGAAAAATATCGTTCATTACACGGCAGAAACTGCTTTTCCCGTTCTCGCATGACTTCTCGTGTTCGGCTTCGCCTCACACGAGAATTGTCACGCTCGCACGGGAAAAGCCTTGTTTCTCGCCTCCTAATGAAATATACTATTTCGCTTATATCTTCTTTTCTATTAACTTTAGGTATAGAATAGTCTACAGAGAAATTGAAGGATATAAAATTCTGAACAAAAAAGTACTCTCGTAGTTTTTTCGTGGGATCAACCTTTTTCGCGAAAACTGTAATTGCTCGAAAGGTTGTGGACCATTATGTGGCTGCCTAAAATTAGGAATTCAATGCTCGTCAGTTTGCGGTTATTGCCATGGACAATCGTGTTTAAATGCTAATACCATCGAAGATATCGTGGAAACAGAATTTGATAGAGAAAAAGATAAGAGTCAATTAGAGACTCTTTCTACGGAGTACCTGGAACAATGCTACATGGAAGTGGTGTCCAACGCCGATCCTTTAAGGTAGATCTGTTATGATTTTCTTTGTTTAGAGGGTGTGTGGGTCGTTGTAGCCAATCCCTTAGTTACCTACCCCATATCTATATAAATTCAGGTTACCGAATAGCCTAAGAAGCATTTATTGTGTTGAATTACTTACGTAGGGTTCCTTCGTAAACTGTATTCCAAATTGCAATATTTATTTACTGTCAATTTGTATTAACGCCATTTTGTCAATTTTGATCATGTAGGTACTTAAGGCTGGAATTTACACCATAAAATATACCTCATTTTAAGCACACTTTGTTCCATTATTTTATTCTCATTTTTTAAGCAGGAAGTCGGAGCATTTTTTTTGTAATTATCCATGTCCTTTCAGTCTACTGATTTTTTTTAATTTCTAAAAACCAACTTTACAGTATTAAGAAATCTAAAGCTCTATTTTACTTCAAAATTTTCAAATAGTTTTTACAAAAATATTAATACCGACAAAATCTCTCTATCAGTAGATAGATACAACCACTCTCTTTCAAACGGTTTAAATTTCCCATTTCTAATTTAGCGTGTAGGCAACACAAATAGCACAGTACTTATCGGCTTTAAATCCGAACTTTACGGAAACTTGACAAGGAGATTACAATTTAAATATACAAAAATCGTAATTTTGTTTTTGCCATATTTTTTATAGTAATTATACAAATAACTATGTAAATATGCAAATTTTCAAATATGAATCGTTCTGCTAAACGCGCCCACTTTGATTGTTTCTTGACTTTTTGATTTTTTAAGTAGTTATGCAACTTTAGATATGTCAAATAGAAAGTGACTGTATTGTAAATGCCAGCCTTAATGCACGTTTTATATAGCAAGCATAAATACCTTGGTATATTCAAGGACCGCCATTTTGTAATAGTTAATTTACGCTTTGTTTCCTTTTAAATTTATAGATTAACCACCGCATTTCTTGTTAATATCAAGACACATTGAGTTGTAGTGATACAGAACTTTAGGGAGACGCTAGGACCTTGGGTAATTGCTAAATGCGCAGCAATTAAATAGTCCATTTTTAACTTGAGTTTATGGTGCGTGATTTTAGGGTAGCGTGGGATACAGGCCTGAATCTATGCGATTCCTTACGTTTACTTGATACCTATGTTCTTGTGACATTACTGTCCCTTTTGGGGACTCACTTGTACGTGTTATACTTTAACTTCATTAAGTTAATTTAGCTTTGCTTCAGAAATTTTATAGTAACTCAAATTCGGGTAGCGGGAATTAATCTAATTCACCCCGGCTTAAGTTACAGAGCTTTTTGTGCTTTTTTATCATTACTTTCAATGGTTCAAATGTTTGCTTATTTTTAATTCAGTCAATACTTTTTCGATCCAGCAATTACCACGTCACTTATTACTTGAAGATTTAATTGCTTACCTATTACATACAGGGTGTTAAAAACAAGTGTAAAAGACTGCAGGTACATACAGTACTCATCAAAATAACAAAGAAAGCTCCTAGGGACATGGATCCGAAAACGCTTGGTTTTCGAGATACCCTGTATTCAACTCGACAACTATATGTTTTTATAACATTGAAATGGTTTATTCGATTCAACACAATTTGGTATGGTAGTACATTTTATTGTTTCACTAAAGTAAGTGTTCAAAGTGCCTTCCTTCCATTTCTGCACAGGATCTACATCTCCTTATAAAAGAATTCCTTACTCTTTCAAATATCCATGGCTGTATTCTTATGCTATTACAGCAGTGTTATATGCGCTGCTGCAGTTCACCGATGTTGTTGACCGGTTCAGCATACACCAAACCTTTTAGGTAACCCCAAACAAAAAAGTCTAACATGTTCAAGTCAGGAAGTGTAGTTGTTGAGTGGCATGATTAATACCCTGTATCTCGAAAACCGAGCGTTTTCGGACCCATATCCATAGGAGCTTTCTTTCTTATTTTGATGAGTACTGTACGTAGCTGCAGTCTTTTACACTCATTTTTCAACACCCTGTATATACATCGGTTACATTAATCAGACTTTGTTGTATTGTGTTTATTTAATACACAGGATGTATCGTAAATGGCGCATAATATCCACACCACGCGATTATGCGTTAAAAACTGGGCAAAAAACTGTTTTAGGCCAAAACGTGTAATTTTTGAAGAATTGTTAATTAAAGTCTTGTAAACTTAGTAACACTGTGCGGTCAGTATATAATTGCATTGTACATCGTTGCAACATTTATGAAAAGCACAAGCACTGCAAAAATTTCAAATTTCGGATGGAAATTCTAATTAAATGCAGGATATGTTGAGTACAATTACAGGTTAGTTATTTATTTTGTTGATTAAACTACAGCTAAAAATCATTATTTCATAAAAATATGATACGACAAGCAAACCAGAATACGACTTAAGGCTGCTAATAACTTCATAGCTAAAGAGTTAACAGCAAATTGGTACTGGAGTTTTTTGCTTGGATTTTGATATAAATACATATTATGTGCGATTTTTGATACACCCTGTATATTTACTTGTTGTTATGTTATGTTTATGTACATATTATACAGGGTGTTTCATAATTGCACGGCACCATTTTAGGGATGTGTTCTCTAGTACAAAATATTACGATTTAACTAAAATTACCTTAGTCTAAAAGTTAATATTTAGGGAGATACAGGGTGTCAAAGCCGAAATTTTATTTTTAATTTTTGCTGTAATTTCAAAAGTTTTCCAAATATTGACCTGAAAATTGGGGAAACTACATATTTTGGGACGGAAAACAATAACCAGTCCTCAATTTTAATGTAGCTCTTAAAAAAACTCTATTTTTGCTGCACCCAATACCTTAAAAATACTTCAACTTTTTTGTACTTAAAGTTATGACAGATGTAACTGAAAAAAACAATTTCCTCGTCTTTTTTATATAAATAAGGTATACTAGTTAAATGTCTCTAAAATTAACCGTATCAAAGATATTTGCTGTTGAAGTGGAAGTGATGCTACATTCGTCAGTCCTTAAACCTTAAACAGCATTACTTGTGTTACACTAAAATCTTACAAATTTTTAATGATAAATATTCCACTGATCCGCTATTACTTTGTGTCCTATAACTTGTTTTTGACAAAAACATGTTAATTTTTTATTTTAAATACAAGCCTACTGCGTTACAGAATTCTTAAAAAATAAAAAAGATGTTGTATTACTTACATCAATAGCAAATATCTTGGAAACGGTTAACTTTAGGGACATTTAACTAGTATAACTGTTTTGTATAAAAAAGATGAGACAAATGTTTTTTTTTTTCAATTAAATCTGTACTAACTTTAAGTATAAAAAAGTTGAAGTATGTTTAAGGTATTAGGTGTAGCAAAAATCAGGTTCTTTAAAGAGCATTGTTAAAATTGAGGACGGATTATTGTTTCTCGTCCCAAAAAAGGTAGTATCCCCAATTTTCACATCAATATTTCGAAAACTTTTGAAATTACAGTAATAAATTAAAATTAAAATTTCGACTTTGACACCCTATATCTCCCTAAATATTAATTTTTGGACTAAGGTAATTTTAGATAAATCGTAATATTTTGTGCTAGAGAACACATCCCTAAAATGGTACCGTGCAATTATGAAACAACCTGTATACTTGCTTGTTTACCTTATACACATTATTATTTGTTTATATTAAATACCTACACGATCTGAGAGTCCTTTTATTGGGTATTTGTGTTCTGAAGTAATTTCAGGGAATTGGTTATCAGTTGCCGTTCCTACTTTTCCGAAGGACACGCTTGTAACTTATTGGCGCCCATTCATTTTTACAGCTTATTTAAAGAACCTCGATCTTCCCACTGGCAGTCGGTGGCGTGTTTCCGATAGCTACTTCGGTCTCCCATTTCTTTTTTTTTGTGATAGCACTACTGCAGAGAACACATTTACCTAGCATAAAGGAGATATAACAAAGTCCACGACGCCAAGTCGTTTAAAATGTGTCTTTGATCCCCTCAACTGGCAGCCAAACCATCACTACTTGATCTCCTGGCTACAAATGCCATACGATAAATAAATTTTAAAAAGTTTCGAAATAATTTGATACTTTTTCCATTTTTTTAAAACATTTATATGCATTTTCAATGTGCGATATAATTTTAACAGTTAAATTTTAATCGAAAGTTAGTTGCCAAAATAAATAGTACTTATTTGTTTTATTAATATTATTTTTGTGGCTTTTTACAGGGTTCCTGACATTCGATTGAATCAGATCACAGCCTCCATTCCTTGGATTTAGTTAGATTTCAATAACATTTTAGACGTGAGTGACTTTTGTTACGTTAACCAAAATTGAAATTTGAAAACGGTCCGTTGCTTCACCACTTTTTTGTGGATTGGAAAACTTTTAAAATAGCATCTAAATTTAAAGTGAGACATTATAAATGTTTAAAATGGCTTTTCTTTCATTTCTAAAACTTTAATTGTTGATGGGAAACATCATACCTAACATAGTCCGGAACAGCGATTGATTGTACCGAATAAATAATAACATTTTACTCATGATCAGATTACTTTGTACTCGTTACTCGTAGATATTGCAATACGTTGGAAATGTTTTCCTACTGAAACAAAACTAAGCAAACCTTTTACAATTTTTTTGTATTTTGGTTTTTCTTTACAAATACATACATATGTCTCGAGACGTTAAACAAATAGTTGTCGCCACAATATATTTTCTTATTTCTTTTGTTTTCTTAATAAGTCCACATACGACAGCTAGCTGGCATTGGTTTGCAGTAGTCACTCTCACTCGAATAGCACTGTTCTGTACTAGGACATACAGAGTAGTTATCGTCACTTTCACATCTAGAAATTAAATGAAATTTAAAATTAGTTTTCGCTGTGTGATAAGATATTTTTCAAATTAAATTGGGAAATATTTTGGAGATTAAATCTTTAGGAACTCATTCCTTTGAGAATGTGCAAATTTCGCTTAATTTTGAAAAATCTGTGTACAGAAAAATATAACTTCCGCGGGGATTTGAACCACTAACCTTCGGCCGCCAATGTTCGACCGATTGAGGTACATAAGTAAATAAATAACGACAGGGTATTCACTTATATGCAGTGTTTGTGAGAAGTCACCGTACTCCAAATACAATCGGAAAAGATTTTTGATGTGATTTTTTATGGGCTGTACTTTTCTGGCAAAAGCCTAACTGGTAGGTTCACACAGCGAGTTTCGAACATGGACCTTGAACTCTGCATTGAAACGACTTTTCAGAGAAATTTTTTGTTTTCGAATTACGTTCAGACTACGACTTAAATCGGCGTTCCAAATATCTCACCTTCCTGCACTTTCAGAATCCAGAGAGATTTCGTCAGTCGTCAATGTCTTGCACTTGTATTAAGAGCACTGTATAAGTGTATGGTGACTCCTCCCCACTCTTTACATAATTTATACTTACGATATATTTGAGACAAAACTGCAAATTGTTAACTTTTGCGCATGTATTTCAGGTTTAGGTTTAGGTTCTCCTATAAAGTGACCGCCTCCAAATCCGTATCCGCCTCCGTCTTTATCTTTGGAGGATTTGCCACCTACGCCACCTTTACCACCTTTGCCACCCTTTTTACCTGTAAATTTTACATACGTACTTTAAACAAATAAACATTATGCTAACATCTGAAGAGGGATCATTATACAGTGACCGGCCAAAAGTTATGGAAAAAACGACAAAATTCTTCCGTTATTATCCAAGTACGAGGGTGTATTTTTATGTTGCCTACCTAGCCACGAAACAATGAAGCGACTATGCCAAACCAATTATTAATTTGCGCGGTTTATAGAGATTTGGCCATGATCTTCTTGCTTGGCCGAAATTAAAGTGGAACGTCGCAGTGTCATAACGTTGGAGAGGGACAAAAATATTTTTTCTCGAATTATCACAGGGGATGAGATTTGGGTATATCACTGGGACCCTCCCACTAAACTGCAATCCGTACAGTGGGTTCATAAGGGCTGTCCACTACCAAAAAAAGTCAAATAAGCTGTTGAACAATATTTGACAAAGTTGCCGAAGGAATTTTTTTCTGCGAGTATGGGACAATTGGAAAAAAGATGGAATAAGTGTATAAATGTTGAAGGGAGTTAGGTAGAAAAATAAAGGGTTATTAATGTAATACGCGTTTTTTTATGGATAGGTAGATAACATCAAAATGCGCCCTCGTACATAGGTTTCACTTCAATCAAGCTATTTAAAAGGAAAAAGTTGGATATTTGTAATTTAACAAAAAAATATTCAAGAAAAATTGGAATTTTCAACTTTTTTTAAATAAATACTTGAAATTTTGAATACAGACCTAAAATTAAATTTAAAACAACTTTTTTAAATAATTTTCTGCGACATCTTATCATCTAATCCCACTTCATGCGACTTCACAGTGATTTTTTAAAATTTGCCGCCATGCCAGTGGCCACGCTTTAATACATTAAATTCGTTTATTAGTTTATCAGACATGCAGAATCGATCCCCAAAAAAGTTTTTTCGATATTCTAATAATACAAATTACTGATTTTTTTTTCGATATTCTTTCCCCGGCTCCACACTTGCGTTGTTCGTGTACGAATATTCGCTATTCGGATAAAATGCCGCAAGTGTGGATGAAAACTTCGTATTCGTATACGAATATTCGACACTTTTTCACGAACACGAATGTTTTCCGTTCGGTGTCGGTAAGTTAACACACATCAAAGGCGAGGAATATTCGTTGTAAGGTCTTTTTCGCATACCCTCCACGCTATCGTGTACGAACATGCAAATCGTTTGCCTATGTTTCATTTTATTTTTGTGTAACAATTACACTAACATTTGAAAATGAAATGGACAAATGAAACTGTATTAGAATTTTCAAATACCAAATACGAATATTCGACTAATATCACGTATGTGTCGAGGGTCTGTTCGACAAATATTCGTAAACAAATATTTGTACACGAATATTCGTCAACTTTAACGAATGATATTCGTTACCGCAAGTGTGGAGCCGGGATAATAATAAAAATCTTTTCAGTATACCTCTCTGAAAACAGTTGCTTTCCTGACGGTTTATGGGTTGCGAAAGGGTGCCTTTCCCGTTCACTGCACGGGAAATATTTTTCCCGGCTTATTCCACCTCGATCTGTCAAATAAACACTCGATAAACAATTCCAAACAAGCGTTGCTAAGGAAATCTCAAAAAGCATTCCAAATGGCGTTTGCTATGAGTAACAACGTATATTTTAATTTACGTGTTCTATCGCCGTTTTTCAGAGAGGTTTAATGAAAAGTATCGTTCATTATACGACAGAAACTGCTTTTTCCGTTCTCGCATGACTTCCCGTGTTCGGCTTCGCCTCACACGAGAATTGTCACGCTCGCCCGGGAAAACCCTTGTTTCTCGCCTCCTAATGAAATATACTATCTCCATATGCTGCGAACTTTTTCCGGTCACTGTGTGTTACAGAGGCAAAGAAATTGAGCTACTTTTAGTTTACAGGACTTTGTGTGGGTGTGGGTTGCACAGTTTTGTCAAAACAAACAAAATCGCATAAAAATGCAGATTTATATGGTAAACAACACATCAACAAAAATGATGCTGTTTTCTCAACCTTGATCATCGGTTATCTTAATAAAGATTTTGTGCAACCCATCCTTTACTTGTTTTATTTTTCTAGTCTTTTATAACAAACCTGTATGTTAATAAATTATTTAGTTATTTTACTCACCATGTTTTCCATCTCCTGATGCGCCACTGCCCCAACTACTTCCTGAGTCGTTTGAACCTCTTTTACCCCGACCTCCTATTAAATTAATAAAAGTTACGGAATTTATTTTTATAACTAATTTGGTTAAATCGCGTTTTAAATTTAAACTTTAGAGTATAGCCCAGTGGCCAAGTACATTTTACCTGACAAAAGGTCATGTAGTTTTGGATTTTGGATATGTTGTTTGTACTTAGGCCCTTATTAAAAATCCAAGTTTTCTAATTTGGCGCGCCTGTGTCCGCGTCAGTACGACCACTTTTGTGTCACTTTTTCGGTTTTTTCTCGATAACTCTTTACTAGTGCGTCCCACAGAAAAAATACTCTTGCCTTTTTTGCAGAGCATAAAATTTGCTACAATTTACTACAATAACATGTTTTTCTAAACCTCATAGTTACCGAAATACAAAGCTTTAAAGCAAAAAATTTTTCCAAAAGTTAGGAAAAACTACTACAAAAAAACACTGTGTCCATCATCTTAACGGTTTATTGGTTCAATTTAAAAACAAAAAGAGTAACACTTTGTAGCCATATGGTAGATATGTGCATAAAAAATTACAAATAAGACCACAATACATGGAATATAAATATACAGGGTGTGTAAGAACTCGGGAACAAGCGACTTCCTCAACTCGTGCGAAGCCTTAAAAGTTCAAAATTGTCAACGCGAACAGGAGCCGTTTTTGCAAAATTCTTACTTTATGCATAGATTAAGTAATAACGGCAACAATTTAGTATCGTTTATCATTTTACATCATCGTATATTATATTAGCAACGAGTTATGTTATGATACATTTAACAGCACTAGTGCTGTAAAGTTTATAACAGCACGTTACTATTTATGAATTGTCATTAAACTGTCACTGAAAATATTTTTTTATTTTTTGAAAAAAGTTATTATAGGATGATATAAACCGTGTTACGACACGCGTAACGTTATTTGCTGGTTACATTACTCGAGAATTAAAAGTAATTAAAATTTGTAGCGCATTTTATGCTCTACAAAAACGGTCAGAGTAATTTTTTCTGTAGGGCGCACTAGTAAAGAGTTATCCAGCAAAAACCGAAAAAAGTGACACAAAAGTGGCCGTACTGACGTGCGCACAGGCGCGCCAAGTTAGAAAACTTGGATTTTTATTAACGGCCTATGTACATACAACATATCCAAAATCCAAAACTACATGACCTTTTGTTAGGTAACCCCCCCTTTTCACGACCTGGCCACTGGGCTAGTATGCTAGATAAAATTATTTTAAATTGAGACATGGGATTTGCAATTTTCATGGTTATAATATTGTACCGGCTGTAACACGTTTATTTAAAACTTCAGCCCGTAGTGTGAACTATTTATTAACAAATGTAAACAACGTAATAACACGAAACAACAATTTAAACACTAAAAGCACAACACTAATACACTGCTCCAAATAATTAGAGGAACACTTGTTTACATCTCAATAACTTTTTAAATTGTACCAGTATACAAAATACAAATACCGGGTGTCCACTCTCAAAGTCGAACATAGGCAAATTAACATTAGGTACATATCCCTTTTAGAAGTTATGCTTTTTTTTTCTATAATAAAACAAAAAACAGATGTTAAGTTAATCAGAGGTTTAATTAATAATAATAAAAGTACTGAAAATAAGAAAGAAATACAACAACAAAGAAATGATAACAGATATTCAAATAACCCTCCCTTTTCGGCCAAGCAGTATGCTAGTCTGTTGTAAAAAGAATTTCTGACGTTGGCTAACTGTCCTTCATTATTTAAAGCAGATTCGGTTACTATTGCTTCCCTCAAAGAATTAATGTCTGGGTGGCGTCTTTTGTAAATTTTGGTTTTAAGGTGATCCCACAGGAAAAAGTCGCAAGGTGCTAAATCAGGAGATCTTGGTGGCCAATTGATAGCTCCACCTCTACCAGTCCAGCGGTCTGGGAATGAATCGTTTAAACAATTCCTAACATGTAAGCCAAAATGTGCTGGACAGCCGTCCTGTTGAAACCAGATCTCCTGATCTTCCCTTGCAGCTTCTTCCAGTGCAGGTCCCACTTTCGTTTCTAAAAGATCTAAATACGTGTCTGAATTGAAATTACCTTCTATTTCAAATGGGCATATAATTTTGTTATTAAAAATCCCAGCCCAGATATTAATTTTTTGAGAGTACTGAGTCCTGGTGGAAATATTAATTCTAGGGTTTTGTTGTGCCCAAAACCAGGTGTTTTGAACGTTTGGTTTATTGTTTAATGTGAAAGTACAAAAGTACATTCGTCGGTGAAACATATTGACGACAAAAACCGGCGATTATGATTAGCGAGCTGTCGCATTTCGTAGCAAAATGCGCTTCTGCTGCCTTCGTCAATTTCTAAAATTTCTTGATGACGATTTAGTTTGTATGGGTGATATTTATACTTCTTCAGTATCTTCCATACACGCGACTTACAGAAACCTACTTTGTCGTAAACTGTAGAATGGGTCCGAATTGACCATTGCTAGGACACGCTCTTCTGTGTGATCAACTATTTGTCGATTTCCTGTGATATAATTGAGATTTTGGAATATTTCGTTTCAATTAACAGTAAAACATGTAATGGTTTACCATCCCTAACTTCTGCTTCCACAGAAATGTTTGCACACCTTTCAAACTTTGTACGTATTTTTGAATAATGGTACTTGCAGAGGGTATGGGTCGTGTATTAAGTTTAACTGCAAAAGAATCTCTAACTCTTCGCAAACTAACGCCACTATAAAACGTTTTTACAATAACAATACATTTTGACCTTAAACGGGACACACGAGCATTTATTTAATGTCCGTCGAAACGCACGTTGAGACGGACGTTAAAGCATTATTATTCTTTAAATACGACTAGTCGCACATCAACGCGTGTCTCATTTAGCGTACGTTGAAACGTACGTTCAATTTTTTGACGAACGTATCAAGCTAGACGCACGTTGTGACTAGTCTGCGTGCGTTGCAGCGTTTTATTTTTGTACTTATTTCCGTATCACAGGAGTGCCTTTTTAACGACCGTTAGTGTTATTACGTTGAATTATTGTCTTGGTTGTAGTGTATGTGTATTATAAAGTGTAAAAATGGCCATGTTGGTGCTTCCTTTTATTTTTTAAGTATTGCACCACTAAATAAGAAACGGCAACAACTTCACCGCTATCTATTGCATAAAGATTAATTAACGCAGGTTTCTTAAAATTTTTTAACGTTCGTGTAGTCAGTGCGGCGACGTACCTACGTTGTAAATGACGTGCGTCGCAATGCACATTAAATTTACGCTCGTGTGTCCCTAGCCTAAATAGTAGAAAAGCATCGACATAAACACACTAAATAACTTTTGTTTCAAATTTCGCCTACTTAATTTGAAAATCATATTAGAAAACTGTTAAATTTTAAATTAGTATTTTAAGACAAAACCTTAAGTTTTGGGTTTATTTTTAGCATCATTTTATGCACAATAATTTTATCTTTCTATTGCCACCATTACCTTTTCTGTACGTTGAATTGGCGAGCAGAAATCGGCAAAACTAAACAATAATAATATGTTCGACTTTGAGAACGGACACGCGCCCATACTGCGGCCATCACCATGAACTTCCTTCAACACCACGGGATTCAATCCATGGATTGGTATCCGTTAAGTCCTGAACTAAACCCAATCGAACGTCTTTGGGCTGATCTTGACAGGCGTATTCGGAGGCGCCTAGACCCTCCAACAGCTTACAAATGCCCTTATAGAAGAATGGGCGAATATACCACACGATAACATTCGTCTGCTCGTGCGAAGCATGCCTCGGAGATGTCAAGCATTAATTCGTGCTAATGGAAGACATACACGACATACACGTTCTTAGTGAACCATATCTTCTCAAGAACTTTATGTTATACGGATATGATTAACTTGTTCTTTAATTTATTTCTTGTAGTTTCCATGAATTTGTATTGTTTGTTATCTTAAAAGTGATATGGCAAAATTGATTCTGTTTCTGCAAATTTATTCGAATAAAATATGAGTGTTTAAGATACGCGTTATTATATTTGTATACTGGTACAATTTAAAAAGTTACTGAGATGTAAACAAGTGTTCCGCTAATTATTTTGAGTAGTGTATTAACCCGACACACGAACTAATTTATTTATACAGTTTATTTCAAAAAAAGTGCAACACCTTGAGGCCGTGGACCAATTTTATTCAAATTTTCACAGAATATGTGTTTCAACGATATAAACAAATGATTAGATTTTGAAAACCGTAACACTAAAAGTTTAAGAAAAAATCAATAATGCGTAGGTCCTCCACGATTTTCCCGACACTCATTAACTCTACGAGGCATGCTTCCAATCAAGTAGTCTATGGCCGCTTGTGACAAGCCATTCCATGCCTCTTGCAAGGCCATGCGGAGATCTTCTAAGTTGTTAGGGGGATAGTGTAATTTCCCCACCTTTCTTCCCATCATATCCCACACATGTTCGATAGGGGACAAATCAGGAGAGCAAGCAGGCCATGGAAGCACGTCAACGTTGGCATCTTCCAGGAACTGGATTGAAGCCCTTGCCGTATGAGGACGTGCATTGTCCTGCTGGAAAATAGGGTTGTTGAGACCTTGAAGGTATGGAAGACAAACGGGCTCCAGCACACTCGCGATGTCAGATGCAGCTGTCAAAGTGCCCTCAATGAATACCAATGGTGACCTGCTTCCATGGCATATCGCTGCCCAAACCATTACCCCAGGTGTACGGGCAGTGTGTCGCTCGGCGAAAAAATTGGGATTTTGTCGCTCCCCACGAAAACGCCTCACCCTCCCACGGCCATCATGAGCCCAAAGACAAAAGCGAGACTCGTCGCTAAAGACCACCCATTGCCAATCTTGAGCCCAGTTCCTCCGTTCATTGCACCATTCCAGTCTACGGGCCCGGTGATTAGGAGTGAGGGGAAGAGTTAACTGAGGAAGGTACGAACGTAGCCCAAAAGAACGAATTCTTCTATAGACGGTGCTTGTTGAGATTGGACGTCCTATTGCTGCAACCCACTCGTTTCCCACCGCTCGTGTTGAGGTAAATCGGTCTCTAACAGCCACTACTCGAAGACGTTCATCTTCACGTACAGTGGAGGCTCTAGGACGACCAGACCCATTTCGTCGACGATAATTGGCCTCCTCGTTCCATCTTCGCCACCATCGCATAACAGTCGCTGCATTACAACCGATTTGTCTCGCAATTCCGCGAAAAGAACTTCCTTGGTTTTTTAGGGCAATAATCTGGCCCTTCTGGAAATCAGTCAAATGATGGTACTGTCGAGGTTGACGAACTCTAGGCATTTTAACACTGTTGTAGTTCACTGTATCGTACTTATATTCAAAAATGTGCAGATAACAACCAGGAAAAACACAAAACAATTTGTTTTGTTGTATTGTTACCAAGGTAAAAAACAAAAAGAAAACGGCTCTAGATATCTGAAATTGTAATCATTTGTTGGTATCGTCGAAATACTTGTTCTGTGAAAAATTTATGAAAATCGGCCAACGGCCTCGAGGTGTTGCACTTTTTTTGGAAGGCAGTATACAGTATGTCCCCGGATTGAGTTTACAATAGGTATGATAGACCAAAAATTTTCGAATTGGAATTTCATATTTTGGGATTCCGCCCTGCTTGGTCTGAAACTTATTATTAGTTTACTTTCGATTTTTTAAAATCAAGTAGGTCTTTACAGTTGAGCAATAACTCTTTTCGTTTCAGGTAAAGTACCTTTTCCGTTCACAGTACGCCAAAGTGTTACTGAGAAAAGTTGTTCAGAATGAAAAGTTATGGCGGTGTACAAATTTTCAGAACGATCGGCCTACTTTGATAAAATTCATTATTTGTCAATTTCGTTTCAGGTAAAGTACTGTTTCAATTCACAGTACGCCAATATTTTACTAAGAAAAGTTGTTCGGAATAAAAAGTTATGGAGTTATGCAAATTTTCAGAATGATCGGCCTACTTTGACTTACTGACCAATACTGGATTTTATCAAAGTAGGCCGATCATTCTGAAAATTTGCATGATGAACCATGAATTTTACCGAAAGAGAGCAGAAGGCAATATATTTATGTTAAGAAGAATTAAAAGCTGCATATTATGGAACTATAGTTAAATTTAAAGGCATTATCAACTTATGCAGCATTTCAACATATTTAGTAAACATCAAACTACGTTAGTTAAAATACTCGTAAAAGTACCCGCAGTGGTAGAATTTCAATATCTTTGATAATAACCACAACAAACGGGTAGAGAGAATTCAGATCCCCGATACGTGACGTCACTGATGTCGGTCTCTGGAGGCTGCTACACAACAAACCCACGTGCTGGTTGACAACCACGAGGTCGAAATAGGGGCTGTGATTGGTTATATACAATAATTATACTGCATAACTACGCTAGCTATGCTAGAGCTCTTCCCGGCTTAAGGGCCCCTGACACGCTCGTGCTTCGTTCCAATTTTACCCGCTCAGGATTGAAACGGACGATTTTACTCGAACCGGAAAGGCGCATTTACACGTTCGTTGTTTTATTCGATGTTAAGGTCCAATTTTGAATGAACAGGCTTGTTGTACAGCTGGTACACCAAATACAATATGAAGCTAAAACACAAAATTTGTACTGTTAGTATTGCTATATTACTGCCCCAAAGGAAGAAACGTGTCCGTTCGCAGTTATTTAACTTGTATAAATTAAATGCAACCTCACAAATACGCTTATCAATCAGAATTGGTCTGCAGTCTGCATGAACAGTGAACACCCGGTCATACAAATACACGTTTGGTTTTTACTCAATTTTACCCGAACGGTGTGACGTCACACAGTGAAAATCAAATTATTTTGGATTTTGCTCGTGCCGTGCTCGTTTAAATTTTTCACGCGTGAATTGCGCATACACATTCTGTTTTACCCGTGCGTTATTAGACGGTACGGGTAAAATTGGAATGAATCACGAGCGTGTCAGGGGCCCTTTACAATCAGTAACGTCATATGTTAAACTTTTAGGTCCCATAATACGGTAACGAATTAAAATTCGCTCGTAAAATTTTGCACAGGTACCGTACTCAGTTTACTCAATCAAATTACAAAATAAAAAAAAAATTACTTTTCATAAGTTGACACTGCCTTTAACTGAATTTTGATTTTGACATCCATCAACATGGCAACATAACCTAATATTTCATGGAACTAAAAATCTCAGTAAATTTTTAAAACATGTAGTGCTGCCAATTCAATTCCAAAAAAATGCACTAATTTTTAAATTTAGTGTCTTTCAAATCAGTGAATAGATAGTAGGTAGATATTTATCAGAAATTCTAACATGGAAGTGTTAGTTCTACTATCGTTGATAATTTTACGTATTCTTAATTACTCGCTTTCGAAAGACTCTATTTATAATAACAATCGCTCGTGTTGAGTTAAATTTCTAACTTTCATAATAACCTACAGACAACTTTCATTTAATATTCCTCAGTTAGAACGCCAAAAAATATTTCATACCTTTGCCTTTACCACCAAGCATTGGGTCTTTTGTAGCCGACCCACCAGCAGCTATACAATCAGCATCGTCCCATTGCGAATCCCGAGTATCTTTTCTAGGTTTAGGTTTTGAATAATCCTTCCCTTTTGGAGTACACATTTCTAATAATAAATGATTCAGTTTCTCTTGACCTTCTTTCTTTTTTCCGATATGTAACATCAATACGTCTTTATTAGGGTCCGATGCCATTTCGGTCAATTCAGTTTCTTGAGACGTTCTCCTTGGAGTACATCCAAGAGGAATTCTTACTCCGCAGCCAGCCATTTTTGGAAGAAGAAATTAAATTGGGTTTAACCTAATAAAGACAACCTAAAAGGTATTACAATTTGGTAGCATGCAGAAACTACGTTAAATATGAGTTATGTGAACAATGAAGTTGACAATTTGCAATTTTGAAATTATGTCATATATTTGGATGTCACTTGTCACAGCATCCTTTAATGTCGTGGTTGGTTGAAGAAAATTTAGGCGACGTTGGAAAGTAACGTGCATGTCAGATATACGCAGTGGCGGCTCGCCAGGTGAAGTGCCTCTTCACCTAATATTTCACTCGAATTAGTTTTTTTTTTTGTATATAAAAATGATTATTCTTACCATTTATCTAAATTCCTAATTTAAATTATAAATGAATTTTATCCCCGTTCAATACGCAAAACATTTCTTATAGATATAGGTATGTATTTCGCAGCACAGTATCAAATTGCAGAGCTAAACGTAAATATGCTTGGAACTCTGTACTATACACTGGGTTGCTATGGTAACACTGACGTCACTCGCATGAAGCGGCACGTAGGTTTTCCACAAGTGAAGAGAAAAGGATCTTTTCATCAGTCGCCTGTCGCTGTGGATACCGTATGGTTGTATGTTTGGTATATCGCGCAGCAATCTTACGTAATCGGTGTTGGTTTATTTTATAAATTCATTGGTAGACAAAAATGAATCGATACGCGAACCTTTTCGTTTACTTGTTTATAGAAACATCACGTCTGGGCAATAAAGAGAGAGACGCTAACCTACTTATTTTTATTTATTAGTCAGTTGAATGCCAGATATAGTCTTGAAGCATATGTTTGTGTCGTACAAAGGACGTATTAAAATATCTGTGATTTTATTAAATACCTGAAGTTCCTAATTATCAAATAGTCGGTTATCACTGATTTCAAATAATTGAAACTCATGTCTTGTTTTGGTGTTTGTACTGGTTGTTGTTTATGTGTTTGTTTTGCAATAAGTGTGTGTTTTTAAACATGAAACAAAGGCTTTAACAATTTTTGCAAAAAAGGACTTAAAGGGTAGTGGAACTTTTAGCAGCATTTTTATCAAGAAGTCCTATAGAAATTATATACCTAAGGAATACAATATCTCACGATAGACTCTCGTCTTTGGCGAATATTTCAATTCAAAAAGAACTCTTACTAAGGTTAATTAAAAACCAACCATTTTACGAAGATATTACCAACAAATTTGCTACCCTAAAAGACAGAAGGATTGACTTGGTGTAAAAAAATTAGGTAAGTCCATATAAAAAGTATTTTTAATGAAATTTGATAGATAAAAGAGACGTACAGAAAAATAATATCAAATTTTATTGCACAAATATTTATACTAAAACATAGGTATAATACGAAAAACTAGACTAACTTGTAACCTCCCCCAATTGGGGTTACGATTATGCTTCAGGTAGCTTAGTCGAAGATGAGGTTCGTTGAGGCTATAATGAAATCCACACAGAGTTTCGATGTAAATGTTTAATAAATTATAACGTCTTTCTAATGTACAGGTAATAATAAATAAAATACAATTATAAATGAAAGGGTATGACTTTGACTATTACATATATACAAAACTGAATTCAACAAAATACACTGAAATAATAAGGATTCTGAAATAATAACTCAAAGTTTATGGCACGGAAGCGGCACGTGATTTCGCCCCGAAATCGCGGTGAATTGTCTTCTCGGACGGTGTGCCGCTCTCTCTGAGCGGTGTTCCTGACGTGTGGACTGCCTTACGGCGCCGGTGCGGCTTGGGCTGATCGGAAGAGGCGGTCCGTGAATGTCAGTGTCAAAACTGCAAACGGCTTTGTTGGTGTCGCGTAATCGGGCTAAACAAAATGTTATTTAAAAATGGATTAAGCAATTAACAGGAAGGTGTCTGAGGTCTGGATGCGTTCGTATTCGATCCCGAGTGGCCTGCGGGTTTGTGCAGGACTCACTTTTGTTACCCTGGTTAAATACCGTGAGTATAAGCTGTAATATTGTTTGTTAGTTATTGCAGTGAAACTGCGAGCCTGGGTTTTGAATTTAATTGTGAGCTCGGTTTGTTTAGGAATTCGCCGGCTTACAGCCTCGCGTCAGGATAAGATTAAGTTAGGTCGGTTTAGGATTTCGCCGGCTTCCAGCCTCGCGTCAGGATGGGTTCAAGTGCGGGTGGGCTATGAATTCGCCGGCTTACAGCCTCGCGTCAGGATCGGGTTCAGTTGGGTCGGTTCAGGAATTTGCGAGCTACTAGCCACGCTGTAGGTTAGGGGTAAGTTCGGTCGGTGTGAGCTTTTTAGAATAGGGTTGTTCTTCAAGGCTCCGGTGGACTCTCTCTCAAAGCCGCGGTGGACTCTGACTGCTGAACTCGGTTTTGGGGCTTGCTTTTATATGAATTGGAGCGCTTGCGGGCTCCGTCTAATTTGATGGGTTAGAAAAGGCTCGAGTAGTCACGTACACTCTGCAATCCGACGAGCGATCTTCGCCGGGTGTTTGATTACGGCCCGTGACGTCCTCGAACGGAAAATTTCGTTAAACGACTGTCTGTAAGCTATTTCAAATAGTGAATATTTGATTCACGGTTAATTTAAATACGGTTAATTACGGCAGGTCGTTACAAACTTATGTTTATTAAAAATTATTACTGTTTCTACTGTTCCTGAGATAATAATAATCTACTATCTACTACACTATCTATTTATAACTATATAAACTAATAATTAGTTTGTTAAATTAAAAAATAGCAGAAGAAAAAGAAATTAATCGTACCTACTTATTCATTCAATAAGATTTATATTTTTCAGAATGATACAATATTCATTTATAATAAAGTGGGTTCAAAAAAGTAGTAATAGTAAAATAAGATCTAATATCGCCCTTTTGCCAACGAAATTTTTCGAACTCACTTTATTAATTTAAATTTTTTGGTAGTAAAAGTTCATTTCGTCTATTACCAATTTGCGCAAAACGATATTTAATTGTTTTCGCAGAAATTTCATCTAACTGAAAATTAATATTAATTATACCTAAATTTGATAACCTATCCTGGCCCGTTGTTGCTCTAATATACGTTTTTAGTCGTCTTAGTACACTAAAAGATCTTTCACAACTACAGGAATTGATAATGCAATTTTCTGTATTCGTTAGATTAGGAAACATTGTTTCATCTAAATGTGAAAATAGTGAGGATATATCACTTGGTTTAGGCGTCAATTTTTGAATATAATTTTGATAAACAAGGAATTCAGACTATAAGTCTTGCTGCTTTATATTATAAACATTTAAGAATGACTGAAATCTGATTTAAAAATTTCCATGTTTTTGTCGGAAAAACGTTTTACCAGCTCTACAATCATTCGGTCGAGGATAGAAAAATATATATACTGCGTTCCCCTTTACTGTTACAAGACTTCAAAGAAAAAGTAAAAATTCCAAAAAGTCTAAAAACTTTTTAATGTATTATACCTTATATTATTAGGTATTTATTCTTGCATTACAATTGGGGGAGGCGCAAACGTCAATTGGGGGGGGGGGGGGGCAAAAAAGGGCTAACGACGCCCCTGACCACAATAGCACTTCACCTATTATTTGACCCACGAGCCGCCACTGAGATATAGTCCAGTCAAATGATAATTCGACTTTGCATTTTGGGTAGGCAGCGATTTTCTTTTTACGATCTGTATGGGGGTCAGTGGTGAATCTCTAAATCAGGATTTTCTGGGTAGTAACCCCCTCCATTCGGCCGCCATCTTGAAAAGAAGGGTTATAGCACGGCTATAGCTTTGTAGCCGTGAGTCTTACAAAAAGTTTGTACAAGATTTTATTGTAGAGAATCGCATTATCTACAATTAACGTTTATTAATATAAAGCCATCGCCCATTTGGCCGCCATCTTAAAAAGAAGGGTTAATTAGATTTTCGCCTATATATCTCTGTATTCGTGAGTCTTACAAAAAGTTTGTGCAAAGCTTTTTTGTGGAGAATCATATTCTCTAAAATTTATATTAATAACTTTTTTACGTAGGTTAAATAATAATAGAGTTATAAGCCCGTAAGTTTTTGTCTTTTCCGGCTTATAACTTTTTATTGTTAATGCTATGTAAAAAAAGTTATTAATAAAAATTATACGCAATACGATTCTCTACAAAAAAAGCTTTGTACTAATTCTTTGTGAGATTCCCGAATACAGAGATGTAACCCAAAAACCAATTAGCCCTTCTTTTCAAGATGGCGGCCAAATGGTGGGGGCTACCGCCTGACTGGACTAATATATCGGAGAACAAAGGGTTTTCCTATTTAGTCCAGTCAAATAAGTATTTTTCTTCGGAAAAATTCAAAGTGATTGTAATTGACTCTCATCTTTTTCTCTATCAAATTCTATTTCCACGATATCTTCGATGGTATTAGCATTTAAGCACGATTGTCCATGGCGATGACCGCAAACTGGCGAGCATTGGCCACATAATGGTCCACAACCTTTCGAGCAATTACAGTTTTCGCGAAAACGGTTGGTCCCACGAAAAAACTGCAAGAGTACTTTTTTGTACAGAATTTTATATCCATCAATTTATTTATATACTATTCTATACCGAAAGTCAATGGAAAAGAAGATATTAGCGAAAAACAAATTTTTCGCACCTTTTACGCCCTGTAACTCATGACCCTCAAGGTCAAATTAAGGGTACTTTTGATATGTTGTTTAGAAACACTAAATAAAGGTGTAAACGAAAATTCAGCGCAATTTGAATTTTTCCGAAGTTTTGCCACATAATTGTCTAATTTGACTGGACTAATTTTGGTGGATGTGTTTTGCATTGCACCAATATTTTATACAAACCACAAATTATCTGTAAAATATGATATTTTCCCAAAACAATGCAGTGAAAAGACACCAAGCAATTAATTAATGTTTTCCTCATTCTGTGGAATTAAAAGTCGGATTATGCTTGGTTTAGCAAATTATGACAAAATGCAATAGTATATTAGGCGCTTTCTTTTTATAATAAATCTCACGAAATCGCAAATCCAGTTGAGACAATTTCACCTAATGAAGTTCTTTTTAACAATCTCAATTTGATTAAGTTACCTCCCCCCTTACCGATCAAGCACAACCTCGAAAGGTTGTTCAAAATGAAGTGAGCAACTCATTTAGAGTTATTTTAAAATGTATTTTTATATTACTAATAGATTTTCTTCTAATATTGCAGCCTCCATAATAATTATTGTATCTCTTGTTTATTTATTTACATACACATCGAAAAAACGTAAACAATTGTTAGAATGTTAGGTTAAGTTTGGGATGCTAGTCGATTCGAAATGTCAAATATTAGGGATCTTTTTGTCAACTGAGCTGACTGAGCTTTCGTCATTCTTTTAATACCTCGCTCATATCACGTTTCTTACTTCAGATGAGATAGTATCAAATTGAGACGCTTTGCAAAAAAACGCACCTATTGTGTAACAAGTACGTGAAGCTTACCTTTTTTCACGAGTGTGCAGGTTACGACACGAGCCATAGACGAGTGTCGCAAGCACACGAGTGTAAAAATTTCTTCACGCATGTGTTGCACACTATACTTTTTCTACGACCTCAAACTTAAAAAATGAGTTAAATTAGCGAACGTTCACTTCACTTGACCGTTGTCACAAATTCGTTGTTCATACAAAAAACCAGCACAGCAATCTATTCAAATGTTTACCCTTGCCGAAAAGTGTGTAGGCTGTTATGGCAGAAATGCGCAAAATAAACTCCATAAAAAATGCATTGCACTTCACGCAGCGATATAAAAAATAAGGCTTCACGTACTGAGATCATGCAGTATGTACTACTTCATACATGGGAGTAGCAAAAACAATTTAAAGTATGAAAATGAAATATGGTCTTTACGTCAATTGGTTTTTATCCACTTTTCATTCTGAGGTCTTCAATTAATATTACATCAATCTAGATATTTATTATAGATATTTTAATTAGTATTAGTTTACACTATTTATTCATTCGTTTTAAAGACACTAAATTAAAAAATCTAGTGCATATGTTTGTTATTGAATTAGCAGCACTACATGTTTTTAGAAGTTTGTGAGATTTTTAGTTACTTGAAATGTTGGGTTATGTTACATATTGATGGATGTCAAAATCACAATTCAGCAAAATTTAACTGTAGGCTAGAAGTGTGCCGAAGGTGGCCAGATAGCGGCATCTGGCAACATGGGCGATGGTGTGGCCTCAGCAGTAGAGTGCGGCGTTAGTGGTGGCTGGAAACAGGCAGCGTCCGACGGCGAAGGCGTAGGCAGCGGAGTGTGGAGGTGCATAAATGCATAGATGTCGCTCTTGGACCAGCACACCGAGACGTTGTCTTGATCAAACACACGGAGACGTTGGTGATCAGTTGGATTTTTCGAGCGTGTTTATAGCCCGAAAATCCGATGCTGCTCTCCCCAGTGGCTGGCGAGTGGTGGTAGAAGTGGAAAAATAGGACAAAACCCCTGTGTTTTCATTTTTCGGAAATAACTGTCCTAAATCTAATTACTGATTTTTCTAGTGGATATCATCGCCCTGATTGCGCCAGGGCGCATCGTTTGATACGGAACACGACCTGTTTGAGTCGAGCGAGAAAGGATTTATCACGGTTTGGCGCCTTGCGCGAATAAAAACCCCGATATTCTCTCCGAGCTGCTCCGCGGTGATGTGTGATAGTAGATAGATGTTGATAAAGTTACGGAAGCAATTGACTTGAAGGGGAGTTGGATATTAAGATGTAAGTAGTATATATATTTTTTTTAGCTAGATTCAAATAAAGTTTTTATCAGCAATTATGTATTTTAGGGGATAATTAGCAGTTCCAATGAACTAAGACACAATATTCGGTCCTTCTGCACAGCGGGTGGGTAGAAGCTTAAGCGGACGGGCACAGCTGGCAGTTTATGACGGCGGCCGTTTAACAATGAATTTCTGGAACCCTTTCTTATGAGGTTAATAGAAATGGAGCAATTTAAAATTTCAAAATCCTCGAACGAGTATTGAAGAGTTGACACATATCTTCTAATCGTCAGACGAAACAGGAATTTATAGCCAGAAAGAAAATGGTTTTGTTAGAAAGTTCATTCTGTTTTTGTTTTTTTTTTTAAGTGTGGGGTTTTTTAATACCAATTAGAGTATCGTCGGCCGAAAGTCGAGGGCACAATCGAAGATCATGTTAACCTTTTGCTCTTTCGATAAAATTTATGGTTCGTCATTCAAGTTATATTTTTATTTTATATTTTTTTTAAATGTCAGATTTAAATTTTGATAAATTTTCCTCCAATCATAATATAGTAACTAAAAATAGCGACAGTACAGACCAAATCTTCTGTGTCAATGCGTACCAATAGTTCAGTGCATGCCAACATAAATCTGGTGTTTTTAGATCAGTGAACAGAATATACAGGGTTTGTCAAAACGTTCGGATCATATGGGACTTTTTTTTATTAAAGTATTTATTTAAAAAATCAATACGGCGTTGGTTTGTGCTTGTCTAAGGAAAAAAAAGTGCACACTGATTTGGTTAAATGACATTCTGTACCTGTCAAATTTGACACTTTTTGAAAATAATCTTTAGAACTGGTCTTATTTATAATTTTCTCGAAAGATTTCATTTGGAAAAGTTGTTCAGAATGGTATTTTACGTCTGTATGCAAATTTTCAGCTAAAAATTCGGACTTATTATTTTTAATCATTTTTTTTAATTTTTCAAGTGTACTACAAGATTCTCGCGGAATTTTAATTGAAATCTGATGAAACGTGTGGAATCAACTTATTTCGATAAATAATTGCCTACCTGGACTCTCTTGAAAAAATACTGTTTGCAAAAGTAGTATATTACGTCACTAGAAGTAGAAAGCCCACTTTTTGTGTAGAGCTCAGAAGGTTGCGGCCGAGGCGATATCCGAGGCCAAGCAATCTGGGCGAAGCACAAGAAAGAGCTTTCTGCTCCGAGTGATATATACTATTTTTTCTTCAGCGCTATACAACTATTTTGCATGTTAATCAATGAAAACGACAGACCATTTGAAAAGTACTTACTTGACTGTCAACCACTTGTGTTGAAACGTGCACAGAAAACATCTTTCTGCACAAAAGAAATATCGTTGGAAAATAGTTTTAGAAGCGTACAACACGCTTTTGAAGTAATTTTACCTTTTCAACTGCCTGAATTTATCAAAATTTGACAGTTGTAATCAAAACAATAACAAGTGGCGCCACCACTTGTGACGAGTTGCACTAACATTATGTTACCGCTGAATTAAATTATTAATTCAGCGGGCCTTGATGTTACTAGTAACAAAATGATTTCCATTATTGTATTAGCAACATAATGGAGTATTTTTACCTTGTGTGTTCAGTAGCAAAATGTCACAATTATGATACGCTTGAAGAAAATAGTATATTGTGTTATTAGGAGTAAAAGTGACAAAATCACTTTTACTCCGAATAACACATGTTATTTTTTCTTCAAACGCACAAATTAAAAGCAATTCAGCAAGAAAATTTAAAAAAAGTCAAAAATGAACGTCATACCAGCTGGCATTGCTACGGGTTGCTTTGTTATAAAAAATAAAAATTACGAGTTGCCATTAGCTCATTTTATGTCACTTTTAGTCCTAGGAGTAAAAGTGAATGTTTAACTGTGTGTGTAATATATGTAAGTAGGTTAAGGAGAATACCAGATTACCGACGATGCTCGGCATCAGCTGTTTTACTCAAATATGTTACTTGTGTGTTTCTAATAAAGTTATTGAGTTAACAATGTGTTTTAATGAAGTATAAAACATAACATGGTGTCAGAAGTGAACTAAGAAGAAGTAGAATAGAAATAACAGCAAAGTTGAATAGAATAATAGTAAGACAAGGAAATAATTAGCAGTATTTTAGAAACGTGCATGAACAAAATGGCGGACAGCGGCTTCAACAAACCGCAACCACTACAAATTATAGGAAACCCGAATGTAGATTGGATTAAGTGGAAAGCAAGTTTTGAAAATTTTCTATGTGCATCAGGTTTTGAAAACATATCAGATAAACGCAAAATATCAATGTTGATCAACCTACTAGGTGAAGATGGGCAAGAATTATTAAATAATTTCAAGTTTGTGACCGACAGTGATAAAAGCAATTTCAGTTTAGTGATTAAAAAATTTGAGGATTATTGTGCTCCAAGGAAAAATCTTACTGTAGAAAGATTTAATTTTAATAATGTTTATCAAAAAGAAAATGAAACCTTTGAATCTTATTTAAATGAATTGCGAACCAAAGCATCAACTTGTGAATTTGGTGGACAAAAGGACAGTTTGATAAGAGACAGGATTGTGTGCGGTATTAGAGATAAAGGCATTCAAAAGCGACTATTAAGAGATGAAAATATTACGTTGGATGATGCAGTCGAATATTGTCTAGCAGCTGAAACAAGTGAAAGACAAGCCAAAGTAATACAAGAACAGAGTACGCCCCAGGTAGGCTCAATAAGAAGAAATATAGAAAAGTCAAATCAGAGGAAAGAAGAAACGAAGAGCTACAATAAGAATGTTACAATCGAATGTTCAAAATGCAATAGGAAGCACGAAGTCAGAAACTGCCCTGCGTTTGGACAGATTTGCTCGTACTGTAAGGGTAGAAATCATTTCGCAGTAAGTTGCAAAAGACGAATATACAGTAATAATGTAAGTAGAAATAATTGTAAGTCAGTTACTAATAAAAATGAAAACTGTAACAATAGCAGTAGCAATAAGCAAGAAAAAAAGTACAGAGTTAAAGAAATAACAGAACAAGTAGAGTCGGATAATAGTATTGAAGAATTTGTTATAAGTCAAATAGGAAATAATAAGAATAATCAGAACGTATGGTTTGTAAATGTAAAGCTAGAAAGTACAAATGTTAAATTTAAATTAGATACTGGTGCTGAAGTTAACGTAATTCTAGATTCTGTATTAAATTTGTTAGCATTTAAAGGCGATTTATTAAAAACCAATGCAGTGTTAGTAGCATTTGGTAACTTTAAAGTTAAAGCAATAGGTAAAGTTGTTTTGCAGTGTAAGTGTAATGATATTACAGAAAACTTAGAATTCATAGTAACAAATGTAATAACACAACCAATATTAGGTTTGAAAGGCTGTATTAAATTAAACTTAATTCAAAGTGTTGATAATATTGAAAATTGTATACAATCTAGTACAGACTTGGTAAATATATATAGAGATGTATTCACAGGTTTAGGTGAAATGGCAGGTGAACATCATATTGAAATAGATAAGAATGTACCTCCTGTAGTTCATCCTCCCCGAAGAGTTCCCTTTTCCCTACAACCTAAGCTGAACGGAACGCTGAGTAAATTAGAAGACCAAGGTGTCATAGCCAAGGTGGAGTATCCAACTGAATGGGTGAACAGTTTAGTCATAATTGAAAAGAAAACTGGAGAACTGAGGATATGCCTAGACCCAAAGGATCTAAATAAAGCAATTAAACGAGAACATTTTATGATTCCTACGGCAACAGACATAGCTCTCAAAATGAATGGTAAGAAACTATTTTCAGTTATAGATATGAGTGCAGGATTTTGGCAAGTGAAACTAGACAATGAAAGCTCTGAATTATGTGTATTTAACACACCTTTTGGAAGGTATAAATTTTTAAGACTTCCTTTTGGAATAAAATCAACCCCGGAGGTGTTTCAGAAGAAAACATTAAAAAATTTTTGGCAGTATTGAAGGTGTAGAAGTCATATTTGATGATTTGATTATAGCAGGAAAAGATGAGGAGCAACATGACAGTATTTTAAAAAGAGTAATGGAAACTGCAAGAAAAAATAAGGTGACATTTAATAAAGACAAACTACAATTTAAAGTAAAAGAAGTTAAGTATATGGGTAATATTATAAGTGAAAACGGAGTAATAGCCGATCCAGATAAGATTAGAGCAATAGTTAATATAGAAACTCCAACCAGCAAGGAAGACTTAAAGAGATTTTTAGGTGTGGTTAATTATTTATCACAGTTTATTCCTAACCTGTCGAACATAAATGCACCTTTACGAGAAATTTTGAAATATGGTGTGCTATTTGAATGGAGTTATAAACAACAAAATGCATTTGATTTACTTAAAACTGCATTATGTAACGCTCCAGTTTTAAAATACTATGACCCAAATTTGCCAGTTATATTACAGACAGACGCAAGCAAGGATGGTCTCGGAGCATGCCTAATGCAAGATACACATCCAATTGCTTACGCTTCTAGATCATTAACTGAATCAGAAAAGAGGTATGCCCAAATAGAGAAAGAACTTTTATCGATAGTTTTTGGGATGGAAAAATTTCATCATTATGTATATGGAAGATCAGTTATCGTTCAATCAGATCACAAACCACTTGAATCGATTATGAATAAAGAAAGTTATAAGATAACAAGTAGATTACAGCGCATGATGTTAAAATTGCTCAAATACAATTTTAAAGTGGTATACACTCCTGGTAAGAAAATGTTTATGGCAGATACTCTGTCGAGAGCATATCTAAAAGATCCAGTAGCCGATGACAAAGAATTGGAATTGGTAGTACATATAATTTCAAAACATTTAGCAATAACTGCTACAAAAAGAAAAGAAATGCAACTAGCTACACAGCAAGATGAAAGTTTGCAAGAAGTTTTAATGTACCATAAGAATGGTTGGCCAAAGCATAACTCGGAAGTGACAAACTTAGCAAAACCTTATTGGAAATTTCAATCTCAAATTAGTGTAGATGATGGTTTAATTTTCATAGGAGAGAAACTACTAGTACCACAAATTTTAAGAGACGAAATATTAAAACAATTACACGAAGGTCACCAAGGTATGGAAAAATGCAAATCAAGAGCGAGATCAATTGTATATTGGCCCGGAATTACACAACAGATTGAAGAAATAGTAGCAAAGTGCTGGATATGTGAAAAATATCAAAAACGAAATCAGAAAGAAACCTTAATACAACATGAAATACCTAAGAGACCATGGCAGAAAGTAGCATCCGACATCCTAGAATTTAACAACATGAATTTCCTTATTGTGATGGACTACTACTCGAATTGGTTAGAAGTTATAAGACTGCAAGGAAAGACAGCACTAGAAATTATAGTAAAATTTAAAGAGATATTTTCCAGAAATGGAATACCAGAAGAAATTGTTTCTGACAATATGCCCTACAATAGTTTATTGTTTCACAAATTTGCCAAAGAATGGGATATTATAATTACCACGTCATGTCCAAGATATCCCAAATCAAATGGTATGGCTGAGAGAGGAGTCCAGATAGCAAAGAATATGCTAAGGAAGGCTACAGAACTTCGAACAGACATTTATTCAATGTTAACCTTCCCGTACCCGTGGTCCAAATCTTCCTTTAGAACCCATGCGGGGTATTTCAGATACCCCAGTGTTTTTTCGTTCCTACGACTTATTTTGGCTTTGTTATTGCCTTTTATCATAAAATTAGTATAATTTAGTTCTTGTAACACAAAAGTTTATTGAAAAATACAAATTAAAATTAAAATTAATGAGGTAATTGTGCGCTTTTACACGACTCAGCTTGTGCGCAGCTGCACGAACTAGTTTCATCCGGATTTTGTCATAAACGGGTAAAATATTTCAAAAAATAATTATTATACAGACAAAAATTAATTGTTTTAACACCCTAACAATTAATTTTTTTAAATCAAATTTTAGAATTATAAAGATATTTTATATCGCGGGGAATACCTAGAATTTGAAGATTATTTTTTTATTCTTTGCTAACATAATATTTTATTTTGACTGATATTTTACCATTCAGATGAACATTTATCTACCGAGGAATACATAAAGGCTCAATTCGATTAACAAAGTTATTAAAAAGTTATAGTAAAAAAACTGCACTGGGGTATGTAAAATACCCCGCACGGGTACGGAAAGGTTAATGGCTTATCGAAATACTCCTATAAAAGCTACAGGTAAATCCCCAGCTCAAGCTATGTTAAGTAGAAGTTTAAGAACGAAGTTGCCTACAACAAATAAACTATTAGAACCAAAAGTGGAAAGGAATATCAAGCAAAGGAAGGAAGAAGAGCAGGAAAGTACAAAGAGATATTATAATCGACAAGCTAAAGATTTACCAGACTTGGAGGTAGGCCAAAGTGTCACGATCCAAAAAGGAAAGGAATGGGAAAGAGCTCAAGTAGTGCAAAAGCACAAAGCTCCTAGGTCCTATATTGTGAGAACTGAAGATCAGGAATATCGAAGGAATAGAATTCATCTTAGACCATCAGTAAACACACCACCAGCTTATAATCCTGATCCTGAACCAGAAATCCTACAAAACATTAATTCTCACAAATCCTCATTACAGTCTCAAAATCCAGATATTTCAGATACTCATCTTACTTATAATAGGGATAATGTAAGTTCAGATAACTCTGAAGTGTTTCAAAGGCCTGTGCGTTCTAGAGGGCCTCCTATTAAATTTAAAGATTATGTTCGTTACTAATTAAAGAGAGAGATGTAATATATTGTTATGTATTCCTACTGATTACAAAACATTTTTAAAAAACTAATAATTGAACTTGCTACACTTTGGGCCAGCCAAAATATTTTATTTACCTCTGAAATGCCCCACGTTACTGGGCTCCAAAATATGTTATGTTCTCTGATTGAAAACATACATTTTTAATTGAACTTGTCTTGAACTCGCCTAATGTTGGGACATCTAAAAATATGTGTTGTGTACAGATGTGTATGTGTAAATACATAAAACCAAATACCAAACAACAATCAATTACAAGCTCAATTTAAGTTTTTACATGGGTTCTAGCTATAGTTAGGATTCAAAAGATTGCAATAAATTAATGTTGACAAATAAACTTTTGAGAACTGAATAGTAAATAAATTTAAAATCATACGTTCACAATAAAATTCAATAAGTTTCAAATTAGCAATTACTTTATAAAATTTTCATAATTTAATCTGACTTTATAAATTACTTTAACAACAATTACAACAATCAAAAAAAAAATTAACTTTATAAAAACACAAGAAAATTATTTAATTGACTTATCTGGTGACTTCTTAAAATCCGGGTAAATCTTGGTGAATGTCGAAGTTTGGCACAGCTGCATTGAACACCAGCTGTTCTATGCTGAAGTCCATGAATTCCAATCCCAACACTTTCAATGGTAAGTCTCTGTATATAAATGTCTTTTGCTTATTAATAACTTTTTATCACTATTTAATCACTTATTTTCTTTTTTCAGGGTCCTCGTTTTATATTAAGGATCACCCTTCTTATTCGTAGTTAAATAAAACGATGTTTTATTCAAAAATAACAATTTAACTAATTTATTTTAACGAAGAAAATTCACATTAAACAAATTAAACAGCCCACTTGGTTTAATCATCGACGTTTACATAAATGTAAATATTATTATTATTATAACACTATTCAAATTTTCTTTACAACTATTTATTATTAATTATTTTCACTTGTACTTTGTTATTATTTATTTTAATTGGTTTTTGTTTCGTTTTAAATTCAATTCATTTAACACTTTTATTTAAATCATTCTTAGAACACGTGATATTTATTTACAACAGCCCGTCGCCACCCGACACTCAAATGTTTTAATTCTTCTAGAACAAACAAAAGAACGCAACTACGTCATAATAACAAACTTTGGGAGCGTTTTAGATACGTGCATCCCCAATGGATTTTTACGAGCAACTGCCTGTATTTTCTTTTGTTAAAACCAAGTAAAATAAATAAATCTAGCCAATTTTCAAACCATCTTTAACATTAATTACTTATTTACGCTTAATTATTAATCAAAATTTATTATTAACTAAATGAAAATTATTTATCTTAACTAAACTTAACTTTTAATTTAAATTTTTATTTAAACTAAACCTATTTAAACTTAACTTTAAAGAAAAAGTTTCTTTACTTCGTTCTTGGTTTAAAACTCTACTTGATTTACCTATTTTTCAAAATTATTAATAACTAAACTAAAAACTATGTAATTATATTAATTATGACAAAATAATGAGATTTTGTCTCTTATCACTTTTCTCTAAAATTATCAGTTTGACTGATAATTGCATTTGAAATCTGACGTTTACTCAATTTTACATTTTTATTGATAATTTCAATAATTCTTGCTTTTAGTATTTAAATTCTTGACAAAATTAAATCTTATATGCTCTAAGACATTTTAGTTATGTTTTATACCTTATCTCAACCTTTTAAAATAAGAAATTTGTAACTTTCTATTTTTCACATACATTTGTCCTTGAAATTTATCTTTTTACATAAATACGTAATGATTTTAGTTTTACTTAATATTTCTAGCACAATAAACTGATCTACATGTTCCAAAAGACTACTTTATTAAGAAAAATCAGCTTTGTACTGCAAATTGAAATAAAAATCTGGATATTTGAATTTCTATCCTTCATTGTCAACTTTAAATATCGTTTTTATAACTTAATTGTAGTTAATATTTACTTTATTGTAATTAATTTTTATTAATAAATCATAAACAATTAATAAAATGATTTTACAACACAAATCAACTTGGTATTCAATTTTATATACTTGGTGTATGTAAAATTGTGTTAATAAAATGTTCATAAAGTGTATAAACTTGTTTGTGTTTATTGTATGGATGTATTAGTGTTATATAAAATGTTTTATGCTCAAAATACACAACATTAAGTAAGTAGGTTAAGGAGAATACCAGATTACCGACGGTGGTCGGCATCAGCTGTTTTACTCAAATATGTTACTTGTGTGTTTCTAATAAAGTTATTGAGTTAACAATGTGTTTTAATGAAGTATAAAACATAACAGTGTGTATCCAAGGACACAAGGTCGTTTTCGTTTGAAGAAAAACTATTTTTCTTTTGAAAATTCACGGCAATATCGATCCAAAGTTGTTTTTATTCGAAATTGAATCATCATTTTCGATATTTTTACTAAAAACGTTAAAAGTATAATAAAAAGCGCGTTTCATCAGATTTTAATGAAAAAAAATCCGCGAGAATTTTGCAGTATACTTGTATACTTGGAAAAATCAAACAAATGAGTAAAAAATTTTTAGCTGAAAATTTGAGTACAAACCAACGCCGTATTGATTTTTTAAATAAATACTTTAATAAAAAACAAACCGCCGAAGCCTGTCCCAAGCCAGGTTGGAAAAGGGCGAGGAATAGAGGAGTAACACCTCTCTAAAAAAACTGGGTTCAGCTGGCTCCGGCTGATAGTACCCTGTAAGGGCCCCTGCCTAGAGTAACAGATGAAAACTGGTCAACGGTCTTGTGGGCAGATAATGATCCAAGAATCCAAACAGCTAAAAGAGTGGAAGAACCAAAAAAATGGGAGACTGCACCTCTACAGTTAAGAAAGACAATCAGTCTAAAGGAAGAAAACCCTGATATAAAATTACCTAGTCCTCCAGGGTGGAAGTTGAGGCGGCGGGCCAGCAACTCGTCATTCGTAAAACTCTTGAAACGCTAAAAATTTCAATCTCAAGCCTCGGACATCGGACGGAAATACTGGGAAACAACCTGGCAAACGAAACGGGCATATAAATTCTGGTAATTGGAACATACAGGGTCTAAAAACCAAACAAGTAGAAGTCTTCCAAGAACTAGAGAAATTTAAGATAGATATAGCTACCCTTAGCGAAACCAGGAAAAAAGAAAAGGAGATCGAAGAGGTAGCGGACTATATCCACATCTACAGCGGAGTCGACAAAGATATGAGAGCTAAAAGTGGAATATCAGTTGTAATAAATAAAAGACTAAAGAGATGTATAAAAAGTTGGGACCAAATAAATGAATGCATTGTACGAGTGACAATGGAAATTAAAGGATATGAAACTCAAATTATTGGGGTATACGCACCAACTGACAACGAAAGCCATGACAAGCTTTTATGATAAATTAACCAACGTACTCGATAGTACGCAAAATCGAACGAAATGTATAATTATGGGAGATCTAAATGGTAGGGTTGGCAGTAAAAAAGACAACGAAGTGGTAGGCCAGTATGGCGAAGAAACTGTTAATGACAACGGCGAAAGATTGATTGATATGTGTGAACAATATGATCTAAAAATTCTAAACGGTTTCTACGAGCACAAGCAAATACATAGATATACTTGGACTTAGAATACACGCAACTTAAAATCAATATTGGACTATGTAATCACTAAACAAAATAGTTACATTATCTTTGAAGACGTAAGGGTCCAACGAGGCGCAGAATGTGGCACAGACCACTGCCTTGTTCGAGCAAAAGCGAGGCTCCCATATAGATCTCCACCAAAAATAAAACAGATAATTCACACAAGACGACATATCCGATGTACAAATTAGAAGGACCAGTGGACGACTCAATAAAATTTCTGTACAAACTAAGACTAAGCACAAAATTACTAAACTGCGACAATTCCAGCCCGGAAATGATGCATGAATATACCGGGTGTGGCCTGACATGTGAGACATAGGTGAAATGCATGGGAAATTGAACATATGTGAATATTATCTTCTATCTCTCTATCTACTTTTTTTTTCAGTCGATTATAGTACAAAATTTATCTGAAATGAAGATGAAATGCTATTTTTTGCTGATTATTAGACTGATATTAATTCTACAAAAATTTGATCAACTAGATTTGTTCTGATGAGCTGCAGCATCACTATGGAAATTTCAGAATTTAGTACGAACAAATGATGCGCAGCAGACTTTAAGGCTGGCATTTACACCATGAAATATACCTCATTTTAAGCACATTTTGTTCCAGTTTTTTAGACTCATTTTTTAAGCAGGAACGGCAGAGCATTTTTTTTGTAATTATCCATGTCTTTTCTATCTATTGATCGAAAGATTTTTTTTAATTTCTAAAATAGTCCAGTCAATAGAGACAAAAAAATGGCTTTACCTTGCAAAAGGTCGGGGAAAGTTTATACTTGGCAATTTTGTTCATTTTGGGGCCCTAATGAAGTCCTGAAATTTGTAAACACGAAAAGTTGCCGCCGGCGCCGCCATCTTGGAAAATGGCGGCCAAAATCGGGTTTTTTAAAAATCTCTCGTTTCCGCTGCATTTTACAGTAAAAATAGCTATATACAAGTTGTAGAGAATAAAATTTCTTACAACTTTTGTATAAAACAAATTTTTCTCAGGTAAATGGTTTACAAGTTATGACAGAGGAAAGCTGAACGCCCTTTTTTCAATTTGCAAAAATGTTGAATTTTCCCTGTAAATTTGAGATATTATTGATTGTTATTGTTATTATTTTGTTATTATATCATAATATAATTATGTAGATATAATGTAATATATCATTAATACATTATATTATATATACAAAGTCGCGGTCGTGGCTCAGTTGGTTCAGCGTGCGGCTGACCACTGTGATGGCCCGGGTTCGATTCCCAGGGTCACACATACACCGAAACCACCCGACCACTTTCCTCGGAAGCCAATGGCAAACCACCGAGGAATTTTTGTCTCGTAAGTCCTCTCTGGAGCAGAAGCGCAAGCACTTCCGTGGTTCGGAGCTTAAGTTAAGCTGTAGGTCTCCTATGTCTGTAGGCTAAATTAAAAATTAAATAAATATCAATTTTCGTCAAACCTACTGCGAAAATATGTCATTGTGTCATTGTTTTGTTGACGGTAAGTGACAGTTTACATTCAACTACTGGTTACCATGGGCAGCGGGTTGTAATATTCTTCATTAAGTTCCTAGGGCAAAAAAGTAAATTGTCTACAAAACACCTTTATTTACAAACATTTTATCTACGTTACATTAATTACAACTTATTTATATTAAATGTAAATGAACAATTAGAACAGTTAGAAACTTGAACAAGAAAATTAAGTTCCTTTTTTGAATCTTAGTTTATATTTTCGGTAATATCAACATTTTCAATTTGTATATGTTCTTGATTTTCTTTGGTGCTAGGAACAATTACGCGGCTATCTTTCATTTCGTCTTCATTATTGAATTGCATGACTGAAGTTGAAGATGTGGATGCAGATTCTTCATACTTATTCTGATTATATAAAATTCTACTGGCAATTTCTAATTTATTTGTCATTGAATTTGCAACATAACTTTCTGCCACTGTTGTGGATTTCCATCCACCGTGCCTCTTTAAGCCAAGAACGTCAATTCCCGTATCAGCCAAAAAAGTTGCTGACGTTCTTCTAAACGAGTGCCCAGTATAAGTTTCAGGATTTTTCAGTTTTAAAAATTCTGCTATTAGAGCAGGAATTTTTGCAAATGTGTTTTTACCTACTGGTTGATTCACACATTTTCCTGAACAATATTTCAGAAAAAATCGCCGATTTTCACTATTTCTTGGCCTGCAACTTATATATTTCCTAATTAAATCAACAAAATTTTTAGTATCTGATATTGTTACTATTATTACAGAATTTTTATCTTCAACATTATCAGTTGTCATCTTACATAATTCGTCTTTTCTACAGGCCCCAGAAATTCCCATTATCATAACGACCTAGAACAGATAAATAACTTAATAACTGAGTTAAACGAAATAATCTGTTACTGTACCTTCATTAACAAATGTGTAATGTCAGGCGCTTCAATAAGGAATTTGTTCATATCGTCTCGACTAAATATACTACTCTTTTTGGGTTTATATCCATCATTTTTACGCTTTAAAAACGCTTTTAGTTTTGGATATTTGGAAATATCTTCATTGTCATTGATAAAAATGGTACTTTTTAACATTGAGTATTCGCTCCATAAACTGCTTGGAGATTTTAATTTTGTAGATCTATTTAAGAAATACGCCAGCAGCACTTTTTCTGTAATCACATCTGATTTCTTCTCATGGCACCAATTTTTGAAAATGTTATATGTTTCCATATACCGTTGTTGCGATTTAACCGGTAATAAATTGTGGGATGCTGCATTTGCAGCCTCTTCTATTTCTTGAGACATGTTTTTAGAATCACAAATTGTGCACAAATTCAACTGACACACACGTTTGAAATTTTTTTGAAATAAATATGTTTTATTTTCTTTTGTTGTCAAGGATACCTAATCTAAATCACAGCAACCTTTATTAATTATTGGTCTGACAGCTATGCATCATAAATGAAAAATACTTAATTTTATTTATTTTAAAATGATATATAACGTTTGACGAAAAATCTCATATGCACCTCGAGTCGTACAGTGCAATTTTTGGTCTCGAATGCTTGCAACACCTCGGCCCTTCGGGCCTTGGCGTTGCAAATTGCATTCTCGCCCAAAAAACTGCACCTACGACTCTTGGTACATAAATAACTATTTGATAATTTTCCGACAGAAATGATTGTGGATTAGGCCTACTGTGGATACCACGTTTAAAAAAAACGCGTCATTTGCTCTACCTCATTGGTGATGTGGAAACGAGTAATATGTAGACATTACATAAATATTGATAATTCATACATGCATACGTATTTTTTTTTAGATATATGTACCTATATATAATATAATGTATTAATGATATATTACATTATACGATATCTACGTAATTATATTATGATATAGTCGGATTCGATCTAATTTGGAATGTACTGAACCGTTCTGAACACAGTAAATGCTATCTCTTTTCGTTTCACAAGTCATTTCATAAATTTCAGAGCGGTCATCTGCAAGACTTGCGCTCGCTCTAATAGTCTATATGCACTAACAAGCTAGAAAGAGAGCACTATAACTATACAAGTAACTATACTGCGAAAACCCATATGCCAAATTAAATCGAATCCAAGTTTATAATAACAAAATAATAACAATAACAATCAATAATATTTGAAATTTACAGGAAAAATTCAAAATTTTTTGCAAATTGCAAAAAAGCGTTCGGCTTTCCTCTGTCATAACTTGTAAACCAGTGACCTGAGAAAAATTTGTTTTCTACAAAAGTTGTAGGAAATTTTATTCTCTTATTTTGTATACAGGGTGTCCCAACCATCTGGGATTTTTCGATAGCGTCTTTATTATTATAATTATTTCAAAATATTATTAAGAAAAGTTGTAGGGTTCGATGTTCTACATATTCTAAAATTATTTTCATATACACAGGGTGTTTCGTAAATATGTGACGATATAAAGTTGTGTTTTTTTAAATGGAACACCCCACATTTTTTTAGATATTTGGATTCTCCCTTCAATGGCGATTGCAACAATATAGCATTATATGGGTCTATTGTTAATAGTTCCGTAGTTATTTATTTATTTGTGATAAAAATAACCTCACTTTGAACGAATATAACACCGTAATTACACCGAAATGTTAACTACTTTTCAGGATACAATTTTTCGAATCTATTTTCAATAACACTGCGAGGACTAAAAGGCTCTAGGTATTTTCAATATACAGGGTGATCGAAAAACGCGAACCTCAAGATTTCTTGAAAATTTTAAATAGTACGCCCTATATACGATTATGGCATTAAATAGCCGCTTTACTAAGCTTTCAGAAAATACCATATTTGTTGGGTCCATGTTTAATCGTTACGAAGTTATGTTAGTTTCTTTGTCATATTAGAGATTCCTTCGCGAACTCTGTGGTCAATTTAGTGAGCGATTGCGTGCAACTGCCGATTGTTTTTATCGTTTGTTGTTTTGAACAAAATCGCATCGAATTTTGTTTACGAATACTTTTGCTGCTGTAAATACGTCACGTTTGATGCGATTTTGTTTAAACAACCAACAGTTGAATATTATCGACGATTGATGCATTCAGCCGTATGAATGATTAGAAAACAATTGCATTTAACAACTACAAAACAAAAACAATTGCTAGAATATTTGTCAACAAAAACAACGGCTTCTGCGCTTCTGTCACAGTTTTTGTAGGGTTTGATAGAAAAGCTTAGAAATAATGAATTTCTCGAAAGAAGAGTCAATAAATATGGTTTATATTTTGGGTGAATGGAATCGAACTAGTTTGTTAGCCAATCGCGTAGTATATGCAGCACGGTGAATAGTGAATACTGAACTTATTGGTCCATACTTTTTTAATGAACCATTGACCGGGGAGAGATACTTGAATTTTTTACAAGACGGGATTCCTGAGTTATTAGAAGATGTTGCCCTTCGAACTCACCATTTAATGTGGTTCTAGCATGATGCGGCTGAACCCCATAATTATTAGAGGGTACGAGAGCGCAAAGGTGGATCGGTTGAAATGGTCCCTTACCATGGCCCGCGCGTTCTCCCGATTTAAGTCCAATAGTTCTTTTTATGGGTCCATATAAATGATCAAGTTTACCAGGTCCCACCAACTACAATAAAACATGAAAAATCGGATAAGAAGAGCATTTGCTGGTATGCATATCCAAACCCCTACGCCATGTTCAGTTGACATTACTAAGACGTTTACATCTGTGCATTGAAACAGAAAGGAGAGTTTTTGAACCCCTGATGTAACGATAATTATTTTTGTAACAATGGATTTTTTTTACAGAACTTGCTGCAGTCTGTCTTCCTGTTTTTTTTTCAAATCGTTTTTAGTTAATGTTCGTTATTTTCTTAGTAAATTGTTTTCTATTTTATAAATAATAGTTTCATAGCGTATTAAGATTTTAGTTATTTGCTGATTACTAATTCATTATTTCTAGGCTTTTCTATCAAACTTTACAAAAACTGTGACATAAGCGCAGAAGTCGTTGTTTTTGTTGACAAATATTCTAGCAATTGTTTTCGTAGTTGTTAAATGCAATTGTTTTTTAAGCACTCCTATGGCTGAATGCACCAATCGCCGATAATATTAAACCGTTGGTTGTTTAAACAAAATCGCATCAAACGTGACGTATTTACGGCAGCAAAAGTATTCGTAAACAAAATTCGATGCGATTTTGTTCAAAACAACCAACGATAAAAACAATCGGCAGTTGGTGCAATCGCTCACTAAATTGACTACAGAGTTCGCGTACGAATCTCTAATGTGACAAAGAAACTAACATAACTTCGTAACGATTAAACATGGACCCAACAAATATGGTATTTTCTGAAAGCTTAGAAAAGCAGCTGTTTAATGACATAATTGTATATAGGGTGTTCTATTTAAAATTTTCAAGAAATCATGAGGTTCGCGTTTTTCGATCACCCTGTATATTGAAAATACCTAGAGCATTTTAGTCCTCGCAGTTTTATTGAAAATAGATTCGAAAAATTGTACCCTGAAGAGTAGTTAACATTTCGGTGTAATTACGGTGTTATATTCGTTCAAAGTGAGGTTATTTTTATCACAAACAAATTAATAACTACGGAACTATTAACAATAGACCCATATAATGCTATATTGTTGCAATCGCCATTGAAGGGAGAATCCAAATATGTAAAAAAATATAGGGTGTTCCATTTAAAAAAACACAACTTTGTATCGTCACATGTTAACGAAACACCCAGTATATATGAAAATAATTTTAGAATATGCAGAACATCAAACCCTACAACTTCTCTTAATAATATTTTGACATAATTATAATAATAAAGACGCTATCGAAAAATCCCAGATGGTTGGGACACCCTGTATAGCTATTTTTACTGTTAAGATGCAGTGGAATCAGGGCCGTCTTAGGCCATGCAGGGGCCCTTGGGCACACAGAGTTTGGGGGCCCTTTTAGATTTTAGAAAGCCAAAAAAAAAAAAAAAAAACGTGAATGAATTGTACCTATGTACTGAAAACGCTTAACCCTCTTGCCTCTTGCTCAAGTTGCGACAAATTCGTTGCACACGTTACGCATTCCAGCTGACACACTAGAGTTAAAATCAGAGGAATCCCCATCCAATCGGCAGATCGGCAGCGTCGACATCTATCATCATTAATGTTAATACCGTACCGTGCGTGTCTACATCAAGGCCCGCTGGATTAAATATTGCATATTAAGGCCTTACCACTTCATTTAGCCAAGGCGCAAGTTAGAAAGGACGATAGCGCCATTTGGGGCGAACTATACCTATTAAATGCCCCATACACCTGCGAACAAATTGCATAAACTGACGTTGCACAACAGATTGTTGTGCAAACAAGGTCGCTCATACACTATACGCAATTTTGTGCAAACTTCAGTTGCTTTTGTCGTGTACCTACGGAAACATGCCGTCTGACGACTCAGCCTGTTTAGCTATAAAACCTTCCATACTTCCGGCAACTGACGGTGTAAATCAATAAACTCACTCAAAAATTCTCTATTATTTATAAAATTGGCCATTTTAAAAACACTACCTTCTACCACAGTATAAACCTTAAGTTTATACTGTGCTTCTACTTCCACCCATGAAAAAAGATCTGCAGTTTATTGTACAATGTGGTGCACAAAGCCCATACACGATGCAATAGTTGCGCAACGCCACTCGTTGTGCAATTAATTTCAAACAATTTTGAATTTCTGCAACTAGTTGTGCAGCACGACAAACAACACCATACACTATACAATTGTTTGCACAACAGCCCCTGTTGCGCAATTTGTTCGCAGGTAGGTATATGGGGCCTTCTGGGACGAATGTACAGTTCACCTCAAATTGCACCATCGTCCTTTCTAATTTGCGTCTTGACCAAATCAAGTGGACAGGCCTTAATATGCAATATTTAATTCAGCGGGCCTTGGTCTACATTATAGGTAGCGCTAACTTAGGTGACCGCTAGATGGCATGGTTTCGCATCTGTTTTGTTAACTATGGGTTGAACTAAGAAACCAATGTTTTTTTTTAATTGATTAACTTAATTGGATGAAAATATATCATATATGGGCATGGGTTTCGGCATTTCGGGGCCCCCATCAGGCCGGGGGCCCTGGGCTCGTGCCCCACGTGCCCTTAGGGTAAAGACGGAACTGAGTGGAAACGAGATATTTTTAAGGAACCCGATTTTGACCGCCACTCCTAAATTCGACGTACATGTATGGGTAACTTTGTTATTTGTACAGATACGGCAAAACCGATTGCACGTTATTGGGCCAACTTTTTGCGACTAATTCAATGGTCGAAACAGAAATGGGCGATCTTCTTTTGTTTTCGGGTTATTACGCTAAATTGAAACTTACTCCAATTCTACGAAGTCTTATAACTTCTTTATTTATAGAAATATCAGTATAGTAATTAGGTTATTTATACCATGAGATCTAAAAAAAAATGATTCTGAGCAAGCCTTGACTAGTACAACACGATTGGCTACACTGGTTCTAGAATGCCTATGAATTATAATGTGACAGTGACACTTCAAATGTAAGTCAGTTTTGCAATCTTGTTTCCAGAATTATTTAAGTTTATCGTTGTAATACTAGTGAAGGATCACATTTTGAACACCTACTCTAACATGTATTCATCTTAGTTTTCAGTTTGTTCCCTAAATAAATACTGTTTTGTGTTTTAATTTATTTGACATTTATTTGATTTATTAACCTCTAACCTACTGCCACATTTAGAAATCAGTCTTGCCAATCGTGTTGTACTAGTCAAGGCCTACTCAGAATCATCTTTTTTTCGATCTCATGGTAGATATTTTTACGTAAATTCCAGTGGCGTACATAGATTTAAGTTATAAAGACTTATTAGAATTGAAGTAATTTTCAATTTAGCGTAATAACCCGAAAACAAAAGAAGATCGCCAATTTCTGTTTCGACCATTGAATTAGTCGCAAAAAGTTGGCCCAATAACGTGCAATCGGTTTTGCCGAATCTGTACAAATAACAAAGTTACCCATACATGTACGTCGAATTTTGGACACTCTGTACAAGAAGACTTGGAAACATGTGCTACCTGTGTGAGGGATCAGAATTTGGCGGAATGTTTCCTGGAACGCCTGGAATACACAGTTTAGTGTGTCTGTAGTTTACAGTCGTGTCGCACCTTCGATGGTTCGGTCATGGCTACCCCGATTTCCTCTGTCATAACTTGAAAACCATTGACCTAAGAAAAATTTGTTTTATACAAAAGTTGTAGAAAATGTTATTCTCTACAACTTTCTATATAGCTATTTTTACTGTTAAATACAGCGGAAACGAGAGATTTTTAAAGAATCCGATTTTGCCGCCATTTTCCAAGATGGCGGCGCCGGCGGCAACTTTTCGTGTTTACAAATTTCAGGATTTCATTAAGGCCCCAAAATAAACAAAACTGCCAAATATAAACTTTCCCCGACCTTTTGCAAGGTAAAACTACCTATTGACTGGACTAAAAACCAACTTTACAGTATTAAAAAATCCAAAGCTCTATTTTACTTCAAAATTTTCAAATAGTTTTTACAAAAATATTAATATCGAAAAAATCTCTCTATCAGTAGATAGACACAACCACTCTCTTTCAAACGCCACAAGAATTTTTTTTTTCAAAATGCAAATTATTCCAGAAAAACTGGAAATAAAGTTCTAGAAAAATCAGTGTAAATGACCCATTTACGCTACACTAGACTAGGCAACACAAACAGCACAGTCACAACGGCTTTAAATCCGAACTTTCCGCAAACTTGACAAGGAGATTACAATTTAAATACACTGAAAATCGTAATTTTGTTTGGGCCATATCTTTTACAGCCATACCACAAATAACTATGTAAATATGCAAATTTTCAAATATGAATCTTACGCAATTCTTGACCTCTAACCTCAACTCGTTTTTGACGTTCTGCTAAACGCGCCTTCTTATGACTTTTTGATTTTTTAAGTAGTTATGCAACTTTAGATACGTCAAATAGAAATTGACTGTACATGTAAATGCCAGCCTTAAGCAAGATGTCATAAGATGCATGTGTGACTTTTTATTTAAAATATTTACTTTTTTCTATAGCAGCTGTTAAAGTGCTACTTCATCTATTAATTTGAGTAGATAAAGTAGCACTTTAACAGCAAGGGTAGATAAAGTATACTTTAACAGCCAGCGTAGATAATAATATATTGTGTTATTAGGAGTGAAAGTGTCATTTTGTGTGCCGAGCATTACGTTTGAACGACGAGCGCAGCGAGTTGGACAATTTCATGCGCAAGGAAAGAAAGCCATACGCCAACTACATCCAATAATATGGAACAAAAAATTAAGTAAGCATACCAAACGAGTTATATACAAAGCCATTGTAGAAAGTGTGAGCACATATGGGGCAGAGACATTGAGTATTACAAAAAGACAAGAACAAAAACTGAAGGCAATGGAAATGGACTACTGGCGCCGAAGCTGTGGATTAACAAAGTTGGACAGAATTAACAACGAGGAAATAAGAAGAAGAGCAGAAGTGGATATAGATATTGTAACCACAATAGAAGCGAAAAGGTTACTGTGGTACGGCCACATGTAGCGTATGGGAGAAGAAAGATGGCCCAGGAAGTTATGGGAATGGGTCCCGCTCCGAAGAAGAAGACGTGGCCGACCAAAACAAGCATGGAAAAGTGGCGTGAAAGTTGCCATGGAAAAGGGAAATTTTATTGAAAATGGCTTGGAAGACAAAAAAGCATGGAGATTGGGATGCGGAAGACGTCAGTAATGATGTAATACTCAGCAATATATGTATATAAAAAAAAGTCACATATGATCCGTACTTTTTGACAAACCCTGTATATTTATTTATTTATTGGGTGAAATCTAGGCTTGAGGGTGCCAGGAATTTTTAAACGCGTCGACTGCTTTAGCCATTGGCACTACCCAACTAGAATTTTTCGGAACCCAAAAGATTTCCACCTCTGAAAGGGACCTTTATCGTACCAAATACTGTATTGACACGGAACGACGGGACCTACGGTTTTACGTCTTTACGTTAAATCTCACCGACCGGGACCGGGAATCGAATACGAGATCTCTGGTTTACAAGGCAGGAATGCTATCCTTGACACCATCGACCAGAGGCGAATCACTAAGGATTACTTTAAATTGGATCTCTCAATACTTTCATTTTCAGATCAAATAGGCCAAGGAAAAACTAGGAAAGGCAAATTTGTTTGTTTATTATTTGAGAAAATCTAGGCTTGCGGATACCAGGGATTTTAAACGCACCGATTGCAATGATCATTGGCTCTACCCGACTAGAAGATTTCCGAATCAAGGAACATCGTATTAGCACGGAACGTACAGTTTTACCTCGTATCTGGAAGAGGTCATACTTTCAAATATTTTCCGCAATAAAAATCTCCCTGACCTGGATCGAGAATCAAATCCGAGATCTCTGGTTTACAAGGCAAGTGTGCCAACCTTGACGTCATCAAGACTGATAAGAAAAATTTGAATGTGTAGCCTGCCCTATTTTGATGTGATTCAGTCAATGTCATGATTGTTTGCAATTTTTGTAAAGATGTAACAATATGACAAGTACTAATTAACGCAAAAGTATTTATTTAATGAGCGATATACCGAGGATATTAATTCAGCGGGCCTTGCTTAGTGCAAGGCCCACTGAATTAATATTACGTAATTATAAGGCCTGCCCACTTTATTTAGCCAAGACGCAATTTGAAAGGACGATGGCGCCGTTTGAGGTGAACTATAGATTTCTCCCTTAAAAAATGTCTAGTTCACCGCAAATGGCGCCATCGTCCTTTGTAATTGAGTCTTGGCTAAATAAAGTGGAGCGGGCCTTGCTAATAACAATTTTGGTTGTTTCGGATGAGAATAAAAACGTAACATAAATGTTATATTTAGACAGAATTGTTTGTTATAATTACGTCAATGGTGATATTTTTAAATAATAGATATATTTTAGCAGTAAAATTCCGTTGTTTATATCCGTGTTATAGGTTTTACTTTTTAACAATCTTGAAGTTTATAATTGGGTATTTTCCATTTCTTTCAATTTTCGTTATATTCATGTTTCTACGCAGAAACATACGCCACTAACGGCCTAAACATATTAAAAACATGTTTATTGAGAGTTTTTTTTGGCAAAAATCGCTTTAGAAAACTCCTTAAAATAGGCTATTTCAAAGCCACTTCCGAAACGCATCTCATTGGCTATGACTGTCTTGGCGTCACCGGCCATATAAATGGCGTCTACTACCTTGTTTTAACGTGGTTTCAACGTAAGGAAGATCGTCTCCGTGTCTTATTTCGGTGTTTGCGAATTTTTTGAGTATAAAATGGCATCAGTTGCTTTTGTGAAAGCCTCATCCAACAATTTACCATCTGTAGACATGTTTATGGTGATAGAATTCATCAAAAATGATGAGCGGTTCAATGCAGCAGAGCTAAGGGGAGCAAAGGCTACTGCGTAAGTATTTTATGTTACTGTTGGAATATAATGTAATTATTAAAGTTACCATTATTTAACGGTATTTATTCAGAAATAAACAAAAGAAATTGTTGCTGGTTTGGTAGGTATATTACCTATAAGTTAGTTAGGTATGCGGGAGTACCTAATTCTTGTTTTAGTGTTTTGTTTACTTATAACATATGGAAATCGTCACTAATTGTTGGAAAACTGGAGAATTACGTGAAAAGTTACTAAAAAAAATTAATTTTTTTGAATTTGAGCCTATATTTAGCTTTAAATCGGGATATTTTGACTTGGTGTCCACTTATATTAACTAAGTTCGATGGATTTTCGGTGCTTTACAGGTAATAGGCGCCTGAATATTATCTTCAGCAAAAAATAAACAAATAAGGACAGCTGTTTTTAACTAAAATAATCGAGCGGTTACAGAGGGATTATTAAATAATATCAATAATTTTTTTTATACAATATAAGCCCCACAAAATTAAAATTTATTAAACCTACTGCTTCGAAGGAGTTCCATAAACAATTGAAAGAGACGCAATTGCCTAATTTAGTTTTAACTCCAGACTAATTTACCTTTATTTATTTAACGCTTTTACATCCACTGGCAGTATTTAAGTTCGGTGAATTTTTAGTGATTTGCAGGTAATGGGTGCCTTAATATTATTTTCAGTAAAACATGAACAAATACGGTTCAGTTGTTTTTCAGCTTAAATTGATTCAATTTTTACTTCTTTCTTATCATTCCCTCGCAGTATTAATTTCTTCCAATCTTTGCTGCTATACATTGAAATGATTTTGGCAACAATAAAATGTGGATTTTGATTTTAAAAAATCACGTCTCGCAGCTTTAAACCACATTTTTCTGCGTGCGTAATCCTTTGGCACCGTACTTGTGCAAGCTGGCACAAAACACCACTTATTTTGCTTACTCTCCATTTGTGTTGAATGTAAATAAAAACGACTGAATTACTTTACAAAAAGGCGAACAAATACCACAGGAAACACGAAATAAACCATACGAACTATGGGACAGCTGTGTAAAGATATGGCCAGTGACGTCATGTCCAACAACGTGACGTTGATCGCGCTGTCGGGCGTTTACGCGGGAAGTTTTTAGTTTTAAACTTAAATAATTTTTTTCTTCGAAAACTCAACCTACATTGTTTTTTTAATTAGGTTTTTATGATATGCTACCAATAATCTAACGTTTGAAATACAATTTGAAAAATAGGAAAATACCCAATTGTTCATGAAGAACCCAATGAAAATTTACACGGTGCGCCTGTGGTTGTTTAATTCTGTGTCGTACGAATAGATGGCGCAAGTGTTTAAAAGAGCGATTCTAAACCAAGGCCCGCTGAATTAATATTGCATATAAGGCCTTACCACTTTATTTAGCCAAGACGCAATTTAGAAATAACGGTGGCGCCAGTTGAGGTAAACTATACATTTCTCCTTTAAAAAATGTATAGTTCACCGCAAATGGCGCCACCGTTGTTTCTAATTTCGTCTTGGCTAAATGATATGGTAAGGTTTTATCTTCTTAAAGTGGCTATCCTTTACAGGGCGTTGCCGATCCTCTCTCCATATGCCTGTGGTGTGCGTGTCAAGTAGCCTACAGACATAGGAGACCTACAGTTTAACGTGGGCTCCGAACCACGGAAGTGCTTGCACTTATACTCCAGAGAGGACTTTACTAGGCAGAATACACCTCGGTGGTTTGCCATTGCCTTCCGAGGGGAGCGGCCGGGTATTTTCGATGTATATGTGACCCTGGGAATCGAACCCGGGCCATCTCAGTGGTCAGACGCACGCTGAATCAAGTGAGCCTTATATGCAATATTAATTCAGCGGGCCTTGCTTACTGTGTCAGTATGCAAGATGAATGAAATTAAAAAATCAATAACACTTTGAATTTCTAATTTTAAAGGGGACTTTCTTGCTCTTTTTATTATCAACCATTGGTGGAATCACTTCAGTCAATGAAAATAAATTTTATGGAAAAATTTGTTAGTTACCTATTTAAATTAAATTTTCAGGAAGCTTATAAGTTATATGTACCTACCTGTTCGCTACCTTTGGAATCATCTTATAAGGATTTGTCAAAAATGGAAGTTACAGCCCTCAATTTACAGTAGCGTAACCAGAAACGTAGTTTGTAGGGGACCCATTCCACTGTTTAACAATTGTGTCAGATACAATCAAATTATAACCTTCTTATAATAATTCATTATTTAGTTTAAATAGGTATAGTGCGGGGATTGTATCACAGATCAAATCGTAAAAATTGGTTTTCAAATTCACCATATTGGGTGACCTACAATTATCGATTTTTTAAATGAAATTTTGAGTAATGACTTTGATCTTGAGGGGGGCCTGGGCCCCCTGGGCCCCCCTTTGGTTACGCCACTGCTCAATTAAACCAGCTTATTAATAGAATATTAGGTTAACCTTTGATGATTTGACCCAATTAACTTTACAATTAAATATTTCTACCTACACCGCTACAAAGATGTTTAATTACTGTTCAGTTTAACGATTGATTGATCCATTCCGATAAAGCTTCAACTGATTAATAAAAGCCAAGCATCAGGCAAACATTTAAATATGTAGCTTGAAATTATTTAAATCCACTTGATGACAAATCGACAAGTGATTTATTTGAAATAATCACCTTAACCGGTCTAAAATTTTAATTTTAGTATAAATAAAGTGAAAATCAGCTTGAAGCTTAATTTGATCAAAATATACAGGGTGCTGAAAAAATGGCGTATTAACTCAATGCTACGCTGTTAAAGGACACTTGGTGAACATGGGAAAATAATTTAAAAAAATCTTTGAGTTTTATTCTTCAAGATATGGAGGTACTACTTATTTATGAAAATAAGTTGAACTGGCAACGTGGTTTATTAATAAAAAAGTAGTAGGTACAGTATTTAAGTAAGGTATCCTAGAAACAATGCAACAAACAAATAATAACAATTAAATAATATCATCATACAAATGTTGTTGAAATAATTAGAGAAGGTGTTCGAAGTTAAGACCCTATGCGTTCAAGCAAGCTCGAACTCTTTTGATAATATTATTTCAAACTCTTTCTAACATATTTTAATTTATTAATTTAAAGGCTGCTTGTATCCGATTAATTAGATCTTATCTATTTTGAATTGGCGTTCGATAAACAACATTTTTTATGTAACTCCAAAGGAAAAAATCCATCGCAGTCAAGTCTGGCCAAAGTACGGGGCCGTTTCTGCCAATCCATTGGTTAGGATAATTGTTATCAAGCCATGCTCGGACTGGTGCTGTGTTATGTGCCGGTGCACCGTCTAATTGAAACTACGAATTATTCACTGCTGCCAGAGGAATATCGTCTATAAGCTCAACAAAAGTATTCGTTAAAAACTGCAAAAAGTTTTCTCCGCGTAGCCGTGCTGTTAAAAAAACAGATCCAATTACATGGTTCCCCAATGTCCCAGCCCATACGTTTACACTAAACCGATGTTGATAGTTTCTAACATGTTTGGTGTTGATTTTCAAGGCTATAACAATGTTCGTTGTGTTGATTGAACATTGTCTGTCTCCCTAGATGTAAAGTTTCGATCAGCTTCGTTTTGCGCAAGTAACCAGTTGCAAAAGTTAATTCGCCTGTTGTTATTTTCTGGTAGTAAAGAATGAGCCTTGGTGTAGTGGAATGGGTGGTATCCCTCATCATTAATAATAGTCCACGTTAATCTTCTATCTAAACCCAATTCCTGTGCTACACCTCTAGTACTCCTCGTTGGATTTTCTTCTGTTAGGTCTAGCACAGCCTCTTATATTTCTGGGGTACGTGCCTATGGCTCTTGGACGGCCACGGTCAATATTTTGCACTGGAACAAAGTTTCCATTCTGCCTCGCTCGTTGGTCTAATCTTCTAATGACATTTGAATCAGGATGTTCATAATGTCTAGCTGCTGCAGTAGCATTGCCATTACAGCGGCCTAATGCTAAATACATATCGGCGTATTCATTGAATTGGTACATTTTCAGGATAAAAATAATTCAGAAAAATTTGACAAAAATGTCAAATACTGAATAAATAAAAATATTAAATCACGTAGGTGGGTGTTAAAATGCCTGTGCAAAATCGTCGTCTGCGTTGTTCCTGTCACTGTTGCCAAATGGATTTAGGGCTTGTTGCTCCAAGTTTTTAACTTTTTTGAATTGATAATTTTTGAATTTTTCTTCGGCGGCGGCCTAAATTATTTACAACTTTCATCATTTACGTTATTAACTTTCAAAATAAAGGTACAACTTTTGTTAATATAAAATAATAAGAAAGTTAAAAAGTCAACTTTAGACCTCCACATCTTGAAGAATATTCTACATATAATTTTTTTACTATTTTTCCCATACTCAAGAAGTATCAATAAACAACGCACCATTGAGTTAATACGCCATTTTTTCAGCACCCTGTATATGAAACGTCCATCTAACTTAAAACTGTTCTGTTTAATTCAACAGTACAAAATGGAGGATTAATAATAAAGCTTTCAGTTTCGTTAATGTTAATAGTAGTTTAAAATTTAAATAAATGTTCGAAACTCATATTTATTTGAATATGGGTAAATGTAAAGTGAAACATTTTAATTGGAAATATTTGCATACAGCACATCTTTTATGGGTGCATTTTTTTAAATTAAATTTTTGCTTCCTTATATTTAAATATCCATTATACCGCTGACTGACAAAAAACGCCCCAAGCCATAGGGCCGCTATTTAGTCCGATTTTGATGAACAAAAAAACAAATGACATGACTCCTCAAATACTACGAGGGGGCACTTCAACTCTAACAACAGCGACTGCCATTTTTTTTTTTCTTTCAAAAGGTAACATATACAGTATGTCCACGGATTGAGTTACAAAGACGTATGATTGACAAAAAAATTTTAAATTTAAATTGCATATTTGGGGATTAAACCCTGCTTGGCTTGAAACTAATTTTAAGTATCTTTTTGATTGTTTCAAATCAAGGAGGCCTTGGTGGTAGATAAAAAAGTATTTTGTATTTAGTTAAAGTAGCTTTTTTGTACTAACTATGGCAAAACGTCATTAAGAAAAGTTTTTCGCAATGTAAAATCATCGATCCACGCAAAATTTCAGCAAAAATCGGCTTACTTTTATGAAATCGTGTCTGCTTATTGTTAGACTTAATCAGTTTACAAAACGTTTAATTTCAAATTTTATTTCTAAAAAAACAATTTATTCAAATAAACCTCCTCCTAAATTAGCGATGATGTGAATTTGAAAATAAAATTCGCCTACTCAAGTTTTTCATGATTTTTAATAAAACATTTTCTAAGTCCAAAATTTCGAAATAAATGTGAATAAAAAATGAACTGTAACAGTTAGCCCAAAAATGAAAACTGCTTTAGGGACCCGAAAACAAGCAGACAACTTTATCAAGAGCGACTTTTTCTGAAAATTTAAAAATGAAAATTTTTTTCCTCTTTGTAACTCAATCCGTGGACATACTGTATATTTTTTTAATTGTTTCTGATAGAGATTTTTTTTCTGAATTCAGTGATGTACAACAAGTTGACTTTCGCGCAAAATTAGTTAGGAAAAATAATAAATGCTTCGCCGACAAGAAATGGATCTTTTCATGAAATTTTCAATTAGGTCATTGAATGTGGCAGTAAATGTTTTTGAATTAACTCTCAGTATGCCATTTGTCCGATATCTTCACACAGCATGTGATTTTTACTCATGATTTTCAATGGCGCGAAAAAAAAGTTAGAATAATGCTTTATTGAAAACTAATGAAAAATACTTCAGAAAACTAAAAGTATTGCTTAAATTGGTCACCGCCTTGTTGAACACACAGTTCACACCTCCTGATTACTCCATGAGTTGCGTTCAAGATAAAATTAGGAGGTATTTCGCGACAAGCATCAATAATTCTCTGCTGCAAAGTTTCTACATTTTCTGGACGTGTTAGATATACTAGATCTTTAAGATACCCCCACAACAGTTGATTATTATTCATAATTCGTTTTATTCAGAATAAAATGAGTAAATATCACAAGCTGTGTGAAAATATCGAACAAATGACACACTGACAGTTAATGACAATTGAAAATTTCATGAAAAGATCCATTTCTTGTCGGCGGAGCATTTATCATGTTCCCTAACTAATTTTGCGCGAAAGTCAACTTATTGTACATAACTGAATTTAAAAAAAATCTCCATCAGAAACAATTTAAAAAAATATATGTTACCATTCGAAAAAAAATGGCAGTCGCTGTTGTTAGAGTAGAAGTTAAAATAGTTATTTATTTATCAAGGGCGTAAGGAAAGCGATTTTAAAGTCGCTTATTACGCCTGAGGTACATATAATATTTTTTCTTCAAACGTCATAAAAACACGACTTTGTGTCCTTGGATACACACAGTTAAACATTCACTTTTACTCCTAGGAGTAAAAGTGGGCATTTTTACTCCTAGGACTAAAAGTGACATAAAATGAACCAATGGCAACTTGTAATTTTTATTTTTTATAAGAAAGCAACCCGTAGCAATGACAGCTGGTATGACGTTCATTTTAACTTTTTTTAAATTTTCTTGATGAATTGCTTTTAATTTATGCATTTGAAGAAAAAGTAACATGTGTTATTCGGAGTAAAAGTGTCAGTTTGTGTGCCGAGCATGACGTTTGAACGAACAATACAGGGTCCTGCAGCTCACCTCCCGTCGTATGTAGCTCATTTATTAATAGACATAGAATTTTTATATATCGCAGACGTTGTCTGTACCCGAGGGCGCATTTCAGGAAAATATTTTTGATTATACAGGATGTTCTCAAAAAGTGTGACGTCATTATGATATATTTTTTTAGATTACACGCCCGATATTTTTTTGCATATTTGGGTTCCTCTTGTGGTTACCTACATACCCCTAAAATTCGGTTGAAATCGGTTCAGCGATTTAAAAAAAATAAATAAATAAATGATAAAAAACTGTTTTGCACTACTGATTTTAAAACTTGATAAAATATACAAATAGTGCCTCGTTAATAAAATTAAAAGAGGTACCTATTAAGTAAGGTAATATCAGTTTCGTTAACCTAGTTTAGTTGATCCGAATTATACAGGGTGTCCAAAATGTAGTGTCAAACTCTTCAAATTTTAAAGCAATTAATTTCCCTTATTTTCAATTGGAGCCCCTGTATATTTTTATGTCATTCGATGCTAAATTAAAAAATAAACATTTTTTCTAAATATAACCCTATCAAAATTCCTAACACATTAAAAGTTATTCGGCGAAAACGTCAGGTTTCATTAAAATGCAATTTGACAGCTTCTCGGGCAGCATTTAAAATATCTTCTGAATGGTTTTGCAAGATATTTTCGTCACTCATGTCCATTTCGGAATTAGATTTCCAAAAAAAATGTATTTATTTGTTTGAATTGAATTCTGTTATGTCAAAAACAGTTCCTGTCAGATTACTATGTTATCGAGAATCCGCCTACTTTTTTCAGTGTTTTTATTAATTTTATTCAGAATGTATCTCAATAAATTTAGATAACTTTTTATGTGAGAATATAAAATGCGAAAAAATAGTATGGCATTTAAGTACTCGCTATCGCTCGTACTCAAACCTGCCATACTCGTCTAGTAAAAATCCACTTTTCTGCACTTGGCACGTAATCTACTATTGTAATTACAAAATTATGTCAAAATTCGTTAATATTAGTAGGCATTAATTGGAATAGTTTGTTACCAAAACGAGTTTTCGCCGAATAACTTTTAATGTGTTAGGAATTTTGATAGGGTTGTATTTAGAAAAAATGTTTATTTTTTAATTTAGCATCGAATGCCATAAAAATATACAGGGGCCCCAATTGAAAATAAGGGAAATAAATTGCTTTAAAATTTGAAGAGTTTGGCACTACATTTTGGACACCCTGTATAATTCGGATCAACCAAACTAGGTTAACGAAACTGATATTACCTTACTTAATAGGTACCTCTTTTAATTTTATTAACGAGGCACTATTTGTATCTTTTATCAAGTTTTAAAATCAGTAGTGCAAAACAGTTTTTTATCTATTTTTTTTTTTATCGCTGAACCGATTTCAACCAAATTTTAGGGGTATGTAGGTAACCACAAGAGGAACCCAAATATGCAAAAAAATATCGGGCGTGTAATCTAAAAATATATATCATAATGACGTCACACTTTTTGAGAACATCCTGTATAATCAAAAATATTTTCCTGAAATGCGCCCTCGGGTACAGACAACGTCTGCGATATATAAAAATTCTATGTCTATTAATAAATGAGCTACATAAGACGGGAGGTGAGCTGCAGGACCCTGTATACTATTTTGCACGGACGGAGATTTTATTTAAATTTTTTGATTTATAGTAAAATTTTTCTAATAGCATTTTTAAAAATGTCAAATTGGCGCATTCGCGGCAAGAGTGATTTTATAAACATTGTTTTGTAACTAAGGTAATCTACTTATTTTTGAGATATTTTAAATTAAATTGTAGCGGGCGTGAAGTGCGCCCGAGGTCTGCAATAATTAACTTTACGCCCTTCTTCGCGAGTGCAAAAAAAAATTAGTGCATCCCCTCTTAGTATTTGAGGAGTCATTTTATTTGCTTTTTTGTTCATCAAAATCGGATTATAAATAGCGGCGCTATGGCTTGGGGCGTTTTTTGTCAGTCAGCCTGTATTCAGTACACTTAATAGGTATTTCATTTTATTTGTATAGCATTAAATGGTTAATGACATGTTTTCTACATTATGATTTTTGTTTTTTATAAACTGTGATTTATATTTAAATAGTAAAGTATTCGTTTATGTGCGAGTGGAAGCAATTCAAAGCTTTATTGATTTTTTAATTTTAAAATTTGAATTTCAATGTTCAACTAATTTTGTAATTTTAATATTGGCACTAAGCTACCTTCTGCGCTTGCGTATTTCTCGCAGCCGTGTGGAGGTTTTAGCCTCTCGTTTTGACTACTGGTACGCTGTAAAGATGGCCGCTAGCGCTTTCTGTATGCGCCGCTGAAGAGCAACCGTCATTCGTTTCTTGTGGTCAGAAGGTGTACGGCCTTCTGACCACGCTTCCGAAGTGGACGAAATAGCCTAGCAAGTGGACGCCGTTTTACCTCCGACGATGAAGTTAAGCAAGCGGTGCATGGCTGGCTTCGAGAACAACCAAAAGAATTCTTCGCAGAGGGTATCCGAAAGCTTGTGGATCGCTGTATCAAGTTTTTGAGAAGCAGGGCGACTACATTGAAAAATGACACTGATTTAGTTTTTGTATTTGTTGTTTTATTTGAGAAAATAATAAATTGCCTTTACTTACTTAACACATTGGCTGCCATGAGAATCACCGGTGATCCTCAACATTTTTGATCACTGTGCCACGAGGAACAAATGTGTTACTCAGCAAGCATCTAAGTTCTAGGCTGATCTAAAACCCAGGCATCTTAATAAAGCTTTAGATTTTGAACTTGGCACACAGGGTAAGCTTAAATTTTTTTTTTTAGTGTTTTTTTAATTGAACCTTCAACCGACTGGCCTCTTAAAATTGCGTAAATGACGGGCCGGGGTCCAGTCGAACCCCATAATGAAAAGTCACGAAAAATATTTCTAGTATGTAATGTATCTGTTTTAAAAGGGATTATTTCCAATAGCTCAGGGAAAACATCAGTCATTCATCGTTTTTGAATAATACTGCATAATTGAGAAAAATTTTAACCGTCTGTAAAGGCGGACTGGGGTCTGTACAGACCCCGGATTGAAAAAATGTTATAAAATGTAAACAGGTACAAATACTTGTACACAAATATAATAAACAGATAGAGGGTGTAACAAAGAACGGGGAACCACAGACAATACTGGAGAAATCCTCTGCATAATTGAGAAAATTTTAACTGTCTGTAAAGGCGGACTGGGGTCTGTACGGACCCCGGATTGAAAAAATGTTATAAAACGTAAACAGGTACAAATACTTGTACACAAATATAATAAACAGATGGAGGGTGTAACAAAGAACGGGGAACCACAGACAATACTGGAGAAATCCTCTGCATAATTGAGAAAATTTTAACTGTCTGTAAAGGCGGACTGGGGTCTGTACGGACCCCGGCTTGAAAAAATTGCTATAAAAAGTAAACAGGCACAAACACTTGTACACAAATATAATAAACAAATAGAGGGAACTCCAAAAAACAGATAGCTAACCGCCCAATATTCAAAACTTCAAATTCAAAAAGTTATTTAAAAAAAACATAGTCCGGGGTCCGCACGGACCCCGGCTGGTCCGTTGAAGGTTAAACATTATGTAACGTATTTCTGGAAATAAAAATCTTTTCTTTGTTTGGCACCTAGGGTATGGGATTCGCTTTTTATGGTGGCAGCCAAAGTAAGTGTTTTAAAAAAGTAGAAATAAGCCAAAATCGAACTTATAATGGTATTTAATATTTACAATTTTTTTTTAATATTTACAGTAACATCTTAATTTAAGGTTATTAGTGGCTAACTGCTACAACATTTTCGTTTGTAGATTGTACTATTCTATCATACGGTTTAAGACCATATTCGACAACTGGCCGATGATGGTTTGCAGAAGTCGCACGGCGTTTCGTAGTTTGGCTTTCTCTTGGCGCTATACCAGCATTCCATGCTACGACCACTAATACATCTGAAATAATTATAATTTTGTGGTTTTGTATAACTATTCTATAGGCCTGGGGAGTCATGTCTGAGACACCCTGTCTCAGACATGACTCCCCAGGTCTATAGCTTTATTATTTTTAAACATAACTATAACAAACTATATCTATTCGTAAATGGGAGCAAATTCTCTATAAGATGGGGAAAGAAAATGTTAGAAAATCTGTACTCATATTATGGCAGCGATATTCAACTTTTTGTTTTCAAATTGCACACTATGCTTTTTTTCGGTCATTCTGATAGTACTGTTTATTCTCTTTATAACCATGTAAACCAATATGGGTCTCGAAAAAAAATAGGATTGAAGGTTGAAGTCTAGGTTTGCCATGGAAACAACTGATTTTTATAATTTGTACTCGTCGGCGATGAAAACAATAGCGCATATCTGTAAAACAATTGCAATTTACGTTGTAAAGAATGACAAGTGCTCTTTCTGTATTTGTATGTTTTTGTTTAAAATCATAGTAGTATTAGAAATGAATTACACTAATTCTGAAAAGCTTGATATGATCCTTATTTATGGTTTATGCGAGAGGAATGCAAGAAGAGCTGCAAGGTTGTATGCAGAAAGGTATCCGCTATTGTTTTTATCGCCGACGAGTACAAATTACAACAATCAGTTGTTTTCATGGCAAACCTAGACTTCAACTTTCAATCGTATTTTTTTCGAGAATTTTCTTATGTAAGACCAATATTGGTTTACATGGTTATAAAGAGAATAAAAAGTACTATTAGAATGAGCGAAAAAAAGCATAGTGTGCAATTTGAAAAAAAAAGTTGAATATTGCTGCCATAATATGAGGACAGATTTTCTAACATTTTCTTTCCCCATCTTATAGAGAATTTGCTCCCATTTACGAATATATATAGTTTATTATAGTTATTTTTAAAAATAGCAAAGTTATGGGCCTGGGGAGTCATGTCTGAGATAGCCTGTATACAGGTTGCCTAAACTTCTGTGAAACTACTGGCCACTTAGGTACTGATCCTGTTCCATATATCTGTTACTGTAAAAGCTCGAATAGTAGTGGTAAATGTTAGGTTTTACGTGTAAATCTTAAGATTTACCAATATGAGTTGGTAAATGTTAGGATAGAAAGAAAAAAAACGGATTTTTCGGGGTTTTACCACTTGAGTTTGGTATAAGCTAGGATTTACCAATGGCGATTGGTAAAAGTGGTTTTTGTGAATAAAACATGGTGCAAATGGAAAGTATTTATTAAAAATAATTATAGAATGAGATCAAATCAATAATGAATACGAAATAAAGTAAGTAATTATAAAAAATAAGTAAAATCTGCTTACTATACGTATGTAATAGTATAAAATCAGCGTCTATAATATGAAATAATTTTCATATCAGACTAGTCAGCTAGTCATTAATCGGGTACTTATTCAAATTAATTTTATTTATCGCAACATGGCGAACTATTGTGGCACTTAGAATTACACAATTACACTGTACTCCAGATAACTTGCAGGCACATTTCTACGTCGGGCATTTTTTAAGGCAGTTGCATTTTTTACACCCTTGACCTCCAGTCAAAGACAGTTTTCCGACAACTTCCCGAACACTTACTTCTTTATCAACAACTTCTTCGATTTTGCTTCGTTTGCGCAAGTTGTAAATTGATTCTTTGCGTAAAGCTGCTTCAGTACTCCAACTTTGATACCTAACTGATAAAAATCGTTGTCTTTCACATCTATTACAACTGCAATAACGTTTTTCTACAACCACCATGGAAAGTGGGATTTTCAGACTTCGTCTCCATAGATACGAGTATTGAAAATGAGTGTTTGCCGAACAAGTGAAAATTAGCGTGCGGAAAGTTTACTTTCCGCACGCAAATCAAAATGTCATAAATGACATTTGATGAATGTCAGATTTGATTTTGCAGAAATATTTAAATTTTTTGTGGTTGTAGAAAAAATAGTGTGTAATACATGTGTTGAAAGCTTGTATTTGCCACACTCATGTGACTGCAGCACTCACTATCGTTCGTGCTGCAAACTTCACATTCGTGTGGCAAACGCAAGCTTTCAACACTTGTATTACAAACAACTATTTCCGGGCCAGTTTTAGCTCAGTCTTACATTTTGACCAATTTCCACATTTGGGTATTTATTAGCCGACGTGGCTTTCAGCTTGTTTTTTAAACCAACTTCGCCTTAGCTCTAAATGTCATTACAGAATCTATCTTTTTCGGTATTGGCTCTACAGTAGAAACTACAATAAGCCTATCTTGAGACTGGCTCATTTTTTCTATGTCGGAATTATCGCTTTCTTTACGAATTGCTTCTTCAGTCGTCATGCCGCTGTTGGCAACAGCGATTTCTTCGTTAATTGCAGTTTTTTCAATAGTCTCCTTTTCGGCAATAATATTTTCGTTGTCTTTTTGTATCTCATTTTCATTGCACAACCAAACATTGCTTCCCTCGTGATATGCTCTATTTTTCATTGCCTGAACGAATCTTAAACCCTCAGGCCATTTCGTTAACTGGTTGGTTTCCAACCACTTGGTCAGCATGTTTTCCACGTCTTGATTAGCACGCTCAACTGACCCTTGAGACTGGCTATGCCTCGGCTTTAAATGTACGATTTTTACATCTGGCCACATGGAGCAATAACTTTCAATGACTTGGTTAGAAAACTCTCTACCATTATCGGAATGTTCGGTGATCCAAAAGTGGTGAAAATATCCAAGAGATGGTATGCGACTTCATGTGCGTGTTTAGATTGAAGAGCGCGGAGGATCACACATTTGGTAAGATGGTCTTGATAAACTAAAATGAATTTATAGTTTCCATCTGGAGTCGTTTGTAGATCTATAAGATCAACCTGGCAACGCGAGTTCATTTCACTGTGAAGTGTAGGCTTGACAACAATGCCTTTTTTCAAAGTCTTCTGTTTTTTCTGACAGGGCTCGCATAACTTCAGATAGGTCATAATTGCTTCGACCGTAATCTTTTTGTTCTTACGATTACATTCTTTAAGCGGTTTAAGCATTCTCGTCCTTCCACCATGGCCAACAGCAAGATGGGTCTCTTCAAGGATGTTAAATAACTCTTCATAGCAAATATAATACTGGATTTGGCATTCTCCTCCGTAATAAGCTTTTGCTCACCGCCTATAGTAACGCTTTATTCGCCTGTAATGAATTGCTTGCTTTTTTCACGTTCTTAGGAGTTTTCACTTTCTGTAAACACTTTGCGTATTTCTATCTATCAAGATAAACATTAAAGTACGAACACGCGGCGTGCAGGTCTCAATATGAAAGTTTTTCAACATTTACCATGTCTCTGAGGCAAAACCTAAGATTTACCAGTGAATGCTGGTAAAAGTACGAAATAAACAACTATTTTATAATATTTCGGGATTTTACCGTTACTACTTGGCCAATCTTAGGTTTTACTGGGAAATGTTAGGATTTACCATTGTTCGGGCTTTTACAGTAAGATATCCAAGACAACTAGAAAATTTCTACTTACAAAATATACAACAAACAAACAATATATTATTTCTTAACGAACTTATCACAACGAAAAACGAATGCATAACTTTGCTTAACTTCTATTGTACAAATAGTAAAATCTTGTCGTAAAGGTGAGAAATAACTACTATTTAAGATAATAAAAAAATTAAAGCAAAATGTTACAACAAGTATTCAAACAGGCCACCTTCTTGAGCTAAACAATATCTCAGGATCCCAGGCGGTTGTAAAAATTTTGGCGAACGTGATTTAGCATGTCCGGCGTAATTGAAGCTGCAGCTATAATGATGTTTTCCCTTAGGTCATCTACATTAGTAGCACGTGTTTTCTGTTGGCGGTAAATATAATCTTTTATGTGTCCCCAAAGAAAGAAATAATTAACTGATAAGTTTGGGGACCTAGGTGGCCATTGTATATTTCCCCGTCTACTTATTACGCGTCCAGGAAACGCAGTGCTAAGAAAAGCTCTTACAGCAGCGCTTTCGTGAGTTGTACAGCCAACCTGCTGGTACCAAATATCTTCTAACCTTACGTTTGCAGTCCTATTTGTAGGTAATATTTCATTCTGTAGTAGCTCTAAGTATTTATTGCTATGCAATGTACCATTAATAACAAAAGGACCAATGATCCTGTTACCTAAAACACCAGTCCAGATATTGCGCCCGGTAGTTATAATGCTCATGATGATTGGTACGGAACCGGTAGCGTACAATGGAAGCATCATGATGTCCATGAACAGGAACAGTACTTTCGTCAGTGAACAAAATGTTATTAATAAAATTTTTATTTTCATTTGCAATGGGAATCATAGTCTCGCAGAACTCCATTCGTTTTATGTAATCTTCTGGATATATTTCCCGGTTCTTTCGAATTTTGAAGCACTTGTATTTGTTCTTTCTCAAAATGGCCCTCACACGATCTTTGCCCATGTTGACCTTGCTACTTACATGTCGCAAAGATTGAAATTTATTTTCTTCTACTGCAGCACATACCTGTATTTCCATGTTTTCCTGGTCAGCATCTCTTTCACGGCGATTTTTAGGTGAAACGCATCCGGAAACTTCAAAATTTTGTATAATTCTTCGAACAGTCCTAAGAGAAGGAACTGGCCGACTTTCAACTGCACCTCTCCGAAGAGAAATCGGTAGGTGTTATGCTTAAAGGTAAATTTCATCGAGGAAGGCGCCCGAGGGTAAGAATGGGGAACCACCGACTTCGTATGGTGGACGAGGTAAGACACCTAGGGATATACTGGGGGGGAGGAATGACGATCATCCCTCATATGAGAGAACTGAAAGAAAGGGGACGGATGCTAGGGATGAGCCTCAAGCGAGTCGTAAAAGCCAGATGGGGACTAAACCACAAGACCGTAGAGATCCTCCACACGGGAGTTCTCGAACCCGTCGCTCTTTACGGAGCGGAGGTCTGGTTCGACAAGCTGAACAGTAGGCTCGGGGACGGGCTAGGCACCACCCAACGCCCGATGCTTTGAGCATCAACGAATGCGTACAGAACGGCGTCCACGGATGCGCTGGGAGTTCTGGCGAAACGGATGCCGTTGGCACTTAGGGCAGAAGAAAGATGGTACCGGAGGAAGATACGAAGAAGGATCCCGGTGAATATAGGTGAGTTTGAATTTGATGGTAGGGAGCAGACGATCGAACAGGCTCTCGTCGAACTTCGAGAACACATCCTGAGGAAGTGGGAAACCTCGTGGAACAGGTCGGGAGATAGAAGGATCACGCACGGATTCTTCCCCAGCGTGGCAGAGAGGCTACAGATGTCACGGCTGCGATCCTTCAACTTGACGGACAGGGGCGAATGCGAGTGCGGAGCGGAAGACACGAGCGCGCACCTCCTAACAGACTGCGCGACACAAGAGGTAGAAAGGGAGAGGGGTCTGTTACAGGTCTTCGTGGAACAACGTAGAGTCAGATGGCCACCACGCCCACAGGACCTAGTGGCAGAAGACATGTACGAGCGCCTCAGGGAGTTCGCCGAGAGAGTTCTGAAGAACCGGGAGGAGCAGCGCCGGTAGGAGGAGTAAGTAAGGTTAGAAGGTAGGAGTAAGTAAGGTAAGAAGGTACGTCCCTCACCAGGGGGAGCATTGCACATGCATCTGGTAGCGATAGCCGTGCTTATCGATCAACTCGGGCTCGGGTCCCAAGCCCCCGCTCGGAAACGGGCGGGTATCCGATTTGAGGTTGGATTTCGAGGGGGCAGTGGTAACGAAGCGTACGGTGAGGTGGGCCCCAGGGTGGATCGGGTCGATGTGATCCGGTAATCCTGGGGCCTTCCCGGTAACTAACGCCTGAGCCGTAATTCAGGAAGTCAGTGTGCTGGGCTTGCGCCCGGACGTCGTCCGGGTGGGTGAGGTCGGTGCAACGGCCAAACTCGCTTCATTCCCCTAAAGACGTCCCTGATATCCTTCAGATGTCAGGGGTGATATCCTTCAGATGTCAGGGGGGCGGATATGCTTAACTGCTTGGTGTCGCCTAGTCTAGTCATATTCCAATAGATGGCCGACTTTCAAATAGAATTTGAAGCAGGTCAGTAATTTTCCGAAGAGAATTTACTTGGAAGTACCACGTAACAATCTGTACTGTTTCATTGACTAAATACACATCCATTTTCTAGCTGATGCTTGATAAAGTACAAAAGCTATTATTTTTTATTACATGCAACTTATTTTGACATTATTAATTGTTGCTTGTGATGTATGCCTTCTATGCATAAAAATATAATAGCCTATCTTGCTAGTGAAGCCAGACAAAGTGCACGGCATTAGTGAGCTAGACAGTAATGGATATATATTCTACCGAGAGAAAACGAGATGGTGTATGTACGACTTCTTGCTAGGCCAATGAATAATATTAATATTTTGCGTAGTTACCGAAATAATTATTGCATTTTCCATCTCGGTCACTCTTATGGAAACTAATAAAGTATATTCATTAAAAAAGAAACTCTAGAGTGCTTTGAAAATTTGTTTTAAGTATGTCCAACTTGGTTGTCAACCATGTCGTCAACCTGTTTGCCACAGACTGAACAACTGAGTTGACAACCTTAAGGTTGGCATTTACATGTACAGTCAATTTCTATTTGACGTATCTAAAGTTGCATAACTACTTAAAAAATCAAAAAGTCATAAGAAGGCGCGTTTAGCAGAACGTCAAAAACGAGTTGAGGTTACAGGTCAAGAATTGCGTAAGATTCATATTTGAAAATTTGCATATTTACATAGTTATTTGTGGTATGGCTGTAAAAGATATGGCACAAACAAAATTACGATTTTCTGTGTATTTAAATTGTAATCTCCTTGTCAAGTTTGCGGAAAGTTCGGATTTAAAGCCGTTGTGACTGTGCTGTTTGTGTTGCCTAGTTTAGTGTAGCGTAAATGGGTCATTTACACCGATTTTTCTAGAACTTTATTTCCAGTTTTTCTGGAATAATTTGCATTTTGAAAAAAAAATTCTTGTGGCGTTTGAAAGAGAGTGGTTGTGTCTATCTACTGATAGAGAGATTTTTTCGATATTAATATTTTTGTAAAAACTATTTGAAAATTTTGAAGTAAAATAGAGCTTTAGATTTTTTAATACTGTAAAGTTGGTTTTTAGAAATTAAAAAAAATCTTTCTATCAATAGATAGAAAAGACATGGATAATTACAAAAAAAAATGCTCTGCCGTTCCTGCTTAAAAAATGAGTCTAAAAAACTGGAACAAAATGTGCTTAAAATGAGGTATATTTCATGGTGTAAATGCCAGCCTTAACGTAAACATAACTTTTTAAAACAATTTGTCGTATAATAATGTAAGCTCGTAGTATATTTGTGTTGTGTACGATTGATGACTTCTGCTTGGTGTATTCAAAATGAGTGAAGCTTTTCTATATGTAGATAAGTTATGTGAAGAAGAGGCGAAAAAGAAAGAAAGAATTTGGTCAAAGGATTGCCGATTGGTAACAAAACCGAGCGCAATTTTCACATTCAAATTTAATGAAGAAACTACGCATTAGTGTACCTAGATTTTAAAAACTTTTTAAGAATGGACAGTGAAACGTATGACGAATTATTAGAGAAAGTACCACCATTAATAGAAAAGAAGAACACCGCTATGTGCTATGTGTGATGCAATTTCTGCAAATGAACGGCTATCAGCAACTCTCCAGTTTTAGCCAATGGACAGACTTTCGAAGACTTAAAATTTCTTACGGCGATATCAACACAAAGTCTACGAATAATAATAATTGAAACACAATTATTTAAGAAGAAGTAACTGTTCTGTGTACCTACGCATTTGAGTTTCGTGGTGCCGAAGAAGCTCTAATGCTTCAAAATACCATAAATTTGGTATGTATACTTCTTCTGAACCAGCTTCTAACATCTGGCTCTGTTCTACTTTTATCAGCTCTCTCCTGGAGCAGGTCCTAAAGTTGGTCAGCCTCTTATTGAAACTGTCTACATTAGCATCTTTGTCGATTTGCTTATACAAATCTAAGAGTTTTGCCCAAGCAATTATTTTCTTGTTTCGGTCTTTAAACACTTAAACGACTTAACCTTCCACAATTCAAGCAAGTCTCTATATCCCTAGAAAAACTCCCTCCAAGCTTCGTGGTTTGGAATAGCCATATTTTTATAATCAAAATAACAACTAAAGATTTGTGGGAATTTGACAAGCACAATTATGCCGAACAATTTCACCCTATAGCTCCTTGAGGTGAGCTAATGTTTGCAACTGAGTTTCCAACACTGCCACAGACGCTACAACTTGGTTGCCAACATTAGGCTCCTCCCACAGAAAATCAAAACTTTTTGATTTTACTCCAACATGAAATTTCAACCTGCCCAGAGATCATCAACATTTGATCGACATTGTCTTCAACATGGCAAGTTGACGACATGGTTGACAACCAAGTTGGTAGTCTGTGGGCCCATTTAGGCTGTATGTTACATATTAAAATCATTTCCAGTTTGCGAGTTTTATTTTTAATGAACATACGTTATTTAAACCTTTTCCAACTCATGGATCTGCCATGTTCCGCAAAATTTTAGGCAACCTGTATACGTACATCGGAACAGTACAACTACCGTTATATGAAAAGAAATTAGGGCATGCGTTAGTAAAATATTATTCTTAGTGATGCACAGAGTGTCAGAGTATGTAATTTCAAATATTTGTTTTTAGTTATTACAATAATATAAAGTAAATTTAAATAGTTACGTTTCTGACAAGGATTTCCAAAATTTATACGTGCTAAGTGGGCTCACAGAACTTGTTATTACGAGTTACTAACAAGCCATCGGCTTATGCTTCGGTCATAAGTGGAAGAATAAGAAGAAGATTATTGAAAAGGCTAATTAGTTACGTTACTTTAAACTAATGAATTATGTTTAAACTTTTTAACAAGTAACTGTATGCAAATTCTGATTAGAAATTATAACGTAAAAACTTCTGTGAAATAAAAATGTGCGTTTTCTGTAGGTTATCAAAACATTCCCTTTGCTACTTTGGCAGAAATAAGAAACTTCACTTTCTGAGCAAAATTCTACGGTGTTCTGTTTTTCCATATAGTAAGTTTAGAACCAACACACGAATATCAATGATAATGAAATGAAGAGAATATACAAAAGTAATTGAAAAATTTATGTTATTAAAAGCCGACCAAAGCCTGTCCCAAACAAAGTTTAAAATGGGAGAGATAGAGAAGTACACTTCTTCAAAAGCTAGGTTGGTGTCTGTGACTGGTGGCTTCGTGAACTACTGGCCGATCCGCAGGTACTTCCAAGGGTACTCCAGAGCGCCTGAAGAACTCCATAACCAAAACTTCAGCGACAGTCGCGGATTCCTAAATTGGGAGCGTGTATGCTTCCGTCGTGTTGGTGAAATAATCCATTGCTACCAAAATATCATTCTCGGGAAACGGCCTAACAATATCCCTGACCACGCTCTCAAGAGGATTTAAATGTCCCAGGCAAGTTCTCCAGGACAATCAAGCAGTATAAGGGATAGCTGTCCAGCTTCGTTGCCCCCATTAAGCTGCTGGTAGTCCACACAGAAACGCGTTGATCTGCCCTTCTTGCCAACTAGGGCCACTGCCCATTGTTGTTCAACGACTTGATAATTTCTTGTTTCTCCACAAACGGTAATAATCTTCTCAGCCTCTTCACACTTTGCCCATGGAAGTCGTTTCAGATGTTGTCGTATGGGTCTAGAATCCCCAGTCTTAATCTTTTGTCGTACCACATCAAGGGCAAGGTCATCTTGGTATTGGTGAAGCAAGCTTCCACCATTCCATCTCGATAAGATTCTCACATGAGCTAACAACCGTCTCCACAAGTCCACTAGCATGTTATTTTAAAGCTGGTCATTGGATTTTCATCTATACACTATATCTGACGTACTGGCACACACTATTACATAAAGGTATTCTTTTTGAGCGTCACCGATTCCATATTGACATTCATAATCCTCACCGGTACTGCTTCTCCAATCTTGACTAACGTTTTTTCCCACCAGTATACCGCTATGGACTTTTTTATAACAAAAACATTCGAAAATATCCCGCCAGAAGAGACTTCTCGCAGACTCTTGTAAAACGTTAGAGCGCATGATAGATTTTGTCGTCCCAGTATCAATGAGTAAAAGAACTGTTCGGCCGTTTCCCATCAACAAACATACTAGCATTACGTTTCTTCGACGATTCGGCGTGGGTGATAATTTTTAGGGCATTTTTTCTTAAGTCCAACCTTAAGCCTCTTCTCATCGACTCGTTCTTATTTTTCAACAAGTGCCCGTCTCTTGGTTCCCACAGCGCAATTTTGGCATCGTTGTCTTGAAGATTCTCAGCACTCTTATGGGTACGGTTCTTTACTTGCACGTGGTGTAGTTGCTGAAGATATGCATCTCCAATCGAGAAACGAATAGTTGATAGTCATTCTGTTAGCCCAGCGGAATTGCTTGTATGATGATGTTCAACGCGTCTCCACGCAAAGCGACGATTCACTTGACGGCCTTCACTTGGTTAATCCATCCGTTGGCCCTTGATAAGTAGACCATTACGCCTCTCATCAAAGCATCTCAAACGTTCGTGATTTTATTTTTATTCTCACCCTTCTATAACTTCCTCTGTTATTTAGAGAGGCTGTATAGTTATTCGGTGATAATAATTTAGTCATTCTTTCTGTTTCCAATATCGTCGTCTTTGATTATTTTTGAATGATAACCCCCACTTTCTTCTTTGTTTCTTATTATCTTAATTGATGAAAACAACAGAGTAAAGCAGGTACAGTAGTTTAAATATCTATGTGTGAATTTTGCCAACGAAGGATTAGGTCGTACAGTTGTAATCAGTAGAATAGTGCAACGTCGCAGAGTAATCGCGTGTTTAAATGGATTATGGTGGGACAAACACATATCCCCGAATATTACAAAAAAAAATGAAAAACACTGGTGAAATCGGTGATATGCTACAGTAGTGACATGTGGACATTGGTAGCGGAACTAAAAGAAAAGCTTGAAGTTACAAGAATGGACCAATATGTATAAGGAGAAGGCCACAAATATCAGGATTAGAAAACGTCCGCAATGAAGAGATTTGTAGAAAAATGAGAGTGAGATAAAGACACAGTAGTAGACAAATTAAAACAAAGGGATCTGAAATAACTTGGTCATGTTATTCGGACGCCGCGGCGCCGGAAAGAAGATGGCCACACAGAATTTTCCCTTGAAAGAATAAAATAAGGTAGATCTAGAAGATCGTAGAATAACATAATGAGAATTAGCGAAAGAAGATGCCTAGGATATAAATAGATGGTGCATAGAGACATGTTTAAGTCTTTGCTAATTTGTCGAGTACTCACGGAGGGATTATCTTCAATACGGTCCAAAATTTCTTGTTCCTTGGTAAAATCCCGTGGGGAGCCACTATTCTCTATTTTTGGTTGTAACTAACCTGTTTTTCGCAATCTTCTAACAACGTTGATAAAAGTTTGTACATTTGGTAAACGTCGATCAGGAAATTGCACAGCATATTGCCGTCTTGTAGCAGTGGTATTTAAACCGCATTGTCCGTAGATTAGGACCATGTCAGTATATTCGTTGTTGGAATAAAACATTTTAAACCTACGAATAAAAAGAAACAGGAAGGACACTAAGGTATCATGGTGCATAACTACAAATGCAACGGAAATACGTCACACACGCCATATTGAAACACCAACCGGCACGAATTTTTATTGGTAGACTAACTGTTTGTTTACGTTTTTGATTTTGACAGTTGACGTATTTAGTGTTCTCAGCCAATGAGCTTCTAAAATCCGCCATATTGATACACCATCTAAATTGTATACTGTTGGTGTTATGCTACTTGCTTTCTTCTTTTATTCGTAGTTTTAAACACAAACTTGTTTTACTAAATAAAAATTGTAAATAGTCTAAAAAACTGACATTAGTATGACAACTCAAAACAACTAAAATAAGCCTACTTAATTATTTCAAAAATATGCGGTACTCAAACATCCAAGCCTTCAACTTCATTGTGCTTTATCTCAAGAACTATAAAGAATAGAAGTTTTGTTATTAGAATTTTTTGTTCAGCAAATGGAAATCTACTAGTATCTCAAAATTTTCTATTCACATTTGTTAGACCCTGTATATAATCTATCTCCAATAGTCATTTAAAAAAATTAAAGATGGCGACCGCGCAAAAAAAGCTAGACAGTAAAAAAATAGTCTTTGAAATCTGAGCAGAAACGTCTAATTACACCGTATAAAGTTTCAAATCTATATCTCTAACCGTTTTAGCAAGAAAGCTCTGATTACAAACTTTTTTCACCCAATATACTCATGAAAAGAAAAAAACTCACGATGCGTATGATGCGACTGAAGCGCAACTGCAAGATTTAGCTGTAGATGGTTTGGGTTCTGCGATAAAGAGGCCAGCTCCAAAGCCGCCACCATCCTCTTTTCTTTTGACTTCTTTAACTTTTCTTTTGACTTTTTTAACATTTTCCTTTTCTGTTTTTGGTTCTTTTCTTTTGACTTCTTTAACTTTTTCCTTTACTTTCTTTGGTTCTTTTATTTTGTCTTCTTTTACGTTTTCTTTTTTACCTAAAAAATTTAGTTTATACGAGGGGGGACCCAAAAGAAACGGGAATTGTATTCTGGTGAGGTTGGTACTTGTAGTACACGGTCCGCCCGCTAGGGTGATGTAGTTACACTCTACATCGTTAACGAAGGTTGCGTGCGGCTCCTGCAATTGTTTTTGTAAAAGTTGTTTTGTGTACTCGTCGTTTTTTACGATGGGCGATTCGCGGGAACATGTGATTTTTTCCCAGGATGAAAAGGAACCTGAAAGGAAAACGTTTTGCTGACATAGCAGTGGTGAAACAACAAACGGCATTGGATTAGACGAATTTAACAAATGCTTTGATTTGTTAAATTCGTCTAATCCAAGCTGTTCAGAGCCTGTGCCGTTTGTTGTTTCACCTCTGCTATGTCAGCAAAACGTTTTCTTTTCAGGTTCCTTTTCATCTTGGGGAACAAAAAAAAATCGCATGTTCCCGAGAATCGCCGATCGTAAAAAACGACGAGTACCTACACAAAACAACTTTTACAAAAACAATTGCAGGAGCCGCACGCAACCTTCGTTAACAATGCCACTTGGCAGACGGACGCGGGAAGAGTGTAAAACATCACCCTAGCGGGCGGACCATGTACTACAAGTACTAACCTCACCAGAATACAATTCCCGTTTCTTTTGGGTCCCCCCTCGTATTTACTATCAAAAGCAATAACAGAAATTTAAGCTAGCGTTAAAAAAAATAATTTTTAAGAATTCACTATCAGGGAGACGCATTTTTAACCAATCTGAATAAGTTTTGAAAATTATGCATACAGGGTGATCCGCGAATCCCTGTTTGGTTGCATTTTTCTTATACAAATTAGCAGAAAACTTTTGAGAAAATATTTGCGTATAGTGAACAGGATTTACAGTTTCAAAATATTTTCCATTGTACAGAGTGTTCTTTTTTCAAGGGACAATACCATTTTTAATAGAGTCTAAATTTTGTAAATTTAAAATACATACATATATAACATGCTTGATATCCAAAAATCACTATTTTCGAGTTACTGATGGTTAGTTACCTAAGAATCTCTTCAAAACTGAAGTTATTCGTTAACCAGAACAGATATATTTTTTAAATCGCTTCTATTTCTCTCTGTTTCTATAATAAATTTATTGTATTAAACAGTTTTTCTACACCTATTTAATTATATTGCAATTATTAGCATTTTTTTTGTGAAAAATAGTACCTATAATTCACTGCAGTGAATTATGGATTCATAATTCACTGCAGTGAATTATGATTTCGGCCAATCACAAATACAAATCCAAAAATCAATATTTCGCTAATCCAATCATATTTTAAATCGCCCGCGATCAACTCCTTCTGCGGCTGACAATCGACTCGCGTGACACGCCCAAGTGTGTTGTCATATTGCTTGTTTACAAAGTTATCAAATTTGACTAATTTGAGTCTAATATATTTGTTTAATAGGTGTAGAAAAAGTATCGTATTACATTCGCGATTATGGCCATTATTCGCTCAGATGATTTGTGCCACTCGCCTGACGGCTCGTGGGCTCAAACGTCATCTTCGTGAATAATGGCTGTCATAATCGCTCATATAATAATATACTATTAATTTGTCTGGTCACATACTGAACAATTTAAACCGCCATAACTTCTCTATTTTGAATATAACTCCGTATAAGCTATGTTACTGGGTTGTATAATAGATATTTATACACCAAGTGAGCTAAGATACTGTTTATTCGCCTCGGCTCGTATTCGCCTACCTCAAATGTTAATACGTCCTTATATTCCTTGTAGCTTAAATAACTATTAACAGCACTAGTGCTGTAAAGCCTATAACAGCACAATATGACAGATTTACGTTACACTTTATGAATTGTCATTGAACTGTCATTGAAAATAATTTTTTATTTTTTGAAAAAACTTATTATAGGATGATATAAACCGTGTTACGACACACGTAACGTTATTTGCTGGTTACATTACCCGAGAATTAAAAGAACTCACTCCTTCGTCGCTCGTTCTTTCAAACTTTTCTCTCGTAATGTAAATGCTTCATAAGGTTACTAGTATCGTAATAGTAACGAGCGATGAAGGAGCGAGTTCTTTTAATTCTCGAGTAATGAAACCAGCAAATAACGTTACGTGTGCCGTAACACGGTTTATATCATCCTATAATAATTTTTTTGACGTAAATGACTACTGGTATTTGCAATAATCCCGATAGCGGCGATAGCTTTTATTTTCTTTTAGAATTAAGCTGTTGATGTACCGGTATTTGATTAAAATTAAACTAATTGATATGAAAACCCAACGTCCTCTGTTTGCTCTGTATGCTATTATGACATCTCATCTGAGGAAGAAAACATTGCACGCAGTTTGTGTCTAAAAGACATGTTAAAAATGTTGAAAAAAAACCAAAAACCTGAGTTTGCGTTAGATACTTTATTCCGTCTATTTTAAATCCACGCACCAGTGGGTTTTTTTCAACTGTGGGAATTTGCATTTGATTTAATTTATTGCAGAATTTTGATTTGTGTTCTTTTTTTTAATTTAATAATAAAGCATTCTGTTTTTTACGACCTTTTTATTCATAAACACCTTTTTAATACAAATTTTTAAAATTATTTAAATTAAACTACTATAAAGAGATAAAAACTAAACAGAATTTCTCAAACACAAAACAAAATTGAAACGATATGCCAAGAGTAATTAAAGTTAAAGTCCTCATCAGGAGAATTTCAACCAAAGAATTAGTAAAGCGTCGGGATTTAACTAAATACCGGTACATCAACAACCTAATCTGTCTGTGCCTCCTTTGTATAGAAGTTTAGCTGATTGTAACGATTTAAGTTTAGAAAATAGTGATATTGATATATTTAATGATAATGTTAAGCAATTATGTCAACTAGTCTTGGCGCCATAAGATATGTAATCATCTGTGATTTAAGTGATTTTTTGAGTGGCAAGCTACGTTGTTCTGTATTATTTATATTTCTATGTATGTTGCTATACTTCATTCAAGTTAAAGATGAAGTGGATGTAAACAATGATAGGCGCGTGATCAACGCGTGATCAGCACGTGTGCTGCATTTTGGCTAATGCGATTGGCTGAACCCTCACCACTGCACCCGGGAATTGATATCCGTCCATGTCCGGCTTAAAATTATTTTATTTTCATTTTATTTTTTATTTATTGTACCTAACTTTATCATCGAATAAAATGTTCTTTATAAAATGTTATTCCTTACCAAATGTCTAATTATTAACATCATTTCAAATTTGATTTTTTAAATATTTTTTTGCTATACTGGTTTGTATGCAAATCTTTACGAATTTCCTTAATACTACCCTGCTTCTTTCAATCACGTGAACAGCGCATGTATTTGTTTACATCCACTCCATCTTTAACTTGAATACAGTATAGTTATCTGTTACCTACTGTTTACATGTAATTAGAGCATTCCTCTGTTTGTAATCAGTATAAATAAATTCATATTATTATTATTATTAATTCTAAAAGAAATTAAAAGCTACCGGGATTTTGCAACTACCGGTAGACCATTACGTCATTAATATTAAGGCACAGTTTCTACCAAGATTTAGTCGAATACCGGTACCGGGAGGCTAGATACGGCGACCTATTGGTGAAATCCTTCTAAAGGTTTTAAGAATTACTTCACAAAGATCGTTCACATAATGATATAAACCCAAAGGAAGAAATCCATTGGGGTTTGATCTGGGGGTTTGGCCGACCAATTCATAAGTTCTCTAATTCCAATTCATCTGTTAGGAAAGCACATGTTTAAATACCTAACTAGAATAGACACAAACTGTGCGTTGTGCGGCGGCGCTCCATCTGGATGAAACCAAATATCATGAATTTCCGCTAATTTTTTATTTTATGTTCCGGTATTTTTGCGAAGCGAGATAATAGTCAAAAATAACAAGGCTAGTTCAATCCCACGCTACATCTACCTGTCTGATACTTGCGAATTTGCAACAACTGTTTGAAGGACAGCGTTTTAATTTCCCTTTTTTGCCTTTCCTTTTCCGGTGTAGTAATGATTAATGTTTCTTAAATTTGTTGCTAATTTTTTATAGGTACACCGATGCGGTTGCGTTAGGGCAATTCCATACTTACCTTGAACTAAAAAGATATTCTTGAAACCTCTACGTACGATAACGGGACGGACAGGATACGAGTTGGAACATGGAATATCAGTGGAACTATCAAAACTGGCCCAGGTTGCAAAGAAATTGAATCATGCAACATTTAAGTCCTAGAATACAGAACCAACAAGAACTCACGATTACATATTATCGCCCACCTGAAGGAGAAAATAAAATAAACGATGTAGGCATAATGATGTCAAAGTTAGCGAGAAAGAGTTTACTACAGTGAGCTCTTGTATCAGATAGATTAATCTGGGCCCTATTCTTCACCAGAACAAGAAACATCACACTAATACCACGGTCTAGTAATACAACCAGTCATTTTCCTCGCTGGATTTTGTGGGCCCGAATTCCAGTGCGCCTGTGCAAACCTAGCATAATGCGCAGTTAGAAAAATAACATGTTTGCGTAGATGTGCATTTAACCGCCGTAAGCCACGTGCTTGTATGTGTTTGAGTGGTGCTTGTTTATTCGTTTATTCAAAAATCGCGCTAAAATATTGATCACCTAGCAAAATGCGCACTGGACATTTCGGGGACATGAACATCGAAGGTACCGACACGAGGTGAAACGACTGGTTGTATTACTAGACTGTACTAATACAATGCTGCGCCTTCACGAAACTGTCTAATTTAGAAAAGAAAAGGTTCTACTAAGAGCTGGATCTTACTGCTAACGCACAACGTTAAGGAGATATCATTGTAGTGGTAGTCTTATAGGTGACTTAAATGCCAAGATTGGCTTAGGCAACGCAGAGTGCAGAGTAGAACATAGAATGGAGCAAAATTCTGCCTAAACAATGACTTGTGTATAGGAAGATTATTGTTCACCCATAAGCGTATCCATAAAATAACGTGGGTGTCGCCTATAGCCTATAGCTCTATATGACGAACCTTTTCAGGCGAAATTTTGACTATGGTATAGTCAGTTGTCGATTTTATCAAAGTTGTCGACCATAATTACATTAGTATTGTTTATAATTTTAACATTTCTCTGTTTAAGGTTTCTTTTAACTTGGCGATACCTTCTTAATTTGGTTTGTTCTCTCTAAACATATGACTTAGCAACAGCAATTTCTGTAAAATCTGTGTCCTTATATTCAGAGCAGGTAAAAATAGGCTTGTTCATTGAGATAGTATGAATATGTTTTCTTATTTGAATGATTTAACCAAATCTATATCTATATCCCCTATCGTTTACGAGATCCTCATACATAGCCCGCTTATCTTCGACACACTATTTAATAATTTATTATCAAGTGAATTATCCTTATTTTTAAAACATAATTGATTAAATTTATCCACGATATAAAACTGCAGCTGTATAAAAATTATCACTCAATTCCCTTAACATCAAATGCATATCTGTATAATCGGCAAAAGTGTACTCCGCAATTTACAAAACAGGCTGACAGTAACGAATAAAAATAATAAGTAATAAGAAGTTATTGCTAGGTTTTTATAAACCAAAATTTAGATGTTGTTTTTTAGTTCTGGGTACACTCGTGTACGGTGCATAATATTATCGTAGCGGGAATTTTGAATATGAATTTTAGGGTGGGTTGCAAAAACATAATTTAACAGCTTCCTCAAATTAATCATTCGTCAAACTGAACAAGTTCGAATCAACATTCAAATTCATAAGTTAAATAATACATTCTTCTTGACGTAGTGTGCCCTTTACCCTTTACAAGGCGTTGCCGATCGCCTCTCCATATGTCTCTAGTGCACGTATCAAGTAGCCTACAGACATAGAGAACCTACAGTTTTACGTGGGCTTCGAACCCCGAAAGTACTTGCACTTCTGACAAATACCTCGCTGGTTTCTGGTTTGCCATTGCCTTCTGACCTTCTGACGGAAGTGGTCGGGTATATTCGGTGTATGTGTGGCCCATATACCTACTATCTCCTATACTGCGGACTACCCATATTCACAATGAGCGGATCGCGTAGCAATGAAAGAGAGAGGTTTGACCACACCGTAGAGTATTGCGCAGTAAATACGCATGCGCGACAAATTGTGTAACACCTACAAATTTAAATTTTACGCGCGCGTGTTCATTCATATTTAAATTTGTAAACCATTGTTTTGGGAAAATTGTTATTTTCTTCGCCAGCATTATAAACACAATCCTATATTGATACAGGGCGTCATTAATTGTTACCATCCAAAACTATTTAATAAGTAATAGTAGGTCTACATGGTTTGCTCAGTAAAATTTGACAATTTCAAAGAATTTTTAAATTGCATGAATTTAGCATAACCTAGGTTGCTTTGAAAAATGGTTATTAACTATGTCGAGATATCTACTCCAACCGGGAAAGTACGATATGTTGTATAGTATAGAAACAAAATCTTTTTATTATTGTACATCTAACTGTTACAAATAAAATGCAAAAGTAGCACTCTATGTAAAATTAGTCAAATCAGGCTTTACTACCTACGTACCTATCTATCTCGTGGATTAAAAGATTTTGTAATTGTGAATTATATTTAATGAAAAAGCAGTGTCTAACAAAGTTGTGGAATATGTACCTTAAAGAAGCTCGCTCATCTTACTGGTACATAAAAAAAAATGTGGGTAATCATTAATAGACATCCGTTTCTATAAGGTACAAAGGGATTGCATGCAAAAGAATAAGCCAGTCGTTTTAGTAATGACCGTCTTCATTGATGTTTAAATAAAATTAATCTATTATATTTTTAGTCGTGGGGCATAACACATCCCGTGGGAAATTTGATGATGAAATTGTGGGACCAATTTTAATACATTCTTTATGCCCTCCACAATCATACCTTACCAGGTGCTTTGCTTGAATTTGTGGCAGACGACCTATATGACGTCTTATATCCAAGATGCCGGCCACCCCAGACATCATCGGAAGTTCTCGATTATAACTCTTGATAGGGCCATCCTATCAATATTTTGTACTAAATCTTTTTTATTCTAAATAAAATTTTAAACAAAAAAGGTTATAAAAGTTTTTGTGGTATAACCTATCGGTTATTAGTTATAGCCAGTTAAAAAGGGTATTCGCCAATTTTTAATTTTTAATTTTTGGTTTTAAAAGATTTTTAGATTTTTAGGTTGAAAAATAACAACTAGTTCAGAAATTAATATTTATTTCAATATTTTTATTGAATTAATTGTAATTTTCTACTTATTGCACGTAAAATGTTTTCAGCTTAATATTCTTCATCTGAAAGGTCATCGATATCAAAACGTTGGCCATGATTTTCGCATAAGTCTTCACCGCCTCCACACATACAAAGCTCAGTGCATAAAATGTTTTGGGATTTACATTTACAGGATACAGCACATTTCCCTTTTACACATGAACACCGAACTAATTTTAAAATGGTTTTAGGTGTACCAGGAAGCGTACACAAAACAGGAACATAGTAATTATCTTGCATTTCCCATCCGTAATCAGAAGGTGTTGATAGATTAGGGTGCTGCTGGTCAGCAAGACCCCATTCCATAACCTTGTAATGTGCTCTACGAATAAAAGGAGACAGTGACGCTTTTGTAGGAGGCAGATTTTCACTTTGCGTCTCGTGCTTGGAGAACATCCACCAACGAAGCTCCCCAATGTCTGAAATCTTCGTCCCTGGTATATACCGGGTGTCAACGAAACCTGGGGCACCTCCATAATTTTTTTATTTTTTAAGGTATCTAAATGAAATTTGGTATATGTAATATACTCTTCAAATGGCGTTTGCTGACATAGGAAACAAGTTTCTGTCACTTCCGGTTTCGGCGGAATTGACATAAACTTTGATATTTTAAATGGAACACCCTGTATGTTTATATATTTTTGGAATCTCCATTCAATTCTACGTATGGTAGTATCAAGTTTGAAACATTTTGATGACAAAATAACTACTTACAGAAGAGTTTATTTATTAATCTAAGGTGCCATGACCTTCGTAAAATGGAAGTCAGGGTGCTACGACACTCAAAACAAATTAGTTTAGCACTTCAACTGTAACAAGTCTGTCTTTTTTTTGTGCATTTCATTTGTTTCACTTGTTTTGAAACCCAGTATCTAGATTTAAATGTCTAAAATATGGTTTTTTTGAACGGAGAGTGTTATTCCGAATTACATTTTCATATTAATCCCGTGTTATTGGTATCAATAAAATCCTTGAAAAACGCTCGTTTTTAATATCCTAGTGTCCCACCCTAGTGCCATTTGAAAAAATAGAGTTATTCTCGAAAAAGCATTTTTGCCAACTTTAGGCCATTCTAATACAGCAACTAAAATAGTTAAAGTTCTAAAACAATTTGTCTCGAGTGTTGGGGCATCTTGACTTTCATTTGGCGTTAGTCATGGCACTCTAGATTAATTTCTGCAAAAATTTACTTTGTCATCAAAATGTTTCGAACTTGATACTACCATACGTAAAATTGAATGGAGATTCCAAAAATGTATAAATATACAGGGTGTTCCATTTAAAATAACAAAGTTGTAGTCAATTCCGGTGAAACCGGAAGTGACAGAAACTTGTTTCCTATGTCAACAAATGCCATTTAAAGCGTATATTAAACATACCAAATTTCATTTAGATATCTTAAAAAATAAAAAAATTATGAGGGTGCCCCAGGTTTCGTTGACACCCTGTATATGCCTTAGAAATAAATTTTTCAATGATAGTTTCAGCTTCATCCCTGAATTCTTCAATGGATCCAAGTTTCCCAAGAGCATCAAAATGTCATTATCTGCGGTCTTATAAACCTTCCAAAACGATAGTTTTCCCTTCTTTTCAAGTGAACCTGTCACATCACATCCTGACAGAGCATGCAGACCTAGTAATCCTTTTATCTTTTCTTGTCCTAATGCGGTACAAATTCTGCCAACGTCAAGCATTCTTCGATTATTTCCTACACCAGTGACAAACATGCTTGGACATGTAAAAGATTTTGATCACCACAACGCTAGTAGAAATACGTCCGTATCAGAAGAATATATATGAATAGCAATAGTTCCTTTTCGGGAGGCAAAAAAGCAGTGCAGTATTATTTTAATGTCAGCTTCTTCATTTTGTGACATTTCAATTGCTTCTTTTAATTTCAGATCGACAGTGTTTGTTTTCACGGCAATTAATAGATTTCTTCTCTTTCCTTCTTCCAGACAAAAAAAAACATTTATTTTTGTCACCCGCAGGGATTTTTGATCTTGTTGTGAAACCTTCATTAATATCTTCAGCAGCGGAACAAGAACAAGAGGGCTTATTCTTTTCCTGTTCAAATAATCGCTCACTTCGTTCCATTTTGATTTTATGAGTACAACAGTTCTTGTAGCAATCTGTATGCCATGATGCGTTTTCGTTTATCAATTCTTCAACAGTCACATTTCTTAATCGATTATCAATTAACACGTATTCACTATCATTCCATTCTGCTCTCTTTCTAACACACTCTAACACTTTATCATAGTTAATAGGTTTGACCAATGGTGACTTCTTCTTATTTTGGCATAAAATACACAGCTCGTAATTAGTCTGCAGCCTTGCCTTTTTTGCAGATGGAGGCAGGGATACTTAGAGACGAATTTGTGGTGGAGTAGACATTGTGTCCAAAGTTAATTTTAAACTATTGAAAGTATTTAACTGCTCGGCTTACGATTATCAATCCGTTTCTATCCGAAACAAAAAAAAAATTGAAATGATACGAGTGATTACAAAATTAAAATTGTTTTTATACAAAACACCTAAACGGTAAAATATATCGATAAATTTCTAAGGATCTTTTTTATAGAGAATTTCCTTGTAAATAAAAAACGTTCAGTACAAAATATTGATAGGATGGCCCTATCAAGAGTTATAATTGAGAACTTCCGATGATGTCTGGGGTGGCCGCCGTCTTGGATATACGACGTCATATAGGTCGTCTGCCACAAATTTAAGCAAAGCACCTGGTAAGGTATGATTGTGGAGGGCATAAGGAATGTATTAAAATTGGCCCCACAATTTCATCATGAAATTTCCCACGGAGTGTATATTTCATAAAGTATGCCCCCCGACTATTTGTTCTGACATAGTCATTTTTTAATGAAGCTAAATTTCCCTCATGAAACAGCCTTATATTTAAAAAAGTGTCAATTATTAATTTTATCATCTGTGACACATGATTGTCCAAATAATCTTGACCCCTGATATGCTGTAATAATTCATTGTTATTGAAAGTGACATTTAAGCATCTACTAAATATTTTGTTAGACAAAATCGGCTTAATGTTAGCTATAGATATTTTGTTAATATGTTGTCTAATCACGTTTTCACTTAGTCTACATATATTTACAACATCTTGGGAAGGGTATATTAACTTACTTCTATTTTTAATTCTAATTAATAAATATTCCTTATCACGTCAGCGTCACGCATGCGTTATATTCGCTTTCACCAGAAAATATTTACAATTTTGAGTCATGCGCAATCAATACAAGAAACTCTACGGTGCAGAAATACATATGTCTGCACTCTAATGATTGCTACGAGGAGATAGTAGGTATATGGTGTGGCCCTGGGAATCAAACCAGGGCCATCTCAGTGGTTAGATGCACGCTGAACCAATTGAGCCACGACCGCAACAAGACATAACACATTAGTGAACAGAAAACTATGCTCTTTTTTGAACTTTGATCATTCGTTAATTTAACAAAAGTTTTGTGCAACCCACCCTTACCATTTTTATTTCTTGTAATTTTAAGAATGCTTAAATTCTGTTAGAACACCCTGTACATTTATAGAACAAACATATTATTGAGTGTCTTAAAATAAAATACATCTAGTGTGATTTGAATTTTCCATGTAAAATAAAATGTGCCGCTCTCACGCAATGCTGTTATGCTAGTAGAGGGAAGAATAATATAACATGATCGAAAATATGCCTCAGTAATAAAAACGTTTTCTTGCACAGTGTACATTTTGTGTTGTATGTTGTATTAACAATTTTAATTAAAAGTTGAAGTGAATTAGTTTACTTTTTAATTTTACAATTAACTAATGACAGCTCTGGATAATGGAATACCAATAACAATGTAGTGGCACATAAAAGTTTACATGCTAACAAATTTCAAAGGTAACTAGATGCTTGATGTAATTATTTTTAAGACATCCGGTATTTGTAAAACAGTGGCCTATATTTCGTTTCTATTAATTTATGACCTGAACGGCGCCCCATGGTGGCGAATCATAGTACCTACATGTAAAAGTACTATACACATATACTGAGCGTAACAGTCCACTGTTTGTGTACAGTACAAATTATTTATAAACTGCACAGGTATAAAGGGGCTGTGTAAGAAAAAGAACAGAATGATTGATTTTATTACCTTTGCTTCGACTCGCAGCGACTGGTTTATCTGTAATAAAAAATTATAATAATAAAGAGCAGTATGGTAAAATTTTGGAATATTTTGAAATAATTAACAATAAAAAGCAAGGTAGGGAACAAATCTCCTTTGAGAATCAACTCCATATACACATTTTCAATAAAATAAGTGCAGCGAGATATTAGATAAAATTTTAGTGAGGGGCATAGTAAATTTGAAACTAGAATTTTTTTTAGTTGATAAATTATTTACTGGCAGGCTACTCTACATGGAGTATTAAGTAAATGTGATGACAGAACATAAACATCGAAACGAGAAACCATTCACTAACTAAACTCCTTTCAGATTAAGGTGCTTTAAGATGGCAAGACCAGCATCTCTTTAATCAGTGGCGCAGCCAGAAATTTTGTTCGGGGGGGGGCCCTAACTAAATATTTATGGAAAAAAAATTAGACATTTCATTTTAATTAGCAAAAATGTATTTAAAATAAGTAACACATATATCATACTTATACTAAAAAACAAACAAAACGGAACGAGCGATTTTAAATCGCGTAGAGTAGACGCGACCGTTTACCTATTTCAAATAGAAAATTAAAAATGTATATCTATTAAGCAGGTAGCTGTTTACCGGTATCCTGTATCTACTAAGAATATAAAGGTACAGTAGTTTGCATGTCTCGGGGGGGGGGGCCAGGCCCCCCGGCCACCCCCCTGGCTGCGCCCCTGTCTTTAATCGTCTTGAAGATGGTTGGGCATCAGACAGTTGTTGGATAAGCTCATTGTTGTGTCCTTGGAGTCTATCGTGGTAGTTTTGGGCAAATCTGTGTATCTCGTCATTAACAAATGGAATGCTAAGGTCCTCATAATTTATAGTAACAGGCGGACACACATTTCTCTGCATGGTAAATGTCACTCGTCGGATGCAATTATAGGATATCTGACAAGCAATAGAATACACAGGGTGTTAGGTAATGCTTCTTCCAAACTTTGGGAATAACTTTATAACGACAAATAGAGCAAAAAAGTATTATACAATATTTTTATCTACTTTCATTTCGTAATGTCAATATTTCGAAACGAAAAATCGTGTTGTAATGAACTATATTACAGCACTAGTATCGTAATAACTTTTGACATAAAAATGACAGATTGACAAGAGAATTCATAGTTATTTTATTTGTTATAAACATTTATTATGCACTTTTTACGATTTTTACGATATGAATATAGTACAAAGCTTTATCTACTTGCATGAAATTATCAAAAAAAATTAAATATTTGCCAATAATTAATTACCTTGTGCAAAAGTTGACTGTTCCAATTTTCATTCAAACTGACAGCAACCAACACCAAATAAACAAAAAATCAAGCCTTAACGTATTAGATTTCAATGAAAATTGGAACAGTCAACTTTTGCATCAGGCAATTATTGACAAATATTTAATTTTTTTTGCTAATTTCATGAAAGTAGATAAAGCTTTGTACTATATTCATATCGTAACATCATATTACGATCCTCAATCCTCGTTTGACAAACTTTCCATCTCGTATCGTAATATGAGTTGTTACGATACTCATATCGTAAATAACTATTATAATCTGCGTAGGTACGATGAATAGAGGAATGGAAATTTTACTTTTTATTCTCGGGAAAAACAAAAACAAAGGGTTAAAGATACAGAAACAAAATTTTTACGGATAAATACGAGTCTAAATACATCAAGTAACAATAAAACTTTATTAACAACCACAAAATAATTAAAGGAAAAAAAGCAACTGAGAAAAAAAATGGTACCTAGGTATAAGAATTTTTTATTCCTTTTATCGTTACAAACCCACTCCTAAAGTTTGGCAGAAGCATTACCTAACACCCTGTAAATTTTTTTGGACTGAAAAACGATGTAAAATCAAATAACACAAAAGTTTAAGTGACAACAATCGTGATGGCATATAAAGAGGGCGTTCCAAGTTTGCTGAAACTGAAGTTGTAAAGCCGGTTAAATTAACAAAGCTACATTTTTCACGCAGATTATGATGATCAAACATAATAGTTATTTATGTAATAAGGATCATAATGAATGACGATCATTATGGTACTAGCCGTGAATATTATCGGGCTCGGCTAACGTCTCGCCCGATAACACGGCGTGTACCATAATGATCGTTTATGATCCGAATTACATACAAAATTTTATATGCTGGCATCAATATATATTTTTTTTAAGATTTAAAATAGTATTTTTTCTACACCTATTTAATTATATTGCAATTATTAGCATTTTTTTTGTGAAAAATAGTACCTACAATTCACTGCAGTGAATTATGGATTCATAATTCACTGCAGTGAATTATGATTTCGGCCAATCACAAATACAAATCCAAAAATCAATATTTCGCTAATCCAATCATATTTTAAATCGCCGCGATCAACTCCTTCTGCGGCTGACAATCGACACGCCCAAGTGTGTTGTCATATTGCTTGTTTACAAAGTTATCAAACTTGACTAATTTGAGTCTAATATATTTGTTTAATAGGTGTAGAAAAAGTATCGTATTACATTCGCGATTATGGCCATTATTAGCTCAGATGATTTGTGCCACTCGCCTAACGGCTCGTGGGCTCAAACGTCATCTTCGTGAATAATGGCTGTCATAATCGCTCATATAATAATATACTATTTGAAACGACAGATGCATTAAGTTATCATTATAAAAAATAGTAAGCAAGTCGCGCTTTATTTGCTGTCAAACACTGCTGTCAAGTAGAAAGCGTTGTTAAAATTAATTTGCAATTTCACAATTTGTAGTAAAATTTAAGAAAATGAGTGATTTTGATGAAAGTTTACCTTCGAATTTGAAGGAAATTGCAGAAAATGTCGTGTAAATAGTATCTACTTTTTGAATTGAGTACCATAATGGATTCATTATGGTCCAAGGACTATAATGAATTCATTATGGTCCTTGGACTATAATGAACTGCCTTACGTCACTCAAATACAATGACATAACGTTGTTATTATGATACGCCAGCATATAAAAACAATTACGTATCCGGTTTCTGAGGGATTCTACAAATTAACTACTTTTAGTAATTATATGCATATTTTTGAATAGAATTCACCTCGACATCACAGGTAGAAGAGGCTCGGAATAAGTAAGGAAAAATCAGATGTTATGCCTCTGGTTTTAGTCAACTTGACCAAATTAGCTAAAGCTAGAGATCTTTTCAAGATCAAAACTGTTTTGCCACTCCCATACATTTTAAGTGGGCCAAATTGCCACACTGGCTCGTGGGTAATTCTTTCACTCGCGTATATTTTCTACTACCTTTCGTAAAGAAGTCTTTTACACAGTCAAGACAAGATTTTTTACAGCATTTTGTTTTCGGACGAAGCCCGCTTGCATTTAAATAGTCAATAAACAGAATTGCAGATACTGGAACATGCAAAACCCACAATTTAAACATCAGAGGCCCTTCATTCTCCTAAGGTAAGTAACTGTATGGGTGGAAATTTCGGCTTGAGGCATCATTGACCCCTTTTAATTTGAAGATTTTCGCGGCCGTACCATTACTGTTAACTCTACAAAATATGTAAAAATGTTACGGGAGCTTCTGACGCCACAGTTGCAGGAATTTGCAGGTTATAATCGGAATACCTAGATGCAGCAAGATGGGGGCGCTTACTATTACCTCGAACGAGTCTCTGCCAGTGGCGAAAGAAATGTTCCCGAATAAAGTGATTTCAAGGAGATGGTACATTGCATGGCGTCCAAGAAGTTTTGTGGAGTTATTTGAGGAATCGAGTGTACATTGGTAAACCCAGGACACTCTCTCTATTAAAATAGAATATTCTAGAAAAGATGGTTGGAATCTCACAAGTACTGCGTCGAAGAACGACATTCCTGTCCAATGTCTTTTATTTTATAACATTTCTTCGAATAACTCTGATAGTTTTATTTTTATTTATTTTAATTATTATTAATATTTTAGTTAAAAGTAACCACCCTGTATAAAGTTTATCTTATTAGTGCGATGATCGAAACTCGATGCGCCAAAAAATGACAACTTTATACACTATTAACTCTGTTTCTGTGGTAAATTACATTTATTACTATACAGGACGTAAACAAAAACATCTTCGCCGCCTTTTTTCTTGTTATTTTTTAGAGTTGCGAGATAAAATGTACAGGGCTGAATACAAAGGAAAAATGTGGTTTCAGTAGAAATGACCCCAACTTTCGATTTTTTAATGAAACACCCTGTATATTTTTACATTTTTAGAATCCGGAAATAATTCTGAATTTTAAATCCTAACTTGCCCGATTTTTTGAAAATCTTTAAAAAAACTACCCACAAAAATTGTTTCTTATGGGCGGGCCTCTGTAATTAAATAAAAATTAAGTCATCGTTATGACGGTAATACAACATGAACTGCTGGCAAGCTAAGTTTTTGAAGTCACTTTCTTGACTGCAAGTGATTTCTTGCAAGTGGGAAAGCAGCTTGTTTTTTCCAATCAAACGATAGCCCAATTTTGAAAATCCATTTCATGCAGCATTTTTTGTATATCTGGCTTATACCTGAAAAGCAACAAGTCAAACTCAAAGGAATAACTTCGATAAAGATCTTCTCGGTCTCAGGTTCGTTGCTTCTCTTTTTGTAGCGTAGGTTCGTCTATCAAATCTTCCGTTAATTCGTCTTCAATTGCTAATTCTTCTTGTTTTTAATTTGTGTTTAATAGTTCTTTGAAGTGCTCTGTTTAAACTTCTTTGTGTTCATTTTCCTGTTCTATTACTTTACCCTGTTTGTTTTTTATTCCAATTATTCTGGGTTTACATATCTTATTTTGGTTACCGATTTTCTGGTAGAATTTTCTGGTGTTTGTTTTCTTACTTTCTTTTTCTATTTCCTGTAATTTTTCTTCTATCCACTCTCTTTTAGTCCTTGTTATTTTATTACATTCATTTTTCTTTTCTCTGTACTCTGCTTTGTCCTCTTCTTTATTAGTTCTTAACCATTTAAAATCTTGCATTTACTTTATCTTCGTGTGCCTTTTTACACTTTTCATTGAACCATTCTTTCTTTTTTTTCTCTTTTTTCGTTTCCTATTACTTTTTCTGCTGTTTTGTTTATAGATTCTTTAATGTCATTCCATCTTTCTTCAATTAATCCTTCTTTTAGTTTATTTTTTACTTGTTTTACTAGCTCGTTCATAGGTATATTGCGCTCTTACTTTTTCATCTGTTAGTCTTCTTTCGTGTTTAAATGCTAATACCATCGAAGATATCGTGGAAACAGGATTTGATAGAGAAAAACATGAGAGTCAATTAGAAAATCTTTCTAATGATTACCTGGAACAATGCGATATGGAAGGAGAAGAAGATGAGGATGAAGAAGCTTCATGTAACTCTATTTTGACTTTTTTTTAAATTAAGTACTGTGAATATTTGGACCGGCTGAGACAGTGGATACCACGTAAAAAAAACGCGCCTCGTACTCAACCTCAAAGGTGGTGTGGAATGGGGTACTTCGTTAACCTTGACTTAGACGTTTAACATCACATTACGCGAAAACGGTTGGTCCCACGAAAAAACCCCAAAAGAGTACTTCTTTGTACAGAATTTTATAGCCTTCAATTTCTCTGTAAACTATTCTATACCTAAAGTCAATAGAAAAGAAGATATAAGCGAAAAACCAATATTTCGCACCTTGTAAGCCCAATAACTGAAGAAGCTCAAAGTCAAATCAAGGGTACTTTTGATATGTTGTTTAGAAACACTAAATAAAGGTGTACACAAAAATTCAGCTCACTTTGAATTTTTCCGAAGTGCAATGCTTATTCGACTGGACTAATTGTAAATTCTTTTTTATCTATTCTTCCTTTCCCTCCCCATCTTATTTCTTGCCGTGCCGTTATGTCAATCCTTTATCTTTTTAATTCAGACGCTATTTCTTCCATTTTCTCCGTTGCTAACATTGTCCTAACATTCCATGTATTTATTTTGATTTTTTTACTATTTCTTATTTTTTTAATTTTTTTCTTTCTTTGTTAATGTCAAATTCATAACCCTTTTATAGCCATTGTCGTTAACTCTTATAATCCTTTTACCTTGTTCCTTTATCAGTTTTTTGCGCCGGTTCCTGCCGTTTCTCTTAATTGTTGGTTAAGATCATCGCTTCTCTCATTTCCATCGCTTCTTAAGGTCTTATTTAATTGGCCCCCCTTTGTGGTCGGTCCTTCTCTTGTGTTATTTGTATTGTTTGTGTTTGTTACAACTGTCTCTTTCCTATATACTGGGGCTGATAGACTTTGCGTCCAATATTTGTTTCTTTTGGGTATTGCTCCTTTGCCGTATGTTTCCTTGGGTGAACTTTCTGTCTCTACGTATGTAGATTTCACTCTTCTTTTTATCCAACTTCGGTTTCTCTTTGTTTGTTTTGTTTCCTCTCTTTTCTTCTTCGTCGGATTCTTCTCTTTTTTCATCTTCCAATTCCTCTAGTTTCCATTCTTCTTTGTTTATAAGTAGTTTATCATCTACCATTATTGCCCAATTTCCATTTTTCCTTGCTCCTATTCAAGAGGGATTTCTAGAAATGGCAGTACCTTCCGATATTTTTATGAAAAGTATGCAACGGGTTGTGGACTTATTTAGGCAAACAGGAAGCATAGGCCGCGAAGAAGACGTGTAGTGAGAAATGAGGTAAATGTTGAAGCCATCCGGCTTGTAATGAAGGAATAGCCACACACTTCGATTCACCATTTACATACCACAAGAGCAAATCTAAATGTTCTAATGGAGTTCTTTGGGGAACGCATCATTAGCTTAAATGTGCCGATTATTATATGACAGCCAAGATACATACATACATAAACAACTCGGGGCCCTATTCATCGACAGTATTTAAAGTTAGTAGGGGTTTAGTAGATATTAAACCAATATAATTAATATATACAGTGTGTCCCAAATTCAATCCCAACCATTAGGATCTCGGAAACTATAAAAGCTACAAAGTTGGTTAAATAGGGAAAGTTTTAGGAATTTTAATGCTCATTTCATATCCGTTGAGAAATCACAGCCAACTTTGGCCGTTTTCGAGATATCTTGGAAAAACCGAAATTTGGAGTTTTCTGTTTTCCAAAATATCTCGGAAAGTATTAAGTTATTAGTTTCAAGACTTGTACATTGTGAAGGCACTTTTTTACGGAGAATCGGGTGGTAGGTACCATTTGTTTATATTTATGACGCTTTGTTTCTATTCTATGAACAACTACTTTTGATTTTCATATGGACGCCATATTGAATTTTGTCGTTACTAAACTCAGCTCTTTTTTCTCTTTTCAACGATGTATCACACGTACGGAGTTTTTGAAGAAGGGTGGGAATAAAATACGTTTTTTCTTTATCCGCGTAGTAGGCTATGATAAAAAAAATGTATTTTATTCCTGCTCTTCTTCAAAAACTCCGTACGTGTGACACATCGTTGAAAAGAGCAAAAAGAGCTGAGTTTAGTTACGACGCGACGCTTTGTTTCTATTCTATGAACAACTACTTTTGATTTTCATATGGACGCCAAATTGAATTTTATCGTAACTAAACTCAGCTCCTTTTTCTCTTTTCAACGATGTGTCACATGTACGGGGTTTTTGAAGAAGAGCGGGAATAAAATACCTTTTTTTTATCATAGCCTACTACGCGAATAAAGAAAAAATGTATTTTATTCCCGCTCTTCTTCAAAAAAACCGTACATGTGACACATCATTGAAAAGAGAAAAAAGAGCTGAGTTTAGTAACGATAAAATTCAATATGGCGTCCATATGAAAATCAGAAGTAGTTGTTCATAGAATAGAAACAAAGCGCCATAAATATAAACAAATGGTACCACCCGATTCTCCGCAAAAAAGTGCCTTCACAATGTACAAGTTTTGAAACTAATAACTTAATACTTTCCGAGATATTTTGGAAAACAGAAAACTCCAAATTTCGGTTTTTTCAAGATATCTCGAAAACGATCAAAGTTGGCTGTGATTTCTCAACGGATATGAAATGAGCATTAAAATTCCTAAAACTTTCCCTATTTAACCAACTTTGTAGCTTTTATAGTTTCCGAGATCCTAATGGTGGGGATTGAATTTGGGACAGATATTTATGTTGCTATAGTAATTGGTAACATCTAACTTTAAACACTGTCTATAAATATGGCCCTCGATCTTTAGTATACATGTTGGTGTTATAGAGGATCTTATGCAAAGAATGGCTAACAAATTCGAGGAAATAAATAATTCGCCCCAGATACCAAATTGCTATTCATCACAAATGAAGTTAGATTATGTTTGAATGAAAATGGCGACCATATATCGCATCTTCTTTAATAATAAAAAAAGATTTTGGACTTGGATTTTGGATTTTATTTTTATTATGTCATATTAAAATTGCCGTCTTTTGTTGTTTATACTCTGTGATCGGTAGTTCTAGCAGTAAGTAACTAAAAAGGCCCCTTATTTCAGGACTACACTCAGATACGTGTGTTTTTCTCGCGGCACACTCTGAAGATAAATTTTTTCTTAAATTGCTGCGGGAAGTGATATAGTTCTTTTCATCGTTATTTAGTTGATGGTTGGTCATGAAATAGCAGCTGATTTTACTGGATGCAGTTTTAACATGCGCGGAATAAGCATTATGTTTAGGCATAGATGATAGATATAAAATATAGATAATTATAAAATAAATAATGATACAGTACTAGAAAAGGAAGGGTGGATGGTATAATACACGTTTGCGTTTAAACGAGTTTCGAGTTTGGAAGATTATTTCTTACGTCAACTGCAGCGTACAGTTGCCATTTTTGAAGAAGCTGATAGTGTAGGTCACAGAACTAGAGCTGGCAGGAAGCGAATTCGAACGGATGATACCATCGAACAAGTAAGTGGTCGGATGGAAGAAGAACTCACGAGTCGCAAAGCAATCAATCTTAGTTATTGTACATATCTGGCAAACAATTACAATTATGTACCAGAGACGCTGGCATTAATTGATAAATAATCTTTTTGATTACGAAGGATTCCTATATTTGGGCCAGCAGGTGATTGATATGGGTGCAGTCTAGAATATAGAAAATTGGCAACCAGAAGAAAGTGGTTTTTAATAGCAGGTAGTTCTTCAATAGCTGGCCTTTTTTTTAGGGTATGGTAGTTGAAGCCAGGATATCACGTAGTGACGGTTTGGCTGCCAGATGAGGGGATCAAAATTTTTAAACGACTTGGCGTCGTGAACTTTGTTATATATCTCTTTTATGCTAGGGAAATGTGTTCTCTGCAGTAGTTTCCCGTCGCCTTCTGCAGCGTTTGTGAGCGTGTATATTATTAAGTGTATAGTGTTTGTGTCTTGTTACTATCTGCAGTTGACCACTGTGCAGATAGAATCGTTAATTGTAACCAGACGATTGACGATTAAATGGCTTCACTCGCTCAAGTACCGACCTCGAGCAGTGGGGAATTCTTTATAAAAATCCTTACCACTGCGTGAGATTGGAACCCACGACTCCTAGCTAGGAGATCAGCGCTCTTACCACTGCGCCAACGAGTTTCTTTCCAGCTGGTATGCTAATATACGTTTGCTTTTATATACAATGCAATTTGTTACAGTTCCAATATGTCTATACAATGTTGTTTCCTAAAACTTGTAAAAAGATCACGGTGGCATAAAAATGTAGTGTTACCAGAAGCTGTGAGCTTAAAAATTTATTGAGATACGGCCCGAATGAAGAATCTCAGTAATCGTTTCTTTGCCGAATCTAGACCTGTTATTAAATTCAAGATCGCCATATGCCATCAACAGATAATTACACTGTTGTATTAAATATATCTGCAAATGAGTTTCTTCATTTTAAACAATAATATAACTAAATATTATAGTTATTTATGTATCAAGGGCGTAAAGAAGGCGATTTTGGCCTGCGGCGTGAATATTATAATCGGGTTAGCCGAGGGTTATAACACGGCAAAGGCCAAAGTCACTTATTACGCCTGTGGTACATAATAGTATTTGATGTATCTAGGACGAAAAGTAAGTCTTTAAGGTATGAGCAAGTTGTTTACGGCCGAGGCGGGTAGTCGAGGCCGTAATTACTTGCGAGTACCTTAAAGACACTTTTCGCATGAGGTACATACATAATTTTTTTCACTACTAGTATTAGAAGATGTCATTATTGACCTTATTTTCGAGCCCAGAAGATGATTTTCTCTCCTAGTGGTCAATAATTTTTTATTATTGACTACTGATTAATAATAGAAACAATTGCTCTGCCCTCAGGTGCCTATTTTAAATAGGTTTTACCCAAATGTCAATTGAAATTAACCTCTCCCCTTGTTTTCAAGCAAGGCTATTTGATTTTTGTGGATATTTAAAAATAAATATACGCATCTGTCATTTTATTTTTTATTTATGTAAAAATGATTAATTAAAAGGAATAAAGGTGCTAGTAGCGAAAAAAATAGTATCAAAACCACGGTAGAGAAGACTTTCCTCAGCCTCACAACTTATTTCCCTCCATGCTTCGCATGTCGGGAAATGGGAAATAATACTGCTCGGCTGAGAAAAATGTCTTCTCTACCTTGGTCTATAATATACTATTATGTCATACTGGTTTCTAAAGTTGTTAAATTATTAAAAGAAATCCCCAGCAATTTGTAGCAGTATTAGTTTTAAGTAAGTAGTCTAAGGCGCAACAATTCGTATCTCCTAGCAACGAGCATTTATAGAACAAAAAGTGACACTTTAATGAACTAGGACTTTAAAATGACACTTTAAAGTCCTAGCACTTTAAAGTGTCACTTTTCGTCCTATAAATCGTTCGAAAATCGTTGCTTTAGAAACGAGTATGACTTTAAAGTGTCATTTTAAAGTCCTGGTTCTTTAAAGTGTCACTTTTTGTTCTATAAATGCTCGTTGCTAGGAGATACGAATTGTTGCGCCTTAGACTACTTACTTAAAACTAATACTGCTACAAATTGCTGGAGATTTATTTTAATAATTTAACAACTTTAGAAGCCAGTATGACATAAAATTATGTATGTACCTCAGACGAAAAGTGTCTTTAAGGTACTCGCAAGTAATTACGGCCTCGGCTACCCGCGTCGGCCGTAAACAACTTGCTCATACCTTAAAGACTTACTTTTCGTCCTAGATACATAAAATACTATTTTGCACGAACGGAGATTTTATTTAAATTTTTTGATTTATAATAAAATTTTTCTAATGACATTTCTAAAAATGTCAAATTGACGCATTCACGGCAAGAGTGATTTTATAAAAATTTTCTTGTAACTAAGGTATTTTTGTTATATTTCAAATTAATTTGTCGCGAGCGTAAAGTGCACTCGAGGTCTGCAATAATAAACTTTACGCCCTTCTTTGCGGGCGAAAAGTAGTCACTTTACGCCCGGGAGTGCAAAAAATGATTTAGCTTACCTTGGTAGAATGTATTTAACTAAGTTCTATCACTAATAACATATTTAAAAAACGTATTCTATCCCAAATTATTTGTTAGAATCATAAAAATTTACACCTTTCGTAATTTTTTAATCAATGCTTATTTAGTGATTATTCTGAACATTCGTTAAAGCTCATTTAAACGTAATTTTTGATTTATGCAGCACTTTTTTGAACAATGTTTTTTTTAGCTTTGACGATTTATGAACTATTTGGTATTCGTTGAAAATTTTATGCAACCGATCCATATGGATGCTTTATGCAATTTCCTTAGTGACCCCAGTCACTAATAACTAATAACCAATAAAAATTAAAGTATTCAGATTTACTTATATGATTATTATTTGTTTTGTATTTTGTCAATATTTTCCCAATATTTTCCCAATCTCGGTAAATCAAGAGTTGGTTAAGTCACTCAGGATGACTTTAAATTCAATATGTTTGTACTTACTTTGAAATTAGTTACTTTTAGGAAAGGTAAAATAAACGATTATTTTGCTATGAAATTAGTTATTGTAAACGCAATTTAATGAGATAACAGTTGCGCAGCCTTTTTCGGTTACTTACGCCCATTATCGTAACATTTCGCTTTATAAAGCTTCAAACGGTGCACAAAGCATATTATGTTTACAAACAAGCAATTGGTCACATATAAATTAATGTTAAACAACATTATATCGGGTGTCTTAAAAAGAATTACATCTAGTTACCGTTGGAATTTATTTGTCTGTAAACTATTAAGTGCCACTGCATTTTTATTGGTATTGCATTATCCAGATGTGTCATTAGTTAATTGTAAAATTAAAAAGTAAACTAATTCACTTCAAGTTTTAATTAAATTTGTTAATACAACACAAAATGTACACTGTGCAAGAAAACATTTTTATTAATGAGATAGGTATATTTTCAATCGGGACAGTTAATTCTTCTGTCTACTAACATAACAGCATTACGCGAGAGCGACACATTTTATTTTACATGGGAAATTCAAAGCATACTAGATGTATTTCATTTTAAGACACTTTTTATATCTGAGAGTACCATTAACCCCTCTTTGATAATTGGCAATGGCGTTGGCATGCGCGAAGTGCAACTTTTTATCAGGTTAAATTGCGTTTACTATGCTTTCCTTTGCTTTCTTTTACGCCTCCTTCCTTCCTTTCCTCTTTGCCACGGGAGGGAGCAGCCGATTTAAGTTGTTTACCATCGTCACCCCACTGAGTAGCTCGATCTTCTGCTTCGGGTACTACTATTTTCTTTCGTTTCGGATTGGAGAGCTCAACTTCCAATTTACTCTTTTTGACTGGGGTTTCACTTCTTTTTCCAACACGTAATATGAATGGTTGATCATTGGGATCAGTCGGATTAATTACTGGTTTAGCTTTATGTATTGGCGGAATTACTATTATATCATTTTTTAGCGGGCTGCACGTTGTATTGTTGTTTCTTTTAGGAGTACAATTAGCCGATTCATACCTGGGGACCGAAAAAGTAGTGCTTAGATTTTTCTCTAATTGAGCAACCTCGAACTAGAAGCTTAATTGAGTGAATTTAAACACAAGACGGTGTTGATAGGCACGAGAAGAGGGAGAGCATAGCAAGTAAAGGGACCTGAGCAAAAAAAAGGTAAAATCTGTAAACAAATAGAATAAACTTAAAGAAGACTAAAAGTTAGAAATACTGATAATAGAAGACCTTGCACGCAACTAAAAAGCGACGTTGCCAGTACTGTAATAATTTCAATAACTATAAAGCTCAAGATGTGAAGAAAACAATATTATGGTGATAAGCATGAGAGTGAGGCTTACACTTCGGAAGACGGAAAAAGAACGGATCCAGTTGTTTTGAAGAATCGAAGAGGACGCATAGAACACTATATAGGGAGGAACCACATGAGAAAAAAGGCCTAGATGAGGTGAAACAAAGGTTAGTACAGATGATGAATAAAATAAAAATGATAAGACAGGATCAAAGTAAATATAGGGAAAAAAATAAGAAAAGCAAAAGAAAGTTTAGGAATAAAAACCAAGACTGTATTAAAGCTTTGACAAATAGCACAACAACAACAACAACAAAAGTAAGCAAGGAAGGATCGTAAAGCAATTATGTAGAAGAGAAAAGAGAAGCTATTATACAAACAAGATGGAGAGAATGGAAGAAAATTATAACAACGGAGAAGCGAGAGAAGTAAAAGTAACTAAACAGAGATACTGTGCGACTACTACTTTTTGTAGAGATAAACAGGGAAACCTAATTGGGAGAGAAAAAGAAGCACTGGAAAGGTGGAAGGAATATTTTACTGGAGAACTGAATACGATAACAAAAGATACACAGCAGGAAAAAGTATTTTAGGTAGGCGAGCAGATAAATCCGCCGGAATTAAAGGAGGTACAGGGGGTTATAGGAATGTTAAAGAAAAATAAAAGTCCAGGAAATGACGGAATATAAGCAGAATGTAGAAGCTATCAGTTACACAAAAAAATATAATCTTTGATAAAAGAAATGTGACAAAAAGAGCAAATGCCGTAAGACTGGCCCAAGGCAATAATATGTTCTATCTTTAAAAGGGGAAATAAAACAGTGTGCTCTAATTATAGAGGAATAGCGCTATTAGGAGTCGTATATAAGGTTTTGGCAAAAATTACCGCAAATCACTTGAAAATGTACACAAAATAAATAGTAGGAGAATACCAGGCTGCATTCAAGAAGAATAAATCTGTAGTCGATCACATATTTTCACTAAGACAAGTGCAGGTAAAATGTCACGAATATAACACTGAACTATTCGTATTTATTTTATTCATAGATTTCAGGAAAGCATATGACAGTATAATACGAAGCCAACTCTATAAACCAATGCTAAAACTAGGAATAACATACCAGCAAACTTGGTGAACTTGGTTAAAATGACACCAAAGAATGCTGTAAACCAAGTAAGGATACAAGAAATTTAATCAGATTATTTCTGAGTTAACAACGAGATAAAGCAAGAAGATCCCTATCCTCCATAATTTACTACTGGAAAAGGTGACTGGCGACTAAATAAAAATGAGACCATTTTTAACAAAATGCACCAATGTTTTGCAGATATGTCACAATAGTCGCGATAACACAAAAAGAGCTTCGTGAAAGTGTAGAAAGACTGTAGAAAGCTGCAAGAAAAGTTGGCCTAACAGTGAATGAGCAAAAAAGCCAATTCATGGTGTGGAGAAGGAAAGATTATGGACAGGAACAATTAATAGTGCAAAAAGAAGGATGTGAGGAATATAAATTCAATAGAGTAGGTATAGTGTGTGAGTTATTTGGAGGTTATTTTTAGTAACGATGGTGATAGTACTAAGAAAATCAAAGCACGGGGAATAGAAGTGCTGCTAGCTTTCGGAAATTACTTACATCTGAAACTAAAAGTATATCTCGGATATTGTTATAAAACCAACCGTAATCTATGCTAGCGAAACGTGGGTATTAAATAAAAGTGAGCAGCAGAAGGTAAGTGTATGGGAAATGAGAGCATTATGGGCTATTTATGGTGGAAAAAAGTGGGAGAAAACTGAAGAAGAAGAAGAACAAACAAGGAAGTACATGAATTATATACGTAGCCTAATATAGTAGCAGTAGCGAAAGCACAAAAATTGAAATGGTTAGGACATATGGTGCGCATGGAAGAACACAGAGTGCCAAAAAGAGTTTTAACAGCAGAATTGGGAAATGGTACAGAAAGACGAAGAACAAAACGAAAGGATCAATGAGTATCTAAAAATGTTAGGAAGGATGAACTGGAGACGCACGACAAGAAAAAGGAGCGAATGAAAGAAAATTATTAAAGAAGCCTTGGGCCTTCAGGGCCTGCGGCGCTTATATAATATGTATATATATACCAAGAGGTCGAAGGACAATTGGGCAATAAATTTCTAGTTGTTGAACTCCAGCCAGCTGTCTTACATCTTGGTGTCCACGTAGAACAAGTTCTTGAATTAATAGTTGCCGTGCTGCACCTAGCCATTGTTAAGTCGGTGCTTTATAACTTAAATTATATTTAGAACAAATTCTCACTAATTTATTGTTGGGTATATTTTGAAATGTGAATTATGATTAATACGCCACAAATGACGTTAATATACTTGACAAGAAATTTTGACGTTTAAAAAAAATAAATGTCAAACATGATAGCATCTTTAAAAATGCCCTGCCTAGTTTAAAAACGAAATATTAGATGGCGCTTTAGTTAATTTAATCTCCGCGATGCTCCAATCTTTTCTCTCCGTCATATTTGTTAAATAGGCGTTAAATATAATACTGTGTTTAATTTTAAACCATAACCATTATATTTAAAGTTAATTGAGATATTTCCATTAGTCTTTGACAAACAATTAAACTTTAAATCATAGTTGACACACCACGATTAGCTTTATTAATGAAGAATGCATGTTGTACAGTTGTGGACAGAAAAAAATAGGACAGTGTTTTTTTTCTAGTTTAAAATGGCCCCTGTGTTGTAATTTGATTGCAAGTCAATGTGACAAATTAATGTCATAATTATAATAAAAGCCAAAATCAAGTTACTAAATTTTATAGGATAAAGTTTACTTGATTTTTCGACTTGTCCTATTTTTTTCTGTCCACAACTGTACATATTTGAATCCGCGGTCCTTATAAAAATTTGTTTATCAGTTTCATAATGAAGAGTCATTACATGTTTTTATGTTTTTCAAATAATTTACTATATTTCTTAAATTGTTACCGAAAATGACATATGGCCGAATTCTCACCTCATGTTTAAAGTCTTTCAAGTCGTTACACTTACAATGTCTATTTATTTTAACACTATTTATGTTAACCCGCACACATTTATCTTGGCCGAGCGTTCAAGACATTTATTCACATCTTTGTGGTAGCCACGAATATACCACCCCCCTCTTCAAGTCTTTCCTCTCCCATAGCGGGTTTTAGCTACTACTTTCTGAAGAAAGGGCATGACTTTAGTTCCACCTTTGGTTTTCCAGTGCTTTAAAAGTTTTTTACCTATCTTCAAAGAGTCCCACTGGATCCAATACGCCTTCAGGATTTTATTCGAAGAACTGATCCCCTTACAGGTTGGTCTCTCTTCTTTCCGTTTCTATTTCAATACCATTTTTACATTTCACAATCTCCCTCTTGCTCTTGTTGCAACTCTCCGAACAACCAATGGACGTTGACGATTGTGGTCCTGGAGACCTGGCAAATCTTTTCTTTTAGTCGGGAGCAGTGAGAATAGCCTATCGGACAAGGTCACTTTGAAAGAGCATCGGCATTTCGATGAGCATGCCCGCACGATGTTCCGCGTCAAAGCCGTACTCTAGTAACCGTTCAATTCATTTTGTGACTTGAGCTTAACGCGGTATGGTCTGTCATCAACAAAAACTTCTTCCCGTACAGATGACTGAAAAATGTTCTAATAACTTGACGACAGCCAGCAACTTTCTTCTGGTTACACAACGATTTCATTCAGCTTTCGACAAAACCATGCAAAATAACCGATGTTCTTTTCCTATCCATCTTGTATTTGAGAAAGAACGCTCCCAATAGCTAGATTACTCGCATCCGTACCATGCGTCCGTGAGTAGCTTATTATGCTGTCACTAGAGCACGTTTCAGTTGTTGGAAAGTTGTAGCGCCAGCCTTGTCAGCGGTTTTGTTGTATTGGTAAATCCTGGAACAAAATGTGTGTAGTAAGGGACTAATCCAAGAAAACCACACACTTGGTGTCGGCAATTCTTGCACAGCTCTAATTTTATCAAGATTTATTTTACTACACCATTTCGTGATACAACATGTCCAAGGTAGTTAATTTCCTTTCAAAATCTGTGACACTTTTTCGGATTCAAATTGACTCCACGAAAGCTTTGGAACATTTCTTTTAAATTTTTCAGATGTTCGCCGAATGACCTGCAAACTATGACTACGCCGTTTAAATGCACCAGGCAGGTTTTCCAGGACAAGACGGTCTCCATCAAACGCTCGAAGGTAGCCGGAGCATTATACAAGCTAGAGGGCATAACTGTGAAGTCAGTTTTCTCTCAATCCTCAGGTTCCAGTTCAACTTGCCAATAACCAATGTCGAATGTCTAAAACCACCGCAAACCCGATAGCGTGTCCAGTGTGTCATCAATGCCCGATAAAGGATAGCTGTCCTTCTTCGTCACCTCATTAAACTACCGGTAACCCACACGGAAACGCGTTGATCAGTTCATTTTGCTGAAAAGTGTTTCTGGTAATGTGGACAGTTTGATATTTCCATAATTCCTTGTTTGTGCATGTTGTTAATAATTTTCTTGTTTTCGTCACGCTTTGCCCACGTCATCTCAGATGTTGTTCGGATCTGGAATCCCCGGTGATAATCGTATGTCGTACCACATCTGTTCGTCCCTTTTGCTCATCGCTAAAGGCAAATCTAGGGTTTAGTGTCAAACAACACTAACTCCAAAATCAACGGTTTTGAGTTAGTGTCATCGTTGGCATCACAAAAGTGTGGTATGCTGGTATGCACTTTGTGTAAAATAATCGTGTCTCCATCTTTAACTACATTGGTTATTAATTTCGTTCGTATCAAACCACTAGAGTTAAAGTTTTGCAGTACTTAGGCAGTTACTGAATTCGCATGGAATTTAATGCGAGTGGCGTGGTAATCGCATGTTTGGTTTGAGGTTGTAGTGTGCTGATTGTTAATTCATTTTGTGTATGATGTACTAAAGTATTCTAAAATGAATCGCTCTTGTAAAATTTTAAACAACTTATAGTCCAGTCAAATAAGCATTTCACTTCGGAAAACTTCAAAGTGAGCTGAATTTTTGTGTACACCTTTATTTAGTGTTTCTAAACAACATATCAAAAGTACCCTTGATTTGACCTTGGTTATTGGTAATTAGAAATACAACGGATTTATTCAAAATGGCCACCCTTAGCCTCTACACAAGCTTTAAGACGTCTGGGCCACTCGTCTATGGCAGCACGCACTATATCCATTGGAAAGTTATTGACTGCAGCCGTCAGGGTTCGCTTCCAAGAATCAACATTAGGGTATCTTTTTGAGCAAACTATGTCCTCTAAAACTGCCCATAATTTGTAATCTAATGGATTGAGATCTGGGCTACCAGAAGGCCAATCCTCTACTGTTAGAAAACGAGGCACATTGTTGCTCAGCCAAGTTTGAGTTGACCTTGCTTTGTGGGCGGGTGCGGAGTCTTGCTGAAAAATCCAAGACTCGCCCCGTCAGGTCAGGGGGCGGATATGCTTAATTGCTTGGTGTCGCCCATCTAGTCATATTCCAATAGTGTATTGATTGATTGATTCACACCCACTGACAGGGTACAATTGTACTAGATTTAGTACATTTGATGATGATCTAGTTATCTAGTACATGAGTACACCTTTAAGCAATCTAGTACATTTTAAACGTTGGTTTGTAAGCATATATACCTGAAAATAAAAATTTTCTGAAAAAATATAGTCAGTGCGGAGAATGACCGTTGCGCACTAGCTCAAATTTAAATTTTTTAAGCGTTGGCAATCTACCGTCAAAGTCGTCAAAGCAGGATGGGCGTTGCGTTTGAGCACTACCCACCCCTATTAGCCACGCTGCCACTCTAGTATTTTTACCGTTCGAAGATCGAAGAATCCTTGTGCTCGCGTTGCACTGAACGTGCTACCGTTACCGCCGCACGGCGTTCTTTGGTTCTTTGTTCTTGAATGGCTTTTAGAAAACATTAAGTCCTATGCATCATTAACACCAGAATGTAAATATTAATATTTCAATTTTCAAAGCCAAACTTGATTTCACTTTCGTTTGTTCACATGGTATTTTCAAAATATGAACAAGCTACTTCCAAAAATAAAAATCTACGAAGGGAGATTTTTAATAATATGCAAGAATATTTTTTATTTTGTTTATTTTTATTATTATTGTTATTTTATTGATTAATAAAAAGTTAAAAAATTGTAGAAGTACATTTTAATTTTTGAATAATTACCTACCCAAAATAAAATGTAAATCGACTAATCAACAGCATTAGTAGATCACTGTAAAAATAGTATCACATCACAGTATAGAAAACAATCAGTAAGGACAGCTTAGTGCTTTTTACGTGACCAGTTTTGTATGCGCATGTCTTCCTGTTGGCGGAACTACCAGAATAATCCATTAGTGGCGCTATAGTTGTGTGTGTTAAACCACGACCAACTGCATCTATATACTCCGTATATACGGCCAGTCCACTCTGCCTAAAAAAAGGTTTTGAGGCAGTAGGCCATAAAGACCGGATAGTGGTGTCATCTATTAAATAAACTATAACCAATTCGGAAGATACCTGTAAATCCACCATTTTTCGAAGTTCATGTAAAACTAAATTGTCGCATTCTTTCAAATATTATTACGGTAAAAAAGATTTACAAAGCACAACAATTATTATAATACTGTTAACCGCTATTATTACATTCTTCAGCTATCCCAAGAGTCACTGATTAACGAACTAGTTAAAAATAGCACAAAAATAGGACTAAAAATGAACAATAAAAAATCCTGTTTACTTATTAACAGTTGTGAACGCAACATCTATGCTCATGTAGAAGAAATTCAATACAAAGGTAAAGCTAAATGCTTAGGCCAAATTATTTTATTCTCAGAAAACCGAAACAATATACCTAGTACAAGAAAGAATACAACATAGGTAGTGGATGGAATAAGTTTTGGCAGCTTAAAAGATCTGAAACGAAACAACTAACTTAAAACTTAAGAAAAAGTAATATATTACCGGCAATGACATAAATATGCAGCACAAACGTGGTGTCTAATAAAAAGCAACAGCAAAAAGCTTGTGACACATCATAATTATGCTAAAAAAAATCTCAAGATCAGAAGGGAGGACAGGGCAAGAAATGAAGATCTTCCATAAAAATTAGTAGTAGGTACATTTAATAACTACCTAGGTACCGCTATTAGCAAACTGAAATGGAAATGGCGAGAGCACATAATAAGGAATAACGGGCATTATGAGCAAGTAGAACTACAAAATGATATGGTATCCATCTCTGTACGGGAGAATAAGGGACCGCCCAAGAACAAGATGGAAGGAAGATTTCATAAGATTCTTGGGCTGCAACTGGGAAAATATAGCACAACATGCAGTGGAAACGCCATGAAGAGGCATTTGCCTGCGAGCGGGATTAACTACATTATTATCAAATATTAAATAAATAAATAAATAAATAAATAAATAAATAAATAAAAATTCAACTACCTAATAAATTTAATATTCTTTTGAATTGTTGCACTCTATAAAAGTATTAATTGTGTGCTTCAACACATTAAAACTTTTTGAACAAAGATCTACTTTCACAATGTTTTTTAATAAATTGGTTGACAACTAGTTGACATTTGTAATACACTGTTGACAGTTATAATAGTAACAACAACTTCCTAAAGGGGGCATTAGTTTCTGGTCCTGTCAAAAAATTTGTAAAACGCGAAGTGGAGCGGCCTTATAGGGACGAAGTCTCTATTGATACAGTTGGCCTTGGTTAAACACGTGAGTAAATATCAAACTTTTAAAAGCGGAAAGTGGTTATTGCGATCTGAATATCGAACTAAAATTTAGTTAATATCATTATTGTTATTTGGATATTTGTATAAAGTGTGCATTTTGCAAAAATGAACGTTATTCCAAAGAAACGTCAAAAAGTTAGTAATGTATGTGCTGTAAAGTTTTGTAAAACTAATTCTGTAAGTGCAGGTGCTCAGTAATATAGATTCCCCAAGGAAATTAACAGGTAAGAACGTTACTCCTATAATTAATTAGAGACTTATGAAAGACAGCAATTCAAATGTTTAACATTACAGGTGCAAACAATGGGTTAAATTATGTGGCTGTCAATATCTTCAGCGTCCAAAATGCTCTCTATACGTGTCAATGTATAGGGTTTTCCATTTGCATTTCAAAGAAAATATGTATGTAAAAAGTACTAGCAACAATTTTCGGAAGCTGTTACCAACAAGCCTTCCTACTGTAAATCTTCAGAGAGTAGCTGACCCTATTTTGGGTATTGAACAGTATTCAATATTTGTTTCCAGACATATGTAAATACCTAATCAACATCATTTGTACATAAAAACTGTTTACTTTTATCTTATACTTGTGTGTGTGTAGTTTTCTATACTGTGATCACATGTTGAGAATAACGTAGTTTTCTATCTTCTTTGAAAAAATATATGGTACGAAAAGGTAGAGATCTAGTACATTTTATCGGTAGATGGCAGCACATTTACAGCTCTGCCCACTGAGTCTGGCTCGAGATCTTGAAGCGAGCAGACGTGTTTTGTCGGAGTGAATTCTTTGTACGAAAGTTTTCGTAAGTGTTATCGGCAAACAGGCGATTCTGGCCTTAGTGGCAGAGTCGGCTTGTGTGCGTCAAAGAGTGAATTGTCGGTGAGTACCGAAACTTTGTGATTGTCAAAGGAGGCCTCGCGAAAAGTGACCGGTTCGACCTCCAGGCAAGGGACAAGTGACATAGGTAGACAGTGTCATCCGCGGTCGCGCGGAAAGTGACTCAGGTGACATCACGACAAGTGACCAAGAGGTCAACAGCAAGTTGGAGTAAGCGACACAGTTTAACAGGTGTTTCTGTCGAAACCGGCAGAGGCGGCTCGTGCGGTCAAAGGGCTAATTGTGAGTGAGGATCGGCGGCTCCCTTTCGTCGAAGGCGGCGTCGTGTCAAGTGACCGGTGCGACCTCCAGACAAGGGACAAGTGACACACGTGGTCGGTGACTACCGCGGTCTCGCGGAAAGTGACACAGACAGCTTCGAGGAAAGTGTTTAAGTGGTCGGCGGCAAGTTGCGACAAAGGACCAACTTCGGCAGGCGCTCCTGCCGTTACCGACAGAGGCGGTCTGGGACCGACAAAGGGTTAATTGTGGATGAGGCTCGGCGGCTCCCTTTCCACAAAGGCGGCTCCGCGCCAAGCGACAGAGGAGGCGGCCAGGTAAGTAAATTTACAGGGCGGTCTTTCTATGCGGCTTTCAGAGCGGTTTTTCAGAGCGCTGCGACCCGCGGCATCCAAGGATGCCGTCCATAAAGAGGGTGGCCACGCGGGCGGCGGCAAATGAAGAAATGGAATGCAAAAGCAGAGGGTTGAGGAGGAAGAAAATAAGTAGCGAGAGTGGCAGCGACGAGGAGCTTCGCACGCCAGAAAAGAAGTCGAAGAAGAAGCCCACCAAAGTAACGGTGGAAGCAGAGGTGGTGGAGAAACCACCACAGAAGGGAAAGAAGAAGAGCGTCGCCAGCGATAGCGAAAGCAGCGACTACGGCAATAGCGACAGTGACCACGAGGGTAGTGTAAGTACTTTTCACAACGGCGGCGACAAAAGCGATAAGGAAAAGGCAGAAGAACCAGGGGAAGGTTCCAAAAGACTACCGGTCCCTAAGTGGATGCACGACAACCCGGTAGCAAAGGCGCGAACGATACGTGAGAGCCTAAAGGAGCTCTTGAAAGTCAAAACAGCGGAAATAACGGCCGAAGCGGCATTATTAGTTTTGGGGTCGTTTGACTCAGTCATCGCCCTAGTTGTCGACGTATAACTCAGGAATCAGCGCCTGGAGGACTTTTTACTAGCCAAAGACCAGCAAGAGAAAAGGACGAACGCTCAAAGAACCGAACCCACAAGGCAGGAAGAGAGGCGGTGTGAGGATATCGGCTAGGAGCATCAGAGGCGTCAAGATACCAGTGAGGAGCGCCGGCGGCGACCAACATATCGCGACGTACTAAAGAAGTTACAGGACAAGAGCCGCGAACGCCCGGTCGTGGTCCTACGACAGGTGGAGGGGGCCACCACCAAGAAGACGAGCTAAGAGCTCAAGCACGAAGTCGTCAAGAAGGTGGACATTCGCAAGGAAGGAGTCCAAGTGCGCGAAGTAAGTTGCATGAAAAACTCAGGGGTAGTGGTGGAAGTAAACAGCCTAGAAGAGGCGAAGAAACTGGAAGAGTCCAGTCAATGGAAAACAGTAGATTTGAGAGCGGAGAGAGAAAGGAGACGGCCTCCGTGTCTAATTATTTACGGTGTGGAGGAGGATACCGCAGAGGAATTCGCCACGGCAGCTTACGAGGTGAACGGGGTGTGTCGGGAAGGCCGCACCCGAGAGGAGTTTAAGACAGCGTTCAAGCCAATGAGAACAGCAAACGACAGGCGAACCCAGAAACGCGACTGGGTGGTGGAGGTTGAACCAGGCCTCTACCGAGAAATGATTGAGCGAAGAAGGTTAAATTTAACCTGGGGGGTAAGCAGGGTCCGGGACTACGTCCCCCTGACCAAATGCTTTGCGTGCGGGTGCTTTGGGCACTACGCTAGGGAATCCGAGGCCAAGAGAGACGAATACTTCTGATGTGGAAGCACAAGCCATCAGGCGAAAGCGTGCAGGAAGGAGGAGTCATGCGGGCAATGCCGGGCAGCTCGCAGGCCCAGTAGACACCGGATGAACGGGGAAGAATGACCCATAGTCTACAGGATGATAAGGAAGGTGATTGAGAGAACCGCTTATGGACGATAGACCCCAACCAAGCCAACAAGTAGGGGAGGGGGGGACGAATTACGTTCCTACAAGTGAACTTAGGAAGAGGAATAGTAGCAACAGGCGAACTAAGGGAACTGGCGGTCAGAGAAAAGGTGGATCTGCTCCTAATCCAAGAGCCGCACCAAAGGCTGGGAAAAATTTGCGGATTCGGACTGACCTTAGGGTTTTTCAGGGTCAGGGACGGGCCGACCAGGTGGAGGCGGGTATCGTCTTAGTAAACCCAAACCTCAACTTAATGGAGATAGGATGGCTGGGAACGCCAAATTTCGTAACAGTATGTATCAAAGACCTAGACCTCTACGTAGTGTCAGCGTACTTCCAATTCCGGGATGATATAGAAGAACATATCGAAGCGGTTCGGCGAGTGGTAATAGAGCTAGCAGGGAAATCGATCCTAATAGCAGTAGACTCCAACGCGAGGAGCCAGAGTTGGGGAGACAGATTAACCAACGACAGACGCGAAACCATGGAAAGGTTTATAGAGACGGAGAGACTCTGGTTGGTGAACGACCGGCACCAGATGAGCACGTTCTCCAACGGGAGAGCAGAATCATGGATCGACCTGACGCTAACGAAGAACCTGGGTGCGCTACAGGTAGTTAGCTGGAGGGGAGAAGATGGACAGGTCCAAAGCGACCATAGAGCGATTAGATTTGAAGTCCACTCCGAACGTCAACCGGAAGATGCCGAGAGGCCCCTGCAGAGGCCCTCTATAGGCAGAGCAAACTGGGAAAATTTCAGAACAAGATTACAGGAACATCTTGGTCCGCCCGCGGAAGGACAGGCCAGACATAGACAAGAGCTAGAGGGCCAGATTGGAGATCTAACAAGAGCGATCAGCAGGGCATTTGAGGATGGAATACCAAGGATCAAGCGAACGGCAAAGAGAACCACTTGGTGGACAGCCGAGCTAACCAGGGAGAAGCGATTAACAAACGCGGCACGAAGAGCGTTCCAAAGAAGCCGCGACGAACATAGACAGGAACGAAGGAGAGAGGAACGCAGGAATATATATCCTTACAAGATAAGGAAGGCGAAAAAGGACAGTTGGCAAGACTTCGTAAGCCGAACGGGAAACAGTGAGCCGTTCGGAATCATTTACAAACTGGCGTCTAAAAAGGCAAGAGGAAGGGAGGGCTACATGGCCCTGGTTCGCGAAGGGGCGCGCGCGGTAGACTGGAAGGGATCCATGAACATCCTCCTGGACGAACTGATCAAGACCGATTCCATCGAGGAGGAAGGGGAATGGCACCGAAGAATTCGGGCGGAAGTAAGGAACATTCCAGAAACAGCAGATGCGGAAGAGCTGGTGATGGAAGATCTAGAAGACATCTTGAGTAACCTGCCAAAAGGCAAGGCGCCGGGTCCAGACAAGATAGCCTACGAGATGGCCAAGAGGCATGGCCGGTCGTCGGAGAAGCTTTACTCCGAATATGGAACGAATGTCTTCGACTAGGAGCGTTTCCTAGACACTGGAAGTCCGGAGAACTGGTGTTGCTTTTAAAGGATACTGCAAGGGACAGATCGAACCTTTCTTCGTAAAGGCCGATAAGCCTGTTGTCGGTGTTCGGGAAGATCTTCGAGAAGTTGATACTGAGGAAACTAGAGACCAGCCTGAAAGGCGAAGGGAACGCAAACCAGTACGGATTCAAGAAGGGAAGGTCCACCATAGATGCCTTACAAGAGGTGAGAAGAACCGTAGAAACGTCAGAAGAGACGTATGTCCTGGGGATTTTTCTGGACGTAAAGGGTGCTTTCGACACCCTATGGTGGCCGGACATCCTTAAGATGTTAAAAGCGAGGAGATGCCCGAGGAATATCTACCTCCTAATCAAAGATTACCTCACCGACAGGAGGGTAGAGATCAGAGAAGGAAGAGACAGAGTGGAAAGGGTCTGCGAACGAGGATGCCCACAGGGGTCAATATTGGGTCCATTCTTTTGGAACTTGGTATTCGACGAGAACCTGGAGAACGAGCACCCATGGCGCAGAAAAGTTGCATTCGCGGATGACGAAGTCATCATCGTGGAAGGGTTCAAGAGTCCAACTAGAGAACCGAGCCAGGGAAGTGCTAAACGAAACATTGGAGTGGTGCAACCTGCACAAACTCCACCTCTCCGAAGAGAAGTCAGTAGGCATCATGCTAAAAGGCAAGTTTCACCGTGAAAGACGTCCGAGGATCCGATTGGGGAACCAACCAATCAGAGTGGTAGACGAGGTCAGACACCTAGGGGTGTACTGGGGTGAAGGCATGACAATCCCCCCCCCACATCAGGAAGATTAAAGAACGCGGTCAAAAATTAGGCACGAGCTTCAAACGGCTCGCAAAAGCGGGATGGAGATTAAATTACAAGACACTGGAGACTCTACACAAGGCAGTCCTTGAACCAGCCGTCCTTTACGGCGCGGAGGTCTGGTTCGACCTAATGAACCAAAGAACCAAGGATAGGATGAGCGCAGTCCAGCGGCCGATGCTTATAGCATCAACCAAGGCCTACAGAACGGCTTCCACACAAACGCTAGAAGTCTTAGCGGGACAAATGCTCCTTGCACTAAGGGCAGAGAAGAGGTGGATACAAAGAAAGATCCGGAAAAGGATCCCGGTGAAAATAGATGAATTCAGATTCGACAGCGGAGAGGAAGCGGTCGAACAAGCTTACACCGAGGCTCACGACCATGTAGTGAGGAAATGGGAGGAACTATGGAACAGGTCAGCATCCGGCAGGATCACACACGGCTTCTTTCCCAGTGTGACAGAAAGGATGGAAATGAAATGGGTAGAGCCCACGTATTGGATAACCCAAATCTTAACGGGGCACGGAGACTTCAAGGCGAAATTGCGATCCCTGGGTCAGGCAGATGAGGACCAATGCGAATGCGGGGCGGAAGATACGAGCGAACATCATCTCGTCGACTGCACCACGCCAGAAGTTGAAAGAGGAAGAGGAACACTGCAGGTTCTCCTTGAACAACGAGGAAAAAGGTGGCCCCCGCGACATCAAGATCTCGTGGAGGAAGAAGTCTTCGACCGGTTTAAGGAATTCGCTGAAAGAATCCTTATACACCGGGAAGAACAGCGTCGCCAAGTGGAGTAAACTCCACCGCGTCTATGTGTAATTGCATCCTTGCGACATTGTTAATGCGTTCAAAGTGTGGTTATCGAGACCACACCCCGCGTCGAGTGCGCGTTCCGCCGTTCGTTGTGCATGCGACCGTGTGGTACTGCTGGTAGCCGAAAGATTATATTGAGGCCACACCCGCGTCGAGTGCGTGTTGCGCCGATCGTTGTGCGTGCGACTGTGTGGTACTTCTGGTAGCCGAAAGGTTATATTGTAGTAAAGCCAAATAGGCAAACTCCTAAAAATATTGATTAAAGTAAAACAAATTCATTCTGCGTCTAATTAGCAGCGAGTTTACGTTACAAAAGATAAATCGAGGTAAACGTACAACGAGCGCGGGGCAAGGCCAAATTCCCTAACGTACAAACGTAAAGAATGATCTCATTTTCATGTGAAATTAACAGATCACGCGTGTAAAGAACAGTCAGCAATTTTTAAGAACGCTGATGTTGTAAAATGTAAATACAAAGGCTTAACAATTAAGAAGGGGCGGATATCGCTTATATATACTTAGATCTCGCCTTTAATCGCTCTCTCAGTGTTCAATTACATTTCCGACGAAGACGTTCTGATTTACCCGATAAAGTCGATATCCAGAAAACATGATGTTAATCTGAATGTGAGTTATTTTTAAGATTAATTAAGTGCTGTTATAAAGTTATACGAACTAAGTACTAGAAACGAAATTAACTAATTGTCGTGTTCGGAATTAAATAAGGAAACTTCAAACGATCATAAATAAATAAATGTAAACTTGTGTTAAACTTAATAATTGCTATTTGGAAAGATAAATTAATTGTCAATGTAGATAGGTTAATGTGTTCGCCAATGTAAAGAATTTACTCTCTGTAACAAGAGAATTAATATGGAAATGCTAAGGGTTCATGTTGCAATTTAACTGATAATAAACGAATGTTAGTTGACCGAGTGTCTTATTTATCCTCTCGCTTGAGCTAAGGGAAATTTACAAGTCACGTAGTCTAATGCTCTACAAAAATTATAAGAAAGATTACGCTAACCCCTAAGGTTTCTGAGCTACCGAAATAACCCCTAAATATACAAAAATGGCTGCGTGACATATGGTGGAGGGCCGGCTCGTTTTCGGGTTGATTTTCATATTTAGTGAAATTTTAAATTTTTTTTTAAATAAGTTTTAGATAATAAAATGTTTTGTTTCGTGAATGTTTTACAATTAGAGTATAATTTGTGATTGTTTGAAGTACCTACGGCGTAATTACGTATTTAGCAGTTAATTTTGATGAATTTAAAATTTGCACTGAGAGCGGAAATTTTCATGTGTTTAGAAATAATAAAAGTACGGATTACGTTTAGATTTCGTGAATATTATAAATAGTTTACGGGTAAATTTTATGAATTTACGTCGGAGTACGTAATGCAATTTCGCCGAGCGGGGCAAAAATGCAGTCAGTTACCGCGAGCGATTCCACGTTTGGACGTTACAAGCCCGGACTCTGCGACACGTTAAACGAAGTTCGTTTCCAGGTTTAATTGCTTAAATGTAGTTTTCTGCAAGTTAAATTAATTTGCATATTTTTCGAACAGTAAAAAAATTTTCATGGTAAATATTTAAAAGAAAGTCAGAGTCCAAGTCCAATTACTGCAATTTCAATTTCTTATTTGAGTTTTCAGTAACGTGTTGAAACATTTATAAACCTAGTTCTTTGCTTTAATCGTGTTTCTTGTACTGTTTCACAGAATTGTTTTATAACCCAGAGTCAGATAGTTTTTCTCAAATATCTCCCGATAAATATCACTTTATCACAGTCCACGTTTATAGAATCATACGATCTTTAACAGTTAATTAATATTACACCATTCTCCACAATAAGTGTCACTGACTTACGCATAAAACCAAGAATTTTTCAATACAAATAAATAATAATTATGATGGAGGTTTCTTTATTAGAAGCGTTTCTCACGCATAACGAGGTACCACCGTCAGTCAACCCCGAAACGTTTGACCCCACCCAGTGGCGGCTGGTCCATAAGCGCTGCGACACTGCAGCACCCCCAGAACAATGTACGGAAATTAATTACCTATTAAATTTGTACTTCAAAATATCAATAATATAACAATCATTCAATATTTTGTATAATTATTACATAAATTTAATTAATTAAACCGCTTTTAAAAGGAATTATTTTAACCGAAGCTGTAGATTCCATTCAGAGCGCTGACAAATTTAGCAGTGTCCAAAACGTAGTACATTCGGTGCACGTTCCGCCGCGATTTGTTTGTTTTAATAATACATGGTAAAAGTAGTCCGAACGCTGCTATCTGGGCAGCCTGTCAGCATTATTGCATCATGCCGTTTAGCTCTTGGACATCCGATCCAACAAAAACAATAATACGTGCGAATACTACGAAAAAACTAGGTGATGTCATCATTGTGCAAGGACGTCTTGGGCGACGGTATGTGTAATATAAACAGGAATATTAAATAATAAATAGTTCGTATTTCCAACTTGATTGCAACATCACTGCGAAGACGGTCAAGGCTGCTCTAGGGTTAACAGGTGATCGAAAAATTTTGTGAAGCTAAAAATCGCAGAATGGATTTTATATTTAAATAAAAATTCTTTTTATTTCATTTGCCAGTAAGCTTATTTTTTTTATAAATTGAGTAAAATTTCGATTTGTTTTGTTTTATTTAAGGCACCTTAAATAAAATAAAAGGCACCTTAAAAATATCAAGGATCGTTACTGGTATGTAAGTATATTTCGAAAGCTGCAGCACCCCCATAATTTCAAGCCACGAGCCGCCACTGACCCCACCACAAATAAAAATCCTAAAAAATTTCTTCAAGCGTTCGAAACGGCATCAATTTTCTACACATGGGGAAATCAAGAGAAAATACGTTTCTTCGGAGCTTTCTTAAAAGGAACGGCTTCAATTTGGTACGAAAATTATAAACATAATCCAAGCAATCAAACAAATACGTGGGTTAAAATTTCCAACGATTTTCTAAGCGAATTCTCAGGCCAATCTGACTTTCTGGAACTTCAAGTAAAATGCCCCAATTTAAACGAAAAGATGAAAGACTTTTTTGACCATTTTCGATCCGATTTAACTAAAAGATGTCAAGAATTGCAAAATACGGAACCAGTTCCTTTGGGCACAAACTGTCCTGTAATGGCCACAAGTACCCATCGTTCGTCGTATCAGCAAGCAACTAAATTCAATTACAAAAATAGAAGTTATAACCAAAAACCAAATCCTCGCACACCCGACGGAAGACCTATTTGTTTTCGCTGCGGTAAAATAGGACATGTGAGGCGATCATGCCGAAAATTACTCGCACATTAATAATTCCAAAATTAATTGTTCTTCAAGTAGATGCCGTACCCACTCTTCTAGCTTAAGTTAGACTCATTTACAATCACACGGAATAAATTCTCTCAAATTTGTGCTTAATTCCATAAATGGACTCTAACAATTTTTTTTTAGGGCCAAAATATATTCCAATTTCGAACATAATTGTTTTAACCTTAGCACTTATAAAATTCAGGTCAAAGTAAATTGAAAAATCGTAATAAAATCGAATTTCTTTTAAATGGTAACCGATATACTAATAAATGTAGTTATCTTTCGATAAATTTCCATACTTACTGTTAAAGACGATGCAAACTCAGTTTAAGTTCTGAATCACCCAAAGAGTGGTTTCTCTGTTTTAACCCTGACGGTCATCTACTCTAATTTTTTTAATCCCTGTCTACATATGTGGCACAATTCAAACGTAATGAATACAAGACTGTAACACGGGTAACATTCACAAATCAGAAGTTCTTCTTGGTCCTACTTTTAATCTTAGTATATAAAACTTGAATATTTACAAAGCATAAATGAAGAAAGAATACCGTGAAAAATAAAAATAAGTCAAGAAGTAAAAGAAAAAGAATAGTAAAAATAAATTTAATAATAAAAATAGTTTTAAACTTAATAACCAGGATAGTTGTAAAAATAATATTATTTATAATAATTTTAGAAGTATGTTTCATAGTTTAGGAGCAATTATCGTAAATTTCAACGCAGAAATTTTAATTATAAGTTCGATAACCAACAGAAGTATGTTGGAAGGATTCACCTATGATAGGGAATCAACCCCAAAACAAAAAAAAAAAATAAAATAAAATAAAATTTAAAGTAAATGGAAAATTTAATGTTGAAGACTTAAAACAATGAAAAAGAATATTCTAAAGTATTAGTATTTTGTACAGTAAAGTAATTATTTAAAGATTAAATAATAGCTTATTATTATACAGGGTGTTTCTTAATAACATGCTAATATTTAAGGAGATTATTCTTGGGTCCATTTTGAGAAAAAAACTTCATATGAACATATGTCCTAAAAGTCTTAACTTTTGAACTACAGGGTGCTAAAGTTTTAAGAAAAAAATCTTTTTTTTATGATAACTTTGGTATGACCCTAGATATTTTTGTGAAACGTAGTACGCATCTTCTATGCATCAAAAGGCATTTTCTGCTGTACAACATAATTTTATAATGTTACCGTTTAAAAAGTATTCTCTTAAATAAATTTTTGTTTAAAGTTACATAAATTGTTTTTTCTCGTAAGTGGTCTAGCGAGACGCAAATGAATGAATTTTATTTTTTTATGCGAAAACCGTACGCCAAACGAAAAAAATCAAGAGACCAGATTTGCTCAGAAAGGAATTAAGATTTCAAAAATAATTTTTACTTTAAGAAAAAGCAGTGGCGTATCACTTTTCTCTTTAAAATGATTCAGTGCAAATCCCGCACGAACGCCACTGGCAAGAATAAAAAATTATGTTGTACGGCAGAAAATGCCTTTTGATGCATAGAAGATGCGTACTACGTTTCACAAAAATATCTAGGGTCATACCAAAGTTATCATAAAAAAAAGATTTTTTTCTTAAAACTTTAGCACCCTGTAGCTCAAAAGTTAAGACCTTTAGGACATATGTTCATATGAAGTTTTTTTCTCAAAATGGACCCAAGAATAACCTCCTTAAATATTAGCATGTTATTAAGAAACACCCTATATTGTGAAAAGTTATAACTCTTTATTTACCTAGTTTGCCATGAGAATAAAAAGTAAAATTAAATAATGAAAAGTAGATAAATGAACATTTTAAAGATTTTAACAGTAATACTATTATTAATATAAAGAATTAAATTTAATAACAGGAATGACAAGTGATACGATAATTGAAAGGAATATGTTAGAAAAGTAAAATGATTATTGATACGATTAATTATGAAGATATTTAAGAAAGGCAATAAAAATCATTATTAAAAATAAGAATAATAAGTCATCGGGTATAAAAGATAAATTTTTGAATTAAAGCAGTTAAGAAAGTTCTTTTAAAACTAAAATGTATCAAATCCAACATGCGTATCAAACGAAGTAAATAACGAAATGTTAAAAGCTTGATAGAAAGTCATTTAGTAAAGAAAAGTCTTCAATTAATAATGGAAAATCCTGTTGTCGAGAAAGAAAAGAAACATAATTATTGATGAAATACAAAGAAAGGCAAAAGGCACAGATATATGTAGATTAATTTTAAAGACAATGTGTTATAGAATAGGGTTTTGAAGGAGGAAAGCTAACCATCGATCTTTACATTAATAGAGCCACTGAAGGAGTTTAATTCCTCTGAAATTCAATATGGTGCAGTCTGCCAAATTGCCCAGTGCTAGCCTCAGGACTAGTACCACTTTTAGCACCGCAGGAAAATTTTAAGAACTACAAACACGATTGTTCACTATTTAATAGACATTCAAGATCAAATTATTAGTAAGCAAATAAATAATTTGCAAGTAAATCATAAAACGTCATAGTCCATCCAGCCTATGTTACAAGGTTAAAGTTGTAAGCTGGCAGTCCAAGTTTAACGCGGAGACGTCCCGTTGAAATTGAACAGCCATTTTAAATATTTACGTGAATTTCGTTAGTTTGTTTTTTTGCAACAAACATGATAGTGAAAGTAATTTTTAAATAGTAGAGATAATTCAGTATCGGAGTATCCTTGTTGAAAGAACGTGTTTAAATCGAGAGTTGTGAATAACCTTGTACAAATTTTACTCGATAGAATGGACTCGTTAAAATTTTTTTTTGATGTTGATTTTCTTGAAATTTTTTTGCATCCGCTTCTGTTGTCAAGTAACACCCTCTGATTCGTCATTGGGGTAGCCAAAAACAACCGTAAGAGAAGTGTGTTGGACAAAGAGGGAGGTAGTTCTTTTTGTGACTTAAAGCATTGATTAAGGATCTAAAACTACCAATAATAACATTTCCACATTTGCCAAAACCAACGAACGTTTTAATTCAGAAGTTTTTAATTGAGAAAAAAAGGGAAACCTGCGAGACCTAAGCCAATTCTGTTCGCAGAGATAGATCGACTGGATATTTAAAAAAGTAGTCCAAATTGTGATTAGTATTTGGAATATCCACCACCAAAATACGGCTAGTGGTGAGCACACATAATACATGTTGTGATTAATATTTTAAACCGTCAAACCGAATGCCACCGTTTGACGAAGAACACACGATAAAACTGGGCCTGGGTATATTGCAAATAAATAACAAGTAATAATAGTAAATAACAAGTAATAATAGTCAATAATAAGTAATAATTATAAATAATGAGGAATGAAAATAAATAAGAAGTAATGGCATATCAATAATGGAATAAAAAAGAGAAAAATAGTGAGAAAGAAATCCCCAAATCTACGAGCAATATATTCATCGTGTGTTTGTCGGGATGCGGATTGAAAAATTCGGAAAAATCTGTGGACAGCTGCCACATTTCCTGATTGGACAGTCCTCAAAACGACAGGGGCGAACCAAGAGAGTGTTTAAGTGTTATAGCGCGCCTGAATATTGTGTTATATTCAATTTTAGGAGGGATATCGAATTGGTAAAGTGTATTATTTTAAATGGTTCAATCGCCCCACAGTCGATCAAGGAAACGATCCATCAATCAAACAATGAAACGATCAATAGATTCACAAAGAAATCTATAAGAAAGTAACAAAAAGAATAATTATTAAAAAGATGAAATTATCAGTAAAAAACGGAAGTATCAGATTGACAGTTAAAAAGAAATGGATCAGTTAATTAGAAACGAAGTCGACCAAAGAATTGTAATATTGAATGTATTCTTTTTAATTGTGAAAGGACACGAGTATGAATGTTTTAGATTTAAAACTAAATAATAGGTACTTATAGGGAAATTAGGTTAGAAGGTCACATAAAAAACAAGGTACAATTATTGCCGCAATTCAGTACCTATCCTGTTGGGATGCTTAGTAGAATATTTGAGTTAAAGTTAAATTAAATACAAAAATAGGTCAACGTTCCCACGTTATTACCTTTGTGTAAATATTAGCCGAATCAATTGTTTATGTTTAACTACAGTAATGGTTTTATAAAATGGAATTTCAATTTATATGTAAAGAAAAAGGGAAAATATATTAACCCTGAACAAGTAAAATCAGGTCTCACCAATTTTAAATAAACCACAGTCGTTTAGAAACTGTAAATAACCACCGAAACTTAACAGAGTTATTTTAATAATACGTAATTTCATGATCACTTTCGGAATTCCAGAACGGAAAGTTAATAAAATATTGCGTGAAATGAAAATGCTAACTTGCATAATGTTTAAAGGTAATCTTCGTAAAGACGGAGTTAAAATTATTCGTATCTAATTTTTTTGGGAATGCCTTATAACTATTACATTCGAGATTTTGTTGTTAAAGTTTCAAGTAAAACGAAAAAATAGATGTCTTAAAGTTACAGATAATTAAATTTGTGTTAAATTCACGCTTATTAAAAAAGCATTTTATTAAAGCAAACATGACATACGGTTAAAAAGGTGTTAAGAAAGTAAGCATATTGGGGAGAAAAATGCTTAATTTGTAACAAACAAATTTTTTTTACAAAATGAAATTTTTTTCTTAGGAGATTTCAGTTTAACAAAACAGGAGTATTCAAACATAAAGTTGCTACGCTTAAACTTGCAACGACAGCGGAACACGCTGACAGGCACGTTATCAGTCAGTGAAACTGAATACTTACTGCAAAGATAAAAACAATATATTTGCATTGAGTACATGTTTTTAAATAACTCGGCGATTTCGAGTTAATTCACATTTAATTCTGTTGGCAAAATGCATTTTAAATTACTAAATTTTAAAAGTAACGCGAACAATATTCAAATTGGAAAAGTCTTACAATTATTTGAAATTTACAAGGCTTCTTTCTGTCCTTGGTGTAACAAACATTTTGGAAATAATTAGTCAATAAATAATAAATGAATCAGCATAACCCAGCTTAAGCTATCAAAAAGAAACATTAAATAGAAATGTCTTCGGCAAAATCAAATTAACTTAAACGGCAAGCAGTTCAGTTCATAATTTTGAAGCTTGGGATTCAGGCGAAATATGCCTTTATGTTAATTGTCTTTCTTGAATGTAAACTGAAACCCAACTTTCTTAATTCGAACCAACAGTGAGGTAAGTTATATACAACGATAATTAATCATTCTACTTAGCTTTAGGACTAATCCTAGTTTAGTTTTTGTGTATTTTAGAATAACTGTTTAACCACCATTTTTGTTTAATATTCATGTTTAGAGTAAAGTAATAATTCAAATTTTATGTACTACGTACCTTCTAAATGTTATTTTCCAAGGATATCCGTTAAGAAGAATCACAAAACGATTAACTTAAAACATTGCACTTTGGCGTTGCACCTTAGCTGGAAACAAACAAGATACTGCAGAAAGAAGGCAGATAAGAAATAAATGCACAAATGCAATTTCATAGACGCAAACATACGGGGTGATCCGCAAAGACAATAGAACTAAGGAAAACAAAAATTACATAACTGTTTCAAGAATCAGCAATGATTATAGTACCAATTATTATCAAGTCTTCTAACCAAAGGATGTCGACCTTAACCAAAAGATGTCGACCTAAACCGAAGGATGTCGAACTTCATTTCACAAACAATTTTTTTCGATGAAGCTAAGTTTCCCAAGTTACAAGACAACGGTCAATCGAAGCAGCCCAGCAATCATTCCGATTCAAGGCGCTATTTCCTGTTTCCATTCAACGATGGTCGTGAAAAATTTTTTGCAAGAAGTTGGCGAATTACAATGCCAAAAAACTACCAGTTGGAGCAGAGCATCATTACGAATAGAGTAAATAACATTGCTATTGCGACAGTTATAACTAATTGAATAACTTCTATTAAAGAAAGTATGGACAAATTTCCCAATCGCCAACAATAACGATACACCGAACGAAAGTGCATTTTAAGGAGGACGCGTATTGAAAAAACTACTGTAAGTTGGCATGATCCATGACTAGATAGCAATTTATGATGCGAACTAATACAACAAAGGAAACCCTAAGCGCGAAGGAGACTAGCTACCTTCGTAACTATGTTCGTCATATACAGGGTGGATCCTTTCCATGTATCATGCTAACATTAGGCTTTAATATAGATATTAAGAAAATTTTTTTCAACTAACAGTTCTGTAAAGGGTAAAGTACGTAACCTCGACTTATTTGTTTTAGTTTTGTAAGTGTGGGACACACTTCCGTAAGAGGGCGGGTTATGTAGTAAAGCCAAATAGGCAAACTCCTACAACTATTTGTTTAACGTAATCCAAATGAAATCGAATTCAAGTTAGTCGCAAACTCACAGTTATGCGGTAAATTCCAAATAAGTAAAATCACATAAATACGAATTAATATGAAACACGGCAAATTAAATTCATATCGTACAATTAAATTGAGGTAAACGTACGACGTATTAAAATGAAAACAACATCTTCCTCTCTGTCGTATAAGCGTGTACCAAACAAGACAGAAGAAAAGATGATCTCAGCTTCATGTGTGACGACAGTTCACGGGTACACAGAATGACTCAGTCAGCATTCTTAAAAAGAATGCTTATGCCGTAAAATTTAAAGACAAAGGCTTAAAAGTAGGTAGGGCCAAAATATGGCTATACAGGGTGATTCAAAAGGTATGGTCCAAACTTAAGGGTGTGATTGGTGATGTTAAAATAAGTAAAAAATGCCAATAAACTCATGTCCGATTTACAATTGTTTTCTAGTTATAACAGCATTTAGGATAATTTATTATTAATAAAGAACGTATACAGTTATAAGAAAAATTAAAAAGTATCACATCAAATGTTCAAAATGTCCACCTAGTACCTACTTGTATTCAAAGTTGGCAACGCCGACGCAGACAATCTCGAACATTCCTCAACTGTTGAGGATGTTTTCGAATATTGTAATGAAGCAGAATTATTTAAATATCATTTAACAGCATTTCCTTAAGAAAGTAAATTATTAACATTCAATACGTTAATATTTAGTATAACTGATATAAAAAGGTGACGCAACGTTTGTTTAAAATAGGATGTTATTGAAATGTTTATCAAATAGACATGCACCTGCAAAAGATGTGTCATGTAAACAACTTGTTATTTTTAATGTCTTTAGATAATAATATGAATAATACACTTCTATGCCAACACCTGCATTTAGATAACGAGAAAGGCGATGATTAATGTTTATATGAAACAATAATTACAAATGAATTATATAAATAGTTTGAACACATGTTACGAACAAAATCGTATAAATACATGAGATTCATTTCTAGTAATACAGTCTTGAATAAGAGGTCTTACGACGATGACTGAATTGTATTCAGACGAGAGACTCTTTGTTAGAATGGTTTGTAAAGATGTATTATTCATGTAAGTAGATAAGTAATGTTAATATTTTTGTGTATTGTCTAAGTCCATCAGACTTAGAACTTATTAAGTGTTTGGGATTTCATATTTGTAGACCAGTATAAATAATGTTTGTATGTAAAAGTATTACAATATATTTGATGTTAGTTTTGATCGAGTATTATTAAATGAAACTTCTCGCAAAGCCAAGCCTTAACATACGTAACTGAAGGGGCCTAAGACTCTACCATCATAATCAATAAATGAAAAGAACCTCTTCGTTACATTTGGCGGAGCTGCCGTTTCGACCCGTGCAGGTACAATTTTGAATTGTGCTTGAAATTAAAATTTAGAATTTTTTGAAAAAAAAATTTTTTTTTGTTTTGTCATTTTTTTTTATGTTTTTAAGCTCTTTTAAAACTTTTTTCTGAATTTATTTAACTGTTCAAACAATTACTGGGTTAATAATCTACAATATGATCCAAACCGTTAGTTTTTGCTATTACTTATTTTTGTAAAATGAATTTGGTTGTCTCGCGTTTGTGAAATAAAAACTATAGTTGATAAACTTAGAATTCGAAATAAAATAAATTTCAAACAAAATAAATTGAGAAGAGTCTACGCAATAAAGAAAACAACTTGCCACATTAGTATTTTGTGCGGTAAGCGTGACCACATGCAAACAAATAAGTCTTGTGTACTCACACAAAATACAAGAAGATACATTGGTATTGGAAAAACTATGAAGAAAGAAAACAACTTGCCTTCCGATTCTTAAGTACTGTTTAAGATCTATATTTTGCTGTACTACGGACCGAGTACGCAACGTCTGAGCAGCCTAATATAGTCTTAGAAGTAAAGAATCCCAAGAAGCCGTTGAAATGGCCAGAAAATACAAGTGAAAACGGAAAGACTAAAAGCAGCTTCAATAAGACTTTTACGACCGATTCACTCTGTAACAAGCAAAAAGAAGAAAAGAAGACTTCAAGAACTTCGTTTCGAATAACTGAATTTATTTTATTTCGTTTACTTTTAAAAAATTTTGCATTCGTTTTTATGTATTAAAATTGTTAAGACACCAAAATTTTTTTATGGATGTATCCCAATCGCAAGATAGCAGAACCTAAAAAACCATCCCATGATAAAAACTTAAGAAGCAGGGGTGCAGTTCCAGAAACGCCTTCTTTGGCACAATTAGGTTTTCTGCCACGTTCGGAATCATTCGCAAGTCCAAGTATCAGATTCAGCCCTCCCTATCGTAGTACAGAGTTGTTGGAAACGATCCCATCGGAACTTTCACAGAGTTCTTCCGAAAAATCACATTATTCAGATACAGATATTGATAATTTACCAAATACATCACAAATCTCAAGTTCGGATATAGAGTCATTAACTAATACATCCTTCTTTAGTTCAACATCGAATAATACGATATTAGATCAATCCGAGCAACGGACCGAAATAGAATTCGAACAATCACAAATTTTACGAGATAACATAATTTTTGATCAATCTACTATTGCAGAATCTTTTGATCTTCGTTCTTTCATCCGCTCAAACACTGAATTGAGTTGTGCGGACTTAACAGTAACAAAACCAGAGCAGTCTGATAATTTGACGATTTTACCGATTTTATTCGACCCCAAAATGGCAGACATTTCTTTAACGGACGCCTTAGCCACTCAGCAGACTCCCAGAGTCCCTAAGTTCGTTCACCCTGAAGTATTTAATCCTATTACAAATAGGAACCCAAAAAAGTTCTTACAAGCTTATGAAAAAGCTGCAAACATTAATGCTTGGGCAAATAAAGAAAGAATATGTTTCTTCGGAGCTTATCTCCAAGGACCAGCTTCAGTTTGGTATGATAAATACAAGATTGCCGACAATAATCAAAATAATAATTGGATTAAAATTTATGAAGACTTTTTGAAGGAATTTAGCGGTGACTCAGTTTTTCGTGAACTTCGATTTAAGTTACGACAGAAAAAACAGGATGAACATCAAGATATAAACACGTACCTATATGAAATTTTAGATATGTGTTATAATTTAAACGTAAATATGCCAGATGTAGAAATTGTTGATTTTTTTGAGTCCGGATTACATCATAAATATCAATACCAATATAGCCTTTTATGTGAAGATAATATGGATCTAGCTAAACTGAAAAAGAATGTGTTAAAAATAAGCGACGCTAAGAAACGTGAGAGTATATTCACATTGGAAAATACGGAACCGTCTTTATTATTTCACGACATTACTCAACCTACACAGGTGCAGCCAAATTACCGTTGGAATTTTAACCGTACTTGTAACGGACAAAATTTTTATTCAAATTTAAATGATCAAACTCGAGATGCTCGTCCGATTTGTTTTAAATGTTTAAAACCCGGCCACCTTAGTCGGACGTGCCGGAGGCATAAAGGATTGTAATAATTTTTAAAAGGTCATTAGGATTAGGCTAGATATATTTTTTATTTTTTTTTATTATTATTAATTGATTATTAGATTCCCTATTGTCAGAAATATATTTTGATAATTGGATGATTAGGTGTTTTCTCATTTCTGAAAGATATTAGATTCCTTGTTATCGGTAAATAATAAGAGGAGTATTCAGCAAAAAAGAGATGTTAAACTGTTTGGTTGATTTTTGAATTGGGGGAACAATCGTAAGTGCACTACGACCCTTAATTCTTAAGTTGCAACAGTTATAAGGGCAACAGATGATTTATTTTTGAGCGCAAAAGAGAGAGGGGGAAGAAAAAGTAGACTGCTTACCTGTTGTGCCTATCAAATCGACTTCGTTCATTGAAAACATCGATTTTCTTTGTGAACTGTACGATCGACTCATCGATTCCAACATGGTTTAAAACGTCGAACCATACCATGTTCTGAATGCCAAAACAGAGCTCTAGTGGTTGGTTTGAGGTAGTATGACCTACGTTGAAGAGATACAAATTCTGAAATAATGTTCAATTCAGATGATTTGTAAATTTTCAAATTGTAAAGATTTGAAAGAATTGGATTTTTTTTTAATAAAAGCAAATAAGTCAAATTGATTTATTTGTAACATTTTTATACAGCTACTGTATTTTTTTTAAATGGAATTTTAACACATACAACTTTCAAAATCCTACGAAAACGAGTTGGCATTTTCGAGAGACAGAACGCCAACCGCAAACGGAAACATTATAAACTACTGATTGAAAAGTTTCGAAAGTTTGGGACACAGTACATAAATTGTTTTGTACTTTTATTACTTCTATACTTTGTAAACTTGCCTCAAATTTTCAAACAGTTTTTCGAAGTAGTTCATCTTCGCTAAAATAAACACAGATCTCTGATGTAACTTTATATCTAAGTACCTACATTAATTTATAGTAGCGTACCTAGTTGTTACTTTTCACAGAGAAACTGATGGTTGAAATAATATTAACTGATAATTTTTATTTTCATATTTTACTTGATTAACTAATATACTAATCTGAATATACCATTTTAGATTTTGTTAGATCTTAGATATTGTATACTAACATTTATTTTTTAAACTCAAATGTATATCTACCTTAAAAATGCAACAGCCAAAGAGCGTCACTATTTTCCATCCGCATCGTGCGAATATGGGAATCACAACTATCAATTGAAGTTCCTTGCACAAATATGCAACGATGATTAAACATTTAATACAAAGATGAAGAAGATGCAGAAAAGTTTTTAGAATTGTTCTGTAAGATTTACACTTATTGTGTAATCTTCAGCTTTCTAGTAGTGGAATATGTAGCACTTCAAAGCATATTCTACCTGTGTGAATATAACTAAACACACTTTGCTATTAAAATCAAGACAGGTGTTTTGAAACGAGATGGTGTACGAAGGACGAGGTTTAACTTCTCTATGGAGAACCTGAAATTCAGTCAACATCGTCAACTACGTACGAAATCATTAACACGAATTGGAACAGCAGAGGAAGGAATATATATGTTATATATTCATTTACCAATCTTTGTATTTACATGGTTATCACAATCACGTTAAAAATAGATGAATTGTAGTTTACTTGCTTAGCTGAAGGACAAATAGTCGAATCGTTTTACAAAATTCATCTTACAAGAAGACTCCGTGAAATCATCAATAAGAAATACCATTGCAACAAAAGCAAATGCATTTTTGAGGGTAACGTTTGTAACATTTGTAATTTTTATATAACCATATTGTTTTTATAGTATTTATTTTATAGAAAATAACTAACATTGAACTAATTGATTTTTTGCAACACTTTTGTGTATCAGTCTTAGATCTTCATTCTTTTCTAAATTTTGAGGACAAAATTACTGGAGAAGGGGAATATGTAATGAAGCAGAATTATTTAAATATCATTTAACAGCATTTCCTTAAGAAAGTAAATTATTAACATTCAATACGTTAATATTTAGTATAACTGATATAAAAAGGTGACGCAACGTTTGTTTAAAATAGGATGTTATTGAAATGTTTATCAAATAGACATGCACCTGCAAAAGATGTGTCATGTAAACAACTTGTTATTTTTAATGTCTTTAGATAATAATATGAATAATACACTTCTATGCCAACACCTGCATTTAGATAACGAGAAAGGCGATGATTAATGTTTATATGAAACAATAATTACAAATGAATTATATAAATAGTTTGAACACATGTTACGAACAAAATCGTATAAATACATGAGATTCATTTCTAGTAATACAGTCTTGAATAAGAGGTCTTACGACGATGACTGAATTGTATTCAGACGAGAGACTCTTTGTTAGAATGGTTTGTAAAGATGTATTATTCATGTAAGTAGATAAGTAATGTTAATATTTTTGTGTATTGTCTAAGTCCATCAGACTTAGAACTTATTAAGTGTTTGGGATTTCATATTTGTAGACCAGTATAAATAATGTTTGTATGTAAAAGTATTACAATATATTTGATGTTAGTTTTGATCGAGTATTATTAAATGAAACTTCTCGCAAAGCCAAGCCTTAACATACGTAACTGAAGGGGCCTAAGACTCTACCATCATAATCAATAAATGAAAAGAACCTCTTCGTTACAATATCTTCAACAGCTTCATTTATTCTATTAACTAAATGGCCCCTGTCCTGAATTTCCGTTGCATAAACTTTGTCTTTTAATGCACCCACAAGTAAAAATCTAGTGGATGTGAATTGTGCAACGGTGCCCCGTCATGCTGATACCACATGGTTCTTAGCACATCAAGATGCAGATCTTCTAATAATTCCGGCAAGGCATTATCTAAAAGGTCTAAATACATGTTCGGTGGTCAGACTTTCTCCGGTGAGGATACCTTCTCCCATATTCTACCACAGGTGCACGGGCATTTCCGCTGCAATAACCATACACAAAATGCATTTCTGCACGTACAGAAAATGGCTCCATCATTACCACATTTATTGAAAACTACGCCAATTCAAGCTTGAAACGTCTTCTGCCATAAGGAATTAACATTTGTTTTACTTATTTCCTAGATAACTTGATTTGGCAGAACACAGATAAAAACAAAGAAAATCTCTGTAACTAGATAGCGATTGGAAATAAGACATGGGTTTATTGGCATTTTTTGCTTATTTTAACAACACCAATCACACCCTTAAGTTTGGACCATACCTTTTGAATCACCCTGTATATAGTTAGATCTCGCCTTTAATCGCTCTCTCAGTGTTCAATTACATTTCCGACGAAGACGTTCTGATTTATCCGAGAAAGTCGATATACAGAAATAATGGTGTTAGTTTACATGTAATTAATTAAGTGGACTTACAAAATTATACGAACTAAATACTAGAAACGAAATTAATTAATTGTCGTGTTCGGAATTAAATAAGGAAACTTCAAACGATCATAAATAAATAAATGTAAACTTGTGTTAAACCTAATGATTTCTATTTTAAATGTTTAATGAATTAGCTAATGCAAACAGTTTTATGTAATCTCAATTGTGAAGAATTTACTCTTTGTAAAAAGGGAATTAATCTTGAAATATTAAGTGTTCATGTTGCAATTTAACTGATAATAAACGAAACGTTAGTTGACCGAGTGTCTTATTTATCCTCTCGCTTGAGCTAAGGGAAACTTACAAGTCACGTAGTCTGATGCTCTACCAAAATCATAAGAAAGACTACGCTAACCCCTAAGGTTTCTGAGTTACCTAAATAACCCCAAAAATATACAAAATGGCTGCGTGACAATATCTTGAGTAACCTGCCAAAAGGCAAGACGCCGGGTCCAGACAAGATAGCCTACGAGATGGCCAAGAGGCATGGCCGGTCGTCGGAGAAGCTTTACTCCGAATATGGAACGAATGTCTTCGACTAGGAGCGTTTCCTAGACACTGGAAGTCCGGAGAACTGGTGTTGCTTTTAAAGGATACTGCAAGGGACAGATCGAACCCTTCTTCGTACAGGCCGATAAGCCTGTTGTCGGTGTTCGGGAAGATCTTCGAGAAGTTGATACTGAGGAAACTAGAGACCAGCCTGAAAGGCGAAGGGAACGCAAACCAGTACGGATTCAAGAAGGGAAGGTCCACCATAGATGCCTTACAAGAGGTGAGAAGAACCGTAGAAACGTCAGAAGAGACGTATGTCCTGGGAATTTTTCTGGACGTAAAGGGTGCTTTCGACACCCTATGGTGGCCGGACATCCTTAAGATGTTAAAAGCGAGGAGATGCCCGAGGAATATCTACCTCCTAATCAAAGATTACCTCACCGACAGGAGGGTAGAGATCAGAGAAGGAAGAGACAGAGTGGAAAGGGTCTGCGAACGAGGATGCCCACAGGGGTCAATATTGGGTCCATTCTTTTGGAACTTGGTATTCGACGAGAACCTGGAGAACGAGCACCCATGGCGCAGAAAAGTTGCATTCGCGGATGACGAAGTCATCATCGTGGAAGTTCAAGAGTCCAACTAGAGAACCGAGCCAGGAGGTGCTAAACGAAACATTGGAGTGGTGCAACCTGCACAAACTCCACCTCTCCGAAGAGAAGTCAGTAGGCATCATGCTAAAAGGCAAGTTTCACCGTGAAAGACGTCCGAGGATCCGATTGGAGAACCAACCAATCAGAGTGGTAGACGAGGTCAGACACCTAGGGGTGTACTGGGGTGAAGGCATGACAATCCCCCCCCCCACATCAGGAAGATTAAAGAATGCGGTCAAAAATTAGGCACGAGCTTCAAACGGCTCGCAAAAGCGGGATGGAGATTGAATTACAAGATACTGGAGACTCTACACAAGGCAGTCCTTGAACCAGCCGTCCTTTACGGCGCGGAGGTCTGGTTCGACAAAATGAACCAAAGAACCAAGGATAGGATGAGCGCAGTCCAGCGGCCGATGCTTATAGCATCAACCAAGGCCTACAGAACGGCTTCCACACAAACGCTAGAAGTCTTAGCGGGACAAATGCTCCTTGCACTAAGGGCAGAGGAGAGGTGGATACAAAGAAAGATCCGGAAAAGGATCCCGGTGAAAATAGATGAATTCAGATTCGACAGCGGAGAGGAAGCGGTCGAACAAGCTTACACCGAGGCTCACGACCATGTAGTGAGGAAATGGGAGGAACTATGGAACAGGTCAGCATCCGGCAGGATCACACACGGCTTCTTTCCCAGTGTGACAGAAAGGATGGAAATGAAATGGGTAGAGCCCACGTATTGGATAACCCAAATCTTAACGGGGCACGGAGACTTCAAGGCGAAATTGCGATCCCTGGGTCAGACAGATGAGGACCAATGCGAATGTCGACTGCACCACGCCAGAAGTTGAAAGAGAAAAAGGAACACTGCAGGTTTTCCTTGAACAACGAGGAAAAAGGTGGCCCCCGCGACATCAAGATCTCGTGGAGGAAGAAGTCTTCGACCGGTTTAAGGAATTCGCTGAAAGAATCCTTATACACCGGGAAGAACAGCGTCGCCAAGTGGAGTAAACTCCACCGCGTCTATGTGTAATTGCATTCTTGCGACATTGTTAATGCGTTCAAAGTGTGGTTATCGAGACCACACCCCGCGTCGAGTGCGCGTTCCGCCGTTCGTTGTGCATGCGACCGTGTGGTACTGCTGGTAGCCGAAAGATTATATTGAGGCCACACCCGCGTCGAGTGCGTGTTGCGCCGATCGTTGTGCGTGCGACTGTGTGGTACTTCTGGTAGCCGAAAGGTTATATTGTAGTAAAGCCAAATAGGCAAACTCCTAAAAATATTGATTAAAGTAAAACAAATTCATTCTGCGTCTAATTAGCAGCGAGTTTACGTTACAAAAGATAAATCGAGGTAAACGTACAACGAGCGCGGGGCAAGGCCAAATTCCCTAACGTACAAACGTAAAGAATGATCTCATTTTCATGTGAAATTAACAGATCACGCGTGTAAAGAACAGTCAGCAATTTTTAAGAACGCTGATGTTGTAAAATGTAAATACAAAGGCTTAACAATTAAGAAGGGGCGGATATCGCTTATATATAGTTAGATCTCGCCTTTAATCGCTCTCTCAGTGTTCAATTACATTTCCGACGAAGACGTTCTGATTTACCCGATAAAGTCGATATCCAGAAAACATGATGTTAATCTGAATGTGAGTTATTTTTAAGATTAATTAAGTGCTGTTATAAAGTTATACGAACTAAGTACTAGAAACGAAATTAACTAATTGTCGTGTTCGGAATTAAATAAGGAAACTTCAAACGATCATAAATAAATAAATGTAAACTTGTGTTAAACTTAATAATTGCTATTTGGAAAGATAAATTAATTGTCAATGTAGATAGGTTAATGTGTTCGCCAATGTAAAGAATTTACTCTCTGTAACAAGAGAATTAATATGGAAATGCTAAGGGTTCATGTTGCAATTTAACTGATAATAAACGAATGTTAGTTGACCGAGTGTCTTATTTATCCTCTCGCTTGAGCTAAGGGAAATTTACAAGTCACGTAGTCTAATGCTCTACAAAAATTATAAGAAAGATTACGCTAACCCCTAAGGTTTCTGAGCTACCGAAATAACCCCTAAATATACAAAAATGGCTGCGTGCGACCGTGTGGTACTGCTGGTAGCCGAAAGGTTATATTGAGGCCACACCCGCGTCGAGTGCGTGTTGCGCCGATCGTTGTGCGTGCGACTGTGTGGTACTTCTGGTAGCCGAAAGGTTATATTGAGGCCACACCCCGCGTATAGTGTTATTGTTGTCTTCTAGTGTTGTTTTCCTCACCGTACTGCACGTATGGATCGCTTGGCACCGATAGCCGGAAGCTGTCGAGGCCACGCGATCACGTAGCAGGGGGTGGCGGGCGAGCGATCGTCGTTCATGCGTGTGTGTGTGTGTGTGTGTTGTTTTTCTCCAGCGTCCCTCACCAGGGGGAGCATTGCACATGCATCTGGTAGCGATAGTCGTGCTTATCGATTACCTCGGGCTCGGGTGCCAAGCCCCCCGCTCGGAAACGGGCGGGTATCCGATTTGAGGTTAGGTTTCGAGGGGGCAGTGGTAACGAACCGTACGGTGAGGTGGACCCCAGGTTCATCGGATCCGGGTGGTCGGATGAACCTGGGGCCTTCCCGGCAACTAACGCCTGAGCCGTAATTCAGGAAGTCAGTATGCTAGGCTGACGCCCGGACATCGTCCGGGTGGGTGAGGTCGGTGCAACGGCCAAACTCGCTACCCTCCCTGAGACGTCCCTGATGGACGGCTTCGCCGTCCTGACGGGGAGCGGATATGCTTAATTGCTTGGTGTCACCTAGTCAAATCCAATATCTGTCCCTACCCACTATCTAGCGAAACCACTGCCAAGGGAACGGGCTTGGAAAGGTTTGATTTTGTAACAGTATTTATGGGAATACTAGGTACTTATAGTTTGTTTTCTTGTTTATGTTTCTAGACGGCTGCGATTTTTTATTTTTAGGCTTGCCTGTATAGGAGTTTGGTGACAAAATGTTCATAATCTTAAAAATTAATGATACTGGTGTTAAAACTGTTAGTACTCAAAATAATTGTCACTAATACAAACTATTCTATAAACTAATCCTGCACGTTGCTCATTCAGATTGTTGGTTTTGTAAGATTATCATATAAAGAATTTTTTTGTCATTAATTTATTTTTACGTACACTTCTAGAATTACTGAACACAGTTGCTCAATTTTAGTGAAATTTCTGTAACGTAATAGGAAAAGTTTAAGACACAGCATACTAAAATCATAAACATGAAAAACAGGCTATAACAATAATTATGTTCTCTTTCAGTTTAAATGTACTGCAAAAACAAACAAAACCTATCATTCTTTGGTTCCTGTTCAAATAAAAAACCCGCATAACGAGTACAATCAACCAAAGGGCGACCTTTTCGAAAACGAATAAGAAAACAATAAGGCTCGCGAGCCCGAAACATAGTATATAATCAACAACAGCAACGACCAGAATTTGGAAAATAATAGAGATCAGGAAACAAGTGTAGCAGGAAATTTATCTTCACGTAGAAAAAGAAAAAGAATTTCTGTCCCCTAAAAATGGAAAAGAAACAAGCTGAAACAACTAATTCAGACAATCCATGAACATCTATCGATAATAATCAGTAAAAGGAAAAGGTCAGCTAAAGAGATTATTAAAAAAGACTGCTCGAAGTGCCCTAAACGTTGCAATGAGAATTTCACCGAAGAAGAGCGAGTTGCAATAAACTATGCTTATTGAAAATTAGGAAACATCGATAATCAGAGCCAATATTTACGTAGTCTCGTTGTTGAAACAGAACAACCTTCCACTCGAACACACAGAATGAAATTTCTAGGCGGCAAAAGACACGAAAATTCTACTTGGTTAAAAACAATGAAAATATTCAGGTGTGCCAAGAATTTTTCCTTGCGACATTCAATATTTCAAATACTGCTGCACAAAATGTTCTAAGAAAAAAAAAACAATCAAAATATTGTTTAGGAAGATAAAAGAGGGAAACACGCTCGATGAGTAAAGAGACCACAAAATAGTCGTCAGTACATTATATCAAGAGTTTCATCTCATTACACCCGAAAAGATACTTCGAAAGAGTACCCACCTGGTGACCCGAATGTTAGTAAAATGTATGAGCTGCATCTAGAAAAGTGTAAAACTGAAAATGTACTTTCGGAGAAACTTTGGCTACATCGACAAATATTTAGTAGTTTAGTACAAACTTTAATTCATCGTTTCGTGTACCTCGAAAACACTGTTCCGATGAATGCTGCAAATTTAGAAACATGAGTGAGGAAGAGAGCATGTTGTCGAATACGAGAACCATGTCAAAAAGAAGGTAGATGCACGCAAATTCTACGGAAAGCACTTAAAGGTGACCTTCATTTCATGAGTTTGATTTTGAAGCTGTGCATTAATACCCGCAAGTAAAAGCAAAAGCAATATTTGCTACAAGAAATGCTGAAATCTACGTGTGGCATGAAGGATTAGCTTGACGAGGAGCACCTGAAGTTGCATCTTGCCTTTATAAATGTGTGCAAGCAATGTCTGATGGAAAATGTTTCACGCTTTCACGCTTTCATGTCCGATACTTGCGAAGGACAAAATAGAAATGTTATTGTTTCTGCTATGTTTCTGTATGCAGTTGAAGTTCTTAATATTCCTCAAATAGACCACTTGTTTTTGAACCCGGGCATTACCAAATGGAGTGCGGCAGTGTTCATTCTCATATAGAAAATGCCAGTAAAAAACTAGAAATATATCGATACCTTCATTCTAATGTAAAAAACGTATGTGACAAAATCAAAGTTTTAAAGGGGAAAGGAAAAACTGATTTTTCAGCGTTGCTACATAGTTTAATTTAATTATCTTGCATTTTTCTCAATAGGGTTCACTACAGAGATGACATTTAAAATAAAATAATCAGTCATAATATATCAAGGGAACTCTATTTTGCTGGCAAAATTTGTATCCGAACGATTGTTTCTTTGGTAACGTCCCGAGACAAATGGACATGATCAAAATCCCGAGCGACAGCAAGGGATTTTGTCTTTCCATTTGTCGAGGGACGTTACCTCAAAGCAACAATCTTGAGGAATAATTTTGTCTGCAAAATATAGTTCCAGAGATATATTTGATCAGACTATTTCCCAAATGAGACTCGGAAAACTATAACAAACGTTTCATTTTCACAAATAATGCGAAATGTCACCGTAACAATTTTTTTTGTTTGTTTGTATAGTTGGTGATCATAGTTACACGCGAAAATAGCCCTTGGGAAATTTTGCTGTTTTTGCCGTTATACTTTGTACGTGATTGGTTAAAACTTGTAAATATGGATCAAATGATTGGCTTATATTATATGTGGGAAATAGTCCCTAAAAATAATTTAGCTACATTTATAAATCATACATACATTCAAAACCTGAAATTATCATACGTGGTATTAGAATGAAGGTATCGATATGATCCTTCTGGATGGTATGCTGTCATGAGAATGGCATCTAAAAAGGGAAATACAGAGTGACTGAAATTGATCCGTGTAAAATTTATGATTTCAAAGAAATTCAAACGAAAATGATAAAAAATGGAAAAGTTGATACTATAATAATATGTGTTAATCCATATTAAAGTCCACTTAGGAAAACACCAGAATATTTATATATTGTGTATTTAAGATAACTAAGACACGAGTACAATGTTAACGACGTCACCACTCTGGTGTGTAGTAGTAGTACTAAGTTAACTAACTTTTAACCTATTATGACACCTCCCTTTCTAACGAAAGCTTAGTCTAATACATAATCTTTCTACTTGCTAGGCAATTTCCGTTCACGCCTAACTCTATCACAATTATTATCTGTAATCTGAACTGGTCCATTTTTCATCACTGATTCTTGTACACTTTCACTTTGATCGTCACTCGTATTATCACTATTTATATCTACATTACAATGGTCATCTTTTACATTTCTCTTAACACTAGATTTTCTTAAGTGATAACTATTTCTTCTTAAAGTTTGACCCTTATCTATCTGTATTACATAAGATCTTGGTTCATTTAACTTAGAAACTACCTGAGCAGGCTGCCATTCAGTGTTTTGTCTATATACTACTCTATTCCCCTCATTAAAGTCTTCTCTTTCCCTAACATTTCTATCATAGTAATATTAATTTACACTTTTGCCCTAAACTCTTAGCATACTCTCTCGTCTGATCATATTTTACGTCTGATAAAGGTAATTGAGTTTTTAATTTTCGTTTCAGTAGCAATTCTGCGGGAGATCTTTTTAATCCCGTTACTGGTGTATTGCGATACTCCAATAAAGCTAACTGCAAATCATCTGATTTTTTAAGCATGTTTTTCGCTATTTGTACGGCTCTTTCCGCCATCCCATTACTTCTAGGGTATCTGGGACTACTAAATTTAAACTCAAAACCCCATTCTCTAGCAAATCTTTGGCATTCGTATGATGAATAAGGCATGTTATCCGCAATTACAATATCAGGTACCCCGTGAACTGAAAATACTTGTTTTAAAGCCTCTATAACATCTGAACTCTGGACTTTAATTTTATCTGAACTCTGTTTACCTTTTAATAATTTTACATCTAACCACTTTGTTAAATAATCTATAATGACAATGTAACTTTTATTATTATGTTCGAGGATGTCAGTGGCAATTTTTTGAAATGGTAGGTCTGACATTTCATGTACAATAAGAGGTTCTTTTTCGTTTATACTTCTATATCTTTCACAAACTGAACATTGCTTTATCATATTCTCTATGTCCATAGACATACCTGGCCAAAACAGTACCTGCTTAGCCCTATCTCTTGTTCTGTTAATACCAAAGTGTCCCTCGTGCAGAAATTTTATCATGTCACTTCTCAAACTTACAGGACAAATTATTCTGTCGCTATAAAATACTAAATTATCTAATACATGCATATCATTTTTAAGCTTAGAATAAGCACCTAATTCCCCTGTACATGGTTTTGTTGGCCACCCATTCATGTGATATTTTATAACTTTTTGAAGAACAGTAGGTATCTTGAGCTGTTTTAGTTTTAAACTCTTTTTTTCTGTGAATGCTCATATGCAAATGTTTTTCAACTGAGTGAACCATCTCATTCAATTCTTCATCAAAACTACTAACAGTCTGTACATCTGTACCTCTTGATAGATAATCCGCTACATATAAAAATTTACCTGGTAGGTATTGAATTTTTAATAGATATTTTAATA